>CP068509.1:0-600000 GCA_016767195.1 Stagonosporopsis rhizophila
TAACCCTAACCCTAACCCTAACCCTAACCCTAACCCTAACCCTAACCCTAACCCTAACCCTAACCCTAACCCTAACCCTAACCCTAACCCTAACCCTAACCCTAACTACTAGCAGTATCTCTAATCAATATAGTAAGATAGCTAGCAGTTACACAGTAATATAGAGACGTATAGAATATGTATAAGGCTCTATTATATATTACTTATATACTATATCTCTAATTATATACTATAGTAGAGTTTATATAATTTATTAAAGCAGCTAAAAATTATATTAGAGTAGAAGCTAAAGTCTATATAGGCTATAAATAAATTATATAAAGTTTATAGAGAAAAGAACTAGAAGTTAGTTTATAAAGTAGTATAAGTAGAAAGTTTTATTATATATAAGTACTTTTTAGTACTTAAAAGTAAACTAAGGCTTTTCTTAATAATACTTTCTACTTAGGTACTTAACTAACTTATACTTATACTTTTTTATATTAGCCTTAGTAGTAAATAGTAATTAATATACTATCTTTCTCTTAAGTGCTTTATATATAAAAGAAATAGTATTATTAAACTAGTATATAATAAAGTTTTTTATAAATAGTATTATAATAAGTACTATTTTAATAGTATTATTATTAAGCTATACTATATATAGTACTTTATTAATACTCTTAGGTTTCTTAGTAAAACTATTATTAGTATATACTAAGTATAGTACTTTATAAATAATCTTAAGTACTTTATATTACTTAATTTCTTTACCTAAAGAAATAGATAAGCTATAAGATAATAGTATAGTAGAGTTCTTAATAGTAGAGTTACTTAAAAAAGTAGTAGTAGTAGTATTAATAAATAGTAATATAGATTATAATAAAGAGTTTATTATTATTAAAATAGTAAGTAAAAGGTAAGAATAAAGGTAAGTTATATTTATAGTTACTATAGAATTATAAAAGGTAATATAAGTAGAGTAGCTTTATTTATATTTAAAGAAAATACTCTAGGCTTAATTATAATTATATTTAATTATAGTATATATTCTCTTAAGTTACTAGTCTATACTTTTATATATATAAGTATAGGTTCTCTAATTCTAGGTTTTTATTATATATAAATCTAAGATAAGTTCTAAAGCCTTTATATTTTTTATATATATAAAACCTAGAATTAGTTTATACTATTTTAATAAGATATATTTAATCTAAAATAAGGTATATAGTTATATACTATTCTATAAAATTACTTTACTTTTCTATTATATTATAGGCTATGTTTTATTTTAATTATTAATTTTCTTTACTACTTATATTCTTCTATTATCTTTTTAGTACCTACTTTTTAACTATATTCTTTTTTATAGTAATAGGCTTAGCTATCTTCTTTATTATATTTAATACTATATAAATATAACTCTTTTTTATTTTCTTCTTAATAGTAATAAGTATAGATCTAGAATAGAATAAAATAGCTAGTATATTACTATACTATTTTAACTTAAGTTCTTTTTAGGCAGCTTATTAAGAGTTAAAGTAGCCTTCTAATAAGTATATATTTATCTTATACTATAGAAGCAGAAAGATAAAGAAAAGAAAAGAAGTATCTTTTCTTATATAAGATATACTCTTATACTAAGTAGAAGTATAGTAGTTATATAAAGTCTTATATATAGTTCTATATACCTAGAGCCTAGCCTATTATAATACTCTTCTTCTTTACCTTTAACTTATTTATCTATATATAAGCATACTTTAGTAATATGCTTTCTAGCAATTATAATAGGCTAGTTATAGTATATAGTGCTAAATAAGCAGGTTATAAAGGCAGTAGGGCTATTACTTTATTATATGTTTATACCTTTACCTATACTAGTATTCTGCTAGCTAATAAGGTAATAATTATATATAGGCTAGAGCTTAGCTAAGATAGTAATTAGCTTATATAGCTTAGGAAATAGGTAAGGTAGTATACTGCCTTGCTTATATATTAACTACTAGGTAGTAACTTTACTATAACTTCTACTAGTTATAGTAGAGTAGGTAGGCCTAGGTTATCTATATAAGCAGCTTATACTCTCTTTATAATTATGCTTCTTTTATTATTCTTTAATTAACTTCTTAATTAACTTACCTGCTTTATACACCTTTTTTAATTTACCTTCTAGCTAACTCTTCTATCTATTATTATATCTACTCCTTATAGTATATAGAGTCCTAGTAGCTAGCTAGGTAGTAGCCTTAACTATCTTTAAGGTTCCTCTAGTAGAGGTATTAATAGTACTTACGCAGCTATATATAACTACCTTATTAATATTACTTATTAGATTCTTATTTATATAGGTCTAGATAGTATAATCCTAGCTAATATTAGTATTTCTTAAAGTTCTACTAACTTTAGCTAGCACTATACTATCTAGTATATTTTAGACTAATAAGTTTATAATAAGCTCTATTATATTCTTATATTTACTTCTATATATTTCTTTTCTTTTTCTTCTTTTTTCTCTACTAACTTTCTACTATAGGTAGATATCTGCTATATTACTAACTTCTTTCTTTATCTCTATAGTTAGTCTCTATATAATATAGTCTTTAGTTCTAGTATTACTAACTACTTCTCTATTATTACTTATATAACTATCTATACTTACTAGCTGCTTACCTAGTATACTTTCTACCTTAAGGCCTTTATTATTTACTTCTATAGTACTATTAACCTTATAGGTTATACTAATAACTATACTAGTACTATCTAAGAAGAAAAGACCTTTACTACCTTTCTTAGTTATATATTAATCCTAGGTAAGTAGAGTAGTACTTACTCTAACTATATATAGAGTAATGCTAGAGCTTACTATACCTTTAATAACCTTTATATAGGTGCTTCTTCTAAGTCTACTAACAGCATATCTAGTGCTTCTAGTAGTTCTAGTAGATATACTATTACTAGTAGTAATAAGAGTAAAAAACACCTTAGTAATACTAAGTAGGTTCTTAGTAATAAGTACAGTTCTTCTATATAGGTACTAGTAGTATTAGAGAGGTTCTTCTTTTAGTTTCTAACTAGTCTTTCTATAGGTAGCTATACACTTATTATATAAGCTCTTTATTTCTTATAGGCTTTAGTATTAATAATATATGCTCTTAGCTTCTAAGTTAGAGCTTTATAACCTACCTATTTAACTTAATACTCTAGTTACTCTTATTATATATACTTATAAATAATATTCTCTACTTAATATTCTAGGTATTCTCTATAGTCTTAGTCTTATATAATAACTATACCTAGTAGAGTTTAGTCTATTTCCTGTAAGAGTAGTAGGTTATTAGTAGCAGGCCTTAAGAGGTTTATATAGTAGAACTTAGTCTACTATAGAATATTTAGCTTTACCTAGTATAGATCTTATACGCAGAAGACTTAAAATTTTCTATTCTTCTAGTTAAGTTTCTTACTTATTCTATCTATCTAGATATTCTTAAGGTTTAACTAAACCTAGTCTTCTACCTTATACTTAGGCGCTAGCTGCCTTATATAGTTTACTTAGGCTTTTTATTATTATTAGGTATATATTATTGCTAAGATTGCCTAGTTTATAGCTTATTATAGTGTCTGTACAACTACTTTAGCCTATTTCTTTAGGTTAGTAGTGTAGTCTATAGTATTTACCTTAGGTAAGTAGTTAAGTAAGTTATTAAGGAATAGTATATTCTTAAAGCTATATTATAAGAAGAATAGCAAAACTCTAGTAGTTAAGTTTATATAGGTGTTAAGTATTAGTTCTAGTATTAGTATAAGTATAGCCTAGTTATCTTATACTTAGTTTATATATATATAAGCTACTACTTTAATATTACTATTAGCTTTCTCTATAAGCCTATTAGTTTAAGAGTAGAATATAGTTAATAGGTTTTATTATACGCCTAGAAGTCTATATACTTCTTTCTAGAGGTTACTAATAAACTAAGTACCTTTATCTAAAGTAATTAACCTTAGTAGTCTATATAGTTAGTATACTTCTTATATAAATGCCTAGGTAATATTATCTACTTTAATCTTCTTTAGAGAAACTAGAATTATACTCTTACTTAGTCTATTTTTTACTACTATAAGGTTTATATAACCTAAGGATAGTAAAAGGCCTATAATAAAGTCTATAGTAAGGTCTTACTATATATAGCTAGGTACTAGTAATAGTCTTAAGTAGCTATATTTACTATCTCTTTATAGAGTGCTTTGCTAATAAATATTATAGTTCTATATAAAATAATAGTTATCCTTGCTTATACCTAGCTAGTACTATAACCTTATAATTATCTAGTAGGTTTCTTCTTATTCTAGGTATTCTATCTAAACTACTAAGTATGCTTATTAGATAATCTCTATATAGATTAGTTTACTTTTAGGTACCTATATCTAATTTCTCTATTATAGCTTATTATTACCTATAAGTATACAATCTTCTAGTAAAACTGCTAGTTTCTTAGTAATAGTATTAAGAGATTTAGTACTGCTCTATACTATATATTATACAGCTTAGTACGTTTTATCTTAGTTTATAGCTTAGTTCTAGTAGTAAGCTATTAAGTTATTTAGGTATAGTAGTTAAGGTAAGTTATTAGATAGTATAGAGCCTTTTAGTGTTAATATTAGTAGTTAAACTAGTGCAGTATATATTAAGTTTTATTAGTAGAAAGAGATAAGTATAATAAACTCTCTGCTTACTAGTCTTTTATTATCTTTTTCTTTTAGTATATCCTAGTCTCTTCTAAATAAAGCGTTAGCTTATATATTATCCTTACTAGGTTAGTATTAAATCTTTATATTACTAAACTATAATATAATATAGGCTTATTATATATATCTTTTAGTAAGTTTCTATTTCTTAGTAAAGTACTCTAGGTTTTTATAGTCTGTAATAACTTTAAACTCTTATATGCTTTAGAGTTTAGTATTCTATTCTTATAGGCAGAAGATTACTATAAAAAGTTCCTTATTATAGATAGGATAGTTTGCTTTATAGAGAAGGAATTTCTAAGAGAGGTATATAACTATATAGAGGTTTTCTAATATATCTTCTTATAAGAGAGTAGCTCCTATAGCAAAGCTAGAAGAGTTATATTTAACTACTACCTTCTACTCTAAGTTAAGAGAAATAAGAATCTTATCTAATAGGAAGGCTTTCTTAAGTGCTTAAAAGGCCTGCTCTTATTCTTCTATCTACTAGAAGGGCAGGTCTTTCTTAGTAAGCTATATAAGCAGTTCTAAGAGTATAGCAAAGTTTCTAATAAACTTCTAATAGAAGTTTATAAACCTA
The DNA here is from genome assembly GCA_016767195.1 of Stagonosporopsis rhizophila. NCBI lineage: Eukaryota > Fungi > Ascomycota > Dothideomycetes > Pleosporales > Didymellaceae > Stagonosporopsis > Stagonosporopsis rhizophila. Next base: position 5,303 of record CP068509.1, read on the forward strand.
AGAAAACTCTATATACCTTTAACTATTATAGGCGCTTACTAGTCTTTAATAGCCTAGACCTTCTCTAGGTCTATTAAAATACTCTTTCTAGCTTCTAGAATAAAGCTAAGGTACTTTATATATTAGATGTTAAACTTATATTTACTAAGTTCTAGGTTTAACCTAGCTTCTTATAGGTATTTAATAACTTGCTATATATAGCTATAGTATTTCTATAAGGAACTCTTAGTAAAGATTAGTATATTATCTAGGTAGGCTAAGGTAAAGTTATCTAAGAATTCTCTTAAGGCCTAGTTAATATACCTCTAGAAGGTACTAAGAGTGTTAGTAAGTCTAAAAAGAGTTACTAGCTATTTATATAACCTAAAGTGTGTACAGAATATAGTTATCTATTTCTACTCTTCTACTATCTAAATCTTATAGAAAGCAGCTATAATATCTAGCTTTATATACTAGGTAGCTTATCTAATTATATTAAGGGTCTTTTTAATTAATAGGAGTAGGTACCTATTCTTCTTAGTTAAAGTATTAAGAGCTCTTTAGTCTATATAGAACTATAGTCTGCCTTCTAGTTTCTATATAAATAGTATAGAGGATATAGTAAAGAAGTTACTAGCTTTAATAAACTCTTTCTCTAGTAGGTTAAGTAGTATATAATGTAAGACTAGAAGCTTATTATAGGATATAGCGTAAAAAGGACTATATAAAACCTTTAGAGTCTTACCTTCTACCTAGTTTAGTTTAATTATATAGTCTACTATTAGACTATAGAAGAGAGGTAGTTTATTTTCTTTTCTAGAGATAAATAGATTAGTATATAGTTATAGATAGGTAGGTAGTACTTATTTTACTTTTTATATAGTTATCTAGGTTTTAGGTTTTAGTACCTTTTAAATATTCTTTATACTAGCAGTAAAGACCTAGAGTTTAGATTCCTTCTTACAGCTTTTTTATACATAATATTAGAATACAACTGCAGAAACTTAGTAGTAGTTAAGAGGCGTAGCTGTTTCTATACTTTATATAGCTATATTATACTATTCTAAGTAGAGAAGTTTATTCTTAGTATTAATTACTTCTTTAATATCTATAAGCTATATCTTTTCTAAGATTATATTATACTTATATATTAAAAGCATAATATATACTATAATATATAGTTACTATATACTATTAATATTAAGAGAGAATTTAGTAATAGCAGAGATAGTACTAACTTAGTTATTTATACCTTCTAAAGTTATAGGTGTAATAGGTATATATAGTAAGTTTAGCCTCTATATAGCTTTTTTATTTACTAAGTAATAGGTATAATAGCTATTATTAATTATTATAGTAGCTAGGAGTATAGTATTAATAACTATATAAATTAATATTAGTTTTATTATAGCTAGTTAATAGAGCAGTAAATATATAGGCTGTATAGGTTTAGAAACTTATTAAAGAGGCCCTAGCATACAACTTTTAGCTAGGGCTGTTCTTTTCTCTTCTTTTTAGATAAAGAAGTGTTCTTAGCTAGTTATAAAGTAGCTACCTTAGAAGCTCTTACTATTCTCTTTAGTCTGTTTATATAAGTAGGTAATTTTAATAGAGCTTTTCTCTTGCAGTCTTATACTATATAGCTCTTATTACTATACTTAAGGCAGGCTTCTATAGCTCTTCTTTTATAAATTTCTTTATTTATTCTTTAGTACTTTCTCTTTCTTATATAGAGTTAATAGGCGCCTACTATAGGTTACTATTCTATTTTATTACTGTTTCTATATAGGTTTTCTTAGAAACTAGAGTTATTATATATTTAGGTATAGTAGTTATTACTTATAATTCTATTTACTACTTTTAGGTTCTTCTAGGTTATTCTTGCGTGCTGTATAAACTGCTTATATATTTCTAGTCTAGAAGGGTAGTATCTAGCCTAGGCTCTTAACAGCTTACTGTTTAAGCTATTCTTAAGGTAGTTAATCTTCTAGGCATAACTAGCTCTATCTAAGAAGGCTTCTTAGAGTTTTAAGTTAAAGTTCTAAATATATATATTAAAGTTGTTCTTCCCTTATTTAGTTATATAGAGATACTTAAGAGCTTTCTCTCTTGCTATAGGATTCTTAAAGAATCTATTAAGGTAGGCCTAAGTAGTAACTAATAGTAGTTAAGTACTTCTATCTATTAGGCCTGCTACTATTAGTATAAGAGTATTAAATACTTAGCCTGTTATATAGGTAATAATATAGTTTACCTTATCTAACTTAGTTAGGTAGGCTACTTAGTCTCTATACAGTTTTGCTTATACTTTTATCTTCTACTAAAGGTATTCTTTATATAGTTCTTTATTAAAAACTTCTATATTAAAGAGCCTTAGCTTTTTAGGCTGTTATACAGTATTATTTTAGTAATTAGCCTAGAGAGTAGAGCTAGAGGTAAAGTTTTAACTACTTCTTCTTAGAGCTTCTAGATAAGTATTATTGCTTAGGTTGCTTAATATCCTCTTAATCTTATTTATTTAGGATTATAGCTACTTATATAGTTACCTTTCTTACCTATTTACTAGTTCTTCTATATTAGCTCTTAGAGTTTATATTATAGCTACTAGTTCTTCTACTAATAGGTAGTTCTATTATTATTTATATAGATACTATAAGTGCATCTACTATTTATATGCCTGCTAGCTGCCTTATAGCTGTTAAGATGCTTTCTCTTCTATTATTATATATATAAAGAAGTATAGTATATTATAATAATCTTTCTGCTTATATTAAGAGTTAAAGTAGCCTTCTAATAAGTATACATTTATTCTATACTATAGAAGCAGAAAGATAAAGAAAAGAAGAGAAGCATCTTTTCTTATACAAGATATACTCTTGCGCTAAGTAGGAGCGTAGCAGTTACATAGGGTCTTGTACGTAGTCCTGTATACTTAGAGCCTAGCCTATTACACAGCTTATTATAGAAATATAGCTTATCTAATAGCAGTTCTAGGTAGTCCTTTTATATAGGTATAAGTTCTAAGCCTTAGCAGCTTTATTTTAACTTAAGGTAGTTAAACTAATTAATAAATAGCTAGGTATTCCTATTAATCCTATCTACTTATATTAATTTTTCTTAATTCTTAGCTTAAATTACTATAAATTAGTAATTCTAGATAATTCTTAAAGTAATATTAACTTTAGAGAGTAAGTTTTTATTAAAGAGGGAATAGATATCTATTTATATATTTTTATATAGAAGTTTAAGAGTATTATTTAGTTATATATAGCTATAGGTTTAGCTAGATAGTAAGGTTAAAATAGGATATTTATAGTTTTAAGAGAAGTAAGTATAAGATAATAGTTAAATAGTAAGTAGTATTAGCAGTTACTATAGTAATAGGTAAAATAGATAAGAAAAAAGTAGGTTAAATATATTTATTTATAGTAATATTATAATAATAAAACTTTATAAAATATAGATATATATTATATTAATTAGTATTATAGTAATTTTATTATAGAAAAGAAGGCACTAATTCTAGATTTAGATTAAAATATAGAATTACTCTAGATACTATTATATATTATTTCTTTTTTATATATACTATATATTATATAGTATAAGGTTATTATATAGAGATATTTTCTATATAGGCTTTTTTAATATTATATTCTAAGAAACTAACTATTAAGATAAGTAAAAGGTAGTATTCTAAGATTTAGTTTAGATATATATTTTAGTGCTTAGAGTAATAGAGGTAGAGAGATATTTCTAGGTTTACTTTTTAGTTCTAAATCTAGAATTAACCTACTAACCTAATATATATATATAGAAGTATATAAATAAATATAGTATAGTATAGAATATAGTTTATATTAGTTTAGATAGATTTTACTATATAAAGTAGGTTAAAATATAAGCTACTTTATAAGAATAGCTAAGATATAATAAATTAATAGTAGTATAGAGATAGATTAATAGTAGTATAGAGCTAGATTAATAGTAGTATTAAAGCGTGTATATACTAGCTTAGTATAGATTACTATTAGTAATCTAAATACCTAATATATATAGGTTATAGAAATTATTATAGGTAATAGAAATTATTAAAGGTTATAGAAATTATTAAAGATTATAGAAATTATTATAGATTATAGGAATTATTATAAATTATAGAATTTATTATAGGTTATAAGAGTTGTTATATTTTATAGAGATTATTAAAGATTATAAAGATTATTAAATATTATAGAAATTATTATATAAAAGAATCTATTAAGTTAGTAGATAGTTTCTATATTTACTAAGATAAGAATTTAAGAAATATTATATAACTAAAAAAAGGTAGATAGGCTAATATTTTACTAATTCCTACTATATATTCTAAGTTCTATAGTAATTAAGTAGGTAAGTTCTATCTAAGAAATATAACCTAGATAATACTATTAAAAAATATAAAGCTAAGTAGGTTACTAAAGAATTTCTATAAGAATATAATATAAATTATAAAGAAACCTTTACTTCTACTAGTAAACCTAGCTTAATTAGGCTATTTTTATTTATTTTTACCTATTTAGATTAGAAAATCTATACTTAGAATATAAAATAAGCTTTTTTTAATATAGAAATAGATATAGAAAATATCTATATATAATTACCTATAGGTCTATAGGCCTTTATTCTAAATAAATTTAGAGATAAAATTTAAGATAGTACTTTACTAGCTATTATAGATAAAGCTACTAAAGATAAAGATTATTCTAGACTAGTTTATAAACTAAATAAGGCTCTATATAGCCTAAAACAAGCTAGTAAATAATAGTATTTATTCTTAACTAGAAATCTAGAATTTTCTAGTTCTAGAATAGATACTAGTATATTTATATATAAAAATAAGCCTATTTTATTAGCTATATATATTAATAATATACTAGTATTTACTAAAGATATTAGTCTAGTAAATAATTTATATAAAGAACTAAAAGATATTTCTAAGTTAAAGGTAACTAACCTAGAAGAAATAAAAGAATTTCTAGAAGTATAAGTAATTAAAGATAGATTTAAAAGATTTATTATAATTATATATAGAATTTTATTACTAAAATACTTAATAAGTATAATAAGTAATATAATAAACCTAAGTTTATACCTTTATCTATTAGTATAAAATTAAGTAAAAACCTAAAAGAAAGCACTATACTTAGTAAATTTTAAAAGAAAATAGGTAGTCTTATTTACCTTACTATATTTACTAGACCTAATCTAGTTTATAGTATTAACTACCTAGCTAGGTTTATATCTAATCCTAGTTTAGAATACTATAAATACCTAAACTATATTATTAGTTACTTAGTTAATACTAAGAACTTAGAATTAGATTTAACTCTAGAATCTATATACTTTATATCTAGTAAAAATAATACTACTACTAGTAATTTTATTAAACTAGTAGAAATATTAGATATAGATTAGAGAAGTAATATAGACTCTAAAAGATCTACTATAGAAAATATATTCTTACTAGAAAATATTAATAATAAGAAATCTACTACTATAAGCTAGATTTCTAAACTATAAAAAGTAGTTATAATTAGTTCTATAGAAGCAGAATATATAGCTTTAAAAGAGGCTACTAAAGATAGCTTATATCTATAAAATATACTAAAAGAGCTATTTATTAATAGTCTTTCTCTTAAAGACTATAATATATTTAGTAATAAACTAAATACTATTAAAATAGATAGTTTTAGTACTATAAAACTAGCTAAAAACTCTGTATATTATACTAAAACTAAGTATATAGATATAACCTACTACTTTATTAAAGAAAACCTACTAGAAGATAGAATAGACTTAGTATATAAAAATACTAGTACTATACTTATATATAATCTAAGTAAGGCTACTAGTAATATTAAGATTAAAGACTTTACTAATAGAAATAACTTAGTAGACTTAGATTAAGATATCTACTAAGTATACTTAGAAGATATAAGGTATATAAAACTACCTAAACCTTATTTCTAAGTATTATATTAAGCTATACTATATTAAGATAATCTAAATTACTATTTCTATAGTATATACTAACTAAATTATATTTCTTCTCTTCTATCTCTAGAATAAAGATTAAGAGAGTATATAAAAATTAATAGAATCTTTTCTATAATCTTTATTCTAGTACCTGCCTAATTAAGCTTAGTATACTTTTTTAATCTACTTATCTTAATAAGTAAAAGTAAAGTATTAAAATACTATATAAATTATTTCTATAGCTCTTCTTCTTATTAAGATATTAAGTCTTTTATTTTTAGTAAATAGAAAAGATCTAGAACTACTACTATAAATAGGCTTTAGTAGGTTATATAATAGCTTATATAAAATACTATATAACCTAACTTATAAATACTTCTAGATTTATAAGCAGAATTTATAAGTAGTAAATACTAAAATCTTCTAGAATAATCTTCTTAGTAATAGAAAGAAAGAAGGTAGAGTATATATACTTCTACTTTTTTCTTTCTATAGTTCTATACCTAGCAAAGCTATTATTTAGCAACCTTATATAATTAGATTATTATATCTATTATATCTTTATCTTATCTTTATTACCTCTTATAGGCTATGCACTTTTTTATTAGAAAATTATCTAGTCTAGTTAGTCTAGGTTTTCTAAACTAGAGAAGAAAGTAGTCTTAGTTCTTTCTTTACTTTCTTTATATTTAAAAAGGTTTAGATTTTCTAAAAGGTAGTAGATATTCTAAAAGGTAGTAGATATTCTAAAAGGTAATAGATATTTCTATTTATTACTAAAAGGTTTAGATATTCTAAAAGAGTTAGATATTCTAAAAGGTACTAAATATTTCTTTATAGTTTTAAAAAAGGTCTAGATATTCTAAAAGGTAGTAAATATTCTTATTAACTTTCTAAAAAAGGCTAAATATTTCTCTAAAAAGCCTTAAAAGAGCTAGATATTCTTATAAAAAAGTAAAAAGATAGTAGATATTTCTATAGCAAAAGAAAAAGGTACTAGATATTCCTTTAGTACTAGATATTCTCTAAATAAGCTATTAGGCTATAATAACTATAAGTTATATAATTAGTAGCCCTTTTAGACAAGTAGTATTATTTCTATAATAGTATTAGATAGGCTTTCTACTTAAGTAAAGTATAAGCTATACTAATAAATACTAAAACTATTTACTTTCTTAACTCTAATATTACTCTAAGCTACTTTTAAAGTAAAGTAAATTAGGCTAAACTTATATATATACTTATAGTTACTATACTATAAATATTATATAAGTTATATTAAGTTATAAGTAAGTTTAGAGTAAAAAAAAGTACTTTAAACTTATAAAGAAAGGTATAACCTTAGTTTATATATACTAAATACTATAGTATAAAAGTAAAGAAAAGTAGTACCTTAGTTTATAAAATAGTATAAGAGGTAAAAAGATAAAGAAATAATAGCTGCTAATACTCTTTATAGAAAAGAGAGTTAGAATATAAAGTATTAGTAAGGTTTTAGATCTATTCTATTTCTACCTCTATTATTATTCTATCTCTACTATAAATTTCCTTTTTAAAGCTTAGCGCGTTACTGCTTACTCTGTTCTAATCCTAGTAGGAATAGAGTCTTCCTTTTAGCTAGGTTATTAGGAGCACAGATAGAGATTAGGAAGTTTAATTAAAGTTCTAGCAAGCGTTAGCCTAGTAGGAGGAACAGTTGGTAATAATTAGTCCTTAATGTTACCAGCAATATCAACGTGTTCTATTTCCAATGCCTAGCAGTAGCTAGGAAATGTTACTGTACACACAATGATAAAAGACGTTCTTGGAATTGCGCATGCAATAAGACTTATTTGTGCAAACAAAACCGTTCACATCTTTGTTAATAGCTTTTTGTGATTCTGCTGCCTCTTGACCTCCCGTGCAGCGAGTAGAACAAGGCCTCCCACAAGCAAAGTCCCCCCTGAAAATGCCTGTGCTCCAGCATACGAGCCATTATCCGAAGCTATGATCGCACCAGAAACTGGAGATCCAATGAGCGCACCAATTCCAACGGCAGCTGATATGATCCCTAACCGCGCTCCAATTTTGGACGAATCTGAGTTGATGGTGGGAACTACTGCCATAAAAAGGGACTGGACGCCGCCGACAGAGAGACTATAGAAAGTCGTCCAGATGTACAACCCGGGTGTGGAGTGTACTGGTATCCAGGTGAACATGCATAGTGCGGAGGCGAACACGAATGCTATGTACACATTCATCGTGCCAAGGTGCCTGGCCAATAGGCTGGGCAGCAAGCGGCCAACAAACCCTATGCCGTTCAGAGCCAGCGTCAGATTGAGTGACTGGGTGTAAGACATTCCCTGCTTCTCTCGAGCATAGGAGCTGAGGAAGAAGAACGGGAAGAAGACGCCTAGATAAGCCTATGACAGTGTAAGTAAGCTCGTCAAACAAGCTTCCCAGGGAAGGAGCAGCGATGAAACTGACCAAAAGAGAGCCAATGAGATATAACGTAAATACCGGCTCCTTGAGTACAGCCCAGTCAAGTAGTGGAGCTGGTTTTCTAGAAGACTGTTTCGGCTTGCCGCATAACAGTGCAATCGCAAATGTCCCTAGCTGTATGAAACCCATCGCTCTTAAAGTCCACCCGAAGCCAATGGTTGGCAACAGTGTTCTTGCCATGCTGGGATATATCAGGCCTCCTGTCACACTGCCACAGGCTGCCAGTCCCATGACGAGCGCGAGTCGTCTTCGGAAGTAGGTGGTGATGAGAGTCATCATAGGCGTTAACAGAAGTCCGTTGCCTAAACCAGTACAGACTCCTTGTGCCAGAATGACCTGCCAGTAGTTTTCCGCGAGGGACGTCATAAAGGTTCCAAGGACGACAAGGACTGCACCGGCAATCGTAGTCACTCGCAGATACCCTGCATCCGTGAGGCGACCACTGACGATACCCATGAAGAAGAGGAGGAAAACTGCGATCGAGCCGACCCACGCTATTTCCGAGCGTGCCTGGTGTAGCGCGGAGACGTAGTAGTTTTGGAAGATGCCGAATGAGATGATCATACCCCTTCAAGAACGTGTCAGCTTTATAAGCCTAGAAGTTAAACTGGTAACATACCATGTATTCATGATGACAAGAAAACAAGACAGGACTGTGAGAGTGATGGGTTAGTCAAAGGTCAATATACCCTGATGCTCATTTGCTTACCAGCCATCCAGGCAACCAGGCCTCCTTCTGGAGGCGAATAAGCTGTCAAGTCATCCTCAGGACGTGCGCTGCTCAGAGAGAGACTCAATGCAGCGGTAAAGTCTGAACCGTCGTGACCTGGCAAAGGGTGATCAATGGATATTGATTCCTTTCCTTCCTGATTCTCCATCACTCTTAAATTCGAGTTGTACAGTTCTAATTAGACTATTGGTGGAGCGAGATCGCAGCGAGCAGTTGCATCTGTTAATGGTAGGTGAAAATTATGTTAAAGACAACCACTCCTTGAGATGCAAGCCTAATAACTTTTGAGTAGAATGGATTAGAAATCGAAGGGCATCTTGGGGGTTTACTCCTTAACGAGCAGCCTGGAACATTTGCGTACTTTACCCGAAACGGAACCAAAAGCCGAGTTTAGTACAAACGATGGATCGACGAACAACGTCATTCGATTCAGCCGCGTTTTGTCAATCTGGAAATCAAGAAGCACAGAGGCTGTTAAGCATATATACTGGTTAATCCTTCAGAAGGTAGGCTTGGACCAGGTTCTGCAGAAGACAACGTTAGCCTACCAAGTCACCAAACACTGGACCCAAACAGGGTCACGTGATGTACCCGTATGTATAGAATCAGAGCGACGGAGCAAGACTAAACTTCTTGAGCTCCACTACGAACGACTATGGTATGATCTAGCGTTCCCAAGATTGCTCGACCCTTTGCGTCTATCCCAAGCGTTCTGCGTGCTGTCTGTACTGGAAAGTGTGCAGAAGAGGCTCCATAAAGCATGAAGGCCTCTTGTAGAACGTACTCCATACTCTGATATATTCGAATACTTGATTCGATGCAAGCATCCCGGAACCTCCCAATTTCGCCTGTCGCCATGGATGCTGAGTTTACAATACATGGAAACTGTTCCGACAGACTGTTGATCTGTGTCAGGCAAATGACTTGAAACGACCACAAGTACGTGAGAACATTAGCCGTGCTAAGATCTCGGTACCACAACAGCTCCAAATCACCATTGGCAGCATTTTCAGGTGTACAGTGCCAGTACAGCGGCATCGAAGTGCTCTCTGAAAAGGACTTGTACCAACCCTCGAGACGTGATCTCATGTCCAGCAGCTCCGCGATTCTTTGACTTGCGGCTTCTACAGCGGCTTTAGAAGAATCGTGTGCTGAACCATCGATGTTCTCCAGGATCTCGGGTATACGTGCTGCTAACCCCAAGAGGTCTTGCAGTGGCGCGGGCCGGTAATGCTGGAAGGGCCTTTCGACCCATTCGTCATTGGCAAAAAACGTGGTTTTACGAAGGATGAAAGCCTTGAGGATCTGACAGGTCGGGAGTTAGTCTAAAATGGCTGCTATAGTGCAGTTGTGAGATAAGTACCAAGAGTGGCCGAAAGCCGATGAATAGTGTGTGCTCAATACCAGATTCGAAGGACTCGGGCGGTGATAACTGGATCATGTTGCTGACTCCTTCGACGTGGACGAGCCAACTCATTGGACTTATTGGTAAGAGAGCCTGTTCGTAATCACAAAATCATCAGTTTGTTGGATCTCAAGTACAGTCCAGTAACCCCGTGCCCTTGTCTTACATAAAAGTACTGCGAGTTCGGATGGGCTTACCTCTGACAAAGCCAGGCACATGACAGCCGCTACAAGTTCATTCCTGTAAACATCCTTAACCATTGCGAGATTGTGCACCAGATGGCGAATGCTGATCTCATACTGGGCCGACGCCAGCCGGTACATATCCTCTTGAGACTGATGGGCGGTAATGGAAAGCGCTAGAGTGCTGACTGCGGAACACAAGCACTCAGTAAACTGACCAGTGGCACTAGGGATCAGTTCAGGCAAAGCCGTAACCCAGGATCCACAGATTCTTGGAGAACAGAGGTCAGGATTGGCAGCACCGGATGCAGCCTCTTCCAGGGGAACATAATTACGTATGATCAAAGAGACCATGTCATGTATGTTGATCGGACCATCGAGAGACCTCTTATTTCTAGCCTTTGAGCTGTAACAAGCTCCAGTGGCGTTTGCAGACAAAGTTGCTTCGTTCTTCGAACGGTAAACGCCATGAGAATCATCAGCAGGTAGTGCTAGGGTTCGTGGCGGCTGGGATGACCTCGACGGCATTGTATCTCTTTTACGCCTTCCTTGTTTGGTTAAGTTTGAGACAAATGGTACGAATAAGGCCTCGGGGTACCCGGCACACTTTCGATTACTGGTCTGACATCGTGAACATGCTGGAAGCTTGCCGTCACACTGACAGATTGTGTCAGTAATGATACTTTGCCCAAATAGTTCACAGGGGCTCAGGCTGAGATTTGGGGACGAACCTGGAGCTTCCGCCGCCGGCAAGTATGGCACAAGTCTTTCTTCCTGACTTTCATACTCCTGTAGGGCTGCTGCAAGAAGGATCGGTGCGGCCAAGCGGTCTGGTCGTTATTCGGGCACAAAACCAAAAGTGAACTGTTAAAGTGGGCTCGCGCGGCTGTGGCAATGTGCAGCCCATGAATGTATTGCTTAGAAAGCTATTCAGAGGTGATCTGCATGTGTTGGAAAGAGTGACGGTAATGCAGGTATTTTGTCCAATCGAAGCGCTCAGGGTGGGTCGGCTTTTGCAACCTTTCTAAGTTTAGCGCAAATTTTGGGCGCTTTTGCCCTAACGTTAATTGCCGTGTCTCGCTAGGACGTATGCTTATGGATGCTTTGACCGCACCGTCCTTACCACCTCAAATCATCTCCGTCAGATCGTGCAAGAAATTTTTGATCGCTAATTAAGCCACATCCTTATATTTGTCATCCGTCCATTTCTCCATCGGAAGCTCGTAGCGGTGGCTCTGTTCAGCGGCAGAGTGTACTATAAACCCGGACGTCGCGACAAACCGCTCGAACTTGCAAAAAAACTTCCAAAAACCCTTTTCTTACTGGCTTCTACTTTATCCTTTGGTATCGCAATACATATTCACGACGATGCCTACCTCTACATTTACGAACAAGGTCACTATCACTCACATCGGTACCGCTACGGCAATCCTCAACATCGATGGCATCACATTTCTCACCGACCCATTCTTCTCGCCTGCCGGCAGCGAGTGGCCGACTGCTGTAGCGGGCCAGGCACCTCTCAAAGTCCACGATGACCCAGCCTTAAAGATACACGAGCTTCCTCACATCGATGCTGTCCTTCTGAGCCATGAGAACCACCCCGATAATCTCGACGAGTTAGGTCGACAGCTGCTAGATGGCCGTCAAGTTGTCACAACAAATGACGGTGCAAAGAACCTTGCTCCACGACCCAGTGTTCTAGGGTTCAGCGATTGGGAGGAGAAGAAGGTCAACATCGCAGGCACCACCTTCAACATCACCGCTACGCCATGCAAGCACTGGCCGGGCCACGAGTGCGTTGGGTTCATCCTTCATACTGAGAGTTTTGGCGTTGCACCGGATGGTCGCCGTAATGCAATATACTTCTCCGGAGATACTGTCTACGTGGATGATCTCGCTAGAATGTCCGAGACATACCATATCGCGATTGCAGTGATGAATCTCGGTAAAGCGACCTTCTACGAGGTTGATAGTGAAGGTCAGCCAGGTCAGCCAGGCGATTCTCTCCAGATCACCATGGATGGCCGTCAAGCTGCCCATCTTTTCCGCGACATCAAAGCCGATGTGCTTGTACCTATGCACTTTGAATCCTGGGATCATTTTACACAGCATGAAAAGGAGCTTGTAAAGGATTTTGAGGATGAGGGTATACTATCAAAGGTCCGCTGGCTTAAGCCTGCCAAGGCTGTAGTCATCAACTGAGATGCTCGGATCGTATGTGTATCGCACGAGGGGGTTGGAACGCGAAGTTGAACAACAATCATGTAGAGGTTCTGGAAGCCTTACCGTATCTGTGCGCTCGGTGCACGGGGCCTTGTGGTGCAGGCCAACCATCTAGCTAAGCTATACAACAATAAGGCTATAGAGCCACGTACAATAGCTGTCTTTGTGAGAATCTTTGGTGGAATGCTATATATACCCATGCGTTAAAGCCCCTCTAATTACACAACTAAAAAGAGTTACACCAGCAGTATAGGTCCGTTACTGAGGATACTCGACAGATCGATGCGCAAGTTTATCTCACAAGCCATCCACTCTGCTTAAGCTTCTGCCCTAACGCGATTAGGCCGCTGTTATTTATTTTAGCTAATAAGCAGCAACGCAGGGCAAAGCTGTGCAGAGCGTCTAAGGGAAAACTGTAAAGAGTTTAGTAGTACTTAGACAACCTTTAGTAAGGATTTAGTCTCCCTCTTACACTAAACAACCTTAACTACAAGGACACCTCCTAGCTACAGAAAGAGATAGATGTAGATTAGAAGAGGGCAGGCTATCTATGCAAGGTAAAATTTTAATAAAAAAGAATAGCGTTTAGGAGATAAAGGAGGGTAACTAGAGAGTAAAGGAGAGAGCCTTGCTGTATATAATTTTAGGACCTATTTTTAGTGTACTTTTATAGTCTAGAAAGGTTATTTCCTAGTAAATATACTATATAGAAGAAGCTTCTGCTCTTCTGCATCTATAGTTATTAAGTTTAGCATGCCTCTGTTTGTAGTAAAAGGGCTATTCCTTATAGCAAAGGCTAAAAATACCCTATTTTATCTAAGTTGCACTAAAGAAAAAACAGTTTTCCTTTAGACGCTCTGCTAACGCTTGCTCTTTTAGTTACCTAAGTATTCTGCTAATTAGTTAAATATAAATAACGTTGGCAGGAGAGTGTATAACTAGTGAGATAAGCGCAAGTGCTCTGTCACGACGAGCTGATCAACAGGCGAGCTAATTACTTTTGCCAAGCCCCCACCAAAACTAACCCTACTATAGCCCAGAACACCACAACTAGGCGCTGCATAGGGCAAAACAAGCTGTAATATTACTTAGAGACCTCTTCTTCTTCATTCCTACACGTTCGCGCATTGTGCCCACCCTCTCCGCACCGTCCACAGCGTCGTTGGGATAGTTCACCCCCTTCAGCGCGCACCCGCTTCTTTAGCTTCTTCCCATCACTACGCGCCCTAAACTCCTTTAGAGCTGCTAGTCGCTGCCTATCTCCAACTATTAGGGTCCCTTCTTTCTGAACCCGCTTTCTTTTGTGTAATTTTCGTCGCGTGGCGGCCTTATCAGCTGCTCGAAGCTCGCTGATTTCCTGTTGGGCCAAAACTAGCTTGTGGGATAAGGTTGCTCCCCCTTTGCGTAGTGCTCAAGCGCGCTTAGAACAGAATTTGGTGAGCTCCCCTGCTGCTTCTTATACTTCTCTTGAATTAGAGTCAATACCCAAATTCCAGGGTGTTGCTGGGGGTTTGCGACTGCCAGGGCTCGTTGTTGACAGGTAGTGGTGGTGTTGGAGTGCGCAGCTTCACATCAAGGGCCATTATGACCCGTTGTGGGTTAGATGAGACCAATCCAGCACCTTGGAACTCTCCTTGGACGTTGCCAGGTGCAATAGAAGCATTATACACTAAGACTAATGTGCTGAAATGACCAATGTTATAGCACGTCTAGATGGGGCATCACCTAGGACGCAGCTGTTCTCGACCTGGTCTCCCTCTGGAGCATGATAGGCAACCTTCTGGAACGGTGTCTCCCGAGTGGTCATGACAGACAGCTCAAGATCCGCGAAACTCATATAGTGGATGCCGCAAGGCTAGAAAAGGTGGACAAGGCTCGAAAGCAAGATCAGAGTGTGCGCAAAAACTGGGTTCGTACGGACTTGGTCAGTTGGCCTGTCGGAGGCCTTGTAACGGCTAGAGACGCGCTTGACGCAACATAGGTTGATGTATCGATCATACACTATGTTGTGCTAATTATGCACATACTTGGAACTGCTCATTTCGCCTACATTTCTACAATATTGAGCCACTTCGGCTGTTTCTGCTCAAAGGATGCAGGCCCTGGTGTAGGCATGATATCGAACAATCCACCCTTAATGATTATATTCGGGGAGTCCTCGGATAGCAAAGATGCAATGGCACTTCCTCGCGTAAGTCAACCAATGCTGTGTTGTATGCGAAATTTGACTTGCCACCCACAATTGCTGCAGAACTGACGTACAATGGTGTTGCCAGACGCTGTGTCGCTGTCTTTGTAGCTTGTGAGAGCGCCTTTAGTGTCCTTGATCGCTACCTCTGGCTTATCAACATGTACATGATGGATCCTGGGGCTGAGTCTGCTCGACGGCAATTCCCACTGCACAATTAGCCTCTCGTAATTTGTCCCTGTTATGTTGATAAGGCCATACCAGTAGCATATTGATGATTCCTCAGGGATTTGCGCAACGGTAACTTCGATGCTCGCGCAGTTGCACCGTCATTTCGGCATGTTCGTGGGCTTTGTTATGTCCCTAGATGCTTAGAGTATATCAAATAAAATGATTGCTGACAGGGCACTTGAGCAGAAGCAGCACCTTGGACAAGAAGGGAAGCCGAGACTGGCTCTCGAGCGCGTCTTGATGCCCCATCCGGCCAGCTGTGGGCTGCCAGTCACAATGTAACACGCCGCACAGAATCCGACCGATGGTGTGTAGTTAGCAGGCCCTATATCCTGCGCCATATTGTAGTGTAATTGCCTGTTCTTCACGCAGTCACGTCTTGTATCGATATCATCGCTTCGACCTTGTGCGCACGACACTATGGCTTTTTTTATATGTCTGAGTCTATGTGACAACTCCTTTAATCTCATGAGTTCCACAATCTGCAGGCATATTGGGTCGTGGGGTTGTGAAATGTTCGTGCAGAAGAAGCCTCGGCGTATTGCGATGACGCTCGCACTGCACGCACCAGCACGGTAGGATCACTGACGTGTACCGACCGAAAGCAAATTCGAGAACGTCAACTTCGGCGACCAACTGAGTTGGACATAGCTCCTGACAAAGGCGCGGGGTCCAGCTGTAAATCTTTTGTGCCTGGCTTGGCATCGTAATTTGCAGAATTTTGTGATCGTTCTCGGGGCATTGCAAACTTAGCGTCGGGGTAGCGTTGCAAGAATACCGGTACGTACTCCATCAAGGTTTTGGAGGCTAGTAGAAGCTTAAGCGCAAATGCAAATGCGAATGCAAGTGCAAGCGCAAGCGCAAGTCGCAAATGTCTGCGCTACTACTCGAAAGCCTCAAGCGCGGGCACGATCCAGACATTCGCCCTACCAAGTCGTGCTCAATGCAGATGAAGACAGGTCCGTAAAGATCGCAGATGCGGTCACTTTGTGCCAGCAATCTCATATATAACACCTTGGCTCGACTCAAGCACATGTGCACGTGACGATGGATACGTTGCTCAGATCCATTTTTTTCATTCTTCTTTGCAAAGACACTTTTCTCTAGTATGTCCAAGCACCGCGGGGACGCGGGACCCGCGGGCTCCGTCTTTACGCGATCGCCACTAGTCTATCTACATTCGGACACCGATGACACCGTCCTGCTCCAAAGTCGAGCATCAATGAATACTTTTAAACATTTCGTTTGTCTTCCAAGTGGGACACTACACGCCTTTGAGTGCTCTGCGGCTCATCTTATTCGCAAATAACACGACAACGACAATCCTCAATCCTGGCAAGCAGCACGAATGTCCCGATCAAAAGGCGAACCCGCCCGTTCTTCTGTCTTTCAGGTCTTCGGAACACGTCATTGTATGTACACTATTCATGGCTAGTTTCACGGACATCTTCCTCTACTCGATCGTCGTGCCTGTCTTTCCAATCTCGCTTGTCGCGCGTACACACGTCCACCCACAAGATGTCCAGTCCTGGCTATCCGTACTACTTGCAGTCTACGGTGCCGCATTCTTGGTGGCGGCCCCAGTCACCGGAGTCATCCTGGACAAATGCTCCTCTCGAAAGTTGCCCTTTCTCATGGGTCTAATTACGCTTATTGCTGGAACGGTCATGGTCTGCGTTGGCAATTCGATCGCCCTGTTGATCGCGGGCCGCGTTTTATCTGGAGCGTCTGCCACCATCGTCTGAACTGCATCTGCTGCAATGGTGATCGCCAACATTCCAGAATCTGAAGTTGGGACTGTCCTGGGTCTGTTGCGTTAGCCTTGAACCTCAGCAGTGTAGCTGGCCCAATCCTGGGCGGAGTAGTGTACGACCACGGAGCCTATTACGCAGTATTCGGGATAGCTTTCGGTGTGCTTGGGGTGGACGTCGTGCTGAGAGTATTACTCATTGAGAAGACGGAGGCGGTGAAGTGGACTTCACCGGATCCGGCTAAAGACAGCATGAGCAACGCGGCCGCACTCGAAGTTAATCTGATTACCGATGGTTCAAACATAGAAGGAGACCAGACTGCCCGCGACCGTCGCTATTGGTGGCAACGTCTTCCCACCACCATTCAACTGCTTGCGTCTCGGCGTATACTCATCACAATACTTGGAAGTTTTGTCATGGCCCTTCTTTTGGCGGCATTTGAGACCGTATCGCCACTCTACGTCGAGACCAAGTTCCACTTCTCTGCCACTGGTGCTGGCCTAATTTTCCTGTTTGACCCGCTTGTTGGGCACGACTGCGACAAGCATCCACAGCTCGGAAGATATGTTGCAGTAGCGGGGTTTCTGGGTGCAGCGCCGCCTCTTGTTCTGCTTCGCTTAGTCCGCCGCGAAGGTATCAGCCAAATCGTTCATCTTTGCGCTCTGCTCGCGCTCATTGAAAACTGCACCCCCACTTATGATTGAGATCAATCTCGGTGTAGCAGCTGCAAAAAAGAAAAGGCCAGGATAGTTTGGGAACAAGGGCGCCGTTGCACAGGGATATGGTTTATTCATTTGTGCTTTCGCAGCAGGAACTCTCGTTGGCCCACTGCTCGCGGGGTCCGTGAAAGAGAAGTACAGCTGGGGAACCATGGCATGGGTTTTGGGGCTAGTGAGCGGTGCTACCGCATTCCTGGTTGGTTTATTGCTTAGCGGATCGGAGACACGCGGAAGAATCAGCCTTAAACAGACGTCGAGGGACGAATCAGTCATAAATAAATCTCGAGCGACTACCTAGGAACTGGTCTGATTCGCGTTTAGCATTATTTCTTCCCCTCTGCGTTCCGTCTTAAGTTGACCAGATATTTCAGCAATAATTTTCACGAGCGCTCAGGTAGTGAGTTAATGCTCGCACGATCTCGAGCGATGTCTTCCATCGGCAACCTGCTCCTCTACAAAGAAATGCAAGTGATGGTCGGGGCGGTTCTTCACGATGTACCAGCCGCGTTTCAGGTAGATGTCTCTGTTCTGTGCCAGCTCCCCTTGCAGAGGAAGTCATCTTTTGGCTCATCGATCTTACGGCGATGATCCAACATGACTCGGTTGACGTAATGTCGCAGCAGATGCGCTGAGTTGCTAACTAGCTAGGAGGCGATGATATATATATATGTCCTGAGACGTACTAATCTGGGATGGTCAACAGAGGCGACGCAGCCCCGACCTTGCATTCTTAGGGTACCTGGTTCAGGTGCTGCCCTATGCGTATGAAATGTGAAAGCCAATGGGAGCCTAATCCGTATCCTTAATGCTCTATATCTGGCCCTCGCATTCAAACAGAGCAAGGCGGGCGCCGACGGACTTCTGTAGACTTGCAAGTCCGCAACAATATCGCATCTCTGCTTGCTTGCTGTGGTAATTACACATCGATAGCTACCGTCTTCTCCCCGTCTAGTTGCCTCCTTGACGGCCTGATCGGCAAGCTCTTTTCCTGGTATGCCCGCGTCGACGATTAAGCAGCGGACGGTCACTGTTCATCCTCCGTCTTGGAGCTCCTGTACGTGTCATGCGATCTTCCCGGGGGTGTTATCGCCTGAGCTTCCTTCTGCCTTAGTGATGGACCAGATGGCGGCCTGACTGTCTGTACATATGGTTACATCTCTTCGCCCACCATCTCCACTCGCGGAATCGTTTGCCATCTGCAGTGCTAATGTTATGCTTTACGGCCCCGCGGACGTACAACTTCGGAAAGGCGTCTGATCTGATGTATTCAGAGCCTGTTTGTTGTGTCAGCCGGCATATCGACTTGCCTGGATTGACATTACTTCAATCTAACGCCTATCTAAGTGAAGGAGAACGCACGGTGTCCCAAGACGGGTTCGCAATTTGCTACCTCTTATAAGCATGTTCAAAAGCCTGTAATAGACGTACAGTCTCTTCCAGCTCATCGTGCTTAGGTCTTGCTGCTTACCATTTCCTCGATGCCACGAACCGACCCTTCATCGACACCCCCTGTATATTGGCGACATGAGGAAGGGCATACGGAAAGATTCGAGTAACCTACGTGATCTTGGTAACATCATCAAAATGAAGTACAGTTTGGCCTCTCAATACTACTTCTACCAAACAAAGGGGTCTCCATGAATGTGATCGTGTGTGGAGCGTGGAGGTGTCGATCCAGTCAGATTGAGATTTCTTCGCACCCAGGGACTTTTGATGGATCAACCTTTCAGCTAGTGTTTTGAAGCGAAGAAATTTGGTAGCTGCAGCATGAGAGAGACATACGAGAGCAAGTGAGTGAAGTTCGAGAACGCGAGAATGAACTACGAGAGCGATGTTGAAACTCCTCTGTGCAAGAAGCAATGAAATTTGCGGGAGCTAAAACAGAAGATTGAATTGTCTAAGAGGCTGTGGTTGTATCTAGTACCAACGGTGGCGTGCCGGGTGTAGCTTGGAATGTTTTCCGCGTAAGAGCGGACACGGTGTGTGTCAATGCTGGAATTTACAAGACATGCGTTCTGTGACGTTCGTGCTTAAAGGTAGTCTAGCTCCTGTCGATGCGCTTTTGCGATACCGTGTCGCCTCGATGTCTGCTGCAGAGTTGGCGTGCGCCATTATCGAGGCTGTAACGGTGACAACGCAGTACATGGCCGAAGCGAGGAGAAGGGCAGCTGCCTGCACAGATTATTGCTGTCATTACTGCGCGCTTCGAAGTCGTTTTGATGCTTCTCTGAGGTGACCTACCGAATTTCATTTCTGGCTCACTGTCGTGCTTTCGTTGTGTTGTTGATGTTCATCTTATTGAATCCATGCCCAACCTGGATTAGTCATAACGTACGCTAACTCTGCCTTCCAATGGCTGACCCGACGGAAGCTGCCTTCCGCTACATTCTATGCCTCGAAGGACTCTTGCCTAATGCAGTAATTGACGATCATTTCTGACTGTCAAAAGATAACATACCTTACGCTTGATAAGATCACTTCATTCCCGACCAGTACTCAACTGTCACATGGCTGCACCGGTTCCCTCGACTCATAAGAGGACAGACTCGGGCGTCGGTGGCATCGGCCCAGCTTCGAATCTTATGACTACCGCGCAGAGTCTCTGTGCAGCGGTGAGCTCTTTTACATCTGAACATGGATCCAAGCCATCGTTGAGCTCGTGAAATCAGTACCGCAATGCGAACTCGAGATCATGATCAGAGACGAAACGATAAGATATTGGGAGAGGCCTTACCCGCCCTTCAGAAGGATCGAGATGCCTTCGAAAGTCGATACTCGTTGACCGTTGAACGAAGATACGAACAATGAATGGAAGGGAGAGAACACTGCACTACAGAGAGAGAAAGATGAACTTCAAGCGGTTCTGAAAGACAAAGACTTGACGTAGATGACACTGCCAAGTCAGCTGGGAGGTATTGAAGCACGTGTTGACGATCTTGAGGAGGCAAATGCACATTTCATTGGAGAGACCCATGATGCGGTCTGCGTGAACCAGGTACATGCCGGTCCTTCGCTTTACCTCCAGTCCCTTGCACTCACTCCAGTTGTATCAGAGGGTCACAACCAATCTTCCTTTGAGATCAGGACGCATGTACCGGTCTGGAATGTTCTGGGCATCCTCGAGCGAGAGTAAGGAAACATGGCTCCGAATGTTGTGTTTATCAACGACCTCCATCATTTGATGCGCAGAGCGTGAGTCCGTGAGTAAGGACCCCTTTACGCTGATCTCCTTAAACACGAGCGCAAAAGCGTCGAAATGGAACCCTTCTTCTGGCAGCCCGAGTACAACGCAAGTGCCGGCAGGTTGGATGATGTTAAGGCTCCACTCGTTCGCTGCAATGTCGTCGGTACAGACGACAACGGCCTCAAGACCCAGGTGATCGGTGAAAGCCATGGTTTTCTCGGAAGCTCCGGGGTCATTGAAGTCTACAATGAGATCAGGACTCAATGGTAGCTCACCAGCCAGGTCGAGACCTTCTTTCCTATTATCGATAGCAACAGTGCGGTAGCCAAGGGCTTTGGCAAACTGGATGCCGAGCGCACCAAGACCACCAATACCTACAATGGCAACAGAGTCGCCCTCAGCGATAGCTGCTTGTTTCAGACCACCCTATACTGTTGTCTGTAAGCGTTAGATGTTTGAACATTTCTCATGCCGGTACGCTGTGGGGCACTTACACCTGCGCACATTAACGGAGCAGCCTGGTCGAAATCGACTGAGTCAGGAAGCGGTACAGTAGTGGCAGGGTCGGCGACAATGTATTCCGCAAATCCTCCGTCAGTTTTGATGCCTGCCATATCCTTTCTCTTACAGAAGCGGGCGTCCAAGTTTCCCTGCTTCTTGGTGCTCCAGCGACAGCCGGCACAGAGACCACAAGCATGACGGAAGTTCAGAATTCCGACTCTCTGACCAACATGCCACTTCTGTTGATCCTGGACTTCAGCTCCAATCATTACGATGGTCCCCACTGGTTCGTGCGACGGTGTCAAAGGACACACGGAATTGTATGTTCCCGAATACACCTGATAATCTGTATGGCAAAAGCCAGCTGCCGCCACCTTAACGAGAAGATCATTCGGCCCTGGCGTCGGTACTGGAATATCGCATAGTCGGTAGTGTTGCTTGTACTGTGTCGACCAATTCATCAGGCGATGCCCGCTCGTTCAGCTCAGAGCACTACCTACGTCTGTCAGGCGAAGGGCTTTCATCTGCTGTGGAATACCGAGTGAGTGAGACATAGCTGAAACTGGGAACAGGATGAGAAGGTCTGCCTGGTTGCTGGTTGTAAGGAAGGCGCTGCTCACATATAAATCAACAGATGATAGTTCACATCCCACCTACGTGAAGCGACAACCAATTGTCAAGTCACTCCACACTGACGTTGCAGCATCACATTCGCTAGCTTAGTAAAGAATATCATTGAAGCACTATCGAGACGGTTCCTGGGTGGGGCAGAAGCAGATATTGCGTGTTGCGGTTGGCCATTGACCTGGTGGATCCAGTGCCCCAAAAAAGCCTGGGCCTTTCGAGCTTCTAAGGCATGCCAGCGCAGCACCCTAAGATGGTGTTTCGTTCTTTGTAGTTGGCATCGAAAATTTCTGTTAGGGTTCCGTTAGGATTCTTGGTCCGCGATCATCGCATCTGCTTTGAAGTGGTGGGGTCGATTGTAGCCCCTGTAAACAGATTGAAAACACGCAACTCTAAGCGCTAGCCAATCAGCCAGCCGCCTTACGCCATTTACTCGATGTCGATGTCAACTCTTTTAGTGGCCGTAGCACCCGCCAATATGCTGAGTTAAGACGAGAGTCTACCAAACCATACCGCCAAGACATGCACGGGGTGCCGTTGAGGGTTGCTGTGTGCCCGATCTTGGGCCGACACCCGCAGAACTACGCATGACTGCCTGTCGTTTGCACCGTCCAAAGATTTATTCACCACCAATGGGGTGAAGACTCCGACGCGGAGTGTGATGTCGCCAGCTTCAGGAGAGTGTCGAAAGATCCGGCTTCTCTCGAGGACCCATCACGGAATCCAACGGGCATTGCTTGTGCTCCTCAATTTCTGGTTCTCGATAATTCCAGCTACCCGCTCGGTTATCAAGAGGGCTGACTGTAAGCTGAAGCATGTTCTACCTCGCCTCACGACGAGGCACACATTGCGTGTACTGCACATACGGCAGTCAGGCTCAGACTATCGGAGACGTCCGGATTGGGGCGTCTTATCAGGCTTTGGCAAAGAAAACCACGTTGTGAAAGAAAGCTATGGCGGTGTTGACTTCAGAGCTATAGAGACGACTGGAGAACATATTTTGGCCAACTTGCCGCTTCGAGACGTCGCACTTGTTGAATTGACAAGCATTTTGCGTGAGCTTGCTCAATGGGCATTTAGATCTGATGGCTTCCAGCACTGCACCTGCTTGCGCTTGGGGATTTCTCGAGTCAGGGAAGGTATTTATCGGGCAGCCTACTTCTTCGCCGTCAGATCAACCCCGATGAGGCTGAGCAGAGCTTTTGTTCAATAGAGATGGGCGACATACCATTACTTGAGCTAGGGGACTGTCTCCATGATTTCTTGGAAGCTTGCCCGACAGATTCACTCTATGCGGGGTTGTAGCTAGGCAACCGCAACTATTCTCACGAATGTCATGGAAGATTCGATTGAGCCATGCAGCAATGCGGCAGGGCGACAGATGCTTTGAGTCAGGCGCTCTATGTGAAGCACAAGTGTACTGATATGACTGAGATACTCCTGCCTCTTTGGCCAAAGAGGATCGAATCGTGGGAGCGAATGCCACTAGCAAGCCGGCGGCTTCCGCTCCTGTGACACGGCTATCTTGGTCAGTTTCATTCGTGAGCCGAGAAAGATGCTGATCGTACGATATCGCTGCCTATGAGTTGTGACGTCCATCGATTTCGATGGGACTGTTACGATAAGGCACGATCACTCGGTCTTGTTACCAGCCTTCGACCGCATATTCGGGCTACATGCATGCAATGGCACCCCTCGAATGGGCTTGCTTGTCTTCATCTCTCACGCGCGGGTTCTGAACGCTTAGCCCTTCGATTAAAAAGGACTTGGTCACAGTTTTTTCCATCTCACTTCGGCCTAGAAGTAATAGAACAAGCTAAGTATAAGATCAGGATGATTTAGAGCGTCTGTGGGTCGAAGTTCGAGTCGTGGACGTCGCTCGGTTGAGGGAAGAGTTCCGCGACCATACTGCGAATGACATATGAAGGCTAAAACCCACATTCTTCTGGAATGGTGCGTTAAGATCGGCTTTATGGGCGGTCTCGCTAAGTGGGGCACCGGGCGGTTACAACTGCCTGACGCAAAGCCAGGACAGGTCCCACGCTAGTTGCAACGCATCTGAAAAGTGCACGCCAACTAAAACTCTGTTCGACTCGTGCGCCTAGCGCGCGGCTCAAATTTCGTGCTCTTGGTAAGCTCAGGTAGCCAAAGCGATGCATCGAGGACGCCGCTGGCTACTAGATGAGTAATCTATAGCTTGAGAGCTGTGGAGGATCACGAATGCGGTAAGCTGTGTCCGGCGTGATATCTGCGGTGCTATTGATATGAAACCTATGCCATCACTCTTACATCGGACCCATCTTTCAGGGGAGTGATCCGGTTGGCTGATGGCAACGTCGAAAAAGACGGCAGCTGTAAGCGCAATTTGCGCAAATGTATTGGATTTCTAAGCTCCTAATAGACTCGCTCTCGTACTTCGTTAAGATGAGATTACGATGACAATTTCATATGATTTCTAAGATGACGTATGTCTACAACCGTCGGAAGCGTTAAGATCGTCTTAAAAGCTCCTGCGCGGCGTGCCCGTAGGCTTAAGTTGTTCATTACAGCTCACTTCTGCTCATACTAAACGGTACGACGAGATCAATCATCATGCCTGACAAAGTATTGGCTCAGGTTCAACGCCTAGGGAACGAAAATACGCCGCACCTGGTGGTTGAGCATATTCCGGTACCTAAGCCTGCTAATCACGAAGTCTTGGTCAAAGTATCACACGCGGGGCAAAATCCGACGGATGGTGAGTTAATAGCTTACCTCACCAATTGTTGTTCTCGATCTGACTTAACCGCAGTGCAATCTCTCGACTCCAATGCCTTTGGAGACGGAGCAGTTCTGGGCTGTGACTTTGTCGGAACTGTCGAGGAGATTGGCGAAGAGGTGATAAAAGCAGCCAAGGGTGATGTGGTTGCAGGCTTGATCTGGGGTGGTAAGATCAACAGCGCAGTTGTTTTACATCACTAGTTGACAAAAGCAGGGGAGATCAAAGGTCTAGGAGCATACAGCCAGTACTCAATTGCCAACGAGTCTATCAGTTTCAAAGTACCGCAATCAATCACACTTGCCGAAGCTTCGACGGTACCTTTGGCATCAGCAACTGCTTGGTTGGCTCTGTTCTCCAAGGACAGCCTGCATATGGACCGTAGGGCAGGCAAAGACACATCCATCCTGGTGTGGGGAGGGAGCTGTATGTATTTACCCCTGATCTTGCATGAGGCCACATTGACTAATAATAATACTTTGTGTAGCTAGTGTTGGACTGTACGCTATTCAGTTCGCAGCCCTGCATGGGTTCAAAGTTGTCACTACTTGTAGCCCCCGCCACTTCGATCGTGTCAAGTCCCTAGGTGCCGATTACGCATTCGATTACCGAGCCGAAGATGTCGCGTCGTCCATTAAGAAGGTGGTGCCTGGTCTGAGCCACGTATTCGACACAATCGGAGCTTCACAGTCATCCGCTACTGCTTCGCAAGCCGTTGGTGAGCAAGGAGGGGTGCTTTGCACGGTGAGGCCAGGTAAAGCAAACACGGAAAGCGTGACAGAGCGGACCAAAGTTACGGATGTCCTTGTATGGACAGCATTCTTGAAAGATCACCGATATGGTGACTTCTTCTGGCCGGTAAGCATCGAATCGAAAGAGTGGAAGAAGGGAATTGTGACTCGGCTGACTCGACCTAGGCAAGCAAAGACGATCATGAGTTGGCTTCTGAACTATTCGAGAAGTTGCCGACCTGGCTCGAAACAGGAATTATCAAGCCAAGCGTGCCAAAATTGCTTGGAGCGCTCGACGCGGTGCCTGCAGGGTTCCAGGAATACAGGGATGGGAAAGTATCGGGATATAAGATTGTGTACAAGTTGGATAACGGCAAATAGACCAAGGCTGTAGTATGGTAGAAGGCGGTATAACTAAGCAAGAACCCACCTACTGTTGTCAATATCCGTGCTGAGTGCCTACCTGCAAGTTCCGCTTACGAACAGTGCCATTCACGCGACGACGTGCTGCGGTCCTTTTCAGTGAGGACTAACACGTTTTGAACATTCATGTGAACTCAGCTCCGTCTCAGCCCGATTTGCGTGCTGAGATAAGCTGCACGCATGGCATCTATCCTCGTGTCCTCACACTTTCAAAAATCTGCACGCCTCTTGTTCAGAGACCAATTGCTATCATTGCTTTAGACCGCAGAGGAAAGGAAACGACGCTTGCGGTCGTGGCCTTGCGCAACAGCGCTGGAGACGGTCAATAGCAGACATTCGGGCTTTGTCAGAGTGTGCGGTCTTTGCTCCCTTTTCCTCGGGCCTTTCGGGCACAAATTATTCATCGTGGCCCTTTCACGTCAGCAGCCACATAGAACCCACCTTGTTGGATACACCATGCTAACAACCATCGACGAAGTCGTCCCTATAACGTGAAACTTTGACAAGCGTTAGTTAATCTGCTTGCATGGATAGCTAAGATCCTAGCTAAATATCGTTGAGTAGTTGTCATACGTAGTACAACTGCCGCTAACACAGCCCTTTTTTCTCCCCGAAAGAGAATAGCTTAAAGAACAGAACTCTGCAAGTTCTACAAAAAGAGAAGACTCTGACGTGATCGAATTGCAGACAAATGTCTGCAATCTGCGCTAAAGAATGCGACAACGAAAGCAAACCTCCTGTCCTCAGTACCAGCAGTGCAGATATGTCTCTCATCCGTACAAACTGCTTACACTCACGTTAGCTGAGACTACCCACGTTGAGAAAGCACGGGTTGCCGCATCCATTGTAATTTGATTCTTCATTTCAGCGTATGACAAGGATAGGCTTCTGACAGCTGAGGTGATCTGTGAACACCTCATCATACGCAATACTAAGCTCCCAGTCATTCGTGGAGACATTACAGTTCAGGTAATTTAGAAACCTGTTACCAAGCATGTAAGGCCGCGCAGCAGGAAAGAAGACAGGCCTGTACTTGTGAGAAACCCTGCACAATCGTTGACGGAACATTTCAAAAACCCTCGTCGTCTGAGCTCCAAGATTAGCAGTAACGTGCATCCATGCGTGGCGCAAATCACAGTGTGCCGCAACTGGCCACAACTTGCGAGAAGAATGCTCGAGTCTGGAGTTTGCATAAGCTGATTGGTCAGTTGCAGCACACTGTGATTTGCGCCACGCATGGATACACGTTAGGTAGCCAAGTTCACATTTAGATAGGACGAGCCCAGTCATAGATCGCAAATCACGTCACGGTTCGGACGCACCATACGGGAAGCGGGTGCAGATTCTGATGCCTTAGAGCCGGCCAGCTTCGGTCTCGGTAAGATGAATGTGCCCCAATTTCAAAGCGTCAAAGATCTATGCTTGCGGAATTTCTTCATTTCAATACGTAAATGTGTCTCAGTGGTGCTACCGATCATTTAGTCACTTTAGGGTGTCGCAAGCTTTATCTCGAGGGAGCACTATATTATGGCCACTAGTCATGCTAGTGGTGAGTGCAGTCGACCTTGCACAAAGACTAGAGCCCTGGTCAGTATATTTAAGCAGACATGCCTGGAAGATCTAGTAAGGTGCAATCTCAGTGCAGCACCTTGAATACCAAAATGCTGTAACATCATGCAGTTTCAGGCAATGGCCGCCGCGCTCCCATTGAGAAGCAATTCACGTTTGCGGAATGGTATCGAACAGTACGGCAGGTGTACACAGCCTTCTGGAATTGCAATGTTCGTTCGAATATACAGTCACAACGAAGAAAATACGCGCGCTCTGTTCCGGTGCTGCGAAATCGCGTTCATGCTTCCTGCTGTTCGTGTGATTGGGTGATGTGTAAGGTCTCAAGTCTAGTTGAGAATTGCAAATGCATTGGCGTATCGGCGTTAGACCAGAGCATTTCAATGTATCAAGGCAATCGAAATGCAGCTGTGGCTTCCTTGGTTATCTATAAACGCGAACGTCAAATTCGCAGAAGAAATCTGTGCGGTAGGTAACCCATGACTCGACATATCTCCTCAGGAGGTGCTTAGAGCCTGCTTACAATGGCAGTCTTTACTGATCTGGAGATCTCAAGGAAAACCCTTTCTTCAGTGAGGGGCCCATCTGCCGCCAAAGGAACAAGCGAGCCACAGGGGGATATAATACTGTATTAAAGGATCAAGTCGCTATCGTGTCTAAAAAGCGTTTTGCTCATGCCCGGCTGGATCCCAGCGTTGAGTCATGGTAACAATTCCAGTTGTAGAAGGGACGTCGGTTGCTGATATCCACAATTGCCACGATACCGAGACAGCTGGAAATGTGAGATGGCACGGTCCGCATGCCAATAGGCGATGGGCCACTTCCTGACCTTTTTCGATCATTCGTGGAGGCTCAACGTTCGTTCGCCAAGTGGTTGAGCAGGTGTGCTGCTGACTATGTAAGAGCTAAGCATACTCGACCCACACGCCAGACTACGATAAGTGGGGCCAAAGACGCCAGATGGAGGACTCTGCGATAAGAGAAGTAAGTGCAACCGAAGGGCTGATGAAGTTTTAGCGGACAAGGGCGAGATTGTCAATCCAGCAAATGCCCTACAGCCAGTCATTTTGCCACGCCCTCTTCGTGCAATATAGTCGATGGCTACATGCCGGCCTAACGGTCACTGATAGGTGATGAAATATCTAATCGAATCTTTACGCCGGTTCCCGAGGTCTATAAGAACAGGTTATCGTGAAATTGTTACCTCTCGGGTGTACCACCGTTCCTACCATCTGTGCAGCATCAAACACAGCAATCGAGAAAATGAAGCTCTTGAACATCGTCGCGAGCGGATGTTTTGCTTTGGTCATTGAGGCTGCAGTACCTCCCAGAGATGCCACTGAAATCAAGTCAGCACAGATCAGACAACTTCTGGCCTCCCAGCTCTCGGAAAACGCCTCCATCATCTTTCCAAGTTCTGAACAGTGGGACGATGTCACCCATCGTGCTGCCGCTCCTCGCGTCAACCCGGGTTACCTGGCTGTCGTCGACGTGGCTGTCGATGACGATGTCGTTAGTACGGTACGCACTTTGTGGACTAGAACGAAGTGAGTGTCAGCTAATATTTGGACAGATCAAGATTGCCAACGAGATCGGGGTTCCGTTCCTAGCCGTTACCGGTACCCACGGGTGGACCGATGATATCAGCCGCATCCAGGGCGGAATACAGATTCGCATGCGTGGCCTCAATCATGTCACTCTAAGCCCAAGCAAAGATGCCGCATATGCCGGCGGTGGCGTCATTCAATACGAAGTTCTTCAAGCTTTGTATCGAGATGGAAAGCAAGCCGGTAATGATTCCCATGCACTCTTCGTGTGCAATCCAAAAACAGGATGAAAGACACGACTGACAAGCGTGCCTTCTCTAGTTCACGGTCTCTGCGAATGTGTCTCCATTATGGGGCCTCTTCTAGGTGGAGGCCACAGCGTACTCCAAGGTGCTCATGGCTTTGCCGCCGACAACCTGGTGTCCGCTAGAGTGGCTCTTCATAATGGTACTGTCGTCACTGCCTCGGAGAATGAGAACGAAGACCTTTTCTGGGGCCTCCGGGGTGCCGGCCACAACCTGGGCATCGTTCTCGAGTTTGAAGTAAAGGTCTACGACATCCACCCAGACCCGTGGACGTTCACGACGTTCGTTTATGAAGCCGATAAGATTGAGGAGTATTTCGAAGCCTGGAACCAGCTGGAAGATGTCGTCGCTGACCCAGGTCTTATTGTGCTGAACGGTTACTATCGTATGTTACCGGATGTCAATACGGAAAAGGTGAGAGATCAGCATTAGTCTTATTTCATTGGACGACACTTTCTTACTATGTCACAGCCTCTTCTCGTGTTGGAACTCATCTACCAGGGCTACGACACCGCCGCTTCTCAGTACATCGATGCCTATCGCGCTATTAAGCCCATTCGCGAAGAATCCATTGCCGAGATCTCCTGGAACGAGCTCTTTGACGTCACCAATTTCGGCCGCAACGATCGAGTGTGCGTTCCAAGTCAGAATTGGGCTGGCTACGTCAATTCTGTTACTCGCTGGGATCCTGCATCCATGCGAGAAAGCTACAATATCTTTTCTGATCTTGTGGCAATCGAAGCCTACAATACTTCCACCTTCATATTCGAGTCTTATGGGCGTAAGGGCGTCCGCAAATTCCCTGATGAATTCAATGCTGTTGCACCGGAAGAACGTGACAAGCATAATATGTTAGCCGCCTTTATCTTCTGGACAGGCGACAACCAAACGGAGCTCGCCACAGCCCGCCAATTTGGAGAGAGGTTACAGATAGCCAGTCGTAACGGAGAGGTCGCTCACTCCTACGTCAACTACGCCATTGGCGGTGAGGAGCTTGCACAGGTTTACGGCCGAAACCCTGAGCGCGTCCAAAGGCTCCGAACCATCAAAGCAAAGTTCGATCCTTATAATAGATTTGGTTTCTATGCTTCCCTCGCGGACGCTTAATGCCACAGATAAGATGTCGACGACCGCTCAGAGAGAGAGTGAAAAAATATCAGAATGTGGGTTTGATAAGTTAGGACGTTTTTCCCGTGATGGACGAACGAGGCTTGGCAGACTTGCAGGCTTTAGGATGGTCAAAGCCTCGTTTTGACCTGGAAACCGGGTGTAGTGTGTCTTTTTGCAAATCCTCTCTTCTTTGAAAAAGTATTAGAAACGTAGAAAGATGATGCTTCGCGGTATGGACGCCTAATATCGCTCAACCAGGCTGCTGCATACTCCGCTCCAAATTCACGCCCGCGCAACACACATGCCTGCCCACTACTGGTCAGAGGAATTGACGCAACAAGATTGACAACAATGCCCAACAAAGTACTAAGCTCAGGTTCAACGACTGAGGACCGATAATACGCCGAGACTGATTCTTGAGCATATCTCCGTACCTGGGCCAGCTAGCCACGAGCTGCTGGTCAAGATATTGCACGCAGGACAGAAAGTGTAGCTTCGATTCTGATACTGCTCCTGCTCTGCAACCCCTCTTCAGATTTCTGAAAAGGTCCGCCTCCTAAGATAGCCAGTCTATTCATAGCGCGAAGAGACTCATGAAACTTTTCGGCTGGGTGCGCTAGAAATGAGAACCCGGGGCGCTGGGCTGCAAAATCGACTTGCACGGCATCGAGGTGATCATCCACCAAGAAGCTTCCGTGCAAGACCTTGGAACGGATTTGCAAAATTATTGTCTGGTGCTGGCTGGAGCATAAACCCGCGGTCTGCCTGCTGTCTAACAATTGAACTATGGTCCTGGATATGTTCCATCATGCCTAGCTGAGCTGAGATTAGCTGTAGCCCTAAGATGTTGTTTATGTGCTCATTTATAGTGCGTGACAGTACTAAGAATCGGAAAATGTAGTCTAGAAACTGCCTGTGGAAGGATGGGTATCTTTGCTGGGTTTGAGGTAGCTCGAAGAGCAAGGGAAAAATGGAGGTGTCTAGCTCTGCTGCTAGCAAGCTTTGCATGCCGTCGGATTTGATGCCAATTGCATGTCATCCCCTCCCTACAGTGTGGACAGCAAAATCCAGACAATGTACCAGGCGATTGCCGACAGACGCTGGCGTCGACACGATAATTGCAAATGCGTGTGGGAGGACGGCTTTGCTAGTGTGTGACGGTTCTCAGGACCTGCACTGAATAAAATACTAAATCCAGAGAGTGAGACGACTCTAGACTACGTCAGAAGAGACGTAACGGCTGGGTCGCAATGCAAGCCAACGGGCATACCGTCAACGAAATCTCAACATGTTCTGATGCTAGCGACGCTCGGTGACGTACAACATCTTGTGAATCAAAGGTCCTTACATCGCGATGTTGTCTGGACAAAGGACGGGAACAAATCTACTGGAGGCTCAGTAATCCAGTACTCAAATGCAAAGTGCGCTTACAGCTTCCTTCTCATTCAACATTGCTACTAATCGAGCGGATTGCTCTGTCGGGGAGGAAGTCCGACGCGAAAGGAATAGCTTTTACCCCTGCTGTGATCCTGCACATCAACAGAGACGCGGTGACAGCCCCGAAAGTGACATGATGTCCAAGCCAATCAGTGAGCGGTGAGGATCGCAGTTTACTGCCCTCATGACTGTCCATAGCTGGATGATGCTGGCGGCCGCCGGCTGTTTTCCGATAGATCGCAGTGGCCACCTGAGCAGTCCAAGTGCACAGAGCTTTAGTTGCGCGCTAAATCCACAGGTCGCGTGCACCTTCTATATGCACGACCAATGAGGGGCAAGTCGTAGCTTCCGAAAGTAAAGCAACCGTAGCCGCTGGACCTGTTTAGTGGACCATCCTACTGGGTGGGTCCTGGTCGAGCTCAGCACCATTTCAGAATGTGTAGCCACCTGTCACCGATCTTGTCGTGATTGCGGGACTTTTGCACCAATCGAGCTGCCATTGCGACTACAAACTCGGCTTCAAAAAGACTTTGGATCGAGCCTGGAAGAAGCAAAATCGTAGTACTACAGCTGTGCAAAGTAGTAGTGCTGCTCATGAGCCGCCTTTAGCTCCTGCAGCTACAGTCAATAGCCGCGGCCGCAAAATACTTCAACCACGCAAGTTTTGGTAGCAAACTTAGTCGCATAGGTCTATAGAGTACTTCACCAAAAAATTCTAGTTGTAATAGTTTTTGTACGTGGCTCAATAACCTCATTTGTGTAGATGATTATCAAGGCCGAGAGCGCGCGTTGCGGCGCATGCGCATTGCGAGCACGGAAACGATGGGCGGCGTACTTCGCCGAGCCGCGGTACGGGGGCAAGCTGCGGGAGGAGGCGCTACAAGGGCTAAACACACTGACGGCCTTCTTGAGGTCCACAGGGGCCATGTGCTTGCAGTGGGCGTCGCTTGCGCCAGAGTCGTGAAGACGCAGGTCTGGTCGGAAGTCTGACAAGTCTCGTGGTTTCAACCAGCGCCATTGTGTCATGGAAGACGAAAGTGGTGAAGGTGAAGAATCTTAGACCGGATATAGTTAGGCGTGCTGCAGCTGCACTACGCGAGGAACCACGCACCCGTGAGCGCAAGGAATCCATATGGGAGTGTCACTGCCAACGGTTGGAGCGTCACAGATGAGCGAGGGGGCGGAGTCGGCCAAGATCCAGGAGACTCTCTGGGAGATCCCTGCTGCAAGATTACAGTAAGACCTGGCGTTATTGAGACGTTCTTAAACATATATTTCAAGTGCGCATCCTTATCTGAGGGCACCGCGGTGATCCGTGCGAGCCGAGCAAACCTGTGTGATGAACCTGCATATTGATTAGTCCGGCGATGTTATCCGCAGGCCTACATTTTTAAGGGGCCCTGTCGTGAACTGTTTATGGGAATATCAGGTATAGTAAGCGCGTCTACTTGTAATGTAATTGTGAAAGACGCAGGCAGATCCAAATCAGTCGGCTTACGTCGTATTATCTCAGAAAGATAAAGATCTGTTATGTATATATTTGTCCCACAGCGGCCACTCTTTGCCTATTTTTATACTGCTATCGTCCGGCTCTTATAACATTAAAAATGCTTAACGACCCTTAAGAACAGTATAATGCCTTCCTGAGGCACGCATAAATCCGTACATTATGTGAAGCCATGCTAACGAACCCTGACATTCTACAGTGGCTGTGTGTAGGAGATTAGGTCTCAGAACAAACCAACAGGCGAGCAACTTAATCTCTGAGAGGAACTACAATCATCTCAGCACTATAATCCACCATGTAAGCTAGCTGAAGGCAAGAACAATGATCTTTATTAATCTTAACAATCTAGCTATCTGAATTGTAAACCTTAAAAATACTGCAAGGCTAGACGCAGTTCAAAGCTGCGCAATAAAGTCTATTCTTCTAAATTCCCTGCTCCTCTAAAAGTGTGGCAATGCTGCGGGTGCAAGCAACAATACTCTAATTTTAAAAAAGAATGCTTATTCTGCGCAACTATCTATTGCAATAGTTGCAAGCAGGTAGCATAAAGGGAATGTAGTTTATCTTCTGCAGTTTAGCTTCCCTAATTGTTAGTAGCATACTTTCTATTAACTATAGCTTTAACAGCAAGTTTGATTTTAAGAAGTGTTGTTAAGTTAACAAAAATTGTTTGCAGGTAATTTGTACCTTGCGCTAGAATGCATTTGCATAATATAATGACGAACAGGTGTACCTAATAGTTTTTACAGCTAGCTGCAGCGTGCTTAGGATAGCCTAAAGACCTTCTTGTCTGGACAAGTTGGCGAAGGATGTACGCGACAATCTGTCGCCTGGATCTACAGTAGCATCAGGGGCTAGTGGCGTTTAGCACTTTTCGGGCAAAGAGGAAGTCATTCGGTCTGACATTCTCAATCATAGGTTGCACCGGTATAGGTAAACACAAAGACTGTGCTTTAACATGCGTAGATCATCATGTACAATACTAAAAGAACGTTTCGACCCAGCCACCGCTATTGCATAGTCTGAACGATTTATCAAATATGCTTGCTCCATGCATACACTCCGCCAGATGGATCCTCCTTCATCTATGCAGCTGTTTCATGCAAAGTCGTAACCGTAGAACTCTTCTCTTTCCTCAAGGATGTTCCTCACTCCTTTCGAATGTATACAATCTTCAGGTTACCAAAACAAGTAGTAGACCTTGTATATGTTTTCAAGGAGGGAATCACAAAACAATAGCCAATATACTCTATTATTACTACTCCTACCTAGCAGCGTACAGAAAAGAATTGTGGACACGACACTTAGCTAGCATAAAGTAGAGCGTGATCTCACTTGAGTCTTCACCCTGTTGTTTGCGAGGTTCCTTCTACAATACCAACCACTACGTATAAGGAAATTATTTCTTCTCGGCGGCAATATCCCTAATGAGCTTGCAGACCTCCTCATCAGTCATTCTCTTCACACCCAACAGTTCGTTGTCCTGCAACTGTTCCCAGCGCGGCGCATAAACAGTTCCGGCCGACCACAGAATCATATCTATGATAGCATCCATGCTGACGTTCCCAGTCTTCATGCTTTCAGTCGCCTCTTTCAGCTTCTGATCCATGTCCAGCTTCGTCTCCTCCCAGTCTTCATCTCCCAAGGTCTTTTTCGCAAGGTCCACCATAGACTTTTGACTCATAAACACACTGGAAATGTAGAAAGAGCGATTCTCAGTTTGCTCGGCCTTTCTTAGCACGTTGACGACAGCATCACCAACGGATGAAAGCTTTGTCCAGGCGAAAGGAAGCGCGCCATCGTTCAAGTACTGAACTTTCTTGTGGAACACATCAATCTTCATAGCGCCAGTTCGCAGGATCCAGTCTAAGAAAGCACCATTCGAGACAGTCGTGTAGGTAATCTTTCCCTCACTAGCAAGGATTTTCATGTTATTAAACGCTTGGTTCTTTCCGTGGAAGATCAGTGGGGATCGAGCTTCCGCATTTTGAGGATCGGCACTAAATTCGCCCATAACAAAACGGTAAACTCCCGCAGAGACCGCTGCCTCAATTAAGCGTCCTGAAAGAGTCGGGTCTGGACCAGAAGTTGCATCCACAAAAGCATCTTGGCCGCGCAGGGCATCGGTTACAGCCGCGACAGAGCCAGTATCAACAACCTTGACTTCCACGTCTGGGCCGAATCCTTGACCGTGGTTTCGAGCAATTATGGTGACCTTGAATTTGGCTTCGATGAGGGCGGTCAGAATTGCAGCACCAAGGGTACCAGTCGCCTATTAGAATCAGCAATGAGCGTTATATTCTCTTGGCGTACATACACCAGCAAGTGCAACACGTGTTAGGGTTTTCGATGCCATTTAAAAGCTGTTGAGAGGAGACTATTAGATCTTGGTCTGCTAGTTGTTCGAGATGATGTTATGCGGACAGACGTTGGGAAGTGGTTGATTGAAAGATATCGTGGACCTGATACTGCTCTTTTATACCGATGTCCCTGTACAAAACAGTCTCCCAAGCATATATCGACTCATCTTACCTACCATTCACTTTGCATCTTGCGTACTTTGTAAGCATGTGTAAGCGTTCACGAGAGCCACAAACCGCTCTTGGCTGCGCTCGAAACTTTGTCCGGTTCTGCTGCCGAGGCATAGTTTTAGTCCTTTGCCAAGCGGGGTTCGAAGTCTGTACGCGAGAGGTTCAAGTTAGCCGGGTGTCGAAGAAAGTGAAATTTGCACTACACGCATCTAGGGCATGAAGCCTACACTATGGAACCTTGGCATATAGAAACTCAAGAAGAAATTTCACAGAATACGCCAATGTACTGCACAGGGAAAGGGTAATGCAGCAGGTGGTGGTGTCACTTGCCCCTCGGTAGCGGAAGTTGGGAGCTGAAAGACTGCAGTTGTGGTCAATCAGCAGCAAGGTCCTGTGCTACGCGCGCGTCATACATCCGGACGAGCACAATAAGTCCTTGGCCGCCATGGCATTCAGTCGTACTCTGTGTTAGTAAATTTGCGCCTTTTACGTTGAGACGGGCCGAACTTTGCTCAGTTTCCCACATCGATTTGAGAACCTAGAAGTGCCTAGACATACTGAAACTGCGCCATAAGTTGAGCAAGTTTACGGAGGTGGCCAAGTGTCCTGGAGCGCTAAAGAGCCGTCCGGCGCCGAAGATGTGCAACAAGTTCTAGCCGATCAGTAAAGATGCCGCCCAGCGTCGAAATTTGCGGCATGCATTTGCCGATTCGGCAAAGACAAACTGTATCTGAAGAAAATAG
Organism: Stagonosporopsis rhizophila; assembly: GCA_016767195.1. Taxonomy (NCBI): domain Eukaryota; kingdom Fungi; phylum Ascomycota; class Dothideomycetes; order Pleosporales; family Didymellaceae; genus Stagonosporopsis; species Stagonosporopsis rhizophila. The sequence continues at coordinate 42,183 of CP068509.1, forward strand.
GTGGTTCTGTAGTGATGCCCAAAACTCAGAGCCTGTCACTCTGCCTTTGATCTCATACCATTACCTAAAGCGCCTTAGCTCTCAAAATGCTCAAACTCCCGCCATCCAAGCAGTGCCAGAAGTCTGTTCACCCGGTGCACAAGCCACCACACCAACATCACAAGCTCAACCTTGAAGTAGTAGAACTTCACACAATGTGGACCAGTCAAGGCGATTCAAATATTAAATCAATACGATGGTGATTTTAACTCGATTTCGTAGTTGCAATGCTTAGCCGCTCAATCTCAAGCAGATGACAAACATTCACTCGCTTCACAGCTTGTTATACTTGCCAAATGTGGTAAACTTTCAACAATGTAGAAAGAAGGCGTATCGGATTAGTGATTCCGCCGCTTGTCGAGACGGTTCCCTACCTAAACGCCCCAGTTGAACTTTCTTCTGCATGTAGCGAAGCGGTGGCTTTGTCTTGTGGCGTGGCGCGAGACGGATTACATTCGACAACGGGTTTCAGATTTTCCGCCAGCTTGTCACGCAGCATCCTGCTAACACGTTGAGAGTGCAGCGCGTAAATCCATTCGCAAGGACGGAGCTTTCTCCCTGGCTTGAGATGACGAGATGGCCCCGCTACTCCGACGGTCAGGACATGACTCAAGCTGCCCCACGAGCATATGGTCCTAACCCGATCGCTGAATCAGCTTTGGTTGTTGTTGGCGGTAGTTTCGACCGGATCATCGGACAGGCGTGTCGGTCCATCTGCGGAGATAGGATGGGCGTATTCGATCAAGCCAAGATCAACAGCTTCATGGGCGAACGGTCAGCCAAGCAGGAGCGCATGATCATGGTAAACGTCCACGAAGGAACCTTCCGAGCTTACAAAAATCTGTACAAACGTCTCCTGTGCTTCGTCTTTTGAACTAGTCTATCGAGCCAAACAATACCGCTCCTGTATCGGTTCACCCATAGTCAGCTTTGCGAGCTAGACTGGATCATGATACGGTACTTGCCAATGAATACCTATTTTCGAAAGACTTGGGTGGCGCTGGTAGGCGGAGTAAAGAAGAAGAACATTAAGTCGGAGCAGACATAGACAAAGCTTGCTTGCAGCTGTCCATCTTTTTTCTAGACCATACGCTGCGTGGAGATCAATTTGAGAGTGTGGCTTTCTAGCATTTCGAACGTGTCTCTTTCGATGTTTTTGCGATTGCATGATGTACTGAGCGTCCAAGCTGTCTACCTTTCGACACTAGAGCCCTTGCAATAGTCATGAATCTCAGTATGTATACGAGACTGGACGCACACCGCTCCTATTGTTATGCCATTCACCACCAATACAATCTTGCATGCATTCCGCCAAGTCTGTCACGGTGCAGTACTTTCCCAGATGATTAAGTCAGATAGCACCGCCTAAACTTTACTCCAAATCTCGGACTCTTTGCTGGATGCAGTTGTGTGACTGGATAACTCCTGCGAAGAGTTGAGTCCCTCACGGAGTCCTGAAACTCAAGCCGCTTCGTCGTCGAAGGCTTCCGTCCGTTAATCACAATTCAAGTTTAATAAGCTGACCTTGATGCGATTTACCACCATGCAAATCGTGCGGTAGTTCCTGCTTGATGCACTCGTTGAACACTTTATAATCTTGTCTAAGCTCCATCGCTAACCACAGACAGAATGCGACATGCCATCCCCCGTGTGCTTTTCGAGTCTAGAAGGTCGAGCCTCGCCACGTCCAGAAACACATCCAGGTCAGATTTGCTGTGATTAACTACAAGACTGTCTTTCCGTTGCAGGACCAGGTCCCGCAGTCCGTACACCCTGTCCCTGTGGTCTGTGCACTTGTGATGTTGAGCATACAGTTCAATCACATCATCGACCTTTACGACGCCGCCTTAATCTGGTAACCCAGCATGCATCACGACGCTTTTCCCGACCATGCTCCAGCTTGGCTCTTTGCGTCGTCGATGTCCACAAATAGCTTGAACGTTATTTCAGCCCTGCACATGTGGTTTGACCTTCCGATGATTCGCTGCCTCAAACCCCTGCTCAAACGAACCCCAGTCGAGGCTGAGCCCTTATGTGTCTTCAAAGCTGATGCACTTGTTCCCACAGTAGAGACGACGCCCTTGGCCAGAATGAGCTCTTGCACTACCCAAATACGCCGCCAGTAGCAACGGTCAAACAAGGGCCGAAGCCAATTAAATTCCTCATACAACGCGTCATCGTTACGGTACGTCTTTTGCGGAAGGTTTTCAGCTGTTTCCTGGAAGATATCACAAAACAGCTGCCTGTAGCAGTGAAGTTGCTCGGCAGCATCGTAGTGGGCCGGGACAAAAATTTCTGACCTCCGTGCTTGGTATCTTTGCAGGGCGTCAAAGACACAGTGGCTAGAATAAGACGCTTTACCCAACCATGCGCAGACTGTAGTAGCTCTGTTGAATATCCTTCCCTTGCTGGCAACTTGCTTCGACCTTTCATTGTTATCCTGCTGATTGATCCAAATCGCGCCGACCCAGAGAACTCTCGGGGCTTCTTTGTCTCGCAGATGCCGCACTGCGCACTCTAGATTCTTTGCGACCGAGAAATCCTTACCATTAAGAATCAGCATGGAGCGGTTCTGGTCATCTCCCCAGACGTATGTCAAAGCTTCATGGAGTTGCGGCATCGAGGAGAACGTGTTCGAGCTGACCATATATGGGTCCCTGATACGAGCCTGAGTTCAGAATCAGAAGACGTATCTCACCTTCGGCTAGGGGGGCGCATACTTGATCGTGTGAGTGACGCCCATAATGTGATCAAGTCTGTCACGAAAGACAAGAAAAAGGAACACAGCAATGCTCTCGCCGTCGAGGACAGGGAAGGTAAGCCATCAAATGCAGGATGGAGTTGGCGAACATGTAAGCTACATGGGGTACGACTCGAGTGACGTGTACTGTTGGAGCGAAGTCGACGAAAATGCTCAGCATGATGTCACTGCTGCGCTATCGCTTGCTGTTAACGAGGTTTGGCTAGCGGTTACAACGACTACGGCTGCTTTTACAGCATAGAAACAGCCTGCTCTGCACTATGTGCAACGGTTTCTCCCGCCCTGCACCATGTCGGTGAATGCCCTACCCATTCAGTTCTAGTCTATTGCTATTGTCAAGATGCTCGCCTACATCCGATAAGCTGCTATCATGCTCAGAAGCATCCGTAGTATGAGTGGGCGGCGCGTCACTCTTTTGTTGCAATTCCGTTACGTGCGACGTGCTATTAAGTGTAACTTTGTTGTCGAGCAGCGTAGAACCTGGGCTGACTCTGCAGCCTACCGCACCCTTCTCCGTTACCTGGAAGACTTTTCATAAACAATGGCAAACGTATCTGTATGTTGCACACAAGGCAGCGACAACCCATGCCATCCCCTTCGCGACATTGCATCTGCATGCGAGGATTACGGCCGCAGCTGCTCTCTTCGTTGATGGAACTGGTAAGATCTGGTGCAAATCGAATTCGCGAGCAGTCTAGCTACGTACCGCAGCTGCGTCGCTGCAGACCAACAGCATGCCGCGTCCGTCATGTGTTCTCTTGTACTCATCAGAATCACAATTTTCCTGGCTCTATGTCTCCTGCCTTCCACTCCTCGCCGCATCGATGACCTTAGTGGAGCCGCCCGAGCACAGCGCCGTAGCGCTTGCGACTGTCACCGCCACCTTGACCCATCTCAGGGAATCTGTGCAGTCCACCTTGAGTAGATGATCGACTCCACCGACCGGCGTCCACCGGCAGCGATGCGCAAAGCCCGCCGCGAACGCAAGTGATGGGCCCAACGGGCGACGTACCGGTGCCTGAGCAGTGGCCAGCCAAGCACCATTTCCCACCGCGGCAAGGGCCGGTGTCTAAAGCGCGAGACCCGAAGCCCCGAGGCCCGCAGCGAAGCACTCGCGTGCACGACGATGCACGGCGGAGTAGTTTCGCTGAGCCAGCAGAGCCGAAACAGCTGCGATGCCGACGACCACCGGGACAAGCGATGTCCAAAACGGCCACGGGTACTCAATGCCTCCACAGGCGGCCGGCACGGCGAAGTCCGTCGCGGAAGGGAGGAACAGTAACGCATCGGCCCAGCTGGACTTGCGAAGGCTGGTAACGAACGAGCGGCAGCGTGGACGGAGGAGGACGAGCAATGACAGGACTGCAGCAGCATCGAGCATGGCTGCTTTCCCTAACACTGCTGGAGAAGCTGCAGGCGCTGTACTGGAACGTCGCTCTAGGAGCGTATCTGTCCGTTGTCCGGTCGCGGTCAGAAGTTGGGTGGTAGGCGCAAGAAAGCTGTGTACACTGACGCTCTTCTGCGCGGCGAGTTTGTTGATCTATGAGCATGGGAAGACCAGCGCTTCTAGGTTGTGTAGTACTGCACGTCAAAGTCTCTATCCAAATCATTGCTATGTTAAATATCACAAACCTCAAGCTTACAAATGCAATAGTAGTGTTCGCTCTTGCCGTGACGTCCTCTTGGTCTAACAATGCACTGCGCCAAAATAATGCGCACTCAGTTCAAGGAAATCATAGAACACTTTTTGCTAACCAACCGCACAAGAAAAGAGCCAAAAGTGTTCCAATTTTTGCCTTTCATCCGCTTTTGGGGTGTCGATCCGCATCATAGGAAAAGTGCAGAGTTCATGTGCAAACAGGCTATTTTAAACAATAAGGCTATATGTTTCTCTACCTTGACAGCCGCACCGCGATTCTGACTGGTATGCGGCTGGCGATCTCCCCGTTCGGAATGCCACAACTCAAACTCCTTCGACTTCCGCACGCGGAGCAGAGAAGATGTCACAGCATCGGTGTTGATTGGCGTCGCGTGTGGCTGAATCGGACTGGCCTGCCCACAATCCCGGGGCCGCTGTCGGGCCGAATGGCAGACGCGCCCCGACAAAATTCCACGCTAATACGCGTATCAAGCAACATGCGTCGACGTCTCAGAAGGTCAAGTGCAACCGCAACCGCCGGCCTATCCGGATCGAGATCTGCAAAGCTCCGGCGTTGTGCCCCGCAAACGCTTTGCGCAGCGGCTGCATATGCTCTTTTGTTGCCATGTTGCTACCAGAATGACAGATCTCATTACCTGCCGAAGGTAAATACGGCCGTCTGTCGCGCGCCTGTTGCACGACTCCGCATCATCGACTATTGCCTTCATTATCGTTCACACTGCGCGATCGTCTGTCTGCAAAATCAGAAAATCGGACGCGAACGCGATGTTGCTTCATTTGCCGATTGATACAGAAAGCCTCATATTCAACGAGCCGATTCCGTTCCGCCTTCGAGTAGACAGCGACCTTCTGGACATCACCAAGCAAAAGCTTGCTTTGGCCCGATATCCAGATGAACAAAGCGACTTCGGCGAAGATGATTGGGCGCAAGGTGCAAAGGTCGCGGTGGTGCGCGAATTGGCCAAGTTTTGGCTGAACAGCTATGACTGGGAGAAGAAGGAGGTGAGTTGGAGAATGAGCCCGCAGATTGGGGCTCGACTTTGCAACTATTCCGACGCCAACGCAAAGAAAAGAGCTTACTCTTGTAGATCGAATTGAACAGCATTTTCAACCATTTCTTGGTCAAGTTGAATGTACCCGGCTACGGCCCACTTGTTCTACATTTCACCCACGCGCGATCCTCGAGTAGAACAGCAATCCCTTTGCTCTTCTCTCATGGCTGGCCCGGCTCATTCGTCGAAGCTGCCAAAGTGGTCGAAGAGCTAAGTAGTCCCAAGGACAAAAGCGCCCAGGCCTTCCACTTGGTGGCTCCTTCCATACCTGGATTTGGCTTCTCTCCTGCACCCGTCAGATCTGGTGTTGGCCCCAATATCGTCGCCCGTGCCTACCACATTCTCATGACGGAAGTACTCGATTATCCGTGGTTTGCCACCCAAGGAGGCGACTTTGGGTCCTTCATCACCCGTTCTGTCTCCATCCAATATCCAGATTGTGTGGTCGCGCAACATCTCAACATGTTCCCTGTTCCCCCGCCAACACTATGGACAGCGCCGCTAGCGTATGTTCGCTGGAAACTTAGCAGGGTCCTGTATTCTCAGTTCGAGAGAGACGCCTTGAAAATACGACGGAACTTTGAAGTAGATCAGAGTGGCTACCTCGAACAGCAGAAGACGCGGCCGCAGACACTGGGATTCGCGCTCGGTGATTCCCCCCTCGGACTGCTGGCTTGGTTCGTGGAGAAGTTCCACGACTGGGTGGATTGCCACGATGCTTTTTCCCACGAAGACATCATAACGCTGGTCATGATGCATTGGATCCAGGGGGCAACCCCTGGCTTGAGGTTCTATCGAGAAGCTTTCGGCCGCGGCGAATGCGAGGCCGAAAAGACGTTCGAGACATACGTGGCTGTTCCTACAGGAGTGAGCATGTACGCGAAGGAACAGCTCCATGTAAGCATTCAAGCACTATTATAAACAACGAATACTGACTGTGACGTTTCGTGTCCCGAGGACTGGGCCAGGCAAGTAGCGAATGTTGTCTTCTGGAGAGAGCATCATCGCGGTGGACATTTTTCTACGCTAGAGCGTCCCGATGCGTTCTTGAAGGACTTGAGAGAGTTTTTCGCCACACCAGCTGTGCAGAAATCGATAGGAACCCGCCTTGTCAAATAGACGTAGTGGGGGTGGCTAGTCCTTATACTTGTAAACATTTCACTGTGGCACTACCCGCTTCTCAACTCGACTGACAAGTATCATGTGTGTCTATAAAGTAGATCAAACACTTCCAAGAGAGTTGACTCAACGACCAGTTTGGTCTTGAATGTTCTTATATGAAAAATGTGATATCATCGTGCCCTTAGATTCCCTGGCGAGCAACAGGAGCGTGGTAAATTGTGGTGAAGCGAGATCCTGGAGTTGCATAGAGGCAAGCTACAAGTATACTTGTGCTTCAAGGCTAGTACTGACGTTACATGGTCTAGGTTTCAACTCTGTTCTTCGGATAAAAGCGAGTCTGTACTGTAATGAAGCAGTCTACAGCTTTTCTAGCCTCGTGTAGGCACGGTGTCATGCTCAAATCGACGTGTTCTCTCAGCTATACTTGCTCCGGAGGATATGTGGCGGAGACGCACTTGATTTTGCCAAATGAGCTATTGAATGGTAGCTTAATGAGGCTAGCGACAGCGATTATCTTAAAGAACGAGTATGATCAGGTCACGCTTGTCCAAATCACAAGTGAACAACATCTTTTCACCAGACTGTTATCACATTTCAACTCTTAAGGCCTCCAAAATCACTCCCTACCATCTTAAAAACCGACCAGCTCATCGTCAATGATATGCACCTTCACCACGTTGTCTTTCCTCGCAGGTCCCTCGGCCACCATCTTCATTGCCTCGACTGCGCCCTCAAGCTTGAATTCATGCGTGACCAACTGGTCGAGCCTCGCTGCATCGATCAGCCCGCCTTCAAGCGCTGCAAGCCCCGCACCCCACGTCCTATGATATCTGTTGATGAAACGCAGCTGTACCTCCGCCAACGAAAGGTGCATGAATGGAAGATTGTTGACCGAAGGCCTCGAAGACACACCCACGAAGTTGATCCTTCCACCACGACGGACGGTGTACGAAGCTGTCACAATGGACGACTCCACGCCAGTACACTCCAGCAAAAGTTCCGGCATTCTATGCTCCTGCTTTGCCTCCGAGTCGTCATTGAAAAGCTTCCGCACAGCATCCGCCGACTCTCTGGCTGTCTTGCTGATGTCCACTTGATGTGTCAGACAGCGAGGCTCGAACGCCTTTGCAAACTCAAGCCGACCAACATCCACATCCGTAATGACGATTGGGTGTGCCCCCGACGCGCGCGCAATCGCCATGGTGAGCAAGCCAATAGGGCCTGCGCCGAAAATGGCCACGGGCGTACCGACATCAATTGGCGTGACACGTAGAGCATGCATGGCAACGGAAAGCGGCTCCAGGAGCGCAGATGTCCGGTGCGATATTGACGTTGGGAGCTTATGAACAAACCGCGCGGAATGAACTTTATAGCGTTGGATGCTGCCATGGTGCGGATACACGCCGGCGAAAGCCATGTCGTCGCACAGATTATACCGTCCTTCGATGCAGATGAAACACTGTCCACACGGCACGCCGGGCTCGACAGCTACTCGATCGCCTGATAAATCGTCAGATTCGAGTCTCGAAGTTAGGTTTAAGCTGCATAGGATTGTTCACTCACCCATTGTCAAGCCAATGACGCCTGTGCCCAACTTAACAATATCCCCTGAGGCTTCGTGGCCCAGAATACAGTCTCCTTCCACAGTAAGATCTCCAATGCAACCATGGCGCCAGAAGTGCACGTCTGATCCACATATCCCCGATGTCCGGACGTGGAGCAAGACTTCTCCAGCACCAGGTTCGAGCACGGGGGCTTCTTCCATTCTGATAGTATGATCCGCGGTGACCACGAGAGAAGGGTTCTTCATCGTTCCCAGACTGCTGGTTGGAGATGCCATGATTTGTTCTCTTACACAAGATATGTGTTTTTGTGGAGCTGGTGAACTGGTGTAGGTGATGCTAAGAAGATCCAAGGGAGAAGGAGGGCGGACCAGGAGAACAAACGGGTTGTTGACCTGGACCAACTGGCTATAGTCTCGACTCATTTACAGCGCATGAGACGTGCAACGATGGTGGTCATCCGCTATCTTCGAGGCTCTGGACGCGAAACTCGTAGCCAGTCACCTGGGCTTCCGGACAAATTCGCGGCTCGCGAGAAGGCAGTGGTAAGCGCACGCGCTGCCACTCGCGTCCGTGTCTCTGGATGCCTTGGCCTTCGCCTAAAACCCTGCTTAGCTCCTGTCAAGCGCAAGCGCAAGAGAACGCGCTACCACATCCGTGCATCAGAGCCCCCTTTCCTCAAACGACGCGCGCTGAATGAAAATTCCCCAGGTTCTGCCCCGGAATGTACCCCGCCATGTGTCTATAGCTCTGGGGCGCCCAAGCTCAATGCCACGTGCATTAGAGTGTATGTGAGGCTATGCTTTCCACTTTGAACCGCTTTCCTCCACACGCTTGTGCGACCCTATCTTTAGCCCCATGTCCCCGACATATAAATTCCGTCATTTCGTGATTGATACGAACAGAACAGATGCATCTAGAGGAGTCTCTTCGTCCTTTGATCTGTCATCTTGGCTACAACCCCCATATCTTTGTCTTTTCCAGACTTCCTTTGCAGATTTTCGAACTACGATCATGCGTTCCTGGCTCGGAAGGGGCAAGTCGCTCCAAGGAGGCATCACGGTATGCTGTCTGATTGCTTTTGTGCTCTTCGGCTACGACCAAGGCGTGTTTGGCGGCATCCTGCAGAACCGAGATTGGCTCGATCAGTTTGAGCACCCCTCCGACTCCAAAACGGGCATCATCGTCAGCTGCTACAACCTGGGCTGTCTGGCTGGCTGTGTTCGTAAGTCCACGTGGCAAGATGTCATTTGTTCCTGGGAATTCGCTCAGTGGCTCACAGTCGATCAGTAAACTTCTTCATGGGTGAGTACCTTGGCCGCCGCAAGATCATATGGATAGCCATGACGTTCGTCTTGGTCGGAGCCACTTTGCAAACCACTGCCTTCAACGTTCCCCACTTGGTCATTGGACGTGTCGTCACCGGCATCGGCACTGGACTCAAGACCTCGACTGTTCCCATGTAAGGGCATAAATCCGGATCTTTTTCCACCTTCTCTGTTAGAACATATGCTGATCGCCGCACCCAGGTACCAAGCAGAGCTCTGCGATCGGAAGACTCGCGGGCGTCTTGTCTCAGCTGAGGTCCTTTTCGTTGGCGTCGGAATCGTCACTGCATACTGGTTCGACTTCGGCATGTCCTTCGTAGGAGGTGCCATCGCATGGCGACTACCTATTGCCTTCCAGATGGTGTTTGCTATCGTTGTCATTATCCTTGTCTTTGCACTGCCAGAGTCTCCTCGCTGGCTCTGCAACCACGGACGCGAGGCGGAAGCGATGGAAGTGTTCTGTGCGGTTTACGACAAGGAACCCACGGATGACTACATTGTCCAGGAAAAGAATGCCATCCTCCAAGCCATCGAATTGGAGGAGACTGCCAATAGGTCCAAATCTTCCCTCGCCATTTTCAAGAATGACGGCGTCAAGACTAGATACCGTGTGCTTTTGGCCTGGGGAGTCCAGTTCATGAACCAGGCAGGCGGCATCAACCTTGTTGTGTACTACATTCCATCGGTCCTGGTCCAGAACGTTGGTATGACTCCCCATATGGCGCAAATTCTCGGCGGATGCATCAATATGATGTTCATGCTCGGATCTATCCTCCCCTCTCTTGCTCTCGATCGGATGGGTCGCCGCAAGACGATGATGTGGGGCTGCTTTGGTCTTGGCATCTGCATGTTGATGATCTCCGCGCTCTTATCCCAGGCTACAGCTACCCATGGACATGCCTACGCATCCGCTTCTGTTGCTTTCTTCTTTCTGTATATGTTAATCTTTGGAATGACCGTTAATTGCGTGCCGTGGGTCTACGTCCCTGAAATCCTGCCTCTTGAGGCACGCACGAGGGGTACCGCCGTGGGAATTAGCTCTAACTGGCTCTGGAACTTCACCGTCGTCATGATCACCCCTGTCATCATCAACAGGCTGCAGTGGAAGGCGTACTTGATCTTCACGGCTACTAATCTGCTGTTTATCCCAGTATTCTGGTTCTTCTATCCCGAGACAAGCAACCTTCGCCTAGAGGAGATTGATTACATTTTCTCGCAGGGTGGCAATCCTGTGCATGTCGCCGCGAAGATGGCGAAGAACTTGGAGGCGCAGCAGGAAACTGCACAGGTTGTGTCAGAGCAGAACAACGAGAACGTGTTTGAATGTGAGGTCCGAGTTCTTTCTGGTGACAAGGCATGATCAGCAAGTTACACTGGCCAGGTGGATAGGTATGGCTAGGGACATCGATGCACGTGGCGGATGCAAGGGTCTGCGGAAAATGATTAAAGTGAGTGCTGCTTTTTAGGTATGATAGCACGCTGTAGAATCTACTCGGTCTATGAGTCGCTTGTCGTATAGAAATGGCGGACAATGTTTAGTTGGACTATTCGATCCCCCAGAAACTTCTCAGCTCTGCTGCTCTACTAGAAGTTTTCCAGCCGGTTTCCCGCTCGATCTTTACCAAATGCTTCAAGAGAGCAAATTTTTCCGCTACATGCTCGTCTTCGCCTGAGGTTTCATCCTCCGCCAACGGCGACGAGACGCTTTGCCGCCTAGCCGAGCCACTGCCAAATGCCTTGCCAGCAATGTAAAGAGGGTGCAAGTGATTGACCCAATTGGCACTTTTACAGTTCGTCAGCAGTTTCTGTAGAGTAGGTTCCGAGACCGTAGCATCGAATGGGAAGAGCTGGACGTACTGGGACGCATTTGACGTGCTGATTCCACCAAGCTCCTTGGCGTGCCAGACAGGGTCGTACTGAAGCTTCAGAGTCAGCACCACGTTGTAGTCATTGTAGCCCGTCGCCGAGCCACTCACATTATCTGTCTCTGTAGACGTCCCGTTCTTCCTAACGTCCCCTGTTTGCAATAGCAGGATTGACCCGGCGTGGTAAAACGTGTTCCCGCAAACTAAGACCACAGTAAGCACTATGTCGAACGGACGGTGTTTTGCCTTACTTGATGAGGAATGGGTGTATATAATGGTCTGGAAGGGGCCATTCTGATATGCCGCAGATCTAAGGAGCGGAAGAACCTGCTTAGGGCGGAAGGTCCGCCAATCTTGTAGTTCACGCCACAAATCATTAGCCGTTGACGCCTGGTCAGCTGAATGTGCTGATCGTTTGCGACTCTCCGCGATTAAGTTCGCTATTTTGGCGAATATGAGCGTAGCGAGATTGCAGTACGCATCAATTGTACCAGTCGCCGCAACCGAGTGTACAGCACTGTTATCCACCCAATAGTCGGTCGGCATCAGCGTTTCCTCTCCAATCATGAAGGCTGCCCATACGTCTAAGAGGGCATGAGCAGAAGCACACAAGTCACGTGAGCAACACGTACCTATACGTGCGAAAGCCCAGAAACAAGCGTTGACGATGCCTTTACTGGAACCATTCCACTTTTTCGTCCCCAGAAGCCCAGCGCAGCCCTGTGGAAGAGAGAAGTCACTATCAGCAGCCGGCTAGCATTCCGAAAGACCAACCTTGAGGTGGCGCCTCCACTCGCTAACACCAGACGCCATCATTTCGTAGACGCATAGCAGAGTACAAGTGGCCAGTATGACTGCATCGGCTTGAGAAGGGTCGTGATGGATGAGCAACTGGATGGCGTGCTGGTAGAGTCCAAGAGTTACCTGCCGCTGGCAATGACTTAGGGCATCGAGCTGCCGGGATGCAAGGGCCATGGCCGCGGCTGCAAATGCTTTATCTTCCATCATTTCGTGGACACTCGACACGGTGAAATGCATTTCAGAATCCGTCGTTTCACACCAAGTTCCGGTCCCTCGAAGATAGGCCGAAATGAGCTGGGCCTGTTCTGCTGTGGACACGGGCAGGTCCAGCTCGGGTAGAGGCGATGCATTGAGCGAGACGGCCTGGCCAAGCGAGAAGGGTGGGATGAACGGGCTCGTTAGGGAGACACTGTCCTCAGGTGATCGACGAAGCCGAGCTGAAGAAGGCAAGACATTTCGAAAGGATCGCGCACCGCCGGCGAGAGGGCCGTCTCCCGCAGTTACGATGGGCTCGGCGGCGACTTGGGGACCGCCCTCCTCTGATACGGCCGAGCCTGACAAAGTGAGCTCCAAGTCGACAAGTTCAGCGGCAGCTATATCAAGAGCAGCCTCTCCAGTACTAGCCTCAACGTCAACGGCCAAAGACTCGACAAGTGCGGGTGACCGCATGTGCTGATGGCAGCGATATTCGCGCACAACCTCATGCGTGTCGTCGATAATCTGGACGCCGTGAGCTGGTGCATGCACAAGGGAGACGCGCTATCACTTCCGTGGACTTACAGCCGTCGAGGCTTGCGCACCAGCCAGGTGTCTTTCCTCTTCAATAGCCAGCAGGGCGGCGCGATCCTCGTTGGAAAGCTGGAGCGACCTGGACGGGTGGAACAACGCTTTCAGACCCCAGCGGCACTCCTCACCGCGCTCTCGACAGTTCCGGCATTGTGGTTGGGTACCATCGCCTACGGAGGTTCGAGTCAGCCGCGGAGAAACATTTGCGGGGGTTGGGCGCAAGCGCACATTTTCTCCTTCTGCGACGACAGCATAAGCTTGAAGTTGCATTCTTAGCGCTGCGAGGGTCACTGAACGGGGGCTTGAAGCTTACCATCCCGATCGAGACCTTGTGCGATGGGCATCTCGAACCGATTCTGAACCTCCAGCCATGGCAGCCAACGTGCTGCACGGAACGGATGAATGGGGAAAGTGTACTGTAACGCGCGCAATGCAAAGTCTCCGAAACGATGGTCTGGTTACGGGTGGAATCGCAGAAGGCGCGCGTGTGCTTGCAATTGCCCCTATATTTGTAGGTCGCCAGACGCGCTGAGCACACAGGGCGCTAACATGTGCCGCGGTCCCACAGCTCGAGCAGGCCCAACAAAGGCTGGAAGTGACCCCGCGTCGCTGCTTGGCATTTCGCCCCTCCTCCCCCCGCCATAGGATAGGCAACTCGAAGCGCCCTGACGGCATTCTGGGGAAGGACGAGATGTATTGATCTGTTTGTCGCGATGAGCCTCTATGTTAGTATATAGCCAGAGCGTAACCATGTGGTGTGTCGACAGCCTACCCACGCACGCCTGCCTGACGCCTGCATCTCTGAACGCTAAAGACCGTCTCCATCGATTCGATATCAGCTCGAATCGCGCTCGTCGCCATGACTCCTCAAAAGGAAGTCATCATCATCGGAGGAGGCATCTCTGGCCTCGGTATGGCGGTCCAGCTCAAGCGGCTGCTCGGACACAGCAACTTCACTATCTACGAGAAGTCAGACAATGTCGGCGGCACATGGTGGCACAACCGCTATCCAGCTTGCGCATGTGACATTCCGAGTCACTTCTACTCGTACAGCTTTGCCTTGAAGCCGGACTGGTCCAGCATGTACCCTGGTCGCGACGAACTACATGCCTGTGAGTCTACATTGCACGCTTGGCATGCCCCGTCCGGGAAGCTTCGCTCACCTTGTGACAGACTTCCTGTCCGTGTCTGAGAAATACAATATCATCTCTCACTGCCACTTTAACGCCATGTGTAAGAGCATGGTCTGGGATGACGTTCGACAGCTCTGGACCTGCATATTTGAAGACACTATCACTGGGGAATTGTTTGTGCGTGAAGCACCCGTAGTTGTCAGCGCAATAGGCACGCTGGACAGGCCCAATGTGCCCGAGATTGAAGGTGCTGTCGAGTTCGAAGGCAAGATTTTCCATAGCGCTCGATGGGATGATTCCGTTGTTGTCAAGAACAAGAATGTCGTTGTCCTTGGAAATGGTGCATCGGCTACGCAGTTCGTTCCTGAGCTCGTCAAAGAGGTAGCACCTCGCGGCAAAGTAACTCAGCTAGTCAAGAGCGCCCATTGGTGGACAAAGAGAGTGAGTAGTCTCCATGTCGTTGCATTGCGAGCGCCTACTGACCCGGAACAACAGGGAAATCCGGTTTACTCAGGTCTGTGGAAATCGACCATGAGATACGTTCCGCTCGCCGCAAGAATGTACCGCTTTTATCTCGCCTGGCAGCTAGAAAGCGTCTTCTACTCCTTCTATATGAATCAAAGCGGATTGCGTATGAGGAACAAGACTCGCGAAGCCACGACGCAATATGTCGAGAGCGACGCACCTGAACAGTATCGTAAGATTCTTATACCGGATTACGAACCGGGATGCAAGCGCCGTGTAAATACGCAAACATACCTCGCTTGCTTGCACTCTCCCAACATGTATCTCGCCAAGGACAGAGTCATCAAGATCGGCAAAAAACACGTCGAAACCGAAACGGGAGCTACGTACCCAGCTGATGTTCTTATCTACGCTACTGGCTTCACCACCCAGAAGTGGCTGTTCCCTATGGAGATCAAGGGCATTGGCGGGCAAGACATCCACGAGATCTGGGACGCTGCTGGAGGCGCCGAGGCATACAAAGGCACTGTCGTTACTGGGTTTCCCAACCTCTTCGTCCTGTACGGTCCCAACGCCGCCACGGGCCAACACTCAGTCATCTTCCATTCCGAATGTCAGATCAATTACAGCTGCCGGCTCTTGCGGCCCGTTCTGTGCGGCCGCGACACCGCCGACTCCATCGTAGTCAAGCCTGAAGCACAGGCCCGCGACTTGTCGTGGGTGCACTCCAAGCTCAAGCATCTCGTCTTCAACAGCGGTTGCCAGAGCTGGTGGATGGATCCCATGACGAAGAAGAACACCTTCATTTACCCCGATCCAATGTTCAAGTACTGGCTGCGCACCATCTTCCCCACCTGGTCCGACTTCGATATCCGAAAGAAAGGCCGCTTGCAAGAGAAGTCGTCAGGGAAGCTGTTGGTAGCCACATTGGTGGGTTTGGGAGGTGCGCTCTGGACCATCGCCTCGGTTTCAGATTGGGAGAAGCCGATGGCTTTGGTGCAGCAATGGCAACTTCATGCTTTGATGAACTTAAATAAAGTCACATAAATACGTAGGTCTCACCTGTGGAAGATTTGCTATGAAAGCTGTCTCGCTCGTATATCATGTCTAGCCCAGGGCTGTAAGTGAACTTAGCCCTATACCACATCGATAGGCACAGTGTACGTACCTGGAATTAGGAGTTTGGTTTTGCTAGTGGAAGGAACAACAAAATACGTGTGCATTTTACACCACAATGTATCGTGGAATCCTTCAATCTCCGATCCTTTAGAAGGCTCTTACTGAAGATCCTCTTGCCTCTTCCTATCACTCCTATCATGAAGCCCTTCTCATCCATATTGTATGTGTGCTCAGGGTCAACGCTGTACTGCGCCATTTTGACCAGTAGCATGTTGAAGTATAGCTTGTACTTCTCCTCAGAGTCAGCGGCGTGCCGCTCCGCGGCCATAGTAGTCGTCCATAGTGGCGATAGCTGGTCAGCGTGCCGGTGCAGGAAGCGAGTAACCCAGCTTTCAGAAACAGGATTTTCAACCAGGGCAGACGCGAAATTCTGCACCATCTCCCTTGTAGGAGGAATATATTCCCTAGTAAGCTCTTCTATATAGGAAACAAGGTCCTCCTCTTCTTGTGACGTGAGGCGTCGTTGTTTCAAGATCTTAGTTGCGTGCGGCTCTGTTTCGTGTCGAACTCTTCGCGTCAAAGTTGAGCGCACAACACCATGTTTTTCCAGCAATTCTAGTCCATGGGATCTTTTCGCACGGCATCAAAGATTGCACCTCTGCAATAGCAGCCTCCATAGTAATTGTTGCGTTGCGTGATGTTGTTGAGGAAATAGGTGCCAAAAACGCGTTCGGCGCATCACGCGAATCGGCGCATCACGCGCACGAACACGGTAGCTTGTGCAAACTCCAGACTTTATCATTCTTCTCGCAAATTGATTGGCAAATTGCGGCACACTGTGATTTGCGCAACGCATGCATGCACGTTAGGTTAGAGTACCGGTAGCATAGGCTAGTGCATTTTTTTCTAGCACGGAGGTCGAGTTAAAATAGCAAAAGGAGTTTGATCTTTCGCGGTACGCGTTCTAGATAAGACAACTAACTCAGTCCACGAGAGTCTTTATGCCCCAGGCATCAGCCCTCCTCTCAAACTCCTCAACCTCTGCTACCCAGTCCGCCATCTCTTTACCAGCAAATTGCTCATACACCCAAAGGCTCGTGTCAATTCCCGAGGTGATGCCGCCCGCGTTGACGATCTCGACGCCTGCATCCGTCTTTCCAGCGTGCACCCATCGCTTTCTCACGATGTTAATCTTTGAATTTCCGCCAGCAGCTTCATCTGCGACCTGCTTCAACAGATCCAGGTCCATATGGTGCGAGGTGACGGTGCGACCAGCAAGGATGCCAGCTGACGCGAGGAGAATAGCGCCTGTGCATACGGACTGGAGGACTCTCTTTCCGTCTGGATGCCGGGGCGGGAGGGCAGCAAACATATTGATGAGTTCCGCAAGCTCTCTGCCTTCCTTGGACGCGATCATGGACTTGATAATCTCGCCGTGCGATCCTGGAACAACGAGGATGTCGTATTCTGAGAGATGCTTCAAGACTTCCTCGAACGTAGCATTTGGAGTGTATACCAGGGCGTTTGTCTGGACCCTGATGGTGCTATGGTGCGCAAACGTTATTATTTCGAAGGTTGGGTATTCAGGGCTAGGGCTGGTGCTGTAGACTTCGATTGGGCCGCTAAAGTCCATGAGATCACCTCCATTAAAAAGGTAGACAGCGATCTTGAAAGGAGCCATTGTGATATTTAGAAACCTGACATTTGTAGTGCGTTGACACAGGTCTTTTGCGAAAAATTAAATACAACCCGTTCGCGGAACGGAACATTACCATAAATCCGCTTCCGTGTTGGCCATCCCGATCAGCCTACCGTGTCCGTGCACCCAACGATCAGAGTCAACCAACGATCGGTGCACAACATCTACACGATATTTTAACGCGTTATTACTTAACAACAATGCTAGAAATTAATAATACAATTACTAATATTTATAAATTAGATCTTAGTAATAAACTTATATATATAAATATTACCTAAAAGTATACTATTAATTAAAATACTCTATATTAAGGTTATACTTTAAGTAAAGCTTATAAGTACTATTTAATTAGTTCTTAGAGATAAATATAGTAATAGAAGTTTAGTAGAAAGAGTTATTATAATAAGAAGTATAGATATAATCTATTTATCTTAAAAGCAATAGGTAATAATAAGTAGTATAGAGTAGACTATCTAGCTTAAAGGTTAGGTTAAGATCTAATAGCTTAGATTATTACTTAGGTTAAATATAAACTATAAGAGTTATATTCTTACTTACTATATACTACTTTATAGAAGATACTTATTAATAAGTAACTAGACTTAGTCTAATAAAATAAAGGTGTTATTTATAGATAAGTAGTATTAAACTATACTTACTAATAGGTAAAGGTTATATATATTATACTTATTAATAAGCAGTTATATAAGTTCTATTAGTTACTACTATTTCTACTTTGCTAGATTCTTTAGCTAGAAGTAAGAGGTCTAGTTAGTAGCTACTTATTACTATACTATTCTCTTATATAGGATTATAATACTATCTCTTCTTTCTATCTAGTTTATTCTTAAACTATATAATTAGGAATTAGAATTATATATAATTTATAATCTTCTTATCTAGTAACCTATAAGTTAAGATATTCTCTTATATCTATAACCTTTATCTTATATCTAAGATTTATTAAAATAATACTCTTGCTAAGGTTCTCTATAATTATTATTTCTTTAAAGGCTATAAGTACTTTATTATACCTAGTAGTTTAAATTATTTAAAGTATGCTAAGTATACTAAGGCTAGAAAGCTATATATAAATATATTATAGTCTTTACTAGATAAAACTTATAAGAAGTATAAAAAGAAAGTATAAAGAAGATAAGATACTGCTAGTAACTATAATTATATAGCTGCTTTAGAATAAGAAGATTCTAAAATAGGTAAATAAATATATATAGTAAAAGGTATTATATCTAGTAAATAAAATAGTATAGCTAAAAGAGTTAGATTCTACTAAGAAGCTTAACTATTCTATAACTTCTATTAGTATTAGTATCTTACTAACTATCTAGAGAGCCTTAGGCTTAATTAAAGAGATAGTAGTAAACTATAGTACTTATATACTAGTTAACAGTAATTTATAAAGTTTATTCTTAGTTTCTATATATTCTTTAATATAGAATAACCTAACTACTTAACTAAATATTCTTTATTTAGTTCTATTCTTTAATATATTATTATTTTTTTAACTTTCTATTTATTATTACTATCTACTTAGTAATAGAAGTCTTTTTAAATTAGTATTCTTAGGTCTGCAAGTTCTAATTATAATATATAGAATACTAGGTAAATCTTAATATCTTTAGGTAGCTCTAGTCTATAGTTTACTAGGCTAACTTACTTAGAAATAAAACATAGTCTAACCTTAACTTTATTTAGTTTTTTTATTAGTCTTTATATATATAGATTTTTTATAAGAAGATAGATCTTATTCTCTTCTTTAAGCTAAGGTGCTATTTTTCTTTTTTAGTTAGTATAGGAAATTACTTATAACTAAGTTTTAGTAATATTATTAAGCAACTTTTAATATATATTCTTTAGTTTCTGTACTAAGGATATTACTAATTCTATTTAGATATTATTATTAAGACTTCTTATAAAGAGATTTAGGTGCAGTTTATAGCTTATAAAGAATAGTATATAACCTATTACTTCTAATTTCTTAGTATTATATGCAATTTCTACTATAGGTAAGAGTAAAACCTAATTATTCTGCTGCTAGTTATGTAAAGATTATTATAATCTTCTCTATAATCTTTATTCTATCTACTTTTCTTTTTTAGAATAGCTATTACCTAAAAAGGTAACTTAAGCTATATAGGCTATTTATACCTATATATAGCCTAAATATTAGGACTTTCCTAATTAGGTATAGCGTGTACCTATTTAGGAATAGCTATCTAAAGATTCTCTAGCTAAAGAGGGTTAGAAAGCTATGCTTATTATAGCTATAGCTTTACTAGATCTAGAGATAGCTTTGTTACTATAGATAGCTTAAGGACACCTAGCCTCTTCTATTCTTAGTAGGAAGACTACGCAACCTTCTTAGTAGATTGCGTAACTACCTACGTAATAGCTATATAAGCTGCTTAGAAATTATTGTGTATTTCTAAGCAAGTATTTATAATTAGCTATTCTAGTACTTTCTATAGAAGAGAGAGAAGAAGTATAAATACCTCTACTTCTCTTACCTTTATCCTGTACCTAGCTCTTAGTATAATAACTCTACTATACTATTATATTATTCTTCTATCTCTATAAGGCTATACGCTTCCCCTATTAGGAAATTACCTAGTCTAGTTAGTCTAGGTCTTCTAGACTAGGGAAGAAAGTAGTTTCTCTTTATCTATCCTCCCCCCTACTTTCTTTACAAGTTATAGTAAATTAAGAGATATATTTCTATTATCTAGTTTACTTATTCTATTTACCTATCTATCTAAAGGTAGTAAGCTATTAAAAGCTTTTTCTTAGTGCCTGCTTCTATAAGAAATATTATCTAGAAGTTAGATATAAAGAGTTTATCTTTATTACTAATAATTAATTTAAGAATACTATAGTATTAAATAATTCTATCTAGAAATATTTATATAAGCTGCTCTGCAGTATAACTATATTTAAAAGGTATAAACTTAGTAGCTTTTATAAATCTATCTACTACTATAAATATTAAATTATATTTATAATCTATAATAAGGTTCTTTAATATAGGTAGTTAGATAATAAAATCTATTATAATATTTATCTATAGTACTGTTAGCAGTTCTATTACTTGCATTTCTCTATATTTTATATAGGTACTATACTTATTCTACTAGTATATAGCGCAGTTCTTAATATATTTAGTAACCTTATTTTTTATATTTAAGAACTTATAGTATTATTTAATAAGTTCTATTATTTATATAATTTCTAGGTATTAATAAAGTATATTATTAAAATAATTACTTATAATTTATATCTATAATTCTTCTAGTACTTATATTAGTATATATTATTCTTTCTAAACTTGCATAATAAGGTTAAGCTGCTATAATAGTTCTAGTAACCTATCTTAATTAATTCTAAGTATAGCAGCTTTATTAATTATTTTCTTGCCTATAAGGTTATATCTTTAGCTAAGTATATCTGCTCTGCTGTTATCTTTGCTTAGAGTTTATAGAATCTTAAATTTATACTAGCCTAGTATTTCTAACTATCTAACTTATTAGTAGTTTAAAACCTTTATAGTAGTAAAATATACTAGGTTCTTATAATATATATAGATTATAAGATCTAAATAACTTTTTATATATACTTACTAATATTCTAAGGCTAATATAATTGCTAATAGTTCTTTATTATATATATTATAGTATTCTTCTAGTCTTAAGAACTTATATAAGTAATAAGTAATTAGATATTATTACTTATCTTTCTCTTATATAATATATACTCCTAGTACTAAATCTTAGGTATCTATCTCTATTTATATTAGCTTATTACTCTTAAATATAATTAGTATTTAAGAGTTAATATATACTTCTTATAATAATTTAAATATATTATTCTATTTCTTACTTTACTTAAAGAGTAAATTCTTATATATAAGCTTTATAAGTAGTAAGGCCTTCTTTAAGTAATTCTTAATAAAATATCTATTAAAGTTAATAAACTTAAGAAATTCTTAAACTCCTTTAACTGTTATTAGAGTAGGCTAATTCTTTACTATATTAATCTTAGTATTGCTTATTTTAACTCTATATTATTCTATAATAAACTCTAGAAATTTTACTTCTTTCTTATACTATTTACACGTCTTAGGTTTTAGTTAGAGTTCTGCTTACTTTAAGTACTCTAGTACTTTTATAATATATTAAATATACTCTTCTAGTCTTCTAGAGTATACTTAGAAATTATTTAAGTATACTACTACTATTTTATTAAAGTATACTCTAAGAATATTATTAATTAATTTCTAGCATATAGCTAGTGCATTTATTAAACTAAATAGTATAACTAGGTACTTATAGAGTCTATAGTATATTCTAAATACTATCTTCTATCCTTTAACTTTTTTTATATAGATAAGGATATATACTCTTTTTAAATCTAATATAGTAAAATATTAAGCTTCTTATAATTAATTCTATAGCTTTAATATATTAGGTAGTAGGTATTAATTTTTAATAGTAATATTATTAAGCTTTCTAAAGTTAATATAAGATTATAGCTTACTATCTTTTTTTTAGTATAAAGAGAATAGAGCACTTTATAGGTAATTCTAATCTTCTAATAAATATCTTTTAAAGGTTCTTCTTAATATACTTATATAGTACTTTAAGTTCTTTTTCTAATAATTAGTATAGTAGCCTAAAAGTTAGTATTTTTTCTTTCTTAATCTTAATTTTATAATCCTAAAGTTTATACTTTAGCAGAGCTTTTACTATAAGCTCTTCTTTAAATATCTATATATACTATTTATATATATTAAAAATACTAAGAGGTATACTTTTCTTCTTAACTATTACTTTATAAGTTAGGGGCTAGTTAATCTCTATATAGTTAACTACTTTTTATTAGCGTATTTTTAGTAAAAGGATATTACTAATTTCTTTCTTATCTACTAGCTATCTTATAGGCTGTTTAGGTCCTAGCTATTATATACTGTAGTTATAGTGCTTAAATAAAAGTAAATTATACTTCTAATCTATTATTAGATTATACTTTTATAACTAAGGTAATCTTAATATAATATTATAGGCAGCTATTTCTAGAATATTTAGAGTTATCTACTTATAGTAATTCTATATCTTTAGAGATTATAGTACTACTTTATAGGTTACTACTAATTCTTCTAGTATAAGTTCTCTATTAGCAACTTATAAAGAGTATAGTTCTTTCTTTCTTTACTTTATTATGCTTATATAATTAATAGCAGCTTAAGATATATAGTTCTCTTATACTTCTAAGTCTACTATTACTATTATCTATCTACTATTTAGTATAATAGAGATCTAGATAATAGAATATATACTATTAATATTATTTTATTAATTCTTAAGGCTCTATATATTATTAATATATTAAATTTTCTACTCTTCTTATAGATTAGTATAAGATCTAAAAAAGACTTACTATATATAGCAAAGCTATAAATCTCTTTTAGGCTAAAATATATTATATATTTAGAATTAAGGTATCTAGCCTAATTATTACTATTATACTCTTTATTATATACTAAGTGTATTATAAGAATTTTATTAATATCTACTATACCTAGAAAATAGTATATATAGTATTTATTCTAAATATAATCTATATATTATATTAGTAAATATTTAAACTATAGTTAGGAATAACTTCTCTTATAGGTTAGAAACTAACTAGCTTCTAGCTTTTCTTTCTTATAAGCTTTGTAGGAGTTATAGTAGTAATATATTTAAAGTAGCTAATAGTATTTACTAGTTTATAAGTTATAGAGTACTTTTTCTATAGTATAGTATAGTACTAGTATAAATCTATAATTTATAGTATATACTAGCTTATAGTAGAGTATAGAAGCTAGTTATTTCTAGAACTTATTATTCTTCTATACTTTCTATATAAGCTTATACTACTTAGTATTAGATTATTATAAGTATTATAACTATTATTTAAAATTCTTTAGTACTTCTAAGTCTTTCTTAAGATAACTTATAGTTCTTTTTATATTATTAGAGTACTAGTATTAAGTAATTTTATCTTTATATCTATTACGCTCTATTTCTTCTATATTATCTTCTATAAAGTTACTATATTCTTCTACTTATTAGGTAATATAGAAGTAAAGTGTAGATAGTAGTTCTTAGTATAGTATAGAGGCTCTACTATATATATTATATTACTTTTTATTGAAAGTAATATATTCTTTATCTTTAGATTTAGACTCTAGGTCTTCTATTAGGTATTTTATATCTATTATAATAACTTTCTATTTACTAGTATTCTCTTAAGAGTAACTACTTATAAGTATATTAAGTTACTATATAACTTTATTCTTACTTTAGCAGTCTTTAGTATAGTATTCTGTCTTACTATAGCTATAATAAGTTAGTAAAGACTTATTATTATTCTCTTAACTACCTTTATTCTTAGTATTCTATTATTTAGGTCTCTTATTAATATTAGAGAGGTTTATAGCTATAGGACTATAGTAGTTATTATTAGTTCTAGTATAGATATATTAGGTTATATTAAACTAGTAATATTTTCTATATTATTCTTATTAGTTATTATTTCTCTAGGGTTGCTATTATTATAGATAGAATATATTCTAGTTAGAAGTATTTCTAAGTCTATAACCTAGTTTCTAGTTTAATTTATAGAGTTAATTATTAATATTAATAGTCTCTTTAATAAGTATATTAAGAGTATTAAGCTATATGCTGCTATATATTAGTTCTTTCTTAACTCTAGCCTTAAGACCTTATTAGAATATAGTAAGTAAAGTAGTATTATCTTAGTTAGTATTAGCTATAAGTTATTAAAAATTAGTAGTATAGACTGCAGCTAATCTGCTTTATTAGATATACTAAATCTTATAGTATATAATACTTAGCTTATTAATAACTCTAAAGATAGTCTTAATCTTATCTTTAAAGTTATTAGAGTTATATATCTATTTATTAATTTTATCTAAAGCTTCTTTATTAGTATACTACTAGAGAAATAGCTTAATTTACTTTAAAGCTTAGTTATATATATAACTAGCTATAGGTATTACTTACTAAACTTTAAAAATATTCTAACCTTAGAAGGTAAGAAATAAATTCTATTAAAGAAGCTATTTATTTAGCGTATTACAGTCTTTATAGTAGAGGTCTAGCTTAGCTATAGTAATACTGCTAGTGTCTAAGGCTACTTTATATATAAGTAGAGCCTTATTAGAGCTGCTTAGAGTAGTTTAGTTTTCTAAGGTAGTAAATATCTTAGAGGTATTAAAAATATTAAGGTTATACTTTAAGTAAAGCTTATAAGCACTATTTAATTAGTTCTTAGAGATAAATATAGTAATAGAATTTTAGTAGAAAAGAGTATTATAATAAAGAGTATAGATATAATCTATCTATCTTAAAAGTAATAAGTAATAATAAGTAGTATAGAGTAGACTATTTAGCTTAAAGGTTAGGTTAAGATCTAATAGCTTAGATTATTACTTAGGTTAAATATAAACTATAAGAGTTATATTCCTACTTACTATATACTACTTTATAGGAGATACTTATTAATAAGTAACTAGAGTTAGTCTAATAAAATAGAAGTGTTATTTATAAATAAGTAGTATTAAACTATACTTACTAATAAGTATAAGTTATATATATAATGCTTATTAATAAGCAGTTATATAAGTTCTATTAGTTACTACTATTTCTACTTTGCTAAGTTCTTTAGCTAGAAGTAAAAAGTCTAGTTAGTAGCTACTTATTACTATACTGTTCTCTTATATAGAATTTTAATACTCTATTATATATATATTATAGTATATAAGTCTCTTAATATATTACTAACTAATACTAATAAAAGCTTACTCTATAATAAAAAGAAGACTTTAAATAATATATAGAAATACTCTCTAAGTATTACTTACTACCTATATAAGCTATAGTTTAAAATTTTATATTATAAGTAGCCTAGAATTCTTACTCTAAAACCTAGGTTACCTACTTTATATACTATTACTTAAATTAACTTACCTTCTAATAGGTAATAGAGATAGACTCTAATTACTATAATACTAAGTCTAGGTATAAGTATAAGCTATACTCTAACCTTCTATAGTAGAAGATTACTAAGTATAATATTAACCTAAGGTATATATAGAATATAGATAAGAAGAGCTTTTTTATTAGAGTACTTAGAAAATTAAAGTATATCTTTAGTAGGTATTAATATAAGAAAAAGAAAGTTTAATAGGCTTCTTAGAATAGCTTATAAGAGTAGGTAAGCTTACTAGCTTCTATCTATATAGATAGAACTACTCTATCTTCTAGTATTATATTTATATTTAAAAACTTTATAATCTAAAGTTATTAGATAGCTAATATTAAGGTAGAAATATACTAAAATTTAGTAGCTTCTTTATCTTCTAGCTAAATAAATAAGAATATTAGATTAGCCTAGCTTAAGTAGGTATTTAACTATTATACTAAGGTAAAGATATGCAGAAGTAGGCTAGTAAAAAAGATTAAAGTACCTTATATATAGTTAGAGTTAAGTTATACAGGCTATAAGTTAAGGTTAGGTTAGAGTTACCTAGCGCAGAGTTAGGTTAGAGTTAGGTTATATAGACTATATGCTAGAGTTAGGTTAAGGTACCTTATTAGGTTCTTAGCTTAAATATATAATACTATAATACTATTAGAGTTACTAGTATATAATATATTTATTTTTATAAAAACCTTATTATATACTAATTAAATATATACCTACTAGGTATAAGAGTAGAAAAAGAGATTAAAAGAGGCTAAAAACTAGGCTTAGGAGTAAAATTTATTACAGCTAGTTATTATAGTATCTTACAGAGCTAACTTCTTTTCTTAGATATTTTTAATAATATAATATAGTAATAGGCTCTTCTTCTTAGTAAGAATTATTACTCTTAGTTCTATAACTATTAGGTCTATCTATATATATAGATAAGTCTAGTAGATTATTTACCTTATTAAATAGAGCATTATAAAGCTCCTAAGATTACTAGTAAGTAATAAAATTCCTTAGAATTATTATATTTAAGCTTATAGAACTATATTTAGGTAATTAATAGTATTTAATTAGTGCCTATCTAAGATTAAATAAAAGCTATCTATTATATATATAGGAAATTTATAAAGGTTATATAACCTGCTAGTACTAAGCCTCTAATCTATATTAGAGTAGCTTATCTCTGTTATACTAATATATTAAGCTTCTAGCTAGCTCTAGAGCTGCTTATTACTAACTCTTTAGTTATCTAATCTCTATATAAATAGCTAAGCAGCTTAATTATATAATAATTATTATCTACTAAATTACCTAAGATAAAAGCTTATACTAGTAATTACTAATAGTATCTCTAGCAGTATTAAAAATCTGTTCTACTCTAACTTAAGAAATTAGTACTGCTAGTATATCTCTAGCAACTCTAGTAAAGTTAGAATATTTTACTTTATTTTAACTCTACTAAATAAGTATATTAAACTTTAAACCTTCTTTTATATAAGGTATACTTAGGTAGTTCTTACTTTCTATATAAAATAGCTTTATAGATTTACTAACTAAGTTTAATCTATTAAAGATCTAGCTAAATAAAGAGAAGCTAGTTAATAGTAACTAGTTAAAAGTATATAGCTTTTAAAACTATTTACTATTACCTAAATCCTTTTAAGGTATGCTTAGTATTATAGAGCTATTCTAAAAATCTCTACTATTATAATAATTTAAGTAGTCTTAAAACTAATATTAATAGATATACTTATTCTATATATTCTATATTTTATTCTTTATTTCTAGTAGTATATAACTATAATATAATACTATAATAACCTTATTATATATATATTTAGCTTCTAGCTAGAGTTTAGAATAGTTACATAATTAGAATAAAAGCTCTACTCTTCTCTAGTTCTTAAGTAATATTTACTAAGCTTTATCTAGCCTTTAAGTACTACTAACTAAATAACTTTAGGCTATTTACTATTATCTAAAGTATTTAAATCCTTACCTAGCTTATTTATTATAAGCTCTAGTAAATTAAAGAGCTTATTATATATAAGCTAGATATATTAAATCTAAGGCTTTAAGTTCTTACTTAGAAAGCTTATAGCTTTCTTAAATCTAGATAGTATCTAAGTAATAGCTTTTATAGACTGCTACTTAATAGATACTAGTTATAGTTTTTTTTTAGATTCTTCTAGTTAGCCTCTAAATAAGTTAAATTTCTAAAAGTATAGCTAGTTAGTTTAAGTAGGATCTTATTATACAGCTACTTATTAATATATAGTTAGAGTTTAACTACATGCTTATATATATTATAGGTTAAGTTTTACTTTGTTTTAATATCCTATATAACTATTAAATACTAATTTACTAGTAGGTCTTTCTAGGTTATAAGGAAATATTTAAATTATTATAGTAAAATATTAATTATAATATAAATAACTTAAATCTAGTTAAACTTAATAATGTATTAAAAGTATATAATAAATACAGCTTACTTTCTTTAAAGAATTAGAAATAGATATTTATATTTTAATATCCTTAATATATTAGCGCTTAAAGAACTATAGCTGCTTACTATTAAGTAAAGCAGATAGCTTTAAATAATAGATAATATTCTAAATAATAAGGTTAATTATATAGGTAAGAGAGGAATTTATATTCTCTCTAGAATTCTATAAATAGCCTTTCTCTTAAAGCTTACTTTCTAGGGTCTATAATAATATACTATTATTACTAGTATTATTATATATTATTACTAGTAATTTTTTTGTAATTCTAGCTAATTTAGAAAGTTATAGAACCTTATTTACTATAGATAGGCTAGAATATCTTTCTTAGACTAGAAAAAATTTAAGAAGCTTCTCTTTTAGCTACTAGGTATTATTAATATAATAGCCCTTTGTTAAGAGTTAAAGTAGCCTTCTAATAAGTATAAATTTATTCTATACTATAGAAGCAGAAAAAGAAAGAATAGTAGCTATTCTCTACTTATATAAGAAGAAAAAGAAGTTTACTAAGCCTTACTTAGCGTATTATGCAGGTTAGCTCTATACTTAGTCTTATATACTAGTATAGTCTTATATACTAAGGCTTAGCCTATAATATAGCTGTATTAGATTAAAAGAAGAATAACCTAGAGTATCTATAGATAGGTTATAAGTAATAGAATTCTAGGCTATAATTATAAGGTCTTTTATATAGGTAGTAAATATAAGCTTTAATAATAGAGCTTCTACTTTATTATAAAATATCTTTACTATTATAGTATAGTTACTAAATATAGTAGAGATATTATATATAGATACTTTATCTCTATTCTAATAAAAAAAGATATCTAAAGTTTATCTATATTAAAAGTAACTAATATAATATACTATAGTAATAACCTAACTTATTAGAGTTATATATTTAATTATAAAGTATTAGTAGATTTAAGATTTAAATTTATTATTTACTAATTAATTAAGTACTTTACTATTATTTTATAGTATAGTAAGAGTATCTTAATTATATATAAGCTCTATAGCCTTTAAGAGTTATATAGGAAATATAGAATTATATTTAAGCTTATACTTAGTAGGTATAAATATATTAGTATCTAATAGAGAATTCTATTAGCTTCTAATAAGCTATAAAGCGTATAAGTTTCTTTATAGTAGATAAATTAGTTATAAAGTTATATACTAGTTAAAGCTTATAACCTAGTGTATTAACTATAATAAACACTAGTAGGGTAATAAGAGTAAGCTTAAAGTTATCTACTTATCTAGTTTATTCTAAGAGTAGAAGCTAAAAGAAGTAATAAATTTTTTTAAAAGAATTTAGTTAGTAGTATATATAGTATAGATTTATATTAGAGAAAGTATTTAATATATTTTCTAGGTAGCTCTATACTAAAAACTATATAACTATTTATATAGTTATTATTCTTATTATTAATAAGTATAGTAAATATAAGGTTACTATAGGTAGGTAATTAGATAGAGGTTTAATAGGTGTTTATGCTAAAGCAACATAGGATAAATTAAGATAGATAGACAAATCCTTAAGGTGTAAACCTTAAGGGTTTAGATAGGTAATATATACTAAGAGGTAGCTTATACGCCCTAGGCTTAGCCTAGGTTATATCTAGGGCAAGTTTAAGAGGTTACAGTATAACTTATAATAATAGCCTCTCTCTTTTTTATAGTTTATTCTAAACTATTAGTCTTTATTTACCTTTAGCAGAGGTATTAGAGTTACTAAACTCTAGAAAACCTCCTACCCTAGAGAGAAAACTATATTATAGAGAAGTTATGCCTAATACTAAGGTAAACCTCTAGGAGACTTTAAGTAGTCTCTTGCTTATCTAAGTATAATCTAGTTGCGCTCTAGAGTCCTAGTAATGTTATGCCTATAGAGACCCTAAGTGCGTAAATATAGTCTGCACTCTCTAAGGTTAACTATCTTACTTTATAAACTTCTACTATAGGATTAACTCTTATATAAGTTGCTCTAGGATATACTACATAGTAAGAGTTCTTCTTAGTATATCTAGGTTACTTTTACTAGTAGTATTTACTTCTTAAAAAGCCTACTATATTTATTTATATATACTTACTAATAAAAAACTCTAAGTATACAGCCTATATATAGTAATACTCTAGCTTCCTTAGTGCCTAACGCAGTAAGCAACTAGCCTAGTACTAAAGCTAGTCTAGCTTATTATACTATTACTGCTATACTATTGCTAAGGTTAGTAATACTAGCCTTTAATATAATTAAGGTAATAGTTTACTACTTTATATTATAACCTGCTCTTGCTAATAGCTATGTAGTGCTATTAGAGAGAGCCTTTATAGCCTGCGTTTTTGCATGCCTCTATAGTAAGATTACTAGTTTCCTAGTCTAAGAAGTTCTTAATTATAACTTAGGCCTTAGGTAATTAAGCCTAATTATATTATAGGTACCTAGAGGTAAGAGAGTAGTAATAGGTTAGAGTATTACTAGAGAGCTACTAGTAGAGTATATAAATACTATATAGGCCTTATAACTTCTATATCTATAATACTCTACTACTTATTCTTATTATCCTACTACCTTTTCTTATTATAACTTCTCTTTCTTCTTATATCTCTAATAAGAAGATTACTAACTTTATTTATGCGCTTTCTAATAATATAGCGCCCTAGCTCTTGCTTACTTACTTCTAGTGCTGCGCTAGTATTACGCGCCTTATAACAGCATCTAAGAAGGCTCCTAACAGCTTAATTAAGTTATTTATTAAGGTGTTCTATTAGCTAGAGGGCTATAGCACCTGCAAGAACAACTTTAGTATCTGCAGTAGCTATACTAATATAAAGAAGAGTGCTTATATTATAGTAACTATCCTGCGTATTCCTATTATTATTTTAGTACTAATATAAATAGCTTACTTTTTATTTCTACTATACTACTAATATATTAAACTAGCTTATTAACTACACTCTCTATAAGTTTAACTAAGAAACTATCTACTATAGTAATAATATAACTAATAAAGATATACTTACTATTACTTAGTTCTACTTCTAGACTGCCTTTAACTATGCAAAGACCTATTGCTAGAGCTTTGCTAATTATAATATAGTACTTTCCTAAAAGATTAAGAACTCTAGCTTAACTAAGATAGAGTATTATAAGGCTTATTAGGTATCTTACAAGCATAACCTTAAGTAGTATATAGTAAGTTAGATATAGCCTATAGTTTTAAGCTCTACTAAATAGTATAGGCTGCTATTAGCACTATTAGTTAGAAGGCTCTATCTAATATAGTAGTTAATAAGGCTGTTAAGGCGTACTTTAAGAAGGCTAGCAGTACTACTAATACTAAGAAGCGCTAGTACTACTATAGAACTAATATCTCTAGTACTACTAAGACTTCTACTACTTCTTTTTAGTGTATATCTTTATCTAAGTCTCTTACTAAGCAAGTCTTTCTAGTAGGTTATTCTAGTTAGGAGAGTACTCTAGACTTTAAGATAAGTTCTTCTAGGCAGTAGGTGCTTTTAGGCTTATTATAGAGATAGTTTTCCTTAGGTAGTACTTTTAGTAATAGGCCTTTCTATAATTTTATATATTCTTAGGTATATTCTTCTCTAAATAGTATTAGTAATTATATAGGTAGCTGCTAGACCTTTATAGGCTATTAATATTCTATTATAGATTAGTATTTCTAGGTGCAACTTTAGACTTATAGATTAGATCTATATATATTTACTTTATAGAGGTTTATTCTCTCTTCTACTAAGAATAGAAACTATATAGGTAGCTGCTAGACCTATAAAGGCTACTTAGTAAATTACTATAGGTTAGTATCTCTAGAATATAGTTCTAAATATATAGATTTTATTAATATAACTATTCTTCTATATAGTAGGGAATTGTATAGGTAGCTACTAGACCTATAGAGGCTACTTAGCAAATTACTATAGGTTAGTATCTCTAGAATATAATTCTAAATATACAGATTTAATTAACATAACTATTCTTTAGAGTGCCTTTCTAGGCCTCTTTCTCTTCTACTTTAGCAGGTAAAGATCTATAGTTACTCTATGCTTATAGCTTATAAGCTCCTTACAGAGTATATCCTAAGAGTTTCTGTAGTAATCTTTAAAAATCTGTTTGTATTAGTCTAGATTCTTAAGTAGTTTCTAGGTAGAGTCTTTATTTAACTACCTAAGCTACTTTATATAATACTTGCGCCTATAGGCTGCAGTATCTTAATACTCTAAGATACTCTTAACTTTATACCTATCTATAGGTAGTATATCTTCTAGAATCTATATAGAACCTAGCTAGAACTACCTACTATTAAGAGGTTCCCTCTAGGGTTTAAGTAACGCAATATTAAACACTAGGTGCACTCTATCTATAGAGGGCAGTAACTTAAGTTTATATACTAGCTTCCTAACCTTTTAGAGTACTATAAAGAGTTCTAGGTATCTTATATTAAACTTCTTAGAAGAATATTAGGTAAGTAGGTTCTTTGCGCAGAGAAAGACTTATTCTTCTTCTATAAAGTATCTCTCTAACCTCTTTAAGTTATACTAGTAGGTATTACTCTACTATATATACTCTAGAGTTTCTTTAGCTATTACCTAGGTTTTATGCTACTACTCTAGTTAGCCTACTACTTACTAGCGTAGTTCTAGTGCCTTTACATCTCTATTCTAGACTTTAGAGAGTTAGTATAACTAGTGCTTATCTAGCACTCTATTAAAGCTCTTTAGGTCTATTCTATAGGCTACTTTAATAGGGGACTTACTATATACTAAATAAGCCTTTAAGTTATACGCGTACTCTATATATAGTAAGAGGTCTACCTAGTTATTCTATTAGTAGTTTATATATATATAGAGGTATATTTCTAGCTTCTAGTTTTACCTCTCTATCTGCCTGTTAGTTTATAGGTAGAAGGCTGTACTAAGGTAGTATGTAATCTTTAGGTAGTAGCAGATATTAGACTAGAACTAGCTAGTAAAGACTAAACCTTAATCTAATAGCAATATATCTAGCAGTTTCTGCTACAGAAAACACTATTTAAGTAGAGTCTTAGTAAGGCGCTGTGCTATAATTACTTTTATTATAGGAAGGTATTAGATATACTTACTAAACCTATTAATAAGAACTAATATAGAGTTATACTTATTTTCTTAGGTATCTTTTAATATAGGTAAATCTGTTATAAAGTTAAGAGAAAAGTAATACTATACTATATCTAGTATAGAAAGTAGTAATAGTAGTCTCTAGAGCTTATACCTATAGATCTTATTTAGTTAATAAGCTAGGCACTTACAGATATACTCTTTTATATTCTCTAGTAACTAAGGCTAGTAGTACTTTTATTTTAGTAATATAGATATTTTCTTAATACTAAAGTAACCTTCTATAGAGTTATTATAATTTTTTAAAAGAATACTTTAGTAAAGAGTTATATTATAGAGAATCTATACTTTTCTACTCTTGCGCAGGATACTATTAGAGTTAATTTCCTAATAATACTACCTCTTACCTGCTCTGCCTACCTTCTAGTGCGTTAGTAATTTATTTATAGGATAGGCCTTATTCTACTCCTAAACCTCTTTAATAAACTTAATAAGGCATTCTAGAGCCTCTAGAGTATATATAGTATTGCCTTGCACAGCTTCTTTTATAAGGTTTGTAGAGGTGCTAACTTATCTATCTAGGCTATAAAAGAAAGCCTCTATAATATTAAAGTCTATTCTCTGCGCTTTAGATAAGTTAGATAAGCTCTAACTATAGTAGTCTATAGATAAAGAGCTAAGAGCTAAGAAAGATATATTTTCTAAGCCTAGTTTATACTAGAGAATATTCTTAGAGACTCTTTTAAGGGATTAATAGGTTGCTATTAGAACTGCCCTAGAGTAGCTAGTACCTATTATAGCCTATTCTATATTCTTAGCTATAGGCCTCTAGAGAGCCTATATCTAAAGCTTTTGTTAAAGAGTTAGTAATATAGCATCTCTTAGGGCTTACTGCTCTCTAATAATAAGACCTTGCGTGTAATTAGAATACCTTAATAGGCTATCTACTGCATTCTCTAGTCTAGGCTTATATTTAACTTTAAAGTTAAACCTTACTAGCTCTTTTACCTAGTATACTTACTTAGAGGAGAGTTTCTTTATTATTATAAAGTACCTTAGATTATTATAATTAGAGAGTACTTAGATTATAAACAGGGCATGCTTAAGGTAATACCTCTACTGCCTAAACACCTTAATAATTGCTAATAGTTCCTTATTATAAGTATGCTATCTTACTAATAAGCTCTAGAACTTCTTACTCTAAAATATAATAGGCTTCTAATAGCACTCTATTGCCTACTCTATTATCTAAGGCTGTAGTAATATTACTACTATAGCAAAGTCTAATATATCTATAAGAATAATAATTAGCTTTGCTAGGTTAAAGTGCTAAAGTACTAGAGCTTTAGTAAACTTTACTCTAATCTTAAGAAATACTACGCAGATATTCTCTAGCTAGCTCTATAGTTTATACTATTTAGTAGAGCCTTTAAGAGTTTTCTTCCTTAGTTTTACCCCCCCCTCTTTAAGACTAGGTTCTTCTTAGTTCTGCTCTAGGTTCTAGGCAGCTATTATATAGTCTACTAGCAGTTATATAATACCTAAGTAATTATATATAAATCTCCTATAGAAGTTAGCAAAGCTAAGAAACACCTAAATATTCTTATAGCTGTAAGGCTCTAGCTATTTAGTAATAGTTTAGACCTGCTCTAGGTCTATAATAATACCTCCTAGTATTATAATAAACTCTAGAAACTCTACTAACTTAGTAGAGAATAAGTATTTGCTTACTTTAGCAAATAGGCTCTATTTAACTAGATAGTTAAGTACCTTTTTAATATAGCTATTATAATCTTCCTTATTCTCTAAGTAGATAAGGATATTATCTAAGTATACTATATAGATCTAATCTAGTAGGCTGCTAAGAGCTCTGTAGATATATAACTAAAACATTGCTAAGGCGTTTACTAGCCTAAATAGTATAATAAGGTACTTAAAATGCCTATATTATGTCTTAAACGCAGTCTTCTACTTATTACCTTTCTTAATCTAGAGCCTATAATAGGCATTGCGTAGATCTAGCTTAGTAAAAACTCTTACCTTTACTAGTTAATTAAGCATTTTACTAACTAAGAGGATTAGGTAGTAATTCTTAATTATTACTTTATTTAACCCCTAGTAATTTATACAGAGGCATATAGTACTATTAGCCTTTAGAATAAATAGAATAGGAGCACTAGCTAGAGACTTACTTAGCCTAATCTAACTCTTCTCCTGCGCTGTGTTAAGGTATTTCTAGAGAATATCTAGTTTCTTGCAGAAGAGGTTATATATTAGGAGGTTTAGTACCTTTATACCTTTCTTAATATTAATAGCATAATTATATTCTCTATATAGAGGAAGTATACCTAACTAGTGCTTACTAAAAGTAAACTACTTATAGTATAGCTTAGGTAGTATAAAATAGAGTTCTTCTTTATCTAGATAGTTGTCTTCTAGTAGGAGCTATAGAGAGGCCTTACTGTAGTTAGCAGGCGCTCTATAGCATTCTAGAATAGGTCTATTACTTACCTAGTATACCTTCTAAATAGGAAGTATATATTTAGGTTAACTCTTCTATTATAGTAAAGTTATTTTACTATTATTTAATACTACTCTAGTTACTACCTAGAGTAATATTAGATATCTATTAGGCCTATATAAGGCCTATAGGTTAAGTAAGTAAAGTTACTTACCTAGGCTAATATTATTAAACAGCTCTTTAATACTAGTAATTTTAATCTATTCTGTATTATTACTAAACTATATATAAGTTTCTGTTAAGAATCTTATATATAAGTTAGCCTCTATAAGCTATAGATAGCCTAGTATAAGGTTATATCTATAGAAGTCTGCTGCCTAGAATATCTTAGGGCTAACTAGCTTGCTAGTTCCTGCATTATTAATACAGTCTAGCGTTAGCTAGTAGAACCTATAAATATATAGGTTCTTATTATCTAGAGATACTACTCTTAGTATCTTTAGGTTTAGGTTAGGCCTAATACCTATTCTATAGAAACTTACTCTATTAATAAGGTTAATTTCTGCTTCTAAGTTATAAAGTGCTTAGAGTATTACTAGAGCGTTGCTAAGTATCTACAGGTACACTATTACTATAATGCAGGTTTATTTCCTATTAGTCTCTAGCCCTAGTTATAGTTAGAATAGGTTTATAACTAGAGCTTTCTATTCCTTTACTCTTTCTACTAGTTTATACTCTGCGCTTTACAGTTTCTCTAGTATAGTTATTAGTTATTCTCTTAGAAATTAGAATTCCTATTTTATAGGCCCTAATTTTTATTATATAAGAGATTAGTACAACTACTATTTTGTATAGGTGCTACTATTAGGTAGTTATCTCCTAGCGCATAGCTAGTATTATTCTAACTTAGGGTATTACTCTAGCTGTCTTAATACTTAAACCCTTACTATAGTAGTAAGGTAGGTCTGCGCTTCCTCCTAGAGTGTTAGTAGCTCTTTAGAGGTAGTATTACTAGACCTACTACAGTCTCTATATTGCAGAAGGCTTATTTAAATTTAGGCTACTTCTTAATATATTCTAGTATTCTATTATATTAGATCTTCTTCTATAATAGTATAGGTATTTTACTCTATATAAGAGTAATTTTAAACTTATAGTCCTTAGTACTATTATTAAACTTTAAGAAGCTGTGTAGTAGTACTAATTCTAGCTTATTTAGCTTTATTAAGAAGGCATTTACTAAGTTATTAGAATCCTAGCTAAGGTTAAAGAACTTTTAGTAATTCTTATAATAGGTAAATATAGAGTCTTAGATAAGCTATTTCTTCTCTATACAGAGGTTAGCCTATATCTAGATAGTCCTCTTATTAATATATTATTATATTAGTTTATAATAAGTTCTAAAGATAATAGTTTCTATAATCTAGTAGGTGCAGGTAACTAAGTTATCTAATACTTATGTATACTAGAATGCTATATTAATGTCTTTTACCTACTAATCTACCTACTAGGTTATAGGAAGTTAATACTCTAACTCTAACCTTAGTTTTAGTTAGATATTATTTAGAATGCATATAATATATCCTGTTTTATTAAAAGTAGTATAGTTACTTTCTAAGGTGTTTCTACTCTAGGTCTGCTATAGCATTTCTACTATATAGTTAAATTAGTGTTGCTAAATATTAATTTCTACTAAAAAGGCTTCTAACAGTTTAGTATTATTTAGCGCCTCTAGTAGATAGGCTATAGTAGTTTGCATATTTATTAGCGCAGGTAACTAGCCTCTGTATTATTATAGTAGAAGTGTTATCTTCTCTAGGTAGCTAGCTATATAGCTGCTGTTACCTAATATACTTATTAGGTTTAAGGTATTACAGCCTGCACTATTGCAATACGTCTCTAGAGTTATCCTAAGGGTATTACTAAGAGGGAATTCCTCTGCGCTGTTATTAGCACTCTAGAGAGTGCAGTTTCCTTCTGCTATTACGTTAGTATAGCTAGGAGATTAATCTATTATTATAAGTTAACTACCTTTTCTAAGAAGAAGTATAAAGGATTTAAATTGTAAGGTTACTATAGGTAGGTAATTAGACAGAGGTTTAATAGGTGTTTATGCTAAAGCAATATAGAATAGATTAAGATAGATAGATAAATTCTTAAGGTGTAAACCTTAAGGGTTTAGATAGGTAATATATACTAAAAGGTAGCTTATGCGCCTTAGGCTTAGCCTAGGTTATATCTAGAGCAAGTCTAAGAGGTTATAGTATAACTTATAATAGTAAACTACTAATATAAATCTAGTAGAAGAATATAAAAACCTTAACTATTATACTACTATACTAAATATTAAAGGCTAAATAGTATATAAGAAGTGTTATAGAAATATACTAAGTATTTTTCTATATAACTTAGATTCTTATCTATCTTAATATATTTAATATAGTATGCTAATAGACTAGGCTAGTACTTTAAATAGTATTTTATAGAAACTTTAACTATAGAATACTATATAGTATTATATAGTTACTAATAATAGTTTTATTAATACTTATAATATATTTCTAGAACTATATATATTTAAGATAAGAGTTAGTCTACCTTATTTTAATAGTAGGTACTATATTAAACTAAGCCTTTATCTCTTTATTAATTATTACTTCTACTTAAAAGAGCTATATATAGAGTAATTTAATTATATTATAAGAGAAATTAATTAATTCTTTATTAAGAATATTTATATTATATAGTTAAGCTTTTAGTAATATTAGAGCTGTAATTAGTAATTAATAATATACTAGAAACTAAGTTAAGAACTAGGTACTCTTAGCTAGGTATTATAAAAAAAAATTACTAAGTAAGTATACTATACTAGTATTAACTCTACTACTTAGATAGGTTCTTTTATAATATAATATTAGTTTAGGTATCTTTGCTAGTAATAATATAGGTATAGTAGTATAATAGTAGTTCTATACTTTACTAAAGGTAGCTAGTCTTAGGTTAGGTAAGCTGTAAGGTATATTAGATTATAGAAGAGTATTGCAAGTTAAGTAGGTTATAGATAAGTTTCTACTAATAGTATAATATTAATAGGATAAGAGTAGTAGTATTAGTAGAATATATTCTTAACTATAGAGTTTCTATCTATACTATATAGCGTGCTTATATACTATATTATTTAGAGAGTTAGTAAAGGTTAGTAAACTAACCTAACTAACTCTTAGGTTAGTAGGTTAGTAAGACTAACCTAACTAACCTGCTAGTTTAGTTACGTAATAAGGTTATAGTCTGCCTTAGAGCTAAAGTTATAATTCTTACTGTGCTATATCTTAGCATTCTCTATTTTATACTTAGATGCCTTATTATCCTCTATTAGGCCTAACTTATTATCCTTATAGGATTTATTTATAATAAGTAGTTATAACCTAGTATATTAGTATAGATTTCTAGATTAGGTATAGTAAGATAGAGTTTAGATAATACTATTCTATTAGAGTACTACTAATATAAGTAGTTAGCTATAGACTTAATATAAGACTAAATTTCTACTCTCTTAGAAGGTAAAATATAGTTTATATACTTTCTAGACAAGTATAATATTATACTATTTAGTAGTAGGTAGTACTAGTAGTAAATATATATAATAACCTTATTATTAAAGTTAAATTAGAGATAATTAATAGTATCTATAATATATAGCAGGCTATAATAATAAAGATTTATTTATATAATAATAAAAAGCAGAAATAATAAGCTACTAGATTACTATAATTTAAAGTAATATATAGAGCTTAAATTTAATTAAAACTAGTACTTAGACTTAGTACTTTAGTCTATATATTAGATAAAGCACTATACTAAAGAGACTTAGCTTCTAATACTATCTTAGATTTTAACTTTCTTTATTATAAAAATAGTATTCTTAAAACTACTATTAAAGGATATATTATATAATCTAGAGTTAATAGACTCTATATAGCTTATATTAAGAAGATTAGAAGAAACAGATCTTATTTTCTATAGTTAAGTCTATAATAGAATATTAGGTAAAGAGGTTTTTATAGCCTAAAGTTTATAGAAGGTGCTAGAGTAGATATATAAATAAGTAAGCTATCTTAGGCTAAACTAGATTATCTAATATATTTATAATTACTCTAGAATAATAGTTAATAGTAATAAGAGTTATAAAGTAGCTAATAGTAATATAGATAATAATAACTAGCTAATTTACTACTCTAGAGAAGAAAGTAGCTTAGAGAAGGTAATCTCTACTAGAGATAAATAGAAAAGATTACTAAAGGAAAAAACTAAGTAATAGGTTAATAGAGCTCTAGCAGAGAATATAAGTATAGCTCTTATAGTTATAAATTTCTAAGATATAAAAGAAATAAAAACTATATAAGAGATAATAATAGATATATCTACCTATAGAGAATTTAAAGGGAAGTTTCTAGGTATTAGAATTTAGATAGCAGTATAGATAATTATAGTAGCTAAAGCAGTTAGAATAATAGAGATATTTAAGAACTAGTACATAATTCTAACTATTTAGAAATAATAGAAGATATATAGGAAAAAGCCTAACTAGAGAGTTATAACTTTAATTAATAACTTAGAAAGAGATAAGGCTAGTAGTAATATAGTAAGCTAGTAGATAATATTAATTAAGGATATATAATAAATACTTAGCTTCTAAAATCTAATCTTAAAGTAAATTAATAAAGCTAGTCTAAATTTATTAGAAACTAAGATATTCTAGAAGAAGTTTCTAAATACCTAGAAAACTTAGGTAAATAGTAGAGCTAACTATATACACTATTATTAGAAAATAGATATTTTGTAGAAGAAGTTTATATAACTTTAATATAAAGTTAGAAAGAGAAAAGAAGAAATAAGAGCTAGAGAAAGATAATATAATACTATTATAAAGGAGTATCTTGTTATAATAATATATACTATAAATTTTAATTAACAGCCTTTAAAAGAGCCTAATACTATTCTATAATTAATATTTAGTAAATTCCTTAACTAGAGAAAGAGATAGAATAAACTAAAGAAGAGATTTAGAATATCTAAGGTGTTTAGATTACTTCTTCTATTAGTAAATAACTTCTTTTAAGAAATTTCTATTATAAAAATAGGTAACTTATAAGATTAAAACGCTTAACAGCTATAATAAAGATATTAGCTAGCTAGCTGTGTATATTAAGCTGCTGTTTCTAGCTTATATATTAGAAAGTAAACCTCTAGTAGAGTTTTTATTTCTTAAAGAGTTAGAAATACTTAAAGATAGTAATATTTTAGAATAATTAGAAGTATAAAATATACTAGTAATACTTAAGTACTATACTAATACAAACCTAGATAAACTATTAGCTTAAATACTAACTAAAGAGAATAAGTAATATAGTTTAGATATTATAAGTAAATAGAAAAGAGAAAAGAAAGAAGTAGAGTAGAATAGGTAACTAAGAAATAGTAATAGCTAATATAGGTTTCTTAAAGACTGTAACTTCTCTATTTTTACTGCGTAGAGAAGAGATACTAGAAGTATTAATAGCCTAGTAATAAATTATTCTCTCTTAAACTCTAATATTATTATTTAGATACCTAAAATATATATAATATAATCTTAGTATAGATAGTTAGATAAAATAATAGAAATTATTAAAAGTTATAGAAATTATTATAGATTATAGAAATTATTATAGGTTATAGAAACTATTATAGGTTATAGAAATTCTTATAGGTTATAGAAATTATTATAGGTTACAGAAATTATTATAGGTTATAGGAATAATTATAGATTATAGAGATTTTTATATATTATAGAAATCTTTATATAAAATAATCTATTTAGTTAGTATATAATTTCTGTATTTACTAAGATAAGGATTTTAGAAAAATTATATAACTAAAAGAAGGTATATAGGCACTATATATTCTAAGTCCTATAGTAATTAAAGATAGTATTAAATAAGAGATCTTAAATAACTGCTTATTAATAAGCATAATATATATAACTTCTACTTATCTAAAAGTATAATTTAATACTGCTTATCTATAAATAATATTTCTATTTTATTAGACTAACTCTAGTTACTTATTAATAAGTGTCTTCTATAAGGTAGTATATAGTAGGTAGAAATATAACTTTTATAGTTTATATTTAATCTAAGTAATAATCTAAGTTATTAGATCTTAACTTAACTTTTAAGCTAGATAGTCTACTTTATACTACTTATTATTACCTATTACTCTTACAACAGATAGATTATATCTATACTTATTATTATAACAATTCTCTTTACTAGACTTCTATTACTATATTTATCTCTAAGGACTAATTAAATAATGCTTATAAGCTTAACTTAAAGTATAACCTTAACACTTACTATAGTATAACTAATCTAATTCCTATATTTAATTTTTATTAAACTAAGATATTATTAAATAATATTCTTTAATATATAATTAAAATTAAAAGATATATATTAGTTATAAGTATTTTAGATTTTTTATTATACTATTTTAGTAAAATAAATCTTTTCTTATATTATAAAATATAGGTAAAGATAATAGATATATATATATATATACTATATTAGTAGATTAATTTATGTCTAAGTAAATAAAGCTATAGAGCTATATTAATAGTCTATAATAGTTAATTATATAGCTAGTTAATACTAGTAAATAATTTTTTTATTAGAATTCTTTTATATAGTAAAAAAGATTTTCTATAATACCTATACTAGTACTAATTTTCTAAGGAATTTTCTTAATTATAACTCTATATATAAGTATATACTATATATAGAAAAACTAAAGTACTAATTTATCTATTAAAGAGTTTATTTTCTATCTACTAATATAGAGTATTATTTCTTCTTTTTTTATTCTTATACTTTATAAAGCCTACTCTAATATTTTATTAAGTATATTATCTACTAGAAAAAATCTAAATTTAATATAGAGATTAAAAATAGCTTATATACTTATCTTTACTCTTTTTCTCTGTAGAGAAAAATATATTTAATTATTAATTATTATAGATAGAAAGAATACTATCTACTATAAGTATTAAGCTTATTAGTTTCCTTTTTACTATAATAGTTTTCTTTTAGAATTTATTCTTATAGTACTATTAGTATAGTATATATATTAAATTAATAATTATTAATACTTTATTAATAACTTATATATCTAAAGACTACTTAATACTATTAAAGTAACTAAATTTTATATTCTATTATAAGCTCTAAAGGTTTCTTTATTAAATTCTTACTTTAGTATTATTTAAAGTAGTAAAACTTAAATTAAACTTTAATTTTTACTTTAGAAGTAGTATCTTATAGATATTTATATTTAATATTTAATATTATATATTATTCTAGATATTATAACTATAGGATTTTTAGTATACTCTAACTAGATTTCTAAGTATAAAGTATATTAATATTAGTTTCTATCTATTTAGAGTAACTTTAATAGTTTA
This sequence comes from Stagonosporopsis rhizophila, assembly GCA_016767195.1. Lineage (NCBI taxonomy): Eukaryota > Fungi > Ascomycota > Dothideomycetes > Pleosporales > Didymellaceae > Stagonosporopsis > Stagonosporopsis rhizophila. The sequence continues at coordinate 85,214 of CP068509.1, forward strand.
GTATATTAAGTTTTAGTAGCTTTTTTAAAACCTAAGAGAAAAACTAGGTAATATAAGTAAGTAAATAGCTACTCTGGTCTAATTATTATATATTTTTCTCTCTCTTATTAGGTAGTAGGGTTATTACTGTAGAGAAGGTGTATTCTGTTGCACTTAGGTAAATCTCGGACATAGGTGCATTCTTACCCTCTATAGACCTAACAACCCGAAAGCTACTTAACGGCTTTTGTTGTTGAACTGCTCCCACAAGCCGCGACCCGTTCCAACAAGCTCTCCGTTCATAGTGGCAGTAACGTTGTAGCTTATCCATCGTGCGTAAAACTGTTCTATCTCTAAAGCGAGCATATCGTTGGGGGCCGTAATTTCGAGCGGGTGTTCACTGTCCGGGAGCTCAATGGTGATGCGATACTCGTGAGGTAGGGGACCATGACGCTGAGGAGGAAAGTCGGCCTCAGTACCGTCGATGAAAGGTCGAACTTTGATCGAATTTGGAGTGCAAGTAGCAGCAACGACTGTACCCTCGACAGATACATAGGAGCTCACCCATTCTTGATCGCCTAAGGCGACGTCGAACCATACAATGTCGTACTTTCCGACGGTGGCATGCCCCCAGTACCAGACGTCGTGTGTGTTCTGGAAGGGTGAGGTTCCCCAGTTCTTGTCGTGGTAGCCAATGCCGCCCGTCCACTTGAACTCCACCTCACTACCGTCTGGATTTTTCATAACCAAATTGCTCTCAGTGATGGCACTAGGGACAGCGTTGGCCCAGCCCACACCCGGAACGATTTCTGCTGAGTTCAGTTTCTCGTCCCAAGAACCTTGGTTCATAAGGCGGCAGGGCCAGTGTGCTTGGCTAGTAGAGCTGAATTTGATATCCCCGCGCATGCCAAGTTCATCAGAATCGATTACGAGCCTGTATGTATCGATGTCGTCCGAGTAGAACGCAAAACCAGAATCATGCCATTCGCCGTTGGCGCCCGGGAGCCCTTTGGTGCTCCACACATCGGCGCCCTGAGCGGCAGGGTAGTGACCGAACAATGTGCCGTTCGCATGGCGGCCTTGGATATGAACCGGCAGGGCGGTGGCACCGCCGGCAGCGGGGAAAGCATCGAAACTTCCGTGGACCCAGAAGATAACGGTCAAGTACTGGCCGCTAGTAGGAGAGACGGCGTCAAAGTACCACCAATCGTACGAAGTAGAGTTGTAGTTGGAGACCTTCACATCATCGAGGTTCGTGAAGGGGTTCGACTTGAAACCGGGGTTGGCGGTCCCGTTAGGTTTGGCGGCGTATTCTTTTGTGAAAGAGGTGAAATCATAAGGCAAGAACGATGCTAACGAACTAGCGGCAAGCCCAAGGGCTGAGAAGGCAGATAGTGTGCTACGCATGGTAGAATATCCTGTGTACAGAACGTCTATATGTTTCGGGTCTGATACAAAGTTAAAGAAGCGCTGTGATACGAGGTAATGATTCCTTTGCAATTAATTCCTATCTTATATAGTCTCTGCTGTCCAACATAATAGCACACAGAGTGGCTTTTTCATCCGACAGAACTTGTCCGCCGGAGGAGTACCTGAGAAGTTGCACAGTCTCTTTAATCACTGACTTATCAATAGGTCTCGGTGGTAATCCATTACAGAGGCCGGACCTGAAAACATTTTGAACTTCTCGTAACAGTCCTATAATGCGGCAGGGTAAACGTTTGTTGTGAATCGATTTTGCGTTAGCAATTAAGTTATGAGATTGGTGCAGATAGTTGGCCTAGGACCCTACTAATACAAAACACGGATCACTCTCTTAATGCTACTGCTATACAAATCTGGATACTCTTGCACGTTACAGTGCAAGTTCGTTGTCTTGCAGACTTTGTTGCACAGAAGGATTGTGAGATTAGTCATCCCGGCATCTTTGGCATCCGTGTCCCACATCTACTTACTTCGTTAATATTGCATACCAAGAAACTACTTAAACCAAGACCAAGTAAACAGCTATAATACTTTTTAAACTATACTAACTACCTAAAGTCTAGTACGCTAGGCTATGGCCTGGCCCTAATTTGTTGCAAGGTGTATTTAGCCAATTACAGATAGCTCTTAACACAGTCTACCAGCAGAAAGTTTGTCCGTACATTTTGGAACGCACTGAAAATACCGGAAGTTCTCGGTTTTTAGCCAAGGACGGTCACGTGGATTTCAAGAATCGTTATGTGCGCACACCCAAGTTCGAAGCCGAGCGAGCTGCACGCCGTGCTCTCTTTGGTCGTTATCGCAACCGGTACACCGACGACCCCCGAGTTCGCGATGTCCTTACACGCACTACCGCCAACACTCATGTCATCTATCATGCTGGAAAGATAATGGCACTCATGGAAGATGCCCCACCCTTTGAGATTGATGCCCTCACCCTCGACACAGTTGGCATGGTCAATTATAATGGTACCTTCCGCTGTCCAACCCACACGGCCCACCCAAAGGCAGATTCCAAAACAGGAGAGCTCGTTGGCTTTGGTTACGAAGCCCGAGGAGACGCATCACCTGACATCTGCTCCTTCACGGTAGACAAGAACGGCTTCATCTCCGAGGAGTTCTGGTTCACAGCACCTTGGGCATGCATGATTCACGATTTCTGGGCCACCGATAACTACGTTGTTTTCCCTATCAAAGGACTGAAAGCCAGTCTGGAGCTGATGAAGAAGGGTAGCGAACACTTCTTCTGGGATGAGAACCTCGATCATCAGCTTCTTGGTGTTGTTCCTCGCCGTGGAGCTAAGTCTGAAGATGTCAAATGGTTCAAGACCCCGAAGGGTTGTTACTCGCACACGATCAATGCTTTTGAGGAAGACGGAGCCATTGTGCTGGACGCGAACGTTTGGACTGATTGCGTATTCCCCTTCTTTCCCAACAGTAAGGGAAAAAAGTTCCATTACGATCCCAAGAACATCCGTTCACCAGTTCTGCGATACATGTTCGATCCCAAGAGCAGTACCGAGGAAATGGTTCACCCTGAAACAATTGTTCAGGAAGGTGTCAATGAATTTGGACGTATTGACGATCGTCTGCTTGGAAAGGCATACAATTGTTACTGGATCTTAACTGTTGATCCTACAAAGAAGATGTACGACAACGGTACTGCGGCGCAGGCTGGGTTCAACACGTTGCTCTGTCATAACTTTGAGACTGGTAAGAAACAAACCTACTACCACGGCGACGACATCACGTTCCAAGAACCCTGCTTCGTACCCCGATCTGAAGATGCTGCGCCCGAAGATGGCTTTATTGTTGCAATGGTAGATCTCTATCGTGAGAACCGTAGCCACCTGCTGCTTTTTGAAGCCCAGAATATTGAGAAGGGTCCTATCGCAGAGGTCAAGCTTCCCCTGAAATTGCTCGATGGTTTGCACGGTAGCTAGGTTGACGGCAAAGACGTTGCTCTGGCGGCTGAATCCAGGGGCAAATCAACCTAATTGCGTAGAGATAGAAACATTTAGTTAGAGTACTTTACAGGCAAGAACGATGGTGGAAAAAACGATCCCAATGTTTGTAAGCCTAATAGCAATAAGAAATATTGTTAGATATGCAGTATATAGTCTATAAGCTTGTCTAAGCTACTAATCTTGTAATTCTAGGTATCCCTTGAAGTATAACCTTATCCTATAGAGCTAATAGAAGTGTCTGCATCGTTCTAGTGCTCTAAATGTAGCAAAGCCTTTGCGTTTTCTTTTCCAATCTTTGTATAGTTCTCTATTCCTCCCACGGCATTGATAATCTCTTCTGATTTTCCATCCCTCCAAGCGCAGCAATTCTCGATTGTCTCGTGAGGGTAGTCTACCGAGAACAACACGCGATCCGCGCCGAGCTCGCGCACTACGTACTCGAGGGAGTGGGTGGAGAAGTGGCCACTGGTGGTCACCCAAATGTTTTTTTTGAAGTAGTCGTAGACTGATCGCTTGGCGAAATTCTCAACCCCCTGTTCTTGTGCCAATGGACGCTCGACATCCTCAAGCCAGTGATTGATACGCCAGAAATCGAACGGAATATGCTCGCCGAGATGTCCAACAATAATTTTAAGGTTTGGGTGCCGATCGAAGACGCCGTTCGTAATCAAGCCCATGAGATGCAGGCTCACGTCGTTAGCAAACGAGAGCGGAGGACCAACAAGGAACTTCCGCTGCGCGTAAAGTTTCTCGTAGACGACGTCGGTCGGGGCTGACGGATGGATATACACAGGAACATCGAGGTCCTGGCACATCTTCCAAAAAGCATCGTATTCGGGCTGGTCGTAAAAGAGGTACACCTCGCCGTTGTCGCCTGCATGCTGGAAGTTACACAGCAGTGCACCATGGAATCCCAAATCCTTTACGCATCGACGGAGTTCTTCAGCGGCTTGCGAGGGATTGTGCATGGATAGACACGCAAAAGCACCTAGCTTCTTCGGATGTTTCTTGATCTGCTCAGCTGCCCAATCGTTGATCTCAGTCGCCCTTTTCTCAGCCTCAGCCTTGTCCAAAATGCCTTGTATACCGGGAACTGTGAGAGAGACGATAGTGTATCCGATTCCGTGGTCATCGGCAAGCCGAACGCGCTCGTCATTGATGTCGTGAATCTGGCGCATGTACCTCTCCCGATCATTCGGGTGGATGTAGAGCTTTGCCTCACGCAAAGACTTCTCATCATTGCCCGGCACTTCGTAGGCCTCTTCAAGAGCAACTTTTCCGAGCATTTTATAGTAAGGAAGTTGACTTAACGAAAATGTAGTTGGGGAAAATGGTGTCGACTTTGGATACTGCTGAGAACGAATCTGAAAGAATCTGCTGTGAATCTGATGATGTTACATTTGGTGAGCATCTGAAGTTCTTATACCACTTAGCTGCATATCTCAGATATGAGGTTATGTTCCCACTTTTTGCTAAGTTTTTCCATTCCAAGGTTAAAATCGTTAGCAGTAAGATGTGTGATGTATGTTCCCACTTCTTGACTGTGACGACCCAGTATCGATCTCGTCAGTAGTCGGGAATATTTCCATGTAAAGACATGTACACGGATAACATGGATCTATCGCCGAGCTCAGCCGATATCTTGAGGCCTCGAAATCGCCGCATTGCGGTATTTCAAAGGTCAAATTAGCGCTCGATCTGTGTCATTGGCGACTTGAACAGTGTTTCCAAAAGCACATAACGAAACAGCTGTTCGGCTAGGCCAGGTTCAATCAATCTCGGTGTTGATGACGTCGTTCTTGCAAATGATGCCTCAACAGAATAGAAAAAAAACCCTTAACATCGAACATATTTACTGGGGCACTGGTCATGAAGTGCAGCAGCCGATGTCGTGCAGCTGCCGATGTCGTGCAGTAGCCGATACAACACCGGAAGACCCTGCGGATGTACCCGCAACCTCTACTGATTTCGGTAGCAGTGCGTGATCTTGCGCAGCCCGGTCGCTGACGTGATGTGTCAACGTCTCCTGATATATCGTTTTCTTGATTCATAAAGTGTCTGAATTTACTCCACGTGTAGACACATAGACTAAGAAGCCTCGCTCCGGAGGGAGGGCGCATCTATGCCGAGCTGTGCATGCCACAGCTCCAAAAAGCATCAGTCATTTTCAGCGATTTCCTGATACTGTGTCTTACATTGTCACAACAGTCTGACATAGCAGTTATGCCTGGTACTTCGCTCTATGAATGTACATCTATCACATTTACTGTTGGATATGCGTTGCGATGCAATGCGATTAAGAAACGAGGTGAAAATCAGTCTAATATAGCTCTGAGGAGTATCCAGAAAATGCACGGATAAATATGAAGGGCTCAGTAGAAGACGGCATCGGAAGTAAGCGATGTCAGCCGTTCCTAATCGCCGCCTAATCACCGTGCTACCCGAACCAATAGAAATACTTTGCTGACCCCAGCAAACTACCGCCACGCCATCCAAAGCGGACTTCATGTCCAATCAGCATGCCATTGTCAAGGGATAGACCATTGAAGGAGAAAGATAGAGAATTCATGGCAACGACTTACCAAACGAGCAGGCAACGACATCAGAGCGACGCTGTGTAAATACAAAAATCTCGAATCGCAACTCCAACTGAGAAAGACAAGCAGGACCGGCGGTGATGTCAACTCACGTGATGTTAGCTTGCGTGAATGTCTCTGTCTTTGGTTGCCAAGTTTGCTCTCGCGATCATCGCTCTCGCTCTCGTGAAATCCACTTCCGGGCTGCGTCGCGGCCAGTGGGACACAGCATCATTGCCTAATCTTCTAATTGGTCAATCTTGAACTTAGCAGTAGCGTTTAGGCTGCGGCTTGCACCGTGCAGTGCAAAATAAGAATGCTACCACATTGGCCATGCACTTCCATCCCGAGCGGACTTAAAGTACTCTGAAAGCCGAAATGAAGTTCAGTGTGGGTTGCTGGGATATATATCCAGTAGCTAGGACATATTGCAGAGTCTATTCTGGATCAACGATTCAACTATATTCACAATCTGCTCCTTCTCCATACAGAGAACTCGTCTCGGTCGTTACTCTCCATCCCTACAATCATGTTGTCGCGAAAATTAGTCGTTCTACTTGTCAGAGGAGCATTGGCAAAGTTTCTGTGTACAGACCTTTGTAAACCCCAGCCAAACTTTGATGTTGCGCTCGTTGATGTTGTCCCAAATGTTCCAACCTTCGAAAACCTCGCAGTCCGAACGACCGGCGAAGTCCTGGCCACGTCTGTGGCTTCATCCTGGATATACCAGATTTCGCCAAACGCCAGCTATCTGCCTATACCTATCGCTAGGATACCCAGTTTCACAGGTATACTAGGTATTACCGAGTTACAACCAGATCTGTTTTACGTCATTTCTTCCAACCTAACTGGAGCTGCCTATTCGAACTCTGTCTGGGAGATCGACCTCCGCAACCTCACTTTGCTACCTTTTGGCAACACATCTCATCAGGCTCAAATTTCTCTTGTCCAGGAGTTGTGTACAGCGCAACAACTAAACGGTCTGACTAGACTATCTACGAACGACACGTCCAACCTTCTCATTTCCGACTCAGCGAATGGTACGGTATACAAGCTGAACGTCCAAACTGGAGATTACAGCATCGTTTTGGAAGAACCCGAGTTTAAAACCCTGGCTACAGGAATCAATGTTGGCATAAATGGCATTCACGTGTACGATAACGCCCTTTATTTTACAAGTTTGGACCAAGGACTTTTTGCCAGGATCCCGTTCTCTCGTGCCACCGGCTTCGCTACCGGCGCAGTCGAGATCCTGGCGACGAACATTACTTTTGGAGACGATTTCGCCCTCTCTCCTGAGGCCACACATGCTTGGATAGCTACGAATGGTCCTGGCGAGATTATCGAGGTGGATATTGGGCAACGAACCAAGCGTGTCGCGGCTAGTTCTCCTTTCCTAGGATCTGCATCGTCCATAGCGCTTGGCTATTGGCAGTCAAAGAGGGCTTTATATGTTACTGGTGGGTTAGCTGCTGGAGCAACAACTAACACTCGAGGCCATCTCGCTATAGCTCTATTGAACTAAGACAAAGGCTACAATCACTGTTAGTAACCGCAGAAGCTGGGGCTCAGCTTTTGCTGTAGTGGAGACGTATTAAGTAAAGCCTAGCTATTCGAATAGACCATAGATCTTCAAATCTTGATTGAAGACCAATTACTACTAAGATCACAACGTTGTCGGGAACTGCCTCTCGAGTAATAGCGCTCCCTCGCCCATGCTATAATCTAGATCAAGCACTCCATCCCAATCGCCAGCCGGGTGTCCCACTTCTCGCCCTCGGCATCTAACGGTATCCCAGCCGCATCCCCCATAGCCGCCATCGCCTCCCTTTGCGTATACTTTCCACCTACGATAAATCCCAACTTCTCGTACATGCCCACGACTGACTTATTCCTCGGGTGTACAATAAGTCTGAATCGCGTTGGACCCCAAACATTCCCATCTGCTCCTTTGGTTCCCTTTCCGGCCGAGAGCGCGATCGAAGCGGAAGACCCCGCTCGTACAGCTGCCATCGTAAGCTTGGCCGCTAGCCCGCACCCACGGTGCTCTGGCAGCACGAAGAGACTCGTCAAATGCCAGCGTGTCTCTGTGCCGTCCGCAGCAGGCACGGGCTGCCCAGATTGTGGACATAGCCATGTCTCTCTCGTCACGGGTCCCACGAGCGTAAAAGTGCCCACCCACTCGGCTGCCACCAGGCGCTGCACTGTTACAGTGTCCCTTTCCACTTCCCAACCGATTGGTCCATCATCCTTTACATCTCCAGGCGAGGATCCAGCTTGATCACCGCCATCGTCCACTATACACACCACGATTCTGAACTCCGGATTTGCGACCCGAGCTTTCCATGCTGATATTGGGAGCAGAGACTCGCTTGCATAAGATTGAGAGAATGCGTTTGGATCTGAAGAGAGAGCGTGGAGTTTGAAGATGCGGAGTTTGTGGGCGACTTGAGTAAGATATTCCTCAGAGAGAGACGACGGGATCAGCAGGGTGGTGTACTTTAACATCATAAGATGAGGTAGAGATGTTTCAAGCAGAGAGGAAATGGGTTAAGGATAAGGAGGCGCTTTGGGAAGTCAAATATCCAGAGCTTATCAGGGTGAGTCATCCGTGCACGTGATTTGTAATCAAACTCTTTGTGATCCACTGTTGCAAATAGATAGCAGGCCTGAAAAATTTAGTAAATTACTATAGAGGCGTAAATGTTAGGTTGCGTAGGACCTCTTGAAGTGTTGGGTTGTGATAGAGCTCAAACGGACGAGGACTGAAAACAGTCCAGTTATATGAATCTCAACGGTGTACAGCAACCATTTCTGTTACCTCCTAGAGCGTAAGATTAAACAAATACGTATCTTAGAAGAGGTACGTACATACAGCAGCAATTCGATCTGTCTGTTATTGTAGTCGTTTTCTACAATGTGCGGACCGCCTAAAGTCTACTACGCTGGGCTGTAGCCTGCTTCTGATTGGTTGTAAGATGTAGCTAGCCAATCAGGGGCGGCCCTTGACATAGTCTACCAGAGAAAGGGTAATATGCGTATCTTGGAAGGCGCTGATAAACACTACTTTTGTTCAAAACTTAGAAAACATCAGCTCTGTATCTTAGGCTTCTTAATAGTATTCTGCATTTATAAACATAAAACATGATGATTAGACTTAGTTGTTCGCTGTGATAGTCAACGAGCGGCGCTGCTCAAACACGGAAAAGAAAGATACTATCTTGCCGATTTGTTAAACGAGTAGCAATGCCGTGGCTGTATTTCATTGAAGACACGTCACTAGCCTATCTGCAATCTCTGAGACCGAGTTGTACATTAGTCTGCCCTGTCTCATAAACTAGTGTATTTCTTGTTGATTTAGAGCTTCGATCTCCCTGACCTCAAACCTGGATGCCTCTTGTCAATACTAGGCAACTTATCACTCCAGGTCCTTCCATTTCGCATAAAGACCCTTCTCCAATCTGTCGGATTCAACGGCGCCTGGTCCCATCTCCTCCTCCTTTCCCTCTTTGCACCTACCTTTGCTCTCTTTTCCTCTGAGATACCGCTGGCAACCGCAACTTTCTTCCCTCTCTCCGCTCCAAAGTTGCTGGGAATTGCTTGACTAAACTCCTTTGCGCTAACTTCCAGAAGTGCTTCAGTATCAGCTTTGATATGATCTGCAAGGAGCCGAACAGAAGATTCGGCACAGTGTGAGGCGGCGCGGCGTTGCCAGTATTCCAGGAAACGGTAACCGTGACCTAGCATACCGCACATCGCGCCTGCTGAGTGCAGAAAGTGACCATTACCGAAAGAATCGCCTGCTACGACGCCGTTTGTGGCAATCCGTGCATCAGTGCCGATTCGCTCAACGAGGCTGAACGGCTTCGGACCATACACCATGGCGACGCGGCGGAGCTCATCGGGTGAAATTTCGAGAACGAGAGATGCTTGAGAGATATAGTAGTCGTACAGAAGAATCTGGTATGCGGCGAAATATTCGGCTGAGTCTTTGCTTGTGCCGGCGTTAACAAGGCCGCGATCGAATGGGCACAAGGAAACGAATTCGGGGACCTCAACGATAAGCCATGATACTCGTGGATCGCCTTCGTGTCCAACGGCAATCTGTCGGACCCAGGACTCATTGCCATGCTGGTCGAATTCAGAAGCGATACGGCGGCGCAAACGTCCGTCCACGAGAATATTGAATTGACCAGCAACGAAGTCTGCCTGAGCCACTTTCGCACCTTGACCATCGCCGTGGTCAACATGTACGTCATGTTGTTGGAAGCCTAGTTGGTCCGCTTCACTACAGTTGATCCCTGTTGCGAGACTGAAGAGTTCGGGTACGCCAAGATCTATAAAGTCGCTTCCTGGTGTGTGGATTCGGTGAAGATCGTTGTGGTATTGGACTTCAGTCACTTCTTCGATTCGAATGTGTACTTTGCCGCAAGGAAGGCGGATTAGACCGCTTCCGTCCTGTACTACTCGATGTCTCGTATACAGACGACATCTAGGTGTCTTGCCGGCCTGCAGATCAATCTTCTCTAGTGCCTCCAGGTAGCGACGAAGAAGTAGTTGAATAGAGAAGGCCGCAGCCTGAAACGTTGAGGGGCCATCAAGAACCTCTCTCAAATCCGTTCGAATCTTGGTCGGACATGGATATTGAGGAATAGTTGGCGGAGGCACGGTGGTAACAGTGCGATGCGGTTTGCCGTCCTTCCACCGATCATCGATGTACTCAATGTTGTGGATCTCACCAACCATATGCAATTCCTTCTCGTACCCTTCGATAATGGCTCCTGGTATGATGTCTCGAGACTTTGTCTTTGGATCATAGAAAATGTTGGCTAAGCTGAGTAATGATCCATCTAGTCGTTTCGGTAGGTTGTCCAGCCCGTAACGGTCCAACATCATCCTATCGATCAGACCTAGCTGATGATACATATCTTCGCGTATGTTCCAGTGCACTCCAAGGAATGGGTCACCGCGAAGGTCAACACCGACTGCACGACGGCCCATGGCTACGGCCCACAACATTGCCAGCATATTTGTACCCCCGAGACCGACTGCAACGAAGTCGGCATCTTTGACCCCACAAAGCGTGGTTGAGCGACTTCCACCTGGGATCTTGATGTTTTGAGTTCGTTCCTGAGCCAGATAGCCGATTGTGCCGAATATACCGCCGTTACTGGACATCGTGAGGGATTCGGTGTAATTTTAAGAATATTTGACGAAAAGATCGTGGGGGGGGCACAGTGCTTCTTCAAGAAGACCAAGACCCGACGTACTCATCTTTCCATCGCGTGCGGGACGGAGCGTTCAGATTGAAGAGACAACTTACCGCTTTCGTATGCCTACCTGGTCAGGCCCCTGGGGGCCTGCCATGCTGAGTCTAGGGTCCCCACAGTTGCTGACTCAAGCTAAACGATTCTAGTTTGCATCTTACCCATGCGTTCGGCAGTATGGGGCGGAAGGCCACAATACAACATTTATTGGCGCAACAATATCTGCATCCTGACAAGTGCGCATCCTTCTATGCGTGCCCTTGCAAGGCTCGTTAATGTATGAGCGGAGTCCCATCTTCCTTCCAACATTTCCGTCAACCAGTGCCAACAGACAACGAGCTTCAAGAGTTGACTTTTGATTAGTCGCAATATAGTTTGTGATCCGGTAAGAGCGGATAAACGTTTATTGATAGCGTGTTCAATCAGGGTCGCAAGTAAAGCACCTCTAAAAAGACCAGCGTTACGCTTCCAAGACCTCATGTTCGGAATTGAAGTCAGCCAAAAACACTGTAATGCTGGTCTTGGGCTCATGAGTGTTATTGCAGCCCCAGAGCAATTTATCACGACAGTCACGACGGTTTGTGGGCGTTGCTACATTATTGGCCCTGTGCGTGGCATTGAGCTGCCAATGCTATTACCCATCATCGCACAAACTTTACTATGGAGTGTTAGTCAGCTGAAGAATTTTCGGCACTATTCAGTGTACTCACTGTTGGCCTGTAGTCTAAATTCGTCGATACGGTTAACAGGCTGGAGGCCTTTTCACTCTCAAGTTGGCCTTTTCTTGGCGCATCATTGGCAGACTTATAAAGGAAGCTCGCAGAGCACAGAGACGTTGAACACCAATCATACCATGATAGTTGTGAAATCTGATTGGTGAAGTCGTCCCGAGGAGAGATTAGGCAAGAACTACTTCTGGGCATGTGTATAATTCTCTCAAACCAACTGTTGCCAATCGTGCCAAGCTGTATTATCTCGGCCTGTTAAAACGAGAAATCTGGCTGGAGGAAGAAGAATGGTCTTAGTTCTCATCCTGGTGCTCGGTAGCGTCAAAAGTCTTGTTGCATGCATTGGCCTCAATAGATTGTATAAAGCTGCTGCAAAGGTCGCCAACGTCTCGTTGAAGAAGCGCAAATTCGCCCTTTATCTGCATCAAAAGACAGGTGTCATCAGTCCTAGCAATGAAGTCTACTTTTATCACTGCTCTTACTGCGGGTCTCGCCGCATCCACTGGCGTTGGTGCTTTACCAACACCTCTTCCAGAAGCCACCTCTCCCAATCTTCAGGCACGAGGCCTTTGGTTCCGCGATGAATGCCATGCAACAATTGGAGGCACTGTTGTCGGAGGTAGCACGCTCTGGATGTTGCGAAACACTTGGAACAACAAATTTGGCGGAGACTTTGGTGGTAATCTTGGTGTGAGTATAATCTAGTCACCGTTAACAAGGAGTACCCCATCTGTAACTTCTGCTTAGGTGTATGGTATCAAGGGTGTGTGCTGCTGGGGCCAATGTTTATGGGTATTGTCCGAGGGTCAGGGAAGAAACTGGTCCGGCGATGCTTGGGGAAATGCTCTGAGCAGGCTTACTAGCATCACTGGTAACAGTCAACGTGGCCTCTGCGGCGCCAGGATCAATAACGATGCATACCTCATTCTGATGTCTGCACAGCACGATCAGGTATCCCACCAAGGTAGAAAGATGAGTGACCACTTTGGAGATACCTGCGCTGGTAGACCGCCATGGTAGATGTTAAACAATCACGATAGACTTAGGCATGTCTTAATCAGAAAATGTTTGCACATTAATGGCCACAATTCTCCTCCTTAATCTTGAATATCGCTAATCAAAAGCTGCACATGAGAACAGATCAGACGATCGTGAACTAATCCACATATCTTTATATGTAACCTTAAACAGCATAGTCCCAAAAGAAATAAAAAGGGGTACTAGCTGACCGCGGCCATGTTCGGAGGGAGTTTGAGTTGGTTTGAATGCGGACAGCATGTACCCCGTTCCTGGCGATAGGTTGATAGGTGCGTCAGTTTCAGATAAGTTCCAGCCGAACGACTCTTCATTTCTCCCCACTACTTGTAAGACGGGTTGAAAAGCCTTCCTCCTTGATTTGTAGCTCGTTTTGTGCATCAGGATCCTGCATTGTGTCTTACGTTAGCGACATAGGAGACTCAGCTGTAACTCCTGCTCATGCTTTGAGATACGCTTGATGCTTCTCCCTCGTATCTCGAGAAGAAGTTGTGGTTGAATGGTCGAAACCCGGTTTGACTAGTATCGAGAGATTGAGCCCGTATCTTTGTTCGCCACTGGCCACTTTCCCGAATAGCTGTCAACGATTCTCAAATCTAGTTGAAGCTGTGCCTCATGGAAAGTCATAAAAGGGTTTTAATGCCACTGGGTGGTATTCTTCAAGATTTGGGGGTTATTTAAGCGATGTGATTCGAAGCGCACGTATATCAGGACATGCACAGGCTCAAGGTAGTATTATATCAATAGCCATCAGATGAGAACTTCACAAACTCATCAAAATCACTACAAATCATTTCAGCACGATTTTGGTAGTCGTCTATCAAGCTATTGCTTCCTCCCTTCCCTCTAACAACAGTATTTGCCGTTCATGATGAGAATTACTGCAATTGTGACCGCCTGGTAGCGACTTTTAACTCAAGCTCTGGCAGATGATTTCTGCAAGTCCGAGATACTGCACTACAAATTTCGCATGGCCTCTGTGGCCGGAATGATGGGTCCGCTGATATTTTAAACGAAGTCTGAGGCAACAACATCAAGAAGTCATGATAGAGACAATTTGAGTCTACCAGCTTTAGTCGCACCCGTTCGAAAGAGACCTTTAATATGGAAGAATGCATAGCAAACCTGCGGCCTGTTGTTGAAGCTTGTGTTTACCAGTAAGAATTCAGAAGGTGGTGGTAAGGCCACCAATGGGCTGATATTCCAGGTGCATCTGGACTCCTCAAGCAACGACCCAGCGACCTCGGTAGAGAGAAGAACGACCAAGCCAAATCCTTCGTAGTCGAAGCCGAACTGAAAGCGGACCCCTGCAGATCCGACCCTTGCAGCAATGAAAACCGTTAAGACTCCGCCTGCTAGATTAGCGTGCAGGCTAAAACCGGGTAAAGCAAAGGGGGTTGGAAATGGCGAAGCAAGAGCAATGGGGGCATGAAGAGCCACACATATATTGTCCACGATCTCATCTCCAATTTCACTTGGCAGGACTGAAAGCCACAATATTGCCTCACTATGGCAGTGGGTCCCTGAGGGAATGGCCGGTGGTGGGGAGTGGGGCATGGACACTTGACGTGGCATGCGACTGCCGACAGGCAACACGATATCAACTGGAGACTATGAGCTATCGCCAAGTCCGCCTTCGATGATATTTACTCGATGAAAACGGAACCTGGTGGAATTGCTCTCGCAGCTTTTTATGTCCTGGGGGAAGAGCCTCTTCCTGGGAATCCCCGTACACACAACAGGCCCTGGAAAGGCGGAGAGCTTTGCGCAAGCCAACGATTCTATGAGATTTTTGGAAGGTCGTGACATTTTTGGCTCAGCTTTTGAGTACCACCCCGAGAATACCGCGATACTGTGCGCAATCGGATTTTGGGCTGTGAGTGGTAACGTCATATTCCCGACAGGGTCCTAGATGGCAACTTGGGGTATGCTGAGCGGCATGAACATAGACTATGAAATGAAGCCGTTCAAAACTGGTATCATCGATCCCAGCTTTACCAAAGTCCTAGAGGGCTGAATCATAGTTTAATTCTTCGATGGTTCCAATTGAGCTCGGTAGGGACAGCTGAGGGAGAACTGCCTATGACGCTCTTTGCAGAGAGCCAAAAAACGGTTCAGCTAATTGTGCCTTATTCAATTGAGTTTTTAATTGGTAGATGGAGCAGATCACATCCTTAGTAGCTCTTGTGCGATGAAGTTGTTTCTAGGGCTCCTTGATTCGTACGTGGGGGTTCGGCTTGTGGTGCATTATGCGCTCGGGTACTGCCGCCGGTGGGGGCTACTATCATTCGGACCGGGTCGCGCGCACCGTACTTGGCACAGCACTATAAGATCCTCACGGTCTTGTCGTTGGTGCCGCCTGGTACCTTCCAACAAGATCAGGGAATGTTCTTCGAGCACTCGCCCGTAATTGAGGAGGGTCTTGGCGACACCTGTAAAAAATAAGCAAAGAAGGTGTTGTCTGTATTGTGAGGGATCGAGGTGTTAGCGGCGTCCTTATAGAATCGATTCCATGTAAGGCCGTGTGCGAGGCGTCGAACGGCACTTCCTTTCACCAGCGAGGCGGGTATGAGGCGAACGAAAGGGCTCGACAGAAGTCAGCAGATGCAAGACAGCAGGCACAAGCACAGCCAGTGGAACGCAAGGGCTCGCATGGGTCAAGGACGCAGTGTCTCCCCATCCCGATCAGGTCGCTTAATCGAGAAGGAGGTGTCGCACTAGTCGCGCTGATAGCTCTATCCATCGTCACGTACGGTGGATGGATCCAAGGGGACGAATTGGCACTAGGTTGTTGTGCTGGATATATAAATATTGTTGAATGCTGGCATTGAACAATGGACCCCTGATCTGCACGTTTCCAATCTGCGCATCTAATACCTCCAAAGAGGATTCAAGATGTTCACCCATAGCTTCCGAGCTACAAGACTAGCCATTCCTGTAGCAATCCTCCGCTGATGTTGAGGCCCTGACGTACTCCACCATACGATAACCAGAAGAACTCAAGGTTAAGATCGACGTTGGAGTCCAGCTGGGAGGCGGATGTGGATGTGGAGGTGCCGGTAGAGGTTGGAATGGAGGTTGTCGCAGAGGAGGAGCTAAAGCTGATTGTGGAGAAGGGGATGAGGGCGGTGGTGGAGGTCAAGGACGAGGCCAAGCTCGATATGGAGGGAGGTATGCTGTGCAGAATTGTCTCAATGATGATAGTTCCGGATCTGAAGGACTGCATATCAGGTGCAGCGCATTGTAGTCATTGTAGGATAGCAACCAAAGAAAAGGCTGCAGCCAGGCTTCGACTTGCGGTACAAGAGCCCCAATTCCGTGAGCTCTCCATATGCCAGCAGCCCAAAGTGCGTGCCAGGACCAAAGTTGAGCGGCGGCAAACAGAGAAGTGGAGGCCAGGGAAGCGCCTGCGATCGAGATGGCGGGAACTGGACCCGTGGTGAATGCGATGTCAGAAAATTGTAGAGTAATGACGGTTGTGGACAGTAATCCGATAGGTCTTCAGAAGTAGAGAATGGAGCAAAGAGCGCAGAGACAGGGGGAACACGGGGTTTATCGGAGCGAAGAAAGACCTGACATGCCTATTTGTTACTGAGCAGCTGCATGTCTTTGCCTATTATGCTGTTTCGTCAATTGTGACGCGCAGTGAATGAGCGAGGTAAAAGAAAAAGAAAAATAGGGCAACATTCAAAGTACAGCAGAGACTCGAAAGATTGATTGAGGGATCAAAGGAGAGCCTAAACATTGATTCCTACTTTGAAGACCGGCTGTAGAACGCAGGCTGGGTGATATCGTATTCAGTCCAACGTTCTGCGATGCAGTTACCTACTGCGTCCAGTCAGAAGGCACTCGACTTCGCCATTTGATTCAAGTGATTGAACCAGCATCGCGCGTCATCCGATATCGGCCTGGCTCGGAAGACCAAGCGCATGGTTATCAAATCATTTGGCGTATTCTGCAAGTTGCTTTGACAACATCTTGGGAGGGACCCGCAGCCCGTCACCGCAATGCGCACGGGTATCTCAAGGGTATCTCACCCTAGCTTCTTCTTCGCCACGGCCACCGTTTCCCATGCTTTACCACCAACTTCATCTGCGTTTTGTATACGGACATCCCAGCTGGCCGTGAAGCAGCCCTTGTAGTCATCCCAGTCAGCTTGAGGGCCAACCCAGACGATAGTCTGGACGCTCCCGTGACCGTATTCTGCCATATACTCGCTGACTAGGCCGACGCGGCGTGGGTACACGAACAGCCAGGCCTGGGCCTCCGCTGCAAGCGGTTCCAGGAATCGAGTGCCATGCACAACACGGTGATGTTGCGCAGGCAGATATATATTTGGGCTCGGCGCAACCTCAACGCCTACAATCTGCGCATTGTAAGGTGAAGCGTTGAGCAGCGCCTCCAGCAGACCAAAACCGCTGCCTATTGAGAGTGCCAGGGCGCGTGCGGACGGAAGCAGCGAGTAGAGGTGCGCGAGGAGCGGCGTACTGAGAGCAAGACAGCAGCCCGAGTAGACGATAGCCTTGTTTGTCAGCGTAGGAAGGGGAGGTGCGTCCTTGAGAGGAAAGAGCGATCCAGTATCTCCTTCGCTGCCATCGCTGTCGTTGGCCATAGCCTCTTACGAGTCAACACGTCAATTCTGCCTATTGCGCCGCAAAACTCTGGAGTAGCTTTCAGTCAAGCATTCGACACGCAGATGTTGTCGTGTTAGGTGGCATGTAGAAGTGAAGAAATGTTGCGACTTTCTGCGGGCCTCATCACATCATCGCGCATGGTGCCAAGCTCACACCCCGCAGCTCCAGCTGCGTCCCAACCACTACGCGTCGCGACAAGCCACTGACCTCCTCGCCTCAGAAAGCTTGCAGAGCTCCAGCTGGTGTTGCTACACCATCACCGAGCGACATGGCCCGCTACAATCCTTTCTCGTTCACACCCGGGCCTGTCAACTTCTTCGCAACGCTGATCTACATAGCTCTGTTCGCTGTGCTGCTGGTAGTCCATCTGCGAGTACCCAACTACCCATCCAAAAGTCCCCAAGGCACCAATCTCACAGAAGCTTGGAATGATCTTCAGCACATCACTCGCCAATTTCATCCCTACAATAGCCATGCCAACGACCACGTACGCGACTACCTTCTGGGACGCATCAAGGACGTCGTGAAATCAAAGAAATTGCGCAAACACGACATTGAAATCATAGACGACGGTGTTTCAAACGCCACCTTCTCGTCCGGTAGTACGACCGTCTACTTCGAGGGAACCAATGTCATCGTCGCTATCCGCGGCTCCGAAGATGATGAGCCTTTCTATTCGTCCAATGAGAGCACCCAGACGAGCACCCGCCGTCCAAACAATGGCGGAGTGCTTGTCAACGCCCACTATGACTCTGTGAGCAGTGGTTATGGTGCTACAGATGATGGTGTAGGTGTCGTTTGCGTGCTCCAGTTGCTTTCCTACTTCACCGAAGAGCAGAACTGGCCCAAGCGAACTATTGTCCTCCTATTGAACAACGGTGAAGAGGATTTCCTGAACGGAGCCAAAGCCTTCATGCGCCATCCCATCTCGCAGGTACCTCATACCTTTCTCAACCTCGAGGGTGCTGGCGCTGGAGGACGAGCCACGTTGTTCCGCAGCACAGACACGGAAGTGACAAAGTACTACCGCGCGGCCAAGCATCCTTTCGGTACCGTTGTCAGCGGTGATGGTTTCAAGAAAGGCCTGATTCGTAGCGAGACTGACTACAGGGTCTTCTATGGCGAACTAGGCTTGCGTGGGTTGGATGTAGCTTTCATGGAGCCTCGTGCTCGTTATCACACCGTGGAGGACTCTACACGCGAGACTTCGCTGAAATCAGTTTGGCACATGCTCTCCGCTTCCATCGCTACGGTTTCTGGATTAGCTTCAGACACGAGCGACAAGTTCAGTAGCAGCGAAGACAGGAGCTCAGACGGCAAGGTTAACGCTGGCACTGGCACGGATGCAGTATGGTTTGACTTGCTTGGTCAAGCCTTCGTCGTGTTCCGCTTACACACCTTCTTTGCTCTTTGCGTCACGCTGCTCGTTGTTGCACCACTCACCCTGATTGGCCTCACCTTTGGTCTCAGTAAGGCAGATAAGAACTATCTCTTTGCACGCAAGGCTTATGTTCACTCATCGGACGATGACGAGCCTGTCTATCTTCATGGCTGGAGGGGCTTTTTTCGTCTTCCCATTGTTTTTGCCATCGCAACCGCTGTTGTTATTGGGCTCGCGTACCTGGTGGTCCGAGTCAACCCGCTGATTGTTTATAGCAGCCCCTACGCTGTCTGGAGGTAGGTCGTTCACATCCGTCAACGCATAAAAGAAAGAGTCCTCGAAGCTGACGTATGTATAGCATGATGATCTCCGCGTGGATCTCATTCGCCTGGTTCTTCTCACGTGGGGCCAGCGCCATGCGCCCGTCTGCGCTCCAGCGCATTTATGGTCTCATCTGGCTTTTCGTCGGCAGTTTCATACTCCTTGCATTTGTCACGGTTCTGGCGAACAACTACCAGCTGGCTGGCGGATATTGGGCCTTGTTCTACTTCGCGGCTGTTTTTGCAGCTCTACTGCTGTCCTACCTGGAGTTATTCTTCGCACCGAAGAAGTCAGTATACGCACAGACCTTCGACGTCATCGAGGAAGATAGTCAACCTGTCAGCCGACCACTTACAGGCAACAGCGCATCACGCTCTGAGGACCGCCCTCAACCTGATGACGAAGCCACGGAGACGACTTCCCTCTTGCGAGGTGATCAACGAAGCTTCGCAAGGGGCAGGCATGGTAGCCGACGAGGATCATCTGCCGAAGAAGATGAGCCTCGACCACTAGATCTTGGGCATCCGTATCCCGGAGAACAGGAGTGGAGTGGTAAGCTGCCAAGCTGGATCTGGATCGTACAATTCTTGCTCTTAGTGCCCATCACCGTCATTCTGGTTGGTCAAATTGCCTTACTCCTGACATCGGCACTCTACCAGACGCCGTCGGATGGAAACTCGTCACTCTTCATTTACCTGTCTTTCGCCGCACTCACTACGCTGCTGATTGCGCCAGCCGGGCCGTTCGCTCATCGAATCACCTATCACATCCCCACATTTTTGTTCCTGGTATGCGTGGGAACGGTCATTTACAACCTCGTGGCATTTCCCTTTAGCAGGGAACATCGCTTGAAGGTGTACTTTGTACAACAGGTCAACCTAGAAACTGGCGTGAACACGGTATCCCTGACCGGCGTTGACGGTTACGTGCAGCAAGTCATTGCGCAGTTGCCGAGCGCACAAGGGAAGAACGTGAACTGCACCACACCTGACGTGGTGACGCGCAAAGAGCTGAAGAAGTGCGAGTGGGAGGGACTCCCCGCAAAAGTCGTTGCAGATGCGACTCCGTTCAGGAACAAATCTCGCACTGACAGCTGGCTCGATTACACGATTACAAAGAGCAACAAGACTGGCGAGGCTACGATTCAGGTAGTAGGGCAAAATACGCGAGCATGTCGCGTCCTGTTTGACACGTCGATCCTGGATCTGTCGGTTGCTGGGGGTGTCTCAGATCCCCGCTTTAAGCGCACCGGCGAGCACGGCTCCCGTGAGGTGCGCCTCTGGCACCGCGAGTGGTCGCAACCCTGGAACGTGAGTGTTTCATGGGACGCTAAGGAGAAATCGAAGATTTCTGGAAGGGTGGTGTGTCTTTGGTCGGACGCGAATGCAGGCGACATCCCTGCTTTCGATGAGGTACAACATTATTTGCCCACCTGGGCAATCCCATCAAAGATCAGCGACGGGCTTGTTGAAGGCTACAAGCCATTCGAGATATAGGACCAGTTGTGAGCTTGGGCATCCAGTCGCCCAAGCTGGTACTTATCCTTGTTGTCGCAAATTTGTCTTGCTGCGATATCCTGACCAGAAGCATTTCAGCACGGCGTTCGTGGTCATTTGCTTCTCTAAGCGTCATTTGGTGCTTCATGCGTGTTTGTTGTGGCCTCAAATAATGCTTGCTCACAGCCTCCCTTTGGCTCTGCGTTCCTTCCTCGTCTTTGAAGTTTTCCGTTACACCGTATTTTAGTATGGCATTTGCAGTCTCTGTCGAAGCTAATGGAAAAGATTAACACGATTCCCTTGTCTACGAATAATGCCCCGAGTGTCTAACAATCTCCAAAACTACATACAAAGCCATCCGCTTCCTGCCTACGCGATTGCGGCCAGTTTCATCATCCTTCTTTCGGGGACCATCCTCCATATCAGCGGACAAGCTCTCGCGCAAACTCTAGTTTTGGTGGAGTTTATCCCCCTCAGGTACTACTCTCAGCCCGCGGGTGACCACATCGCAGCCGTTTTCGATTACTGGCCCCTCTTCGTGCAACGTTTTCAAATTTCGGTGTGCATTTTGAACGGTCACGCTGCAGAGACCATTCTTCAAATCGGCAAGCAGGCGCGTAAGATCAAGTCTTTGTTTATCGCACTTGCAGACCGCCTCAAAGCAGAAGCGCCTCATCAATTGGCACATCCCTGGATAGCGCGGATACCGGCTCTTCAGGTCCTCACCGTCTTTGGGCTCGCAGCGTTTTGGCATCTCATCAGCCGAATCTCCGGATCCTGGATTGCAAGACATCGGAAGGCGACGACAAACCTCCTGCACTTTGTTGCTCTTGTCAGTTTCGTGGTTCAGGGGTCCAGCTCGGGTGATTGGCTGGTGGCTGCGCTAGTCATGGTCAGCTTTGACGTGTTCCAGCGCGCCCTGGATGGGGACGCTACTGCCGATAACGAATCATGCCACCAAAGCAACGGACCATCGCCTGCACTTGAAACTCTCCTGGAGCAGACTGGTTCGGTCCTGGTCGAATCGCGAATTGTCGATCTGCCTCGGCGATCACTTTCGCAGTCTCAAAAAGGAGACCCCACATCTATTATAGGGCCCAACGACTCGAAAGACCGCGAGATCGTGCGACTGCAATGGTCCCTCACCGACTTACAGACCGCAGTCAGAGCCAAGGATGTGGAATTGGGCCTTGTCCGACAGGAGCTTCTTAATGCCAAAGATGCGCTTACAAAATCATTTGCAGACATCTCGACCCTGCACGATGACATGAAAGCGATGAAGCAGACCCTTGCCAAGAACCATCAAACCGTTGTCTACCGAAAAGACATCGAACTCTTTGCACTCCGAAAGGGAAACGAACAGAAAGAAAGACACATGCAAGAGAAGGAGGCACAGTTTTCCGAGACGTTCAAGCAGCAGCGCGTTACCTTGGAGCTCAAGGAAGCACAGCTCAACGTACTCAAGGAACGGCTAGCCGCAATGGAGCGTCAAGCAAGCCCACGATTCGCACACGACGCTAGGTTCGAGGAGACCGGCGATGGCGACCACGCATTAGAAGTCCGCCTATTACGGGTGAAGAAGGGCCGACAGTCCCTGACAGGCTCTGCAGAGGACAAGGATGCGATCATTGAGCAGCTGAAGCGTGAGCTGGCTGCCGCCAGTCGAACCGCCGAAGACGTTGTCAATCAACAGGCAGAGCTGCAAAGAGCTTGGGACATCAGCAAGAAGATTCAGAATGCTCTCAAGGAAGAACGTGAACGCCACGACCAGACTAAAGCGTTTCTGCAAGAAGCCAGCGCTGAGCTGGAGGAAACCCAGTCAAACAGGAGGAGAAGCAAGAGCGACCCATCTGGCCGTCTTCCCACAATTGAAGAAAACGACCAGAACGAGCTAGAGGCGATGTTCGACACAGCCCAGCAAGACAACCTTCGCCTGCATGCCGAAGTCGAGAGTCTCGACAAGCGGGTTCGCGATGCCAACGCACGAGTGTTTCAAGCAGACCAGGAGATTGAGGCGCTGCGCGAACAGCTGCGTCTGGAGCATGCCATCAACGAAGATATGGAGGCTGCTCGGCCTAGTGTTGTGCATCGTGTTCACTTCCAGCGGATGGAAGGCCAATTGAAGGAGAGTAGAGATGATCTGATCAAGAAGGAGGCGGAGGTACAGAAATTGAGGACCACCTTGACCGAGAAAGACCGTCAACTCGAGAAGCTTCGCTTAGACATGGAAGTTGCCATGAAGAGCAGCGAGTCTGTACGTAAGGAGATCGACCAGTTGAAGCAGTCGGTCGCGGATCTACGCGCAGCAAAAGAGGGACTCATGCAAGATCACGAGCTTCTTGCCGGACAACGCACGAGGCTTCGTGTACCTTCGGCCGAGTACATGTCGGCGCGAACAAGTGGTGCGACGCTTATCAACGAAAACAGCCCTCCACCACGACTAACCCCCTTAGATGATCCCCCAGCAGTGTCTGTTGCGCCCATGCTTGGAAGCCCGAACTTAGGTGGCATGCAGCAAAGAAGCGCGGCTCGCAGTCACCAAAGAAACCAGAGTGGCTCGCAGACTCATGCTGTGCCTAGCGCTGCAACCGAAGCAGACCATCGCCACATAAAGAGAAGAAGCGGCCTTGGACTCCGGGATATGGTAAAACGTATCGTCAAGAAAGACTCCAGCAGCGAAGGAGCAGTACGAAGCCCAACTATTCCTGAGTCTCAATGGGGCGATGTCCATATTCCATCAAACGCAAATCGCGCACCCAGGATTGTTCCCGCGCCTCTTCGCGAGCGTTCATTGTCGCTCACATCGCACCCTCCTCTTCCTGTGAAAAATGATGAGCCAATGCCCAGACCAATTCCCCGCCCTATCTCCGGGCCCCCAGGTGCAGCATCTCGCCCGCGCACGAGCACAGCACCAACCGCCTCCATGCCCCGTCGATTCCCCAGTAGAAAGGAACTTGACGAGCAGCATCTACAGCGGCCGCGCACCGCAACGGAACCTGTCCTCGGAACTCAGGCTACTGTTCTCAAGAAAACTATGCGTCCGCCGAACCCAAGAAGGGGCTCCCAAACGAGGTACTACACCAGTCCTGATGCGATCGCCATCGATAGCAAAGAAGATTTGAGATTACAGAGCGCAAGACCGCAGTCTGTCGCCACGATGAAGGGCTTGGATAAGCAAGCGAAACACGACTCGGGTATCGGTGCCATCTCAGACGGCGAGAAGAGCAAGCTCAGCAGGCTTAGTTGGGGAAACACAGCGTAAGCCAAGTCGACCCCATCAAACCAGAAGCAACATTCTAACATTCGACAGGAGCAAGCTGAAGAGGAGATCCCTTTACTAAAGCACAATAATTTCCACGATACACCAAAACTTACAAGATTATATTTACTGCATTCCGAACAAATAGACTGATGCATTTACGCATTTAACGCATTGTAGACACTCATAGTCCCGGCATTTCTTTTCTCATAACACCATTTACGCATTCAACGCATTATAGACACTCATAGTCCCGGCTTTTCTTTTCTCATAACACCGTCAAGATACCACATACAAGTTCAAAATATCATATTTTTATTCATCTCTTGCTTCGAAATCTGGGTACTGAGTTTGGTCCTCTTACTTCCCTATACGAACCAACGTGCATCCAAGACATGACGATAGTAGTCAAGCCATGTTTGGTTTAGGAGGAAAGCACTTTGCAAAATGTCACATCGCGCGAATGATGTAATTCAACGAACACTGCTGACGTCACAAGACACGCGCCTCCGGAAGTCGCACCGGGGATTTCGACTGACCAAATTCACAAGGTGTAGCCTGAATCGAACCCTCACACAGCGGGGGATAGGCACTGGCCTTCCCCAGATCGATGACTACCGTGCAGCTTCGGCCCCACTTCATTTGCGTGCCGGCTTCCTCTGAACTGAAGCCCCGAGCTTGCATTATCGCTACCTATTATAAGCCGGAACTTTTGACCTTTTATCAATTCCCAAGATCATTGATACAAACTTTTTTGGCTCCTGGAAGAGAATGGCACATGGGCACGACTGGAAAGATGGCCGGGGAGCTACCTGTCGCAATGCTGTAGCTTGTAGTTCGATAGCGCTATTTCATGCAAGCCCCTTTCAAAATATCTTCGCTGAACGCTGCTAAGTGTTTGGTGTACAGTTAGCGGACTTATAAGAGCACGTGTAGCTACATGTTATGGCTCCTAGCGTTGGGCTACGCGGTTGCCAACGCAAGATTTACGAAATTCAACCCCTTGATTATCTCTAACTGTGGCCTTAGCAAGACCGAAACATAGTCAATGGTGACGCTACAAGCCTGTTGCTATGGTCACCAGTGCATTGCTTACAGTAGAACGTCCGGTATACGTAACAGATTTACCGAAGTTTGGAGCATACGCAATTAAATTTAGCGTACTGTTAACTATGGTAAAACACAGTCCCCCTGAATGCAAATATGACTCAATACGCATCCTTTCTTTCCTCCCAGCCTGTCATAGGCGCAGAAGCAATGTCACCATACCCTGATTGCACAGGCATGCCAGCAACAAGCTCGATACTCTCCGGTCCCACACCACCCTGCTCTAATGCCCAGATACTAATTGCCACGGTGTTTTCACCCTGGTAGTTGAAGATGCCTTCTGGCACAGGGAATCTGCGTTGCGGCCCAATCGCATTCGCAAACTTGCCGAAGTGATAGCCGTTGACCCATAGCTGAGCGCGCCATCCGCGGCCCTTTCCAGTGAACTCGTCACCGTTAAAAATAAAGGACAGAGGTATATCCCATCCCTTGGGCATGTCGAGTCTGATTGTTGTTTGGTAGAAGCGTACACCAGGCTTGCTCAATTGAGAACCGGGCAGGATATCACTGGCCCATGACTCTGTTGGTGCAGCTGGGAGGTGGAAACCGTGTCTTTCTGGAAACAATGCGCCTTCATTCAATGGACCGCGGGGCCCACCACGATAATCTTCGCCGCCGAGATTGCCAGTAATTTTCCAGCGAATGCCATCGTCAGCGCGAGAAGAATTGGAGTGGGACGACGAGAGTGTGTGACCAGGAAAATCGTAACCGAGAATGCCACGCGGCGTCTTCATCTCGTTGTAGCCTACAAACCTGCACGATGTGAGTACATATTACAAAAGAATAGGCCAGGACTTACCAATTCCCGTTATGACCCATATGATCCACAAGCACGGTCAGAACATAGTTTGAGCCATGCTGCAAATTTGGGAGAGACAGCGTCTGGTTCGCAATTGCAGCATCGCCAGTGCCGGTCCAGGATGAGAGAAAGGTAGAGTTAACCCACGCAGAGAAAGCGAATGCTGACCCACCGGACACGTTGAGATGGAGCACGCTCTCATTGCCTGTCGCGACAAAGTGACCGCGGAAGATTAGGGATCCGGTGTTGTAACCATACTCTGCACCCCAGAGAACAGTGGGTGTCGTGAGATTCCAGTATGTGTTCTTTGTCTTGGTATGGTCTGCGTCGGTCCACGCCGAATCGTCGTAGCCAGGCTGCAATTCAGGTAGTGCATCGATAGACTTCCATGTAAGGGTATTGAGCTCAGGCACAACAATTCTTGGTGCTGAGAAGTCAATTATGCCCTTGAGGAAGCCGTTGCGATCGCGCTGTGCTTTGAGCTCATTCCCATTCCAGGAAAGGCTGTTGATGTTCTCGTGTGCGCCACCCACAATCTCGACAGTAGTTGTGGAGTTTGTGTCGCCTACAAGTTCAATTTTACCGGTTGAGATTGATGCACTGCGAACGAGATAGCCGGCATGGACAACCAAATCGGACGAAAGCGTGTAGTCGTGCGAGTACGCTTGTCCTGCAGGCAAAGTGCTCACGGTCCAGTAGTTGTAAGCCTCATTGCGGGAAACGATGATGATGTATAGGTCTGAACCAACACGCACAACTCGTCGATTTGATTCTGTCTGCCAGTTAATGATGGTGTTGCCATTGCGATTGCCGAATTTGAGGCCGGAGCCTTCAACAGCAGTTGCGCCACTTGTCTTCGATACAGCAAGCTCATGAACTTCATTTGGGCCTCCGTAGACAACGATAACGCTTCTGCTACCATACTTCTTCCACGTGAAGATTTCAGCCGTAGAGTAGAGCAGGTTGAAGCCACCGACGTCGTAGTCCGTGACGTGAATTTTGCTGTCGCGGCCGTTGATGGAAAGCTGCCCTCCCAGTTGCGGGAGAGTCAGATTCCCAGCACTCGTCTGGAGCCTGAGCTTGTAACTTGTCGATGCAAGGCTGTTGTATTTCGTTTGACGAGTGACGTAAAAGTTCGTTGTGTTGCCAAAGAGAGGTGTTGTGGTGATGTCTTTACTGTCCGTGTAGATTCCAGTGGTGTTATAGCCCGGTACCGCACTAGCCAGAGCTGGCGATGCATGCACAAAGTTGGCGATGAGCTTAGCCTCGCTGTACTTTTCACGATGTACTTGTCGTTCCTCGGTGATGCTACACCATAATTAGCGGCCGGTGCACAAAGAAACCGTCACGGGGCATCTAACCAGCTTCCGTAATCGTAAGACGTGTATCCCCCTGCATGTCCTAGATTACCCCAATTTGTACCTCCAAACGTCTACGCTCTGTCAGAAAGGAGGGATGAAAGGGGATGGGCAGCAGTTGCGTGGCGGGGCCACGTACATACCATGTAAACGTTGAAGATGGTGGCGCCAGCTGCTATGTTGTTCTTGTAGAACACGCGCTCAAACTCGTGATTTGTAAATTCAGCACACTTCTCAAAGCCGTCACCGCCCCATGGCTGGTAAGCTCCGCCTTGATATTCGACAAGCTGGTCTCGTTATCACGGGTTGTCCACTGCTTTTGGATAAGCTTACCATATAGGGTGTGCTCGGACTCTGCTCGAGGTGGAGTTCTCGCCAATTGGTAGGCAACGCATCGTCGATCCAGTACGTAGGATCCGTGCAGTTCATGCCGAGAGGGTATGCATCATGACCGTAGATGTCCACTGGAGCATCGGTTCCAGGTGCATTGATCCCCGACGGCCAGGCGACATTGTTGATCATTGGAACGTTGATACCGAGGTCACGAAACTGCTTTATAAGGTTGTTCATGTAGCCGGCATCCGGGAAGGTGACATTGTTGAGACCTGCACTATACTCGTTCTCTGGCTGGAACAAAATTATCGGGCCGCCTGATGGTTCCTGGTTAGTAATGTACGCCTAATTATTTTCATACGTCTCTTACCATTCGTGATTTGTGCCTCGGCGAGAATGGGTGTTATCTTTTCGATGTAGTTCTTGGATGCTGCCTGGTAATCGGCATCTGGTGTACGGAGATTGCCAGAGATCCTCTGCAAAAACCCAGGAAATCCACCCCCCGACACTTCTGCGTTGATATAAGGACCCGGTCGCTGGACGATTAGCACTTACCGCGTGAAAAGCTATACCGGACTTACAGCAACCAAGTACACCCCGACCTTTTTAGCCGCTTCAAAGAACGGTCCGTAATCGAAAACGCCTTCAGCCTGGAATGATCCTTGCTTTGGCTCGTGTAGAACCCATGGCGTGTAGATAGAAACACCGTTGTACCCCAAAGCTTTGATTTTCTGGAAGATGTCTAACCAAAGGCCCGGCACTGGAAGTCTGCAAACTATCAGAATGCCGACGACGATTTTGAACAAGAGCACAAACCTGAAAGGATGAACTTCGCCGCCCCAGAAGATGATGCGTTCACCGTGGACGAACAAAGAGTGCTCATCCCACGTGACAATATCCTGAAGTGGTGCACGTTCGGCGATGATGAAATCGCTCGGCCTTCCACCTAAAGCACGACCCACAACCTGCGTTGGTAGCCAATAAAGCACGGTTCCAACGATGAACTGCCTAATCTTCATGGTCGTACCGTATCATCAGTGATGAGTCTCACTCTATAGACGGCGAAGGTACCTGTTGGCCATTTTGTACCCAACACCCCACATCACAGAATTCCACGCCATGCAAATATTATTTTACCAAGCCGGTTCAATTGCTGATCCTCGATACCTAAAACGCCACGGAGCGTAGTATCCATGTATCATTCTACCATTGCTGTGGTGAAGACCACGAGGATTTAGGTGGAGACGGATAATTACTCCACCGTTGTGGTGCGGGGTGCGCAATTAACGAGGGTAAACACGGGCCGCGCCCGCAGACCGGGTGGCGTGAAGCTTGAACCGGGAGCATTACCTAAATGTCGTTTCTCCGACTGCCATTTGGCGGAAATCGCGAAAAGCAAAGAACTGTAAAGCCGAGCAAGGCAACAGAGGCATTGCAAACGAAGACCAAGGGGATTTTTCCGACTTCTGCAAGCGCAGCGAAAACCAGACCGAAGACTGCAGTAGTAGATAGCCTCGCCATGTTCTCGACCAGGGTGATTCCGCTTAGCGCATCTACGCGTTGGCTGCTCGGGAGCATCTGCAGGATTGTACCCTTAGAAGAGGCAGCAGTCCCGGCAGAAAGTGGGAGTAAGGCTGCTACAATGTAGAGCTGGTAGCCCTCCGAGACAAAAACAGCGAGACCTGTCAAGGCACCGTCTAGAAGAAGGCTGAACCTGGCATACATGAGATCAAACGCAAAAGTCTGCTTCTGCTCAGGAAGCGGTGGCCCTGTCGGTTCTACATCACCATCCATCGGATCGATAGGCCCGATCTCGTTTGGTGATGTAGGAATATGTGCCTCAGCCAGCAGCGATTGCTCCTCTGCGAGTTTGGCTGGAGTTGCAGTAACATGCTCCAACCAAGCTCTTCCTGCGGCAATGATGCGGGGGAAGATGAAAGACAAGAAGAATCCTCGCAAAGAAGAGTACATGAATATGAGCCAACCATTGGCTCTGGTGCCAAACTCGAACTCGTCAGTCGCATACATTTGAAGCAGTGTTTGGATATACCCGGTGGCGAGGATGCCCAAGAACACTCCGAGACCCAGAGTAAGCGCCCCAAATTGTGTACTTTTGCGGCCATTACTGAGCGTCCACTCCTGTGGAGCAAATATTCTCAGTGGACCAAAGAAGCGCCCAAGACCGATCGAAGGTGGACCGGCCTGTGTGTCGTCTTCTTCATGTGGTGGTGTAGAAGGAAGACAGACCATGACGTAGATGCATGACAGAAGGAACAAGATGACGGTCATGTGGAATGGGGCTATTATCCCGAAAGTTTCTCCAACAAGACCTCCAATCAGAAAACCAACTGCGGCGCCAAACAGCATGCAACCTTGAAGGCGTCCCAATGCTCCAGTCTGACCTTCGTGCTCAACAACATCTGCGATGAACGAGTTCAGAGCAAGTACATAGCCATTCGGACCACCAACAACAGTGATGATTTGACTGGCTTGCAATATTAAGATACCTGTGCTGGATCCCTTCGACACCCCAACAATCTGCACAAGCAGCCTGACTGCGGGCCAGAAGATCTGGATGACGAGGGCTCTCTTGACTCCCAGACGCTTGATAGTCCAGCCGGTGATGAGCAAGTTGATGAGCCCAAACAGAGTTGTTGAGCCGCCGAGGAGAGCAACAGCTCGCGCCGTGCCAGCTTCAATTTCGTGCCTTGCGCAAACATCTTTTGCCGTGGGGTCGCGTACGTGATTCGGATCCTCGTAGTATGCGTCGCAGGTCATCAACCGGAAGACATACAGCATTGGCACCTGGGTGATACAAAAGGAGAGCGAGACCAGAAAGGCGCAGAGCATGAGGCGCCATTGTAGGGAATTGCCCCGCAACGCGGCGGCTCCGGCGGCTTCTTCTGACTTCGGGCGCGACAACAACGGCGTTGTTTCACCCCCATTTCGCCGATCATCCGACTCTTGCATTGTAGCCATAACGCGTTTCGAGGTAAACCAGTGGATTTATTGAGCCAGTGTGAAGATGTGAGGGAATAATAAGGACGAGCAGAGGCTGCTGTCTGTGCGCCACCGGCTCTCGGCTCGGCTCTTCAAGAAATGTCGCCATCGAAAGGTGAGCCCACAGCACGCCGGAACAACAGGCACCATTCCCGACCTTTCATCGACAATGACAGTGACCAGAGTGACTCAATATGCTTCCTGCGCTGTTCTACTATGTGCTGCAGGTTGCTAGATGCTACGTAGGGGAGTCGGGCCATCTCGATAAAGGTCGAGTTTTTGGATTTGGCTGAAGGTCAAAAGGAAGACTAGACATGTTGGATCAAGATCGTATGATGACTCATTGAACATGTCCACGACGTCAAATAAGGGCCGTTTTTTACTTTCACCTGGATGAAGAGGTGGTGATAATGGTTAATATCTGAATTCGTCCTCATCACGGCCTTTGGCCCAAATTACATAAAGTGCTATCGTGCAACTCATAGTCAAAACGAGTGTAAGAAAGTTGAATGGTCCAGCTCGACCTCTTGACGCCATGGAATGCAAAGCAAAAACTTATCCAGTCCCAAGTCTAAAATTTGAAACGGTCAAAGACGTTGCTGCTCCTGATATCCCTCTTCCTGCTGCCTCCGGGCAGAGCTGAAGTGCAGTCAATGAGACCTTTCTGGTCCACACCAAGCATGCTCATCTTAGTCATTGCGCTGACGAACGCGGCATCCCAAGCGCCTTTGCTGAGTGCGAAGGTGGTGAAGGGCACCATGGTAAGAGGGTGCTGGGCAACACTCTTGTCTGAAGGCAGGGTAAATGGCGCCTTGCCACTCTTGGTCTCAGAGAAGTATTTGTTGTCCCAAGTACCAACAGTGCTGTCGAGCTCTTGGGGCGAATTGGGTGCGGTGACGCGCTGCTTGGCGGTAGTGTGGGCACCAAGTAGGGCTGCAAGGTCGACAGGAGAGAATCCCTTGGATGCTGGTACTTGTTAGACATAATCATACTGTGGGCGCCAGAATTGTCCTTACCAAAAAGCTTGATAAGATCGCCACCTTTGGCTTGCCCAGAGGGAAGAACACCGAGAGCATTTGCAGTGCTGGAATCCTTGCGGCCAACCTTGACAGGGACAGTCGGCCCTCCGGGGCAGGTCTTGACACCATGCGCGGCAGCAAACTGAATCAGATCAGCCATACCGACACCAGTATTAGCCTGAACGTTCTTGAGATTTCCGCAGAGGCGCTCAAGACCTCTGTTCTCATTGTTGGAGCATTCGTTGGCGAGAATGAGTGATCCATCGCAGGCACCGTTGAAGCAGTCGTGGAAAGATGAACGGATAGCAGCGCGAGCAGCATCTGTACATTGGCCGTCTGCCAGAAATTGTTCGGTAAGCTGGGCAGAAATCTGAGTCCAGACGGCAGGGCATTGTTCAGATGCCTTGTTGATTCCGAGAATGTTGTTGAGGACCCCAAAGATCTTTCCGAGTGTACGCTTGGAAACTTGGCCGACGCTCTGTGCCTCTTCCTTGATGCTGAAGGCTTGCGCGGTGCTGGTGGCCGCCAGGGCGGTGACGAAGACGTGTGAGATATACATTATATAAGGCAGATGATGACCAGATCTTCTAGAAAGAAAGCGTAGAGACGGGGTATCGAGAAGTGTACCGGAGAAGTGAACGAATGTGAACAGATGATTTTGTTTCGAGGGCAACAGATCGAGAGCTTTATAACGCCAGACATCTCGACAAGCACCCAGGTAGGGTAGCCAAACTTAGAACCGTTTGGTGGGACCGTGGTAGCAGCGTGCACTCGCAAGGCGGACGCCATGCCAGATGTGTCAAAAAGTCGCTGAAATAGATCTGCCAGCCGCTAGTCTGGTGTAGCAGATGGTGAGGGTACTGGCTCGAGCTCTTCACGCTGTGGAGCACGGAGTAGCGCCAAGCGCGATTGTTGATCATTTGCAGTCAAGCTAGCAAACAGTTAGTCGTGTCGAGAATGCTGTACGATGCAGTAAGTACCAACATTTCACGTTGATGCTGCTCGGCCACAAGAGCCTGGCTGCTCAATTGCACCCGAAATCCCTGGTGTTCAACATGATCCCGAAGTCACATCCTCACGTTGGTGGACAGCACGATCCCACACGCGCAAGAAGACTCAACTTGTTGGCGTGACTGAAGGGTTTGTTGCTGTTCCCGATAGATCACATTAGTACATGAAGTGGCTGTCTGGTGCCTGAGCGCCACCGATTCGAAACAAACTGCTTCTAAAGAAAGAATCTAAGATCTTGTTTCGAGGGTCTTAAAGTTGGAGAGCGAGAGACTGAGAAACAACGATTGTTACGGCCCCGCGCATGCTATCCCCTGCGCCAGGCCCTTAAGGCGAAGAAGAAGCATTCGCTAGCGGTTGCAGTAGGCGGATTGGGCTTAGCGCTACCGGGTGACCTGCATGAAACGCGATGGGCCCAGTAGATCTCTTGAAGCCTTGCGAGTGATCGGTAGACACGCGCAAACCGAATTCGCGCAGACGGCTCATTATGGGTACACTATTGGGCGGGCTGTCATGCTTCCAGATTTCGAGGCTGCTGGATGCGCAAATGCTGCTGCCAAACAGCTTCCGCTATGTTTCAACAAATGTTCTGCGCTAGATAGTGACAGCTCAGGGGTTGCGATTGCTGCAGACTGACAGAACTTACAAGGCTACTCAGAGTCTCCTTCCAATAATCTGGTGGGTATTTGATCGACTTTGTCGCTAGATGAAGCAATAGTCTTGGTGATTTTACGGGGTTAGAGGGGATCCAAAGCGCCTGAGAAAAGGCGCGAGCGGCCGCCAATTGCCGAGTGAAACGCCCATCGCTGTTGGCTCTGCCTCTCCCAAGCTCTATACTGAGTATGCTGCGATGAACGGGAGAAGCAGATACACGTGCCCAGGCATCAATGCAAGCCGAACAGACACCGTTGCGGCAACAATTGGGACGCAATGTGACGTGCTTTGCGCAATATCGGAACAATGTGGTCATTGCGACAGCGATGTTGCTCACAAAGAATCTCATCAACTACCGGCAGATAGCGATGTCGATACGACATATTGTCAATACAATCCGCCATAGCATCAGCAGTCCTATTGTGTTTGCACTACACTCGATCGCAGAGCATCTCACGATATTGCGCAAAATTGTCCCTCACAAGTACGAGATTTCAGTAGGTACCAATATGGAGTCGAGCAAGAGAACCTTGAACGGATGTTGTTGGGCTCAGCATGGTGAGAACGCTAGACATCATGCGACCTGCTCACCTTTGACTCTGCTAACAAAGGTAGTTTGACTATGTAGGCATTATGTGGAACGATCAAGTCATTTCCTCACCCACGATATCCTCCTCGTGAGAATCCTGCTAGAGCAACCGGCGCATATCAACCATAGGTCAAATTTGCAGGCGGGACCTTTTTGATCTCGTTGGTGGTCGAGGTGACTGTAGCTGTGATAAGGTTGATTTGCGCGTTGACTTGAGCTGTTGCCGAACTCCTTTCGAGAAGAGGAGAGGAGGCAGAGAGCGGGGCAAGAGTTGCGTCAGCCCATATTCGTTTCAGAGAATCTGAGTGTAGAGATGGTTCGCTGATGGCTCCGGTATAGATCTGAACGGTGGCGAATAGATCAATCACCAGAGCGACCGTATCCGCGCATTTCGACACCACAGGACTCGCGATGTATAGACCGTTGAGAGCGAACAGGTACAAGTGGGAGAATCGTAAAAACTCAGGCCAGCGACAACAATGGGAGATTGAATGCGTACTATACAAATTTGCAACGAGCACGAAAACTTCGCAGATTCATAGTCTGACAACTCGTCTCAGCTCGTTTCAAGAAAAGCAAGTCAACATGATCTGGGGTAAGTCGTCTACGCAACTTGAGCAAACCTCCATTGCATATATCATCGCAGGTTCTGTTGTACCTTAGACATGGGCTCTCAAACTTCCTTTAGCAGTTGCACAGCATATACATTGTCGATATCACCTCTCCTTACCCTACATTCGTGCACCAGGATAGCCTCCGAGGCGCGCCAGCCTACTGATAAATCTCGAATTAAGGTAATCGAAACTCTTGTCATTTTTGGAATCTCTAAGCATAGGACTGAACACCATACCGTGTCGCCGCGACATGTTGTAAGAACAGCGAGTAACCCTATCAAATCATACTTAGTGTCGGTAGTCCATGTCGCTTCGCAGAACTCTCGTACACCCACGGTGAAATCATCATTAGTTCAAGGGACGTCATCGGTACTGGCAGAACAGGGAAAACAACCAGCTTGAACCTCATACCCGAGAAACTAGACGTAGAATGATCAAGATAGTGACTGTGGAAAGGGAGCCTTCTTCAGACAGCACGTTGAAAAACGCATTGTTATGACAAATTAGCCATTGACACTGATCAGAATTGCCGAAGATGTGAGCGGTGAAAAGGATAGGACAGAAAGTCTAGTTTGTTTGAAGGAGCTCGTTTCTTCTGAGCGATCATTCTCTAGAACAACAGAACTGTATGTTGGCTACAACTTGCTATTCTGTTACTTAATTAAAAAAATCTTTTTTTACAGAAATAAAGGGCATGCTACTCTCTATATTCTTTTTTATAAGGATCAATTTCTAGCTGTATTCTGCAGTACCTGTAGCTAACATAGGTTTCTATGATGTATACGGACGATCGCTCAAAAGAAACGAGCTCCTTCGTATCAGGCTCTTCTCAGTACGAGTTGATTGTCACCTGAACGGCCCCACATACTCCGAATCACTATAACAAGAGAACAGATGTATTATGCATGATCCCATGAAACCATGTTCGATGAAAAGAGTGTTTGCAAGGCCAATGAGCGCGATCCTGACTAAGCCATGCTAACATTGGTTTCATCCCGGGACGTGAACAGCAACCCTTCAACAATGAAATGTCCAAGGAGTCTGCTCTTGCAAAATCAATCGTCTTGCAAGCTGCAAAGGCGCGACAAGTTCGACATCAGTCATTATCCGTCTTATCAACCTTCGAAGATGAGCCCCGCAGCCGTTCGCATGGACCTGCCAAAGAGGGGTAGGTGCAGGTCTTCAACGTTGCCGACGAACAACAGCCGGGGCGCATAAAGCGTATATAACAGATCTCGTACTTAAGGCAAAGTGTTTGACTTGCTCTTAGCATTGCCTTGACCCTTCCGGTGTTCTAAAATCAAGCATTTACCCTTCAAACGTTCACAATGCCGCTATCGCCCGAGGTAAAGAAGTCCATCCAGGATGCAGTCGCAAAGAACTTCGAGAACGAGATCGCATTCATTCAGAAGATGGTACAGTATGGCGGGCAAAGAGGCGAGGAACACGAAGCTCTGGAGGAGTTATACCGCCAATACACCACTCGCGGCTACAACACCACCAAGCTCGAAATGGACGAGCAGGTCTTATCGCAACACTCCAGTGCAGGCAAAATCAGCGCGAAACACTCCAAAGCCCCAGTTGTTATTGGCGTACACGAGCCCAAGTCTTCAACGCCGGGCGGCAAGAGCTTGATTCTGAATGGCCACATCGACATCGTGCCCAACGGACCGAAGGAGCTGTGGACGCACGATCCGTACTCCGGGATTATCGAGGGAGATTGGCTGTATGGACGAGGAAGCGGCGATATGCGAGCTGGTGCGGTTGCGAACTTGTATGCTCTAGACGCGCTACGAAGCATTGGCAAGCAACCAGCTTCAAAAGTCATCATCGAATCCGTGCCTGAAGAAGAGTCGACAGGCAATGGGACAATGGCCACACATCTTGCCGGGTACACGGCAGATGCTGTATTGATCCCCGAGCCCACGAACGAAGAGCTAGTGCGTGCCAATGTCGGCGTGATATGGTTCAAGGTTGCTGTAGCTGGTCGACCGGTTCATGTACTGAAGGCCAAGGAAGGTTCCAATGCTATCGAGTCGATATGGAAGATTGTGGGCGGGCTGAAAGAGCTGGAGAAGGAGATGAATGATCAAAAGAAGGGAAGGCTGCATTTCGAACATATGGATTCGCCCATCAACCTCAACGTCGCTATGATCCAGGGTGGCGACTGGGCAAGTTCGGTTCCGGCCTGGTGCACCATCGACTGCCGCGTGGCGCTGTTCCCGGGTGTCACCGCACAAGAGGTTGCAGATAAGATCGAGCGAAAGATCGCTGAGGTCTCAAAGACAGATTCATTTTTGCACGATTCTCCGGCAAAGGTCTCGTGGAACGGCTTCTTTGCGGAGGGTTACGTGCTGGAGCCTGGTACTGAAGCGGAAGAGCTGCTCAAGACAGTGCATCAGCAAGTGACGGGTGCAGAGCTGACGAGCATGACAATGCCGGCGTATCTCGATACTAGGATCTTTGCCTTGGAGCAAAAGATACCTGCATTATGTTATGGACCGATTGGGGAGAGTTTGCATGGGTTCGATGAGAGAGTGAGCGTAAGCAGTATACAGCGAGTCACGACAACGATCGCACTTTTCATCGCAGAATGGTGTGGGTTGGAGGACGTCCAAAGCTGAGAGGTCCTCTGTACCGATATCGTTTGAGCCATCATACCTGTTGTCCAGTATGGTGAGACTCTTCTTGTAAACTTTCAATCAGCAAAAATTGATTTCACAGATGCGCTTTTGTCTCTCTTGTCGGACTGCGTCCCCCTTTCTCGTACTTACAGTCGGCTGTACCTATCTCATGCCGGTCTTAAACTTCACCATCACGTGACCATATCCCTTTTACTTTCGCGCATAGACCTTGAGAGCACGCGCGACCAGCTGAGCGCAAAGGAGAGACGTTGACCCCTAAACACGATACGAAGATCGTCAGTTGTGCTTCTTGACGTCAAGGTAAGTCGGCGCGATGTGCAATCTATTTGCGGCACTCAATATCGATATTTTACCCGAGGTATCCAGAACCTAGAACCGCAACTTGAGCCTCAGAACATCACGAGCGGGTTTTTTAACGCTCAGCAGCCTTAGCAGACAGTACTCAACCTTTTCCTCGATATTGTATTAGATGAAGTTTGTCATGCCTTCTTAGCGGTGCTGACTGCTTCCACAATTAGCAAATTCCCCAGAAACCGTAACCCAGATCTGCGGCGCACCAAGGCCGGGACAAGCCTCCAAGCGTCGCTACTCGAGTATCCAGCCCACTGAACGTCTCCTATGCTACCTTGGCAGGTACTAAACACACACTCTTCCTTCTCGGCGGCGGAACGTGAGTCCTAGACTCCGCTGGCGACTGAGAAGTGAGAGGTGATACATGTCAAATGACCGAGTGTACCATTGAACGCGACTCAAGCCTTGTAAAGCAGCGGATGTGCGGTTCGACAACTGAGAGGTTAATTTGGATCTAAATGAGGGGCCCTTAGATGAGGTCTTGTCGGAGCGATGGGTTGAAGTACAAGTAGGGCAGGTATCTCACCACTGCTTTCTCTCATCACGCAAACAGGCCATATCCTGATTCAGCTTCTCTACTATTCGAGATGCTTTCCAGTCTCCTTCACATCGCCGCTTTCGTGGCTGGCGTGGCCCAGGCCATGCCAAACCCTACGGCAGTGCCTAACGCTGCTACACCTGCTCGCGCCGAGACAACGCCTGCACCGCAGCCAGAAGCTCGCCAGGCAGCTGTCAATCCTTTCGCCGGCTATGCATTCTATGCAAACCCCTACTACTCGTCTGAGGTGCACACTCTCGCCATGCCCTCGCTCCCAGCATCGCTCAAGCCAGCGGCTTCCGCTGTGGCTAAGGTGGGCTCATTCGTGTGGCTCGACACTCGCGCGAAGATCCCACAGCTTGACACGTTCCTTGCAGATATTAAGAAGCAGAACGATGCAGGTGCTAAGCTGATGGGTACTTTTGTCGTGTACAACTTGCCTGACCGGGACTGCGCGGCTTTGGCTTCGAACGGCGAGCTGAAGATCGATGAGGATGGTGTGAACAAGTACAAGGTTGAGTACATTGACAAGATTGCTGCGATTCTGCAGAAGTACCCTGGCGTCAAGATCAACCTTGCTATCGGTAAGCGTTCTCACGCCGATGCGCTCAATCTAATCTTGATGGCTGATGGTGAACAGAACCTGACTCGCTTGCCAATATGGTCACCAACATGGGCGTGCCAAAGTGCTCTCGTGCTGCGCCATACTACAGGGACCTGACCGCCTACGCACTCCGCAAGCTTAACTTTGCAAATGTCGATATGTACCTCGACGGCGGGCATGCTGGGTGGCTCGGCTGGGAGGCCAATATTGCTCCT
This sequence comes from Stagonosporopsis rhizophila, assembly GCA_016767195.1. Taxonomy (NCBI): domain Eukaryota; kingdom Fungi; phylum Ascomycota; class Dothideomycetes; order Pleosporales; family Didymellaceae; genus Stagonosporopsis; species Stagonosporopsis rhizophila. Next base: position 124,176 of record CP068509.1, read on the forward strand.
GCAGCCAGGCTGTTCGCCGAGGTTTACAAGGCCGCAGGCTCTCCTCGTGGCGTTCGCGGCATCGTCACCAATGTCTCCAACTACAATCCGTTCAAGCACGCCACTTGCCCTGCCATCACTAGCCCCAATGCCAACTGCGACGAAGATCGCTTCATCAGGGCGTTCGCCCCGCTTCTGCAGGCTCAAGGCTTCCCAGCCCGCTTCATTGTCGACGTCGGACGATCCGGCAAGCAGCCCACCGGCCAGGAAGCGTGGGGCGATTGGTGCAACGTCAGGGGAGCTGGTTTTGGCCCTCGTCCTACTACCAATACTGGAAACTCTCTTGTTGATGCGTTCGTCTGGGTCAAGCCCGGAGGTGAGGTAAGTTAATGCACTTCTCCCTCTCTTGCACTGTGCTAACATCTTCCAGTCTGATGGTACCTCAGATACCTCTGCGGTTCGCTACGATGCTTCATGTGGTCGTCCTTCTGCCTTCAAGCCCGCTCCTGAGGCTGGTACATGGTTCCAAGCATACTTCGAGATGCTACTCCAGAATGCCAACCCTCCTCTTGCTTAAGTGGGTATAGTGACGGACAAATGCCGTGGGCAATATGTGCAAGGATTGTATGTGGAGTTATTGCCTGTATGGTTTGTGGATGGTGGTTAGGCCGATGCGAAGCCAAGTCACGTGAACGCGGCAAGCCACGTCCACGATGTCTACGCGGTGGCAACAACCCAATTACCACAAACAAACCTACACTTTTTGTAAATAGACAATACAGTTTCGATAAAAATGCCTTTAACGCGATGGCGGTGACACAAAGCCAGGCTTCGATGTAACGTAGCTTGGCAGCGGGCCGTTCAGGGCGCCGATCTCTTCTCTTGGACCCTGACGCGACGGGAGATCGTACCTCACAATCACGTATATACTTCTTTGTTGACAGTTGGACCTTCCCTGACACCCCAGTCGCGTGTGGCGTGCACCTGACATAATCCGTTCTTATCGATACCTTGCGCCTCGCCTGCGCCGCATTTACTCTCCATGTATTCGTCACTCCGTCGATAGGCCAGCGGAGAGGGCAATGCAACCCCGAATACCCAGAAACGTGCAGTCGAAGCTGCTCGTGTACGTCGCAGCCGCCTTAATTGCCTCTACGTGCTCGCCAACACAATCGTCCCTGTTCGCGACCGCCGTCGACGTCCCTGCTACGCCTGAACTCGAGCACCTGTTCCAATCGAATCCACTGCCACTTCCCAGCGCCGAACTCGCAGCGTCCGATGATGGTACCTCCGAAGAGAAACGAGATGGCGGCTACGTGCCTGACTTCACGTACTTTGCGCGCAGTCTGCTTGGGCGTCAAGCTGGCGAGGTGGGCCAGCTGAAGAATGACGAGAAGATGGAGAAGGATATCGCACCCGAGCAGACCGTCTACTTTGTGCTCGAGAAGAGTCAGCTCCAGAATCGGGGCGGGCTGCAGTACTCCCATAATGCGCTGGCCGCAAGGAGCTCTGACGCCGCGTCAGATGGGTCGCTAGAGGCAGGCGGCTCTACAAGCGGAGCTTCACAGATTGAGGACGCAGGCCGCCTGTTACAAGCACGCCAGGCATCCAATGGGACAGTCTGGGTGTCGGCAAACACGTGCAAACAGCCCATGCCAGGGAATAACGCGTCCTCTACTGGCGCACCACAGCTCACGCTGTACGTCTCAACCTCCGTCGACAACCAGAGACCCGGTCCAGGCTCGACCCAGAACCTAGTCACAGGCAGAGAAGGTATACCCTTCGATGGCGGGTACGTGTCGTTCGGACTGAATGCCACCTCTGACGTCTACATCGGTATCTCTGCACCGAAGCTGAACGAAAACTGGTTTGGCAGCTGGCACTTTGAGGTCGCTGCAAGTACAGAGGGGTCGTACCACAGCTACAACGAAACGAATCCTTTCTTGTTCATGGTCGACACTGACAGCGAGTCTACCTTGTTCATCACCTACGCTCTAGCCGACTCTGATAAGCAAGAGGATGTTGCCAAGTGGAACAATTCGAACCCTTTTGCCATGTATGCCTTCCCAGCTGGACGGTCTCCCGTAACGGGTATGGAGAACTCAGCGTGCGCTCTGAAACAACAATTCAGCACAACCAATAACATCACCGTCGACACGACCATCACGACGAAATTTGGTTCTGGTTTCCCAAAAAGCCAGTTCAATGTTCACAACCTGAGCAACGCTCAGACCTATAATGGCTATCTCGTGGTTGAAGGCAACCAGGATACAGTGGATTTGCCAGGTGTTGGCAGGGTGCGTGCAGGTGGCAAGGTCTTCCAGCAGTTCAACTGGACTACAAAAGCGGGTAAGTCGTGAAAGCTATGTTGGCGTATATCTCAGGTTCAAGCTAATGCCGCGCTAGACGACTCATGCCAGGTGTTGACAGATTTGGACTTCTGCGACACTGTTGCCTACGCTGTCCCATCGTCTCCAGAATTCAAGTTCGATGACGACAAGTTGAAGGCGCTGTACGACGGCCAGGCGAAGGAGTATTTCAAGAACTTCCAGAACTCATTGGACCAGATCGCTTGCGACGCCCCATCAACTGCCCAGTATTCTCTTGCACGAAACTGCGAGAATTGCCGCGAGGACTACAAGACGTGGCTTTGCTCTGTTCTGATCCCGAGGTGTGAAGACTGGACGGCCGACGACACATGGCTGCAAGCCCGAAACATCAATGCAAACTTCCCGGATGGCACCGTGCCGTTCGCGAACAACATGAGCGCTGAGTTCAATGCGACAATGCGCGATCGCTTCGGATATAGCAAAAGCCGAAATCCTATGATCGATGAACAGATCAAACCGGGGCCGTACAAGGAAATGCTGCCCTGTGAGGACCTCTGTTTCGACATTGTCAGAAGCTGCCCTGCACAGCTTGAGTTTGCATGCCCTAACAACCCTGCACGGGCTCTGCAGTACGGCAAAAGGGATCCTAACGGAAATGTACTGACGTGCAGCTTTCCAGGAGCTGTCGTCAAGCTGAACGTGCAGAGCAGCGCTAGCTTTTCTAGTGTAGCATCAGGCAGCATCGCGCTTATTGCGTCGATGCTCCTGGCGATGATTGTCATGTCGTGGTAAGAGGCTAACGAGCGGGACGCAGCATGGGTTTGGCACAGGTGTTTGGTAGAGCGGGCGTCAGTGCATTTCTAGGTGTTTGAGATCAGGCTAGGAACTATAAGCGATATGAGACAAGTTGTAGCGATCCTAGTCGCCTACAGACTCAATAGACGCGGCGGAATTAATTAATATTTCCATACTCATATACCTATACGATGAGCTGAAACACATATGTTTGCGGTGCTGCAAGGCTGAACTATTCCCAAAATTCGCCTTAGCGTGATCTGCAGACCCCTGGGAACGCCTTAGCTATTCAAAGGCTCTAGCTAATCCCCGCGGCGGCGCGACTATCAGCCATCCTATTGTTCTTTCGATCCTACGATGCAAATCGCTGCCCCTCGTCAACGCTCACGCAGTGACAGTTGCAGCTTTGCCGGATGAGCTCTCCTTGGAGCGTCCGCACCTGCGACAAAGACTCCCGGCCGTTCCTCGGGCGTCATGGCTGAAATTACTGGGCCTCGTCCTTCGAGCACCTCCACGCGCGCAGCAAACGCGCACCGCGTCCACAGTAGCTGCGATAGGTGTCGAAGTAGGAAAACAAAGGTATAGCAGCCATTTTCCATTGCAGGGCCAAGACATTGTTGACTCGTCGCGCAGTGTATCGACCCCAGTATGTACGACCCGATCTTATTGGCATCGTGCCTCGGTCCATGCACACTAATCTGTCCCAGTTCCTGGACCATGCCGTTACTGTGCTCGCACGGGAGCTACGTGCACTATTGCTACCCCACGCAGGAAGCGGCCGTTCTACCATGTGACTGAGGAAGAATACCAATTGTCCATGAGCATCCTCTCACGTGTGTTTCAGGGCCAGCAGCTTAGTCTTGAATCATTGCGAAAGATCTCAAAAGCCATCAACGATGGCTCACTCGTGGTACCAACCCTGAATGCAGATACTTATATCCAACCCGTTCGTTCAACACCAGATGATGACGACGATGAGTCTAGCGGCGACACACCGGGTGAGTGGTCGGTCGACGGAGATAACCTGCACGAGCCGCTGGGAAGTATGATGAAAGACTCGAAAGGCGTGCTGCGTTACGTTGGCGCGCAGAGCGACATACCGTTCAATGGAGCGATTGCAAACTACTGCAGGCCTGCTCTGAAATCAGACATCATTCCGTCAGCCAAGGTCGGAGCTTACCCACCCAAAGAGGAGAGGAGAGAGGAAGAGACCGTCTACTGGCTTCCACCAAAAGAGCTTTGTTTTCATTACGTACAAAGGTATCGCGAGGAAGTACATTGCATGTACTGGCTCTATCCCGAAGCCAACCTCTTGCAACGTATCGAGGATACGTATGCATGGTACGAGACGGCACCTCCTAGCCTCACGATCAAGCGCGAGCATAGCAGCACGCCGACACCACCTAGCAGAAGTGGGCAGAAGCCATCAGTTTCATGGATTTGCTCGATATACGCCATGTGTGCTACTGGGTCACCACATCGTTGTCCAAGTGACAGTTCACCGTCTCCCGGACCACATTCTGATCTACGCGCCAGGACCTCGGAGGATTACATAGCGCTGGTCAAGGAGCTCAAGAACAAGCTGGAAGACAGCGCGGATATTGACAGTATAAGAGCGTTGGCCATATCGGTATGTGGGATGGTATGCATGGCGTTCCTGTATTAACACGACTAGGCTATCGCTCTCGAGAATGCGCTATCCAGGGTCACAGCTTATCTGCATATTGGAACTGCAATTCAGATAGCCTGGTCGCTTGGACTGCATCGAAACCAGCAACCCCTCTCGGGCTCAGAAGAAGAGCGCGAACAAAACCGTCGCATATGGTGGACATTGACCACGCTCGATCTGGAAATCGGCATGAGAGGGGGCAGTCCAACGTTAATTGATGAACGATATCTGGAGATAACGACTTCGTTGCCACTGGAACGGATCGGACATGAGCCGGTATGCACACATAATCTGCTACTATATGAGCAAGCGCTGATGTACGCAGGTCAAACCGGAGTTCCTTGGCATCTACACGCCACGTAAATGGCTGTCGACATTCGTCCAGCTCGGCGGATTCAAGCGCGAGGTCATACGTGAGATATACACAGAGCGGGTATCGAAGTCGATTTCCTTTTCAAACGTGTCAGACATGTTACTTCGGCTTCGAAAGTGGCATGACAATCTCCCTCACCATCTTAAGCTCGAATCCTACGCGACAGTTCCCGAGTTCCACAGACGCGCGATCATCGTGCTGCATCTACAGTACTGGAGCACCAAGATACTCATCACACGACCGTTTCTCCTCTACCTCATGCTAAAGCGCGCAGAGCTAGATCAGAACAGCAAGCTCGCGCACGAGAAGATGGCAATGGCTGCCATCGGCGCAGCACGACAAAGCGTCGCGTTATTTCAAGGCATGCTCAGAGACCGCACAATATCCAGCCTGACGACCTTTGACAGCACCACCGTCCTCCGCTGCATCACCATCTTCATGTGCGCCTTCGGCTATTACCAAACGTCCGACTTCAAGCGCGACGCAAACGACTGCGTGGAAATCGCAAGAAACATGGAACAGATCGGGTTCGCACGCATGATCGTCGCAGAAATGCCTTTGCACATTCAAAGCCTTGGTATGGGGCTGATGCCTGAGCCCAACTTTCCGCTTGAAAGCCACATGGACGGGGAGGCGATTACATGGCACACGCAGCAGCTCACGTCGCTGCAGAACCAGCAGGTGCTGTATCTGGTCAACGATGATCCGGATGCACTGGATCCAGCGAGTCATCATTTGGCTACGGATGAATTGCCGGACGTTTTCTTTCTGCAGAGTCAATACCCGAGGTACGGTGAAGAGTGGCAGTAGCTACTTGTAGATCGGGAGTGTCATGCGCGGGTACTATACATACATTTATATACATATACATTGCTCACGTGGGCGCACAGCCATGATGGAGTGCAGATCTTCGCCCGTCAGCAATTGAAGAAGAAGCTTCCCGCGTTCCCAACCGCTAAGCACCATATATGCGCAACGCCGTCATTCCATTTCCCTCTCGACGACTCAATACTCGCTTTCTCCAGCTCGACCCAGTCCCAGCGCCCCTGCCCACAGTAATCAAACACTAACCCGCTTTCGCACTAGCCCACTCCGCACCCTCCAGTGGGCGTCTCCGCACATCCAAGCATCTCCAACCGCGCAACATGTCCCTCGAAACCACAAGATCCCCCAACCTGCGCAACAGGAAACCCCCTCCCGTCCCGCCTAAACACACCCCGTCCCCAGCTGCTTCCCCAGCCCCGTTTCCATTCCTATCTTCTTCACTCTCCCAACGGCGCGACCGTCTCCCGCCTGGCTTGCTCAAACCACTTCCTCCTCCGCCTGCTTCTTCCCCATCACTACGCTCTGTCCAGCGTAGCTCACCTGCCACGTCTATCCTAGGACCTGGGGTGGGCGGGGAGGTCGGCGCAAAGCCGTTGCCAGGCCTTCCTCCTTCCAGTACGGGGGTTAAGTGGAGAGCTACAGCGCTGTGGGTGCTGGGGTTCGCAGTGTGGTTTGTAGTAGTTGTGGTAATGCTGCCTGTGGTGTTAGAAAGGGAGGAGGTGCTAGGGGGTTTGAGGGGTTGGGCAGGGAAACTGTTGGGGGTTTGAAGTCGAGATGGGTGGGCAACTCGGCAGGAGCGAGGGGGAGATGAGTATTGGGATGGAAGGTAACGATTGTTTGATATCTACAGTTTCGAACCGCCTTTCAACTCTGTCTTTGTGGCGTCGACCTCACTCCTTCGCCCCCCGAACCCAAACAGATACGCTGCGATCTTCCGCATTTGGATCTCCTCGCTTCCCTCTGTGATCCGGTACCGTCGGTGGTGGCGCCAGATGTGCTCGAATGGGTAATGCCGACTATATCCATTCCCACCATGGACCTGGATGGCGCGATCCGCGGCCTGCGTGCACAGCCTGTTGGCCCAGTAATTGCACATGGAGACTTTGTCGCCGATGCGGCGCTCGATCTCATGGTGGGGCATCGAGTCCATTTCGAGGGCCGTTTTGCGGATCAACTGCCGCAGCATCTCGCATTGCGTAAAGAGTTCGACTAGGGGGAATTGAATGCCTTGGTTGTGGGAGAGGGGCGTACCGAAGGGCGCGCGCGTGTTGGCGTAAGACACGGACTGTTGCACGCAGTAGACGGCCGCGCCGAGCGAGGAAGCGGCTTGCCTGATGCGGTTTTCGTGCACGAAGGCTTGGGCGACGCCCAGGCCATTGTGGATTGGGCCCAGGGCGGCGGTGGAAGGGACCCAAACGTCTTTGATGGAGACGGTGGCGTGGTCAGTGGGCATGTTGAGTGTCCTGCGGCGCATCAACATCAGCAGCACCTTGCAACGCGAGATCGACAAACTCACCATTCATACGACTCGGCCTTCAATCCCGGCGCATCTCTCGGTACAATGAAGCAGCTTATTCCCTTCACCTCCCCATTCTTCCCACTTGTCCGCGCAAAGATGGAGCAGTGCGTCGCATGGTGCATCCCCGTCTGCCACTTCTTATGCCCGTTGAGCAGCCACCCGTCGACTCCGTCCCTCGTCTCCGGCACACCCCTCGTCTCCATATGCGTGGCATCGCTCCCATGCCCAGGTTCCGTCAGTCCAAACGTCATGCGGAACTCGCCCCTCAGCCGCGCAGGAATAAGCTCAGCCTTCTGCTGCTCGCTCCCAAAGCCCATCAGCATCACCACATCGGGGAAATTCCCCACCATGCTATGTTCGTTCTGCAGGTCATTGAACAGCCCTAATCCCTTCGCTGCCAAGTGCTCGCGGATAACCGCCATCCACAGGTTGCTGCCGCGCCCGTCGGCGCCGCTCCGTCCGCCATACTGCTTTGGCAGCGACAGACGGTAAAAGCCTGCTTCGTCGGCGAGGCGGCGCGACTCAGCGAGCAGGTCCTCCCATTCTTTGCGCGGCAAGCCACCAGCGTCCCAGTCTGTGCGGGCGTGCTCACGGCGATGGTCAAAGAAGCGATTGTTGTCGTCTTTGTGCTGGAGGGGCAGGATGGTACTCTCAATAAAGGCGTCGAGGTCGGCAAGGTATTTTTTGAGGTCGTCCGGAATGGAGAAGTTCATTGGCGCAGACATGTTGGCTGGCGCGGTGCTGGAGGTGTGGGGGATTGGGGAACGGGTTTCAGCAATTGGGGTGGTTTAAGGGTGCGAGCGAGGTCCGATCGCAGGCTCGAACTGATATATCGCCAGCCAGTGCCGACATGATGCTGACTCGCTGTTGCTTATGGCGGAGAGATACACTTGAGAGCGGTGTTTGCGGGGAAGATCGCACGGGCCCACATGGCATGACGACCTCGGTCGCCTTCAGCCTTGCAGTCGGCGGTTTTCGGTAACTCACCGAGAATCAATCAACTTCAACTACAGTCTGGTAATAATGTAGGCAGATAGAAACCCGCGTCAAGAACTGAACCGCGCTCACAGAGAACTCATGTTCTCAAAGACTTCGTCCCTGGATATCGGTTTCCATTGCACTAACTGTACTTGCGCAAGGTCTGCAACAAGCCACTGAGATCACGAGCCCACTTCATTCCTTCAATCGTATCTCACACTAATCCCAGGAGTCTTGAACTGTACCGCATCTCTTACTAATTCAATCGAGACGGAAAGGAACCAGCCATCGTGTTCGCTGTCGTCAGCTCAGGGGAAGCCTAATGCTGCGAATACCACGACACGCATCAGCCATGTACCTTCTTCATCATGACCGCTGAGAATTCCTACCCCGGCACCGGAACATTTTGGCTGGATCAGGTTTCCGTCGATGATAAGCCGACGTGCGCTGACTATACACCCACCTCTGGAGCTTATACGGTCACTACATTGCCCCCTGTGCTCGCCTTCGTTTGCGCATAGCTTATACCCGATGACAACTGCTGATTTTCTTCACCGCCAGCGAAGGCAAGGCGGACTGCTTGTCGCAGTGCGCGGAGTCTGAGTCCTGCAGGGATTTTGTTCAAACTCGCAGCCATCTGCTACGGCATCTAGCGCCGACGTTGACTCTGAGCGTGCTTCTGGACGTGCGAAGATACCTACTACAAGCGCTAGAGGATGCTTTCTTAGCTAGCTTCTCAGTCGGAGGCTAATCCATCATATGCGCGGCTGTACTAATATTACTAGGCCCACATACAGCAATAGACAGCACAGATGTATTACGAGCATCATCTGGCAAGTATCACTCTGTACATCCCTAGAAGAGGTTTGAATAATGACGTCCAAATATCCGAGCATCTGTTTTGTTTAATGCTAATCGTGTGTACAAGTGTATAATCTGAGCCGCAAAGTAGTCGCGCCGCGACGTAATATCGTCCGCCGACGTGCGCCTTCTAGACAGCATCCTAATCCCAAGCCTGGCGAGTGACACGTGCATTACCAGCACCATGTCGTTGGTGGACGGCTTTCTCATGATCAAGTCTGTTATGACGACGGTGATCTTTGATTTCATGGAATGCAGCAGTGAGTGCATGGAGGAGACTAGAGGGCTGCGCTTTAGCCACTCGAACATAGAACAGTAACACGAAACAAGTGAACTTACGTGCTGATAATTGCCAGAATAAATGTGCCCCAAGGCAGGTTGCAAGAATCGTCCTCCGGGTCCGCAGTCGCGCCGGTTACATCGTTACCTGCGCCATCGCGTAGGCGCGAAGGACTGTAGCAATGCCTGGCACCAGCTAGTCCGCCATTTGGCCTTGTCAACACAGTAACCGCGATGAACGCTCCCACAAACAAGAGATCCAACAGCACCCACAGCCAACGCAGCATTCGGCCTCCAGGGTTGCTACTCTTCTTGATGCAAGACAGTAACGTCGTGATGAGCGTGTAAAGGACCGCTGCGGCGAGTATGCCTTCCACAGCACCATACGCGCCGTTGACACCGCGCCGGGTCTTGATAGAGTTAACGAGGCGGTAAACTTTGTATAGGCGTTGGGAAAAGATTCCAAGAGATACCACTGCGGAAACAAGCTGCAAGAGGCGGGTCAATCGTAGGAGCCAGCGGTAGAAGGCCGTGTCCTTGAGTCTATCTGGCACAAAGCGCGTGAGAAGGCCAGTCTGGTCGCGCTTGTCGTAGGTAGGACTATCGACGGGCCCATCGATGGGGCCACGATATCTTTCGTGCGAGTCTCCCATTTGAGATCAGCGACGGCGAAGATGATTGAAATGGCTCTCGCGAGATAGTATCTGTGAAGCAGGTACAGAAGCCGTTGTGAGAGGGCCGTCGTGAACGAAAGCAAGTCCGAAACTTATAAGACGAGAGGCGTCCAAACCGTCATCGTCCGTCACAGCTGGGTAAGAGCCACAACCGATAGAAACCTGCATATTTGGCCAATGGCCCTATTTGAGCACATGTAGTGTAACAGCTGCGTAGTCGTAAATTCCATATCGGAGCCTGTATCTTCGGCCAATAGACCTGCTTAAGCACATGCAGGGCAAAGATCGACGGTGCTGAGGTCTGCGGTGGCACGATTTCACGTGCTGACGTCGTAACACGTCACCAATACAACGGATCCAGGCCTCTTGATGCTCCATTAAAACACCGGAAATGGCCTAATAAACATGCCAGTCCTCCATTACAGGATTTGGTGCCAAGGTTACCAACCTGGCTCAGATCTCATCTTGTTTTATCGTACGGCCAGGGTGACGGTTACGCTTCGAATCATCTCAACAGAAGTCTGAACTTTACTTCGTAGCCCATTTCCATGCTTGGACAGGACGTAGTATACCGACCAGGCCTCTACCAAAGGGGATGAATACTCCAACATCTTGTGCTATCTTGATTGCAATCAAGCCCGTTTCAGCACCTCAGCATTCTTCTTATCCAAAGAAGACGGTAGGAATCTGGAAACCTTCTCAACAGCACCGGGTTTATTGAATGGTCTGCAGCCATGGGAAGCAAGCTCGGCATGTCAACAAAAGAATGCGTGACATGGGTGCCTCGCGAGTTCGGATCCCCTTCTCCATAGCCACGATACAAGGTACCTGGATCCCCCGGACCGTGGTGAGTAAGGATATCCCGATAAACAAGGTACACCACCTCTTCCGTACACAAGACAGCAGACTTGGAATCAACATCGAAGACGTGAAGAAGCGTGCTACAGCGCAGGACCCGCTCTCTTTGTCCGAAAGATACAGCCACCGCAACAACCTTGAATCGCAGTCCTTGCAGACCCTCTGCGCCCTCGTTACCAGTCGGTCAAGTGAGACGCTCGGTTGGGAGTAGCTCAGTCTGACGGATGCACGCATAACAAGTGTGGTCCTATTTATTTCCCTCCCTGATCTCGAGGTGCTGGAGCTCATGAATTGATTTGATGTGCGAGACTTGATGGGAAATGGGAGTATTCAGGTGGTTTGTCGTGTTGTAGTATCGTGGCAAAGGGCAACTTACGAAGCACCCGCATCGTATGGTCTCTTGACCGTCTTCGACAGCTCGGGATCCAGATGAAGCCGACAAGCTCCTTGGCAAAGAAGGACAAAATGGAGCTTACCAGAAGATCTCGATGCTTTCTCATGGCTAACTTACTGCTGTTTGCATCAACGCCTTGCTATCAAAGCTCCCCAGGCCCACCAGCCTAGAAATCGAGAAGAAGGAGCACAGCAAGGCGTGGTTTGTGCGCGGCATGGTGGCTCTTGCTGTGAGTTCCTGTCACGTCTCAAATTACGTTGGGTCGGGGGATTGAACGACCTCGATAGAGATATAGGAGGCGACATGGAGCGTCATGTAGATGACTACATTCAGGACGCTACTAGATGGCAGAGCTTTGGGTGAGTTTGGAGTTGGTCAATACTCGTGTAGGGCGATGTTGCACGGTACAGTATGCATGGCCCGCGAGATACGGCATAGTGCTAAATTTGGAATCACAGGATAGACACAATTCAAGACTCGCCCATCTAACTTCCCTTCCGCCGCTCCCCCAACAACGGAATCTGCACCTCGTCTGTGATCCTCACCCTCGGCCCCAGCACCTCCCCACCGACTTTCCTCTTCGGCGCATACCCAATCTCCTCCCACAGCAATAGTAACTGCACGTGCCCCGGCGTAATCCCCATCTGCTGCGATCCCCAATGGAATTGCCAGAGCGACAGCTTCTCGTTGCGGCCAGGCGCCTTCTTGGCGTCGTAGTAGCACGCTATGTCGCCGAAGCAGAGGAAGACGTGTGGGAAGCCGTCCTGTGGATGCGTTAGAGAGGATTTTCTTTTCAGGGGGGGTCGTACTGACAATTGTGTAGAGTTGGTCGTAGATGCTCGATACGTATGTGGCGTTGCAGTTCCACGCAAAGTCTCCTGCGCCGTACTTGCTATCTGTGTTTCGCTCTTGTGATTCGTCGTTGAATGTGCAGTTTCCTTTCTTGGTCGAGAGGGTGTATGGGAATGCATCGCTTCTTGTGAAAGTGCCGCATGCGGATTTGGGTCTGGCTGGGATGAGCTTGCCGTGCTCGTTGAGACAGCCAACTCTGTCGTTGGTGGGTGATGCAGTACGCCAGTCGCTGGAGTTGAGGACGAAGATGTTGCCGCTGCCAGTGTAGTCTTTCTGCATAATACTGGCGTGGGCACAGAGTGCCAGGGTGAAAAAGCCGATGAAGCTGAGTGCGTGCATCGTGCTTGCTGTGGGGGTGTGAGGTAAGGACAGCTGAAGATCTTCGACTGATTGAGGGAGATGCGACTCTTTATGGTGAGGTCGTATAGCCTTGTAGGCTTATAGTTGCGTGGGCGTACAAGGGCGGACGCACACCACCAATATCAGGTTGTGTGCCTGGGATAAACCCTCCCGTTGAACCTTGTTCCTGCCTCCCTCTTTCTGCAGGTTATATGGGATAGGGTTGGAGAAGCCTATCGCAAAGTAGTGTTCTATTGGCTCTACACCGATCGCGGGATGCGAAACGTAGAGAGAGTGCAGTCCTAATCAAGCAGCGGGTCCGGCTTCTGCGTCGTTCATCTGTTCAGAGGGCGGACAATGCTGACAGGATGGAATGCTTGCTGGATTGAACGAATCGGCAGCTGACGGTAGTACAAACCTGCCGCTTTGGGTGCGCCACGTGCCACAATAATATGCGTCAGCGAACGAAATGCCGAATGGGGATATTGTGGATGAATGCTGAGATTGTAGAGAGGGCAGACTGCATTTGATATGCTTCAAGTAAGGTAATTGAAGAAGGCAGCAGTTTTGGTCCGGTACCTGTCAGCCGTTGTGGACCCGGAGTCGGACTGAGGGGAGAAGCAAGTCCTAGCGAGGCTAGCCATTAGTATCTCGGTTGAACTTGTCATGGTATCTGGTACGACAAGTACTTGTGAACTAATTGCTTCCTTCTACATGTCATGTGTACAACCTTGAACATGACATGAGAGGGCGATTTGAGTTGAAGTTCAGAGCAGCTATCAACGTTCGTGTTGAGCTCCAACACCGAAGGACTACCGAAAGGCCAACCATTTCTACACAGAAACCATGTCATTTTCTCCCACTCTCGAGGGCCGTATCACACGACTCGTACCCGGTAAAGACACTGTCAAGAGCTGCGAAGGCACGCTTCTGAACATCGTGCTGTCCCGTCGAGGTTTGATTCATGACGCGGATCGGTAGAATGTCGTGATCTCGGTCCATAGCTACAGCGCACCGTATCATCGTAAAATGTCAAATTGTGTATATCTCGCGCACCAGCGTCAGGAGCTTGCTGAATATGACGCTTGAGTCCACAAAGCTGAAGATCCAATGCTCATCGCGCTATCCTAATTCTGATTAATTGGATCAGTCGTACTTGAGATTGTTGCCGAAACAGGGCACGCGGCAGGTCGGGCGGTTCCCAGCAGCCTTCTCCTCTCTCTTGACACAGTCCAAACAGAACCCTCCGGCAGACTCGTAGATATCCTTGACCCGCTTATCCACTGATTGGTTGCCAGAACGGAGACTGTTGAGGCAGAGGCAGCGAAAACCATTGCAGAAGTTCTTACTTCTTGGGTCCTGCTTCGGTATGTCCTTGAGAGCCTTTTTGCACCCGGCAACAGACCGAACGCACAGTGGCCACAGTCCAGCTTTGCGAAGCTCTCTCAAGAAGTTAAAGGTGCTTAGTTGAAACGGATCGCACATGGTACCTGTTTCTGGGACGATGGAACCTACAGCTTCCAGCACTCTCTTTCGGATCTCTTGTTGTTCGTGGATAATGAGTTCTGCGAGTCGCTTTGGAATGAGGTCATCGCCATTCGAGAGGGTCTTGCTGCTTAGCAGTTCAGAACGGTCTCTAATCAGGCTCCTGGAGACTTCCAGAAACTCCGGGGCTAGGTCGAGCAGGTACGCGGCAATCAAGGCCTTCTCGAAGTCTGGTTCATTGGGTGTCTTTAAGATGTGTGCAACCCAGATGATACCCCATGATCGAACTGGATCCACACAATCGTACTTGTTACAAAATATGGCAATATTGGCGAGTTCAGTCGGGGTCGCGGTGGCACTAAGATCCGCTGTTTGCGCATGAATTATCCTGCAAACGGTGTATGTCGATTCTGCATCGTCGTCTGGGAGCGATATAACGCGTGGAGAAGCCGTGGAGAGAGCTTGACCCTCAGCAAAGCGGCCGTCGAACATGGCTTCGAAGACGGGCGAAACATGACTGAGCAGTACGGATGAGACAAGCAGCTGGTACTCAGTTTCCTGCCCCTCGCCCACGTGTAGGATTACATCGCCGCGTTTCGACAGTGTCTTCGTGGCTTTGGGATCATTGGTCATAGTGAGCTCTAGAGGCAATCAGCGCCCGTTTGTGAGGAGAGCTAATGTTGCCGTGTTTAAGTTTGTGTGCTCAATTGCAAGGCAGACTTCGACAATTGCCGGGTGACAATCGAGGGGAAACGCGGTTATCGAGCAGCGAACGACGTCTTAACAGAAACCGAAGCCAATGGTCGGGCTGAAGCCGGGCTTACGTGCATCGAGAAGTCGGCAAGTGAAACGTATTTTGTAGATCCTTTCTCCTCCCCTGTACATTCTGTTGTCTCGACCAGGCCGTGGGCGCTTACAGGGCTTTGTCAAATTGACATTGTAGAGTCGGTTTCGGTTCAACTCGTCACGATTCCGTCGACAAAGTAGGGTGAGCGATTGTTCCTGATTGCGCTTTGTTACAAGACGTGGGAGCCCTACCGAACAACAATTTCGAGGAAATGCTAGAGAGCGCTCCCAAACACTTGCGTTTGTGAGCTGAGAACGCCTGCAGCGTTATGTTTACTACCATGTCGGTCATCCGTGACAAACCGTTTCTAAAGGAGTGTGGCGCGGTCACCGGCACAAATCACGCGTTTGTCGAGACTGTACAGCAAGAACAGCGTTCTTGACTGCTCACAACATGCTATTGACTCGGCGCCTGCGCGAATTCCAAAGGCAAACGTGTCGTGTCCGTCAACTTGGGCGATCGTCAGTCGCGCGTGCTCGCCGCCCACCGTTGGCTCGATCTTGGGGCGACTGCAGCGTGCAGCGCACCTTAGCAGTGCGGGGACTCGATCGCTCGATTCGCTCGCATGATTCCGGGCAGCGAGGCCTCGCCGTCTCATTGCGCAGTGCAACGTCAGAGTGAGCGGGAGCGCAGCTCGATTGCAAGGGAGACGGCTATGCAATTGTGAAATGGAAGGGAGTCGTTCTACAAGAAAGAAGTTGAACGAAGTCGACGCAGAGGGCGGCTGTAGCTTCAACCCGGAGCTTCGAGCCTAGGAGTTGCCTTCCACCTTGAGGCCTGGGACGGGATCCGATGCGACCTTGAGGACATCCTCGGGCTGAAGGACGACGGCATCAATTGTCTCAAATGGAACACAACTGCCGTCGCCGGAATGCTCGTCCATAAGGAGCGAATCGACGCGACCAGCATCGACAGCCGATAGCGCGGTGATCTGGAACACGCGACGCGCGCTGAGCTCGCTCGCACTCGGTTCGGGCCTTTCGGGGGCGTTCGGCCGACCTTGCAGCGAGCTCGTCCCCGCCATCTCCTATCTTATCAGCCCATCGCCGAGCGAACCCCCGTGCGATCTGCGATGTTTGTGCGAACTTCGCGGTGACAACTCGCGTCCGCAGCACCTCCGCCTGCGCAACCCCGCCGCCGATGCCCCTCCAACGCGCGCGAGCGTCTAGAATGCTCGGCCACCACCCCACCTTCCCTCTGCAGCCGCAATGGAGCTGCAGAGCACCTTGGTAGCAATGTTGTGGCTGCCGGGTCGTGTCAGCGTGCATTCCCGGACTTGACGTACTCTTCAGCACCTGCGAGAGCTTCTTCGCATGCAACCAGAGCAGCGCAATTGGGGGTGTCAGTCCTATGCTGAGCCTCATCTCGGGCAGCGCGTCCATTGTCCTGCAGCCGTCGTGCCGTCGGAACGCATGCGGAACGGGAGCTCTGCCGGTAGCTTAGAGCCACAGGTGAAGCTCTGCTATTGGTTTACGTACCGTAACATGGCAACATGCACTGTGATTGGCCGTGTGGCGTTTAGCCCTCGCAGTACTCAGTCTAAGAGCTAGCGTTATTGAGCATCAGCGGAGCATTTGTATGGACCTAAGCGGCTAGGGCGCAAGAGAGCTCCCCTGGCGGCGTACTCGGACGTGTTGGCGCCATTCGTTGCGACCCCGCACCGACTGCGGTGCGAAGCAATTCCAAAGATGACAATCATGTCCGCGCAGGCAGGGACCACTTGCTGCGAAGCATGTCTGCTTCACCAAGTGGGGAGGGTGGCCGTGGTTGAGCGGCGTGTGATCCAAGGCTCCCAGACTTGCTGTGCTGCAAGCAGCCCGCGCGGTGGGTACCTTCTGGTATATATAAACCCCTCACAACCCCTCAATTGCGTCCAGCATCAAACAATTACAAAAACATTGTAAACAAGTTCGACGTCACTTGGAACCACTTTCGGTATTGAATCCCTGAACCCCCTCTTTTCGGGTCCGAGAGAGCAACGGGCTGACAGATCGTGCGTCAGATAGACGTACCAAAGTACCTTTTTTTCCGGTTGTGCCGCCTATATATCTCTCTACGGAGCCTCAATTCTTCTTCTCACATCAACTCATTCACAATGGTATTTCTCCGCTCTGCCTCTCGCCTTGCGCGCCCCGCGTCCTCCCTCCTCACAGCTCGTGCTGGTCCACGGTTGACATCGGGCGCCGCATCCCTTCGACAGCCGAATCAGTTCAGAACGCTAACCGCGACCGCTTCACAACAGGGCAAGGTTCTTCTCGTTCTCTACGATGTAAGTCGTGCTGCTTCACCATGGCTCGGAAATGCCGGCTAACAGACGTCACCACAGGGCGGTGTCCACGCTGAGCAGGAGCCGCGTCTCCTCGGTACCACCGAGAATGAGCTCGGTCTGAGGAAGTGGATCGAGGAGCAGGGCCACGAGCTCGTCACCACGTCCAACAAGGAGGGTGAGAACTCCGAGTTCGACAAGCACCTTGTTGATGCCGAAGTCATCATCACCACACCGTACGTCGGAGCCGCTCCCCCGCATTGCCGCTAGACTGCCCCACTTTCGTGCGTGAGCTTGTCATTTTAGCGCGCAGCAATTCATGGCATGGAGCAACAGGGCTGACTATGCAATGCAGTTTCCACCCCGGCTACCTCACAGCAGAGCGTCTGGCCAAGGCTAAGAACCTGAAGCTCGCCGTCACTGCTGGTATTGGGTCCGACCACGTCGACCTCGATGCGGCCAACAAGACCAACGGCGGCATCACCGTCGCCGAGGTGACTGGCTCCAACGTCGTCTCGGTCGCCGAGCACGTCGTCATGACCATCCTCACCCTCGTCCGCAACTTTGTCCCCGCCCACGAGCAGATTGCCAAGGGCGAGTGGAACGTCGCGGAGGTCGCCAAGAACGAGTACGACCTCGAGAACAAGGTCGTCGGCACCGTCGCCGTCGGGCGCATCGGCGAGCGTGTGCTCCGCCGCCTCAAGCCCTTCGACTGCAAGGAGCTCCTCTACTTTGACTACCAGCCGCTGCGGCCCGAGGTCGAGAAGGAGATTGGGTGCCGCCGCGTCGAGAACCTCGAGGAGATGCTCGCACAGTGCGACGTCGTGACCATCAACTGCCCACTGCACGAAAAGACACGGGGTCTCTTCAACAAGGAGCTCATTTCCAAGATGAAGAAGGGCTCCTGGCTCATCAACACGGCGCGCGGCGCCATCGTCGTCAAGGAAGACGTCGCCGACGCTCTCAAGTCTGGCCACCTCCGCGGCTACGGAGGAGACGTCTGGTTCCCCCAGCCTGCCCCCAAGGACCACCCTCTGCGCTACGCCACTAACCCCTGGGGCGGAGGCAACGCCATGGTGCCCCACATGTCTGGTACCTCGATTGATGCGCAGGAGCGCTACGCCGCGGGCACAAAGGCCATTCTCGACTCGTACTGGTCTGGACGCCACGACTACCGTCCGGAAGACTTAATCGTACACGAGGGCGACTACGCGACCAAGGCGTACGGGCAGCGCAGCAATGCCGAGCGCACGACTGCTCCTAAGTAGGCGGGGTGATGGTGGCACGAATTTCTTAGTTTTTTTAGCTGTAGCAGAGCGCAGAGGTAGATAGAACCCTGTGCGCTGTGAAATGAATATCTATCCATTGACTTGATCTCTGCATCTTTGTCTAGTTGTGGTGTGCTGTGTGTTGTGTTGTAGTATAGCTAACCTTAGATTCTATAAGCATAGTATGTTACATATTTCCTAGTCTTTTTAGTAGTAGCAGAGTGCAGAGGTAGATAGAACCCTGTGCGCTGTGAAATGAATATCTATCCATTGACTTGTTCTTTGCATCTTTACTTGGTTGTCGTGTGACGTGCTGTAGTGTGCTGTGTTGTGTTGTAGCTAACCTTAGATTCTGTAAGCATAGCATATATGTCCTAGTCTTTTAGTAGCAGAGTGCAGAGGTAATAGAACCCTGTGCGCTGTGAAATGAATATCTATCCATTAACTTATTCTTTCACGTCTTTGCCTGTAGTCGTGGTGTGCCGTGTTGTACGTGGGTTGCATATTCGCGCCTTCCAGATTCGTTGGGCTTTGTCAGGACACGTGAGACAGCAAACACCAAAAAGAGAAGAATACAAAAAACATGTAATGCACAGTCTAATCTAAATCTACGGGTATTCATTCCCACTACCTCCTCGCGCGCGACAGACTCCTCCGCGTCTCATCGCCCGCCCCTCGCCCACCCCCCTCTTCCTCATCCCCACTACTATCATCTCTAAACCCCTGCTCGAGCTCTCTGGCCAGGCGCCCGCCCTCGGCCGCCACAGCGCCGAAACTGCGTCTTGCATCCAGAGCCTCCCTGCGACGTGCATCAACAGGCTCAAAGCCGACCATGCCCTCGCCCTCTTGGTCGTCAAAGTCGTCCGAGTCGGAGTCGGAGTCTGGGTCGTGGATGTGAAGGGCGGGCTGGCGGGTCCAGGTGGAGGGCATGAAGAGGGTGTAGAGGGCGTCGGAGAGGGTGGTGCGCCAGGTGGTGGCGTGGGCGGTGAGGGCGGACGGGGTGGTGAGGGGGAGGTAGGCGGTGTAGCGGGTGCGGTGGCGGCGGATGAAGGGGAGGATGGCGAGGGTGGTGGCGAGGTAGAGGACGAGGGCGATGGCGAGGGGGAGGAGGAGGCCCTGTTGTGGGGGGGGGAGGTTAGTGGTGGGTGGTGGAGGTGGGTGGTGGAGGGACGTACGCGGAGGACGTGGGCGAGGTTGGCCATGGGGGCCGTGAGGAGGAGGAGGTGGTGGTGGTGGTCCCTGGCGGTGTTGCTGGCGTGGTTCCTGGCGTGTGTGTGGTGGGAGCCGGGCGTGTTAGCTACAGCGTGTAGGGGATGGCTAAAGGGGACGGTATTCGGCGGATGGCTTCGGCGGATGGCTTCAGCAGGTAGCTTCAGCAGGTAGCTTCAGCAAATGGCCTCGGCGGAGGGCCTCAGCAGATTGCGGCCAGCAGCAGATATGGCCTTGGTCTCGGTGACGAGAGGCAGACTCGTCGGCCGGGCTGGGGCTGTAGGATGACCCAGCGTCGTGGGCAGGACATGGCGCAGGCGGAGGCGTCGCTGTCGTCAGCGGGCGAGTGGCCCCGTCGCAGCGCGCGCGCAAGCCACAGCACAGGGCCACAGGCAGGCAGGCTGGCCAGAGCGCCAGGGACGGCGGAGGCGGGCTGCAGCCAGCTAGGGGCTCGCGGGCTGGGCTGGCGGGCTCACGGGCTCACGGGCTCACGGGCTCGTCTCAGGAGAAGACGCCACGGCGCGAAACACGGTGGAGCCAGCTTCTGCACGCTCCGTGTGTTCACGACCGACTGCGCTCCTACTGTGTGTGTGTGTATCAGCTACAGGCATACAGACACCCCGACCGCCTGCACGTCTTGCCGCACGTCAGGCCGCACGTCAAGCCAGCGCCATGCACCAGAGCCGCTAAGCACTGCTCGGCCCCTTCCGCTCCCACTGCAGCCCTGGACCCCGACGGGCTCCCTCTCCCTCTCTGCACGCACCGTCCCAGCACCCTCCGCCCGGGCATGCCATGGACACCAAAGGCCGGCAGTCGTCCACGTCCAAGTTCTTCGGGCGCCGGCACAAGGACAAACCCACCGCCAGCGCCAGCACCAGCGCCAGCGACACGCGCCCGCCCGCAGACTCGCCGCCGGGCAGCGCCCATGGCTCGCAGTCGTCGCGCCATTCGCACCACCACTCGAGCAGCGCCGCCTCGCTCGACCGCCCCGTCTCGCTGAGCGCAGAGGGCATCTTCGCCAAGGCCGGCCCCATCAGCATCTTCGACTCGACCCAGCACGTCGAGCCGCACCACCTCAACAAGGGCGCCGGCGACTTCCACCAGTACCCCGTCTTCGACCCGGCCACCATGGCCCCCTCCTCCAGCTACGACCGCCCCGCTGCGAGGAGCAGAGACGGCCCCCCGCGCCCCCCGCCGCACCACCCCTCGGCCGCCACTTCCACAAACACCACCATGACCTCGCAGGCCGACAGCGACCGCGGCGTCAGCATGCAGCACTGGGGCGCCCGCGACAGCTCCACCACCACCTCCACCAGCAGGACCACCCCGGCCACCAGCGCCTACTACCCGCCCGCCGACTCGTCCGCCTACACGCGCGCCTCGTCCGACCAGGCCTCGGTCTACTCCAACGACTCGCGCACCCGCGGCAACAGCATCTACTACCCAAAGACAAACCACAACTCGCAGTCCACCTTTGCCTCTATCGGCCTCGACTCGGGCTCCCTGCTGCCCATGGCCACCTCGACCCCCCGCGACTCGCACCGCCACAACCTGCTGCACGCCGGCCACGCCGCCTCGCCCTTTGGCTCCAGCGCCAGCCTCGGCCAAAAGGGCTTCGACATTGAGCGGCCCCCCGACCACGTCGTCGAGAAGGAGTTTATGAACCTCATGGTCAAGCGCGGCTGGAAGAGCCTGCCCGAGCAGGCCCGCCGCCAGATGGAGGCCTACAAGATTGACAAGAAGTGGACCCTCGTCTACCAGGACAAGCTGGCCGAGCACAAGCACGAGGAGAAGAAGCGCCAGACCCAGCGCAACACGGGCGCCTATGGCGGCGGTGCCAATCCAGACATCCTCATCCGCGCAGAAGAGGAGGGCTCGCCCGAGTGGTATGTCAAAAAAGTCATGGACAACTCCATCACCAACAAGCAAATGTCGAGTCTGGAAATCAGCCTGCGCACGCAGCCCATCGCCTGGGTCAGGGGCTTCATCGAGGCACAGGGCCAGATTGCCCTCACAAACGTCCTGACCAAGATCAACCGCAGAAAGGGGACCGGGCCCGCCCCTCCCCCGAGCACCTTCAACCAAAAGACGGAAAACGACGTCGAGCGCGAGTACGAGATTGTCAAGTGCCTCAAGGCGCTGATGAACAACAAGTATGGCGCAGACAACGCGCTGGCCCATCCCTCCATCATCCAGGCCCTCGCAGGCTCCTTGATCTCCTCTCGACTCAACACACGAAAACTCGTCTCCGATGTCCTCACCTTTCTGTGCCATTGGGGCGAAGGAGGCGGCCACGAAAAGGTGCTGATTGCTCTTGATAACCTCAAGGCCCAGTATGGCGAAAACGGCCGCTTCGATGCATGGATGCGTGTCGTCGAAGTCACAGTCGATGGCCGCGGCAAGATGGGATCCATGGTCGGCGCCTCAGATGAGGTTCGCAGCGGTGGCATTGGCGTTGAGAACCTCCTCATGGAATACGCAATCGCAACACTCTTCTTCATCAACATGATTGTCGACGCACCCAAGCGCGACTTGCAGCTCAGGATGCATATCCGCGCCCAGTTCACCGGCTGCGGCATCAAGCGCATCTTCAAGAAGATGGAGGGCTTCCAGTACGACGTCATCGACAAGCAGATTGAGCAGTACATGGCCAACGAAGCCGTCGACTACGAGGACTTTCTCGAGCGCGAGAACAGCTCCATGGTGGACAGCGTCGATGGAGGCGAGACAAAGGACCTCAACGACCCTTCTCAGATTGCAGACGCCATCATGACAAAGGTCGGCGGCACTCGTGCGCAGGACTACTTCCTCTCTGCCATGCAGCACCTGCTGCTCATTCGGGACACGGAGCGGGAAGACCGCAACAGGATGTTTCAGCTTGTGGATTCGATGCTGAGCTACGTGGCTATGGACCGCCGACTGCCGGACATGGACCTGAAGCAGAGTCTAAACTTCACCGTCCAGTCGTTGCTCGACAAGCTGTACACGGACGGCGAAGCCCGCCAGATCCGAGACGAGGCCAACGCTGCACGCCAAATCGCCGACTCGGCCATTGCCGAGCGTGACGAGGTCAGAGCAGAACTCGAGCTGGGTGCAGATGGTCTGGTGCAGAAGCTGCAGAAGCAGGTCGCCGAGCAACAGCGCATCATCGACCTCCGCGGCAGACAGGTCGAGCAGATGAAGGCGGAGCTTGCCGAGGTGCAAAGAATGCGAGCGCAAGAACTGCAGCGTAATGAGCTGGAGACACGTGAGCTGTACCTCATGCTGAGAGACGCTCAAGATGTCGCAGCTGCAGCTTCCAAAAAGACTGGAAAGGACGGTCTGGGTGCCTCGGACCCGGCACAGATGCAAGGCATCATGGATCGCGAGCGTCTCATGAGCAGGCTCGAGATTCAGCTTCAGCGTGCCAAGACTCAGGCTACTCTGGAAGGCAAGACCCTGCAGATGGTGCAGCCGAGTGAGAAGCTGCGCGAGCTCAGAGAGAAGATGGAGGGCGGTGTGGGCGAGATGCCGGAAGACTATGCTGAAGGTCTGCATCCCAACGCTTTTGGCTCAGTACGAGCGAAGAGTGGAGTCCCGCGCAGGAAGCCTCTACCTGGTTCGGCCGGAGGCGACGACGAGATCATGTACGAAGACAACGACGACGACGACGATGTCATCATCGAGAAGCCGCGTCTTGTCCAGATGCACAAGCCCAAGCTCAGCGCATCGACCGCCAACGCCCTCATGGGCGAGATCGCATCCACAGTACCCAAGTACGAGGGCGACGAAGGACAGGCGAACGGTGCTCCTGCTGGAGCGATACCTCCACCTCCACCGCCGCCCCCCGGTGCTCTCGGGTTCCCTACTGGTCCTGCTGGAATACCTCCTCCCCCACCACCTCCTCCGGGTGCTCTCGGATTTCCCGCCAATATACCTCCTCCGCCGCCTATGCCCGGCACTAATGCTAATATTCCTCCCCCACCTCCACCACCACCCCCAGGCAAGCTCGGTTTTGGAGCGCCTGGAATCCCGCCTCCTCCACCAATGCCGGGCGCTCCACCGATGCCCGGCGATGGAAGCATGCCCCCTCCCCCGCCTCCCCCGCCTATGCCGGGCATGAAGCGGCCTGGTTTCCTCCCCAAGGGCTCCTTCAATGCTCCTGGGGCTATGGCGTTGTCAGGCCCCCGACCGAAGAAGAAGATGAAGGCTCTCCATTGGGACAAGGTCGACTCGCCGAGCTCGACTGTGTGGGCTGCGCATGGTCTGACTGCCGAAGAGAAGGAGGAGAAGTACCAAGAGCTGTCGAAGAAGGGTGTACTGGATGAAGTCGAAAAGCTCTTCCTGGCCAAGGAAATCAAACAACTCGGCAAGAAGGGCTCGAAGAAGGAGGAGAAGAAGCAGATCATCTCCCGCGACCTGATGCACAACTTCCAGATCAGCATGGCCAAGTTCTCGTCCTTTTCGGTCGAGGAGATTGTACAGATGATCATCCACTGCGACAAGAAGATTCTGGACGATCTGGTGGTCATGGAGTTCCTGCAGAAGAACGACTTCTGCGACGTTCCAGACAACACTGCGAAGCTCATGGCGCCGTACTCCAAGGACTGGACGGTGCCGAACCCTGCCGAGAGCAAGCGCGAGCAGGATCCAAACGAGCTTACAAGAGAGGATCAGATTTACCTGTACACAGCGTTTGAGCTCCATTCCTACTGGAAGAGCAGGATGAGGGCGCTGGCGTTGACGCGAACCTTCGAGACCGAGTATGACGAGATCTCCAACAAGCTGCTTGAAATCTCGCGTGTCTCGGACAGCTTGCGAAGCTCGTCCAGCCTCATCAGTGTCCTGGGCCTCATTTTGGACATTGGCAACTTCATGAACGACGCAAACAAGCAGGCCAACGGCTTCAAGCTGTCCACGCTGTCGCGTCTGGGTATGCTCAAGGACGACAAGAACGAGTCTACCTTTGCCGACGTGGTCGAGCGTATTGTGCGTAACCAGTACCCTGGCTGGGAGGGCTTCACCGACGAAATCGGCGGCGTTGTCGCGGCACAGAAGATCAACGTCGAGCAGCTGCAGACCGATGCGAAGAAGTACATCGACAACGTCAAGAACATCCAGATGTCGCTCGACGCAGGTAATCTGTCTGACCCCAGCAAGTTCCACCCCGAAGACAAGGTCTCTATCATTGTGCAGCGAAGCATGAAGGAGGCCAGGAGAAAGGCCGAGCAGCTGCAGGTCTTCCTCGAGGACATGCAGAAGAGCTACGACGATATCATGGCTTTCTATGGTGAAGATCCCACCGATGACTCTTCGCGCCGCGACTTCTTCGCCAAGCTGGCCAACTTCGTCCAGGAGTGGAAGGTATGTTCTCCTGTCTTCTCGCCTCGCCGCGCCGCTTGCTTACCGTCCCGCAGAAATCCAAGGAGAAGAACACAGGCCTCGAGGAGCAGCACCGCCGCAACGAAATCTCCATGCGCCGCAAGCAACAACAGCAAGTCGCGTCGCCCACCGCGACCTCGGACGATGGCGCCCCCAAGTCCCCCGCCAGTACCGGCGCCATGGACGACCTGCTCCAGAAACTGCGCGCCGCCAAACCCGAAGCGCGAGACCAGCGCGACCGCCGCCGCCGCGCGCGCCTCAAGGACCGCCACCAAGTGCGCGTTGCGTCCGGGCAGCAGATCCCCGAAATCGGCGTCAACGTGGACGACGACGCCGCAGATCCCAACGGCAACCCAGGCGAAGCCAGCGCCGACAAGCTCAGTGTTCTCAGTCCCACGTCTGAGACCAACGAGTCCGAGGCCAGCATCGCGGCATCCCTCGTGTCGCCCACCGCGCCCGGCGTCGACGTTGCAGAACGCGCGGCTGCCATGCTGGAGGGTCTGCAGCGGCCGGACAGCCTAAACAAGGACGGCAGTCTGAGCGTGAGACGGCGGAGGGAGGGCGCAGATACGGAGCGTGAGCGACGCAGGAGACGCAGACAGCAGGCGACCAGTAAAGCGAGCGACGACGGGGGGCTGATGAGTCCGAGCATACCCGAGGAGGGGGTCGACGGGAGCGAGGCAGGAAGCGTGGCCGGCGGGAGCGTGGCCGGTGATAGACCCGGTACCAGGGACGGGAGAGGCGATGACGGCGGGGACGACCGGCCGATCACGAGAGGCAGTGACGATCTCCCGCCTACACCCACCACTGTTGTTGTGCCCCCTAGCCCCGAGCAGAAGGGGAGGGAGCTGCCCACGCCGCCGCCCGACGAGTGATGCACTCACACATTCGCAGTCCCATCTCCCGGATGTCGAGACGAAAGAGCCATCGTGTCGGTGCCCCGTCACTAAGCCGGGACACCCTCAGCACGACAACATCAACAACAACAACAACAACAACAACAACAACAACAACAACAACAACAACAACAACAACAACAACAACAAGGCAGAGGAGAGAAGAGAAAAGCAAAGTCCAGAAGGAGGGATAGAGAGAGGGAGGGAGGGATAGAGGGAGGGACAGAGGAAGGGATACAGGGAAAAGGGCAACAAAACCCCACATATCTCATATTCGCAAATACCCCGTCCCGTTGTTGTGGGACAAAATTCAATTTTTTAAAACACCTTCTTCTTCCGTGTTAACATGTTTTGCCACTACTGTGCTGTTGTTTATATGGGTGTATTGCATTGCATGGCGTAGCAGAGTAGAGCAGAGTAGAGTAAAGTAGAGTGCTGTAGAAACGTACCGTTTATCTTGGTTTTGTAGGATGGGATGGGATAGGATGGGATGGGATGGGATGGGATAAGATAGGAAGGTGCGAAATGGAACCAGAACCGGAAATAGAAATGGAAATAATAGAATTGTTAGTTGTGTTTTAGTAGGGGTTCTAGCTTTGCATAGACTGGACTGGACTGCATAGGCTGCATGGGCTGCGTAGGCTGCATGGGCTGGGGTTGCATAGAGCGGTGCTGCATAGGGCAGTGTGCTGTGTTGTATTGTGTTATATTACATCCACATACAGCAACTAATACCCAGACACGAATTTCACCCCCCTTCCTTCCTACCTTCCTCCCTACTATTTTCTTAAATTCTCTACTAAAGCTAGAAAAAAGGGGAGTTACTTTTAGTTTCTCTGTAAGTGTGGGAATGAGTAGGTACTGTGTAGTGTAGAGGGACCTACTGAACCGAACTGAACTGAAAGGGAGGGGAAGGGAAGGGAAAGGGAGATGGGGTAAGATGAGGTGAGATGAGATGAGATGAGGTGCTGGGGTAGATAGACGGATGGATGGATGGACGGATGGATGGATAGATGGATGGATGTGAGTGTAGTAGTAGTACAGAAAAGAAAAGAAGGTAAGTTATAGCGTTACTGGGTTGGGTATAGTAATAGGGGGAGTTGGTTAGTGAATTGGGTTGGTTAGAGTATATGTGTAAGGGTAGTAATAACATCCTACCATCTTCCTGTTTCTAAGTCTCTAAGTTTCTGCTTTGTATTTGGGAAGCTGGAGTGTTGGGTCTTGGGGGGTTGCTGTTTTGGGCACGGTGAGGGATCGGTCGCTCAATCGGGTTACGCTTACGAGGAAGGCTGACGGACTACATCCCACCACTCCCCGCCCCAAATCCCCTCCCTTCTTCTTGACAGCATCTACGCTGTCTTGTTGATTGTAAAAGTACTATTCTAGGCACAGTGAGGGACCGCTCGCTTAACTAGGTCACGCTTACAAGGAACGCTGACGGACTACACTCCCTTCTTCTTGACGCCTCCACGCCGTCGCGCACAATGCAAGCGTACCGCCCGCGTCCCCACACACCCCATCGCTCCATCACCTTCGCCCACCCTGCTCTCGGCACCCTCCAAGGCATTGTCCTCCCCGGCGACAAAGTCGTCCAGTTCCATGGCGTCCCCTACGCCGCCGTCTCCCGGCGGTTCGAACACAGCACGCTCTTGACTACCCTCAACGACACCCAGAATGACTTTAGGTACCCCGGCTTTGCATGTCCGCACACCTTCGCCATGCAAGATGTCTACAGCGGAGGTCTGTACCCGTCCGAGGCTCCCATCCTGAGCGACGAACTGCAGTGTCTGACCGTGACGTTGAGCGTGCCGCTCTCGCTTCTGCTTCCCCCCAGCACGCCACATGCGCCAGAGCAGGACGGCAAGGTCCCCGTCCTGGCGTACATCCACGGCGGCGCTTTCCACGTCGGCAAAACAGACGCCGTGCACGACACCGCTCCCCTTGTTGCACAGTCTGTCGCTGACGCCCGGCCCGTGATAGCGGCGAGTCTGCAGTACCGGCTCGGCGCCCTTGGGTTCCTCGCCACCCCGGCCGGGGCGCGCAATCTCGGGCTGCACGACCAGAGGACGGGATTGCAGTGGCTGCAGCGCTTTGTCGGCGGGTTCGGCGGAGACAAGGGCCGTGTCACTGTGTTTGGGGAGAGCGCGGGTGGGTACTCCATCTGCTACCACATGCTGGGCGCGGAGCTGCTGTTCAGCCGCGCGGTCGTCATGTCTGGTGTCCCCGGGCCGCTGATGGTGCCTATTTCGGTTGCGGCGGCGGAGGACGAGTTTGGCCAGATCTGCGACGTGCTTGGTGTTTCAGAGCGTGGTCCGGCAGCCCTGGATGTTCTTTCTTCGCTCCCTGTGCAGGAGCTGGTTGACGCGGGGGATGCATGGGTCGCGAGGGGCAACTTCTGGCGCCCTGTGGTGGACGACTCGTTCTTCGCCCACACACATATCACGTGGGATACCATTCCCGCTCTTCTGGCGGCGTGTCCGTGGGTCGACGCCCTGATTGTAGGCAACACCGCGTTCGAGGGGACCCCGTATCTCTCCGTCGCCGCATCGCTCACCTCCTCGACCCTCGCGGCGCACATCGGTGCCGGGCTGAGCCCCGACGCAGCAGCCCAAGTCCTGGACGCATACCACATCACGCCCGACATGGACCAGACGCTCTTCACGCACGCAGCGACGCGGTGGCTGGGCGACATCATCTTCGACGCCCCGATCCACGCCCTGTGCGCCCAGTTTGCACGTCCGCACGCCGAGCACGCCCAAGCACAAGCTCCGCCCACCAAGAAACTCTACCGCTACCTCTTCGACGTAGGAAACCCCTTCCTCACCTCCCCGCTCTACCGCGTGCCCCACCACTGGGTGGACGTGTACTTCCTCTTCGGGACGCTGGGCTTCCGCTTCCCCACGCAGAAGCTGCGGGCTCTGAGCGCACAGCACGGGCGGATGTGGGTGGGTTTTGCGCACGGAGAGGCGCCATGGGGGGAATGTATCGCGCACGGCCGCGAGACAGGGGACCGGGGGGAAAGCGGGCTGGAAGGCAGCGTCATCATGGTCGCGGACGAGGTGGAAGGGTGGGTCGAGCGCTCGCTCCGCGACGACGAGGTGCGAAACGAACGCGACTGGGAAAGACTGGGGAGGCTGTGGGCCGCTTGGGGCGAGAAGAGGGGCGAGCCATGGGCGCCGCTGAGGTTGACAGAGGTCATGGACGCCAAAGAAGGGGCGTGAGGGCGTGATGCTTAGCAGGAGAATCACAAATCTGACTCCCTACACCTGGATACAACACCCGTGTATTACGCATCACCAGCCGCTACAACACCACACATTGTATTCCCCATCCAGCCGCTAGCGGTCGGTACCTCCCTCCCATCTCAACGCCATTATATCAACCCTCCACACATCGATACCGCGACAACGACGTCCAGCACGAGCGCAGTTAGGGAGTCTGTAGGACGCGTAGAGCAAGAAGAGGGGCAAGTTATAGGCGCTGTTGAGGTCAGTAGAGGTTATATATGCTACGAAATAGGCATAAGAGCAAATTTTGTAAAGCTCTGCTAACCTTAATATACGAGTCTCATGTTCAATTTCCAAGGCTTAGATATAACACCTATGTATAATGTAATACCTATGCTGCTTTAGCGCTGTATATAGTATTCTCTAACTAGCTACTAGAAGTCTTTACAGCCTATCTTAACGCAATGCGTCGACACCGCTCCGCATCTCCTCTCTTACAGCCTTAGTTGTGCTGGTGTGCTTCTCTGCCTGCTAATACACTTAGGATACGTACCTATCCTACCTATTTGTTAACAATACGTCCCCCTATAGCTCTTAAGATAGCAGTGTAAATAAAATATCTATAGTCTATTTCTAAATTTATATCTAATACTTATACACAGTATAATGCTATATATAGTATATTTACTAATTAGCTACTAGCGGCTATTACTACCTACCCTAACACTGTCTTATTACTTTCTTATCTCTATATATATGCAGACCTACTACCCTCCTCTTGCTGTCTACACTTAACACTACCCGCATCTCCTCTCTTATAGCCTTAGTTGTGCTTTTCTGCTAGAATACTCGGGACATCCTACTCCTCTGCATCGACTACACGAACCGTGAGGCGATAGCGAGGCCGTTCAACAGCGGTGCATGAAGCACCATCCGCACCTCCCCGATTATGGTCCCGCATGGCAGGGGAGGGGGCAAGATATCAGCGACATGGCGCTCTTGAAACCTCCAGGCCGCAGTGCTTGAAGGGCAGGGAAGTGGGTAGGTGGTGGTGTACACATCCCCCCCGCCAACCGTAAACTGCTTGTAAGCGCAGAATCCTGTAGCGTCTTAAGCAAACCTACCATTGCATCGAGAGCTCACGGTAGGACATTGGAGATTGAAGTGATCTACACGTTGTTCTAAAGACTGTGAAAAACAGCGGCGTTGTGGAGTCGCTACATAGCATGTCTTTACTCTGTACGATGCGCGGACCCCCCTCTGGCCTTGGGACGCGTTGCTAGACCACCTCTCCGCTCCGTTGTTGAAGGGCTCTCTGCTTGGGTGCGGGGGATGTGCTGGAGCGCCCAAAGTTACCCGTGGTAGGCCAGACGGTAGCTTCGTATACGTCCTATAGCCCCAGCTAGACAGCGGAGCCTGCACAGGGAGGTACTACGACGTGTGCGGGGTTGCCCTGCCAGAAGACTGCTGTTCGTCTGCTTTATAGATGAAACTACCTCTTCGGTCCTCTGTTGAGTCTGTCCTAGCTGGTGCCGTCGATATACACGTTTCATAGTAAGTTTATGTCTACTACAAGAGTAGACAGGGTTTACAACAATATGTGTGCCGTATACAATGTGTGTGATAGCTCTATACTCTTGCCAGGTAGATGTCGCTTCTAGGTTGGAGACTAGTACTGTAGTGGAGAGGTGGGGAGGGGATGGAGTACTGCAGGAGAGAGGCAGCGACAACCGATTAATGTGGAGGAAAGAAGGTTGGGTTGTGGGTAGAAGTACAAGGCAGCCCTACTGTTTTGTATATAGAGGATAGCTACGTTAGGTTACGTACACAGGCAACCTGACCTTTTAGAGTGCCTGGGTACCTTTTGTTTACAGCCTGCAGTGCACTATTTTCCATCTGTCTTGAAACCCTAGTAATTCAGAAGTTTGGGGGCAACGATAACGGTTGATGAGACACTTGTGCTTAGGTACAGTTTCGTGTACCTGGAGAAATGCTAGATGAGAGGCATGCTGACGGGGTTGAACCGCGCTGGTTGAGGGTCAACGGGCGCCTGTGCGGTTACGAACGCGGTCAGCAGGAGCGAGTACCTAGATGCTCGCTTTTACACACCGACGAAGGAGTTGGAAGACCTTCAGCTTGTAGAGACAGTGAGGAGTGCGGGAAAGACGCCGCGTAAGACTTTCTGCCTTCAATCTTGCGGTATCTCGTGGCTCGCGAGTATAGTCTTGCGCCAACACGACATGATTAGCCCCAGAGGATGGTTCTCTTCTTGATGCGACTACTCTTGCACGTGAATACACTGGCGAAGATATCCTTGTCCTCGTCCCAGTGTACCTGAGGGTGGCTATCTCTCCACATATCATTTACATAGAAGTTTCCTGCGCGTTCGTAGCGGTCTCCATGGCGTTGTAACACAAAGCCTCTTCCGCGAGTTCTGCCTACAAAAACTGCCAACAAGGACGCTCTCATGCTAGGACAGGCAGGTTCCAAATCGTATCTGACTTCGATGCTGACGAAAATGTCACTAGTGAGTTGCAGCGTTGCCTGTTCATGGTAGTACGCCGTCGATTCCCACACAGACTTCGGTTCGAAGGCAACATCGTCCAAGGGCTGTGGCGTTCCATGTGTCGGAGGTGGTGGCCGGTCATCATACGCACTCCATACTGCATTATTTATTACGAAAGAGTACGCCGTCAGACGCAGGCACTTCGATTCGTCAGTGCTGGTATGGACATTCACTCTGCCGAACACAAGGATTTTGATGTCGTCGTAATGATATCCGTTCCAAAGACCGACTTGGAAGTCATCTGCACTGATTAGAACACTCGGGATTGGTAAATAAAGCTTGCACCTCCACTTCCAGCCTAAGGGAGACCAGCTCGGGTATCCTGAGCGACGCTTCCCAGGGGTACCTGGCCAGTCGATGGAAATGTATACACTTGGATTCTGCACGTCCTCTCCTGCAGCGTAAGGAACGCCCCATATGTGATTCCAGGAAACATCGCGGTCATGAAACATGTTGAACATGCCGACTATGGCGTTCAGCGCATCCTTGTCAAATGTCAACTGGCGCCCTACATACTCAGAGAGAATCTTCTCAGATTGAGCCAGAAAATGGTGTTTACCCAACGGGACATGCTCTTGGAGTCGAAACGGCTCCGAGAGCAGAGTGCGACCGCAGAGTATATTCGAAAACGATGTCACCGATAGGTAACAGAAGAAACGTAGTCCATCGTCGCAAAACACCAGTCTCCTGCGAGAAAGAATGTCCTCCTGCAATGTCCAACCACGTGATAACCACTTTGCGCGATTGAAACATAGCCCGCTTCCTTCTAAAAAGATATTTCTCGAGATTCCGGGAAGACCGTATGCAGGGTCATCACCAGCAGCTGCTATGAGCGTCATTTCAGCTGTGGCGTAGATGGCGCCCATCTGTTGCAGCTGCTGATGTTTGTGACTTCCTCCTTGATCGATGCACTGTCAAACTCAGCGCTGAACTCAACTTTACTTCTAAACATACAAATCTATCGATCCAGAGGTAGCGATGACCAAGATACATAGTTGCTGTGATGCTGTCCTCGATAGTCTGAGGTAGGATTCCATCCAGGGCGCAAGGCTGTTGGTTCTCGCCCCACACGTACGACAGCGCGAAGTACCTGCAGTCGGGTGGAGCTGGAATGACTGTTCTTCGGATACAGTCGATGACTTTCATGTCCTTGATCGTCGATTGCAGTTTTGTATCCATTCTACACTGTACATGAGAGTGTATGCAATCGTCGAACTTGGCCCGAAGACCGTTCAGGCTCTCCTTGTCCTTGATTCCTGCAAAGGACATTGTAGTCCTTGCTTGAAGCGATTGTTGCATAAGCATTTCGTAGCGGAGTTGGACTGCTAAGATCCAGCGATGTTGCGTAACTCGCTCAGCCTTGTCGGTAGAGTCGCGTTTATGTCGTGGATGTACCGTGTACGAGGTCCTGTCGTGGCCAGACGCAAGTTCAATCAACAGTCCAGCTCAGGGAGACTTATAAGAGCGATCGGGGGAGGTGGAGAAAGAGAACTTTTGTCAACAGGCTGAAGATGTTAGAGCGAGGCGCTTACCCTGCTAGCCAAATCAGGAAGTAAGGATGCACTGCCACTTCACATGTAGTCACGAGCAACCACCCTCACGATCTGAGGCAAACGTCCCTCGATATGGGCCTTGTGCATTTCTGGATTCAGAAGAGCATATTTCAACCGTCCAAACGGCTCAATTTGCTCGAGACGCCCCCTCATACAAGCGCGTGCGATACCCATGCACCACAAACACGCTTCCCAGCCACGAATTCAACACAGTTCGTGATCAGCGGCAAAGATGGCTGTCCACGAGAACTTCGAAGCTGCATTATGTTTGCCTGTAGTCTACGAACTGCAGCTGCACTGCATCAAGCCCTTGAACTTTGGTACATCACCCACGAACCGCTGCTCTTCCTCTGCATTCCAGCTCCACCCTTCCTCATACGGACTGAGATTCATCTTCATGACCTGTGTCAGGATCTCGCGCTCGCCCTTCTTCTCCACTCTGTCGATCAGCTCGTCGAGGATCCAGGAGCGGGGGACAAACTGTTGGCGTTAGTACATGGCCGCCATTGAAAGAAACATGTCCCCTCTTCGTTGATGGTTTGGGAGGAGTGAGGGAAGGAAAAAAAAGTACTTACGCTGGGATTCACGGCCTTCATTGCCTCCTGTCTTCCGGCATCGTTCTCGCCCCAGTCTTCTCTCACCCGTGCAGCCCACGCATCGAGCCACTTTGCGATTCTCTTGCGCGAGTCCGCGCCCTCCTTGGGGAGGTTATCGGCGCGGAAGAAAACATCCGCCGCGCTCTGTCGTCCCTCGTCGCTCTCCAGCTTCGACAGCTGCAGGGTCGAGAGGCGGCGGAACGCGTGGTGGAAATCCAGCTCGTATGCCTCGAGGATGTCAAGGAGTTCCGAGAACAAGGCGTCGAAATCGCTGTCTTTCTGGGACTTGAGGCCCAGACGCGTGGTCATCAGCCGCTTGTACTCGGCGAGAAACACGGCTTTATACTCTTCGCCCGCGCGCTCGATGATGCCTTCGGCGCGCTTGACGAGGTCTGGCGCCGCGTCCTCGCTGACGCCCTTGGCTACGAACTCAGCGCTGTCAACGTTCGAGCCGGCGCCCATCAACTCGCCAAATGCCTCACCTAGCCGCACAAGGTTCCACCAGATGATGGTGGGCTGGTTGCGGTAGCTGTAGCGCAGCATATGGTCGTCGTGGTTGGGGGTGTAGGATGGGTCAAAGGTGTCGAGGAAGGCGAAGGGCCCGAAGTCGATGCTCAGGCCGAGAATGGAGGTGTTGTCTGTGTTGAGAACGCCGTTCATGAAGCCGTAGGCTTGCCATTTGGCGACGGTGGCGGCGTTGTTGCGGACGACGGCGCGGTAGAGACGGGTGTAGCGGTTCTCCTCCTCGAGGCCGGAGCCTTCGATGGTGTCTTTTGCTACACCGGTCTGTACTTGGGTGTGTGTCGCCTTGGCTTCGCCAGCGGGAAGCTTTGATGGCAGCTTGTCCCACCCTCCGTAGACGTGCTCGGCGGTGTAGTCGGACAGCGTGCGCAACGTCTCGCGGTCACCACGCATGCGCTGAAGATCGAATGTGCCAAATCGAATCCAACTCTGCGCGAATCGAGTGACGATGGCGCCAGGCTCAATCCGCTCGCGCATGATCTTTGTGCCCTTGTTCAGCGTGAGCGCCAGCGCTCTTGTAGACGGGATGCCAATCGCGTTGAGGTACTCGGACACGACGAACTCGCGGATCGACGAACGCAGCACCGCCCGTCCGTCCGCAAAGCGCGAGTATGGTGTTCGACCGGCGCCCTTGAGCTGGACCTCATAGCGTACGCCTGTCGAAGGGTTCGTGGCTTCGAATAATGAGATGGCTCTTCCATCACCCAGCTGGCCGGCCCACTGCCCAAATTGGTAGCCGCCATAGCACTGCGCCCAGGGATAGATGCCCTCATCCGGCTTTTCGGGGTCCCATGTGAGGATCTTTTGACCAGAAACCACCTGTTGAAACTCCTCTGACTGCGCTTCCTCCTCTTTCAGCCCGAGGTCTTGCAGGGCGCGTTGACTGACACCAAGAAGCTCGGAGTCGCCTTGTGGATCAGGCCGGACGTATGTGTACAGCGCCTCCTTCACCATGCGCGGACCGAGAGTCTGTCGTGGCGCATCATGCGAATCCTCGGGTGTGGGGAAGGCAGCGTCCGGAGGCAGGTTCTGCGTGAAGACGCTCGACTTGGGCAGCGACTGTAGCGTGTGCTCGCCCTTGGGCTGGGAGCCATTCAGGTGCGCCATGACTTGGCTAAGACGACTCGACGTGTGGAAAGGTCGTGCTGCAGAATTCGTAGGGCCGGATATCAGAGGCTTCGAGAGTCGAGAGAGGCGAAGCATGAGCTGTCAAAGTGTGCAAACAATTAACAGCTGGGGGAATGGAGCGGAAAGGAGGGGAAGGCGAATTATTTACATGCCGTCGAGTATCTGTCAGAGTGATGTGCCTGGACCTGTGGCGTCATGCCGCGGCGCCCGTTTCTTATCGATAGCAGAGCTGCAACTGACTCGCGCAAATAAATGTTCAATGTCGACAGTGAAGACGACCAACCAATCACGACACTTCACTTTTGCACCACCTCAGCATGAACGGCCAGCACATCCCTGGCTTCTACTACGACACAGAGAAGAAGAAGTACTTCAAGATCCAAAGTCAATCGCAAGCACGCGGCCTGGACCTCAAATACTCGACATCGAACCTGGTGAAAGAGCGCAGAAAAGAAAGCGTCCAACGAGCAGCCACCGCAAAATCAAAAAGACTCCAGAAAGAACGTGTCGTCCGCCGCCATGCCCACAGCTTCGCCCAGTCCGACCTCGACAGAGAGATCGGCTTCAAGCGGCGCGCCGTCTACCTGCACTCCATCTGGCCCAGGGCATGCATGTCTGGCGTCTCCAGCACCCCAAACCCCGTGACCAGCAGCGACGACGCAGGCATCATCCGCTTCTTCGACCGAGACCCCGTGTCCAAGACCATCTACGCCGTGTGTGGAGAAAACACCATCCAGCGCCGCCACTACCTCGGGGACGACCAGGCAGCCAATCTGCGCAACCCCGCCGCACGCCGCAGACTCAAGGCCCTCACCACGCAGGAGCGCTATGGATACTACCCCTGGGACGAGCTGGGCCGCACCACCTCCCCCATCTCGTCTCTGCAGTACATGCCCTCCTCCGGCGCGCTGGGCGTGACGACAATCGGCTCCGACCGGCCGCCCGTGGTGCTGCTCAGTGACCCCGAGCGCAACGGACCGCACATCTACCAAAAGTTCACGCCCAAGTCATGCGGCGCCATCTTCTGCTCTGCAGCGCGCCCATTCCCATCCACTACCCCCCGCCACCGCAACAGCGTCGCAGCGCGCGAGACAGAGCTGCTAGCCGTCGGTGCGCAGTCATCGCTTCTCCTATTCAGTCGCTCCGAGGCAGGGACCTGGGACTCGTCGCCGCTGGGGAGCAGTGTAGGCGCCGACATCCTCGCGCTGGCATGGCTCGACGCCACGACCCTCGCGGCCGGGTGCCGCAACGGCAAAATCCTCCTCTGCGACTTGCGCTCCCGCCGCGCAACCCACGCCCTCACCCACCCGTACGCTATTGGCGCCCTCGCGCGCGCAGACGACCCTACACGTCTGCTCTGCGGAGGACTGCAGGACACGCTGTTCCTGTACGACGTGCGCTTTTCTTCCTCTTCCTCTCAATCCTCCTCCCACAACCCCACCGCATCGCATCTCGGATCAACACACTACACGCCCGCCTACTTCTCCGCGCTGTACCCAGGCGGGCCCTCGCACCGCAAGCGCAAAACGATGCAACACCGCGCGCGCACGCAGTGGTCGCAGCCTGTCCTCGCCTTCTCGCACAGCAACGTCGACGACCTGGATGTCGGGGTGGCGGTGTGTGCGCGGCTGGGGGTGGTGGCTGCGGTGCAGGGGGTTGGGTGGGCGGGAGACAGTGGTGCAATGCCGGTGCGTGGGCGGGCGGGAAACAATAATCCAACGCAGAAGACCCAAGGAACGGGAGAAAGGAGTGCCGTAGAAACAGCAACGGGAAGAATACGAGTCAGCAACCTCTGGACAGGGCGGGTAATCAAGGAGTTATCCTGCGCCGTCGTGGGCCCGGGAAAGACAGTAGCGGGGAAGACGAGGGGGCTGAAGTGGATAGTTGATGGTGATGACGAGGGGGGGGAGGTCAAGTTGTGGGCTGGGGTTGGAGGGGGAATAGGCGAGTATGCATGGTAGGAGGGGGGCATGGGATGGGACTGTGTGTACGGTGGGAATGGGATGATGCATGTCAGGTTGATGGGGTCAGCATGGTTCAAATACAACATGGTCGTCAGGCTGTAGGTAGCTGTGTTGATACAGATATTCAATCCACACCCCCGACAAGCCACTCGCCCACCTCGACGCCCACACTCCTCCCCAACCCCCTCACAACCTCCCACCCGAACCCGACCCTCCACCGCGCCCCGCCCTCGAGCGGATCCGCCGCCCCTGCGCCCGTGCGGACCAGCAATCGCAGACTCGCTAGCGTCGCCACACTGCCCATCAAGTCCGCGCTCTGGGGCACATTCTCCACCAGCAGCGCTCTGAAAATCGCAAAAAGCCGGTCGAGCGGGAAGGGCGAAGGGGTGAGCAGGTGGCGGGGTGTGCGGCGGTGCTTGACGCCCGATTTCGAGGTCGCCGAGAGCGAGGCGGCGGTGGGGGCGCGCCGGCGGTTTTTGCGCTTGTCGGTGTGTTTCATAAAGTATGTAATGTCTGTACGGGCGGGGTTGTAGGAGGCGAGGTAGGCGGCGATGAGGAGGTGGGTGGTGTAGAAGGGAAGCGAGTGGATGAGGCCCTGGACGGACTTGTGGCGGGCGGCCGTGCCAGGGGTTGGGGCGATGATGCGGTCGAGCACTGCGTCCTCGCCTTGGAAGAGGTGCCGGCGGTTCACCATGAGGCGGGAGAAGTCGCGCGTGCCAAAGTCGCCGGCGACGATGGGCGCGACGAAGGGCCGCCAGAGGCGCAGGGCTGCGGCGCGAAAGCTGAGCAGGTCGCGGCCGGTGTGTTTGCTCAGGCTGTCGTAGACGGCGGCCAGGAAGCGGTTCCACAGCCACGCGTCGTCTTCGGCAGCAAGGTCGGGCGTGTAGTCTGGGAACTTGTCGGCCGAGGGAGGGGTGACGAAGACCTTGGGGGTGTTCTTGCTGAGGATGGTGAGGAGTTGCGGGCGCGTGTAAGGTGGAAAGGCAATGTACGGCAGGGAGGAGGAGTGGCGCAGGGCGGGCGCGATGGGAAGCGTCGTGGTGACGATGATGGCGAGGTTGGGTATCTGCAGTGATATGGTCAGCATGTTGCAGCACAGTTGGCCATGTTCGACGCACCGTCTCGCCCAATCTGCCCAGAGCCGCGATGAGCGTCCCCCCGGGTTCCCTGAGCTTGTCGAGGGCGTCCAGCACCAGCACAAACTTGCCCCTCCCTTGCAGCAGCTTCTCCAGATTCACACACAGCGCACTCAAGTTCTCGGTCCGCGCATACGGCCGTCGGTCGATTGTCTCATCGTAGGCCTCCTGCAGCGCATCGAGCGACGCTGCTACGATGCGCTCAAGCAAATGTCGTGTGGTGATGCATTCGCGCACGCTGAGTATGGTGTGCGGGATATGCGCAAGGTGGAAGTATGCTCGCAAAATGGACGACTTGCCCGTCGCTGTCAGGCCGTGGATGTTGGCCAAGGGTGGTGAGGGGAGGTGAGTCTAGGTTGTTAGCTGTGTAGCTCCAGGCGCAAGCATTGCCGTACCGTATACAGAGCAGCCAGATGCTGGATTTGCTGTTCACGACATGCGAATTCGCCCGTCAGTTGCGCAATAATCTCATCTGGCAGCATTGTTGTGTGCTGTTGTGGATGCTGAGCGCTAAATATTGGTCGTCATTGACGCGCGAGTAGTGACTAGCCACGCGCACAGACACGGTATAGACGCGCCTACTTACACGATGACCTGCACCACCACAGGACAGAACCCATGTCATGCAAGTTGCCGGAGAGCACTTCCAGGTCTCTGCTACGATGATAGAGCTCATTCCGGATGTAGGCCATAAATTTGCTTTGACAATACTGTGTTTAGCCGTAGCGTGAGTAACTTCGAAAAAGAGACGCTGTGTTCAACATGGTGGTGACATGGGCATCACTTTTGGTCTAGTATACTTGGCAAGGAGGACAAGCATGTTTACGACACGCCAGGCAGTCTCTAAGTATCGACCTCCACAAGCGCATCTCGCGATATCCAACGCACCGAAAGCAAATTGGGCGTTGTCAGAGAGACTTCAATCTTCTGTGAACCACATCTACGACCCAGAGTCAAGTGAAGTATCTGAGGGATTTCTCTAGAATTTGGGAATTGCAGAAAACGCGTTTTTAATGACACAAAAGTCCAATAGATACTAGATAGCTACATATAATCGAGCAGACTGATCTTGTGAACTGTTCACACTACACGTTCATCTCCCACTACACAAGCACATAGCGGCGACGTACAGAGGCGTACAGTGGCGTGGCCGACGAATAGCAACCGACTCGTCTATGCCTTCTCCACCTGCACGTGAGCCTCCTTAAGGCTGTTGGAGCGGTTGTCCAGGCCGACCTTGCCATCAATGTCAATGTCAGCAACCTCTGCATTCTCGCCGTCAAAGATGCGGGCAATCTCCTCAAGAGTGGGACCGCTGCACAAAACGTTAGCTCCAATTCAACCTGGCGAGCACGGAAAGCAACATACCGAGTCTCGACGTAGAAGTAGTACACCCAGATCAGCTCGAGAAGAACCCAGCCGGCGTAGCAGGCGAACAGCTTCCAGTTCTGGCCGAACCAGCCACCGCCCTCGGAGATGGGGATGGGGTTCACGTAGTTGTTGATGGTGAGGGCGACTTGGACCGAAAGGTTCATGATGAAGACACCCTTGGCGCGGAGCTTGTAGGGGAGAATCTCGACGGTGTAAGCGACCAGGAGACCCGACCAGGCCAGAGCGTAGGCGACACCGTGCAGCCAGACGAAAACAATGTTGATGTAGCCGATTGCGATTTTGTCCGTCTTTGCGTATTGCTGACCAGTGATGGTGGCGCAGATCAAGAAAATTAGCATGCCGCCGGTGCTGTTTGAAAAAGTCAGTCAATTTGTTATAACGCAGCGGATGTGCACACTTACGCAGCGAGGAACAGCGGGCGTCTGCCAACACGGTCGACCAGCAGAGCGCATGAGATGGAGACAAACAGCGAGAGGACCTTGTTTCCAGCATCCAGACCAAGCTTCTGAGTCTGGCCCGTGATACCGGCACCCTCGTAGATGATGGAAGCGTAGTAGCTGATGAGGGCATTGCCAGACCACTGGGAGAAGAGACCGAGGGAGATGATGATCAACAGTCGCTTACGGTTACCCGCAGTCTTGATAAAGTCCAAGTACGAGGAGGTCTTCTGGTGCAGGTACTCCAGGCGGATTGTCTCCTTCATTTCGGTGTACTCAAACACGACAGTGGAATCGCTATCGTTGCCGTCCGCGTGGTAGTGGGCAAGCATGCTGAGCGCCTCATCGTTCCTGTCTTTGGACAGCAGCCAACGTGGGGACCTAGAAGTCAAAGTTAGCCAATCGCAAAAAACAGTTTGGTAAGATGAGAAGAACTTACTCGGGAATCCACCAGATGAATGTGAGCTGGATGACGGAGAAGATACCCTGGACGAGGGTCGGGAGTCTCCAGGACCAAGTGCTGCCAATGTGCTGCGTGCCAAAAGCCAACCAACCGCAGATCAGGGCACCAAGGTTCCACAAACAGTTGTAGACGGTCGTGATCCTGGCACGATGCTGAGGATGCGCGATTTCAGTGATAAGCATAGGGCAGGAGAGTTGAGCCATGGAGTTGCCGAAACCCATGAAGAAACGGGCGCCCTCGTACTGCGGGCGGCTCATAGAGGCAGTCTGGACAGCGGCGGCAACGACCATGATGATGCAACCGACGGTGATGGGAGTCTTGCGGCCGAACTTATCGCTGAGGTAAGGTACAACGGGGAGAGAAAC
The DNA here is from genome assembly GCA_016767195.1 of Stagonosporopsis rhizophila. Taxonomy (NCBI): domain Eukaryota; kingdom Fungi; phylum Ascomycota; class Dothideomycetes; order Pleosporales; family Didymellaceae; genus Stagonosporopsis; species Stagonosporopsis rhizophila. The sequence continues at coordinate 165,582 of CP068509.1, forward strand.
GATGGAACCGATCGAGTACATGGCGCTGAGACGACCCAGAGTGTCCTTGGAAGGGTGACCCATGGTATCCTGCCAGGAGTCGAGAATCTGAGAGGTGTTCATGAGAGATCTTCGCACAGTCAGCCCACCGCCCTTCTTTGTTCCGCAGGACCCAAGAAACTCACCCATCGTAACCGGTGGTGGCAGAGCAGACGCAAAGAACCATGCAGTAAAAGTAGAGCTTGCGCATGTTGGGCGACTTGGACCATGATACCGGTGGAAGCTCAGGCGCAGCTTCCTGTGCCTCGACCACATTGGTCTGATCGGGACGCTTGAAATGGGACTTCATCGCGGATAGTAATTGACCGGCTATTGCAGCGGCCGATGACTTGCAATGCGGAGGTGGAGTAGATACTGGGGAAAAATTGGAGCACAGGGGGAACGTCTGAAACTTATATGCTAGACGGTATATCCATGCGGGCGCATACACTCACGCGAGTCCCCATACCTAGGTATATGCGGGCCGCACAGCAGCAGATGGCAAAAGACGGGGTGGGTATTATCGCAATTAGGCTAATGTCCTGCCAGATCAGATCGAAGGCGATTCCTTTGATTGGGCGGGTACTGCGTGTGGCTCAGCCACCAACGTTTTTGGGAGTATTGGACCGGATCTGACCCCGGATTCCCGGGTCGAGAAGCTGCTCATGTGAGCAGGCCAAGATCAACTGCAAGCCTGCGCAGCTTATGTTGTTGGAGATCCATTTGGTATGCATTAAATATCGGAGAAGGATTTGACAGACTCCCAGTTGCTGCCCTTGCAGCGAGAGACGAGCCTGGAGATCGTCCTAATGAGGTTACCGACATCCATGATCGCCTGCGAGGCGGTGGCCATTCGCTTTAGGCACTTGTCCTTAGCCAAGCGTATCAATTCCTCGATGAATGACCTTAACATTCAAGCTGCATGTGCGCTTGCCTAAGACATCTGGCCTCGAACAGCTCGGTCAAGCGTGATGTCTTGCAAGAAAGTAGGCGTAAACCAACTCAGATCAGCCGTTCGCTCGTAATAGTGACCCTGAGACTTGCTCTGGGCATCCGGGCCTTTAGCCGAAGGCTATACTGTAAGGACTTTCCAGCAGCGAGCATGAGCAGTTAGGCGGGTCGAGCAACTAGACGATCGCCTCTTTTGATCGTTTGTCACTCTCAGTCATCGGGGCCAGTCATTGGTCGCCGAAGCGGCCATCAAGGGTTGATTTTAATCCTGGCTGAACGGTGCCCTCCTGGCCAATGCCCCCTTGGCAACAATCTCCGTCCAAAGGAATAGGTACTCCTCATCAAACGCGTTTCGAGACGATGTTCACACCGCACACACATGCGATGGCGGGGGCGGGAAACGACACAAATGCATCTCCGCTGAAGCATATATTTCAGACTAATTTGATATTGAGGTTCACAAATTCCACTATCTTCTAATTAACGCGTAACCTCCAGAAACCTAGTGTAATGATGCTCCACGTCTGTAGGCCATTGATCAGGCCGTTCATCGTTTCAAGCTTTTGCTACTGTTCGTAGGCAGGCGGCGCATCGGTGAGCCATTCAGATTTACCGTTTGGTCGGTTTTTGTGGAGATGAATGTGACTGATTGTGAATTAATCCGTGGACGCAGCGTGCGGCTGGTCTGATGTTGTACTGTTTGCACTAGAGGTTTAGTCAGATGGGGTCAACCCCACACACTCCACTGCAACTTCATGCAATATCGACCTAGTGCCATGTCAGTGATGCATTCAGGCAGGGGTCTGGTGAAAGGCTCGGAGCTCAGGGTAAACTCTGTCTAGTCAGAGACTAATTTTGCTGCACCGCCACAGGTGTGTGATGAAGCTCAATGGTCAGTTTGGGATACTGCGGAAGCGGACCTTGGTCGGGCTATTTTCTGGGGTCCGCTAAAATGTACCGACGAACGCACGTGCGTGCATAGCACAATATCAGCAGCGAAAGTGGGTGCGGTAGTTGAATGTAGTTGATTGATCTGCTGGTCGTCGAATATTTATATCTGGGTATCTCATGCCTGGTAACCCTGTATCGCCCTGCCTGTAATGCACACAACAAGTAGTCCAATACGCCGTAGAATGCTCCGTATCCAATGCGATCCTGTCCCGCCCTCATGTCGTTCTAGACATGCAGCGATTCCTTGATACCGTCGCCCTGGGCGTTCGTGTCCTCCTTGTACTCCCAAGCCAGGAACTTCCAGTTCAGCTCGCTCGGTCGCCAGAACATGCCATGCTTCAGTCCACCGTGCAGGGGCGCGCTGCCTTCGGCCGTGTCAGACGTCATGCCGCCAGTGAGGGGCATGCGCTTTGCGAAGATGCAGCGTCGGAAGCGAGAGTGCAGGATCGCCATCGAGCACATGACGCAGGGTTCGTTCGTTAGGTAGATGTCAAGGTCAACACACAGATAGCCACTCTGGTTGATGTTGTCTTTGACGAAGTACTCGCGCTCCAGTTCGGTGAGGGGAATGTCGCAGAAGAGCGAGCGGTCAAGTATTGCTGGATCGGCACCCGCAGCTCGGAGCCTCTTCTTCGCAACCATGGCGATGGCGCGCTGTACAGCATGGGCCATGACGTTGCCAGTGCCTTTGTGCTGCTCGATGGCACCAGAGGGTGACCTCCAGCGACAGTCGCCCGCAACCACGACGACTTCGGGTGCGCCTTTGGTCTGGTCCACCACAACTACGCCCAGCTTCTCGCCCAGGCACTGCTCGGAGATGCACTGGCCGGCCGTGCGTGCGAGAGCGAGCCAGCTACCTACCTTGTCCTCAATTTCGGCCTGGTTGCGTGCCACAAGACTCGGGTGTGGGCCGTATGGGTTGGTGTTCTTGTACGAGATGGGCCAGTACTGCTCACTCCACTCATCGGACTGCTCGCCAGAAATGGGTGCCAGCAATGGGACGGTCACGTAGAAGACGCGCGGCGTTGTCCTGCCATTGTCGAAGGGCGGGCATTTGCGGAGCAGGACGAGCAGATCGTCATGCTGGATATGCTTCGTGGGACACAGGAGGAAGTAACGCACTAGATCCATGTCTTTAGTAACGTCCCCAGCAGTGCTTTCGTCGACTGTGGGCGTGGACGGAGGAGACGGAAGGGAGGGCAGAGATGCAGGGGATGGAGACAACAATGCGGGCGCAGGATCATCCTCATCACCTCTGGGGAGCCTCGCGGGCGGATAGAACTGCTTCTGCAGCTGGGGCGGCAGGTACTTGAACTGCACAACGCGGCGCAGGTGCGAGATCTCGGACGTCTTGAAGTCAGGAATGGCTGCTTGCACGACACTGCACTGTTAATCAGAGATCAATTGGTATGCCTCGAGTGAGCGGCTCACTCCTTGACAACATTGGCATGCTTCGCTGGCACTTCGACGACGTAGACAACGTGCGTCTCGAGGCTGGCGCGCACTTCGTCTTTGGTCCGCAGGGGAACGAGACGCCCGGTGAGGGGAGTGGAGTCGCTCATTGCATCGTCTGCAAGCTGCGGCTGGGCTACGATTTGGTGCTGGCGTGAGTGCCGAGTTTTGTGAGTGCTGGCTGCTGGCTGTCGAGGAGAATTGGACCTCTGCCGCAACAAAAGTCGCAGGCCTCGGCTGGTCGGTGTTTCCCTTCGCCGACACCGCCTTCCAGCCTTGAACGTCACCCCAAGCAGGTGCACAGCATGCTAGCAGCAACCTCGACGCGTCGAAGCAGTCGTTGCACATGAATTAATGCTCGCCGTCTTGTGCGCTTTCCCTTCACGCACGAGTACGCCTTCCTCCTCTCATCCTTAGCAACAACATCCTTCGCAACAAGAAACCGTGGAAGTGTAGACCTCCGGGCCGCCGGGCCGTCCAAGTCAACAGCACGTGACACCGTCCACTGTTCCAAGCAGGCACTCGCCTGGTGGAACAGCTGCTTGGTGGCGCACAGCTGCTATCGTGAAGCCGCTACGTTACGCCGACGGGCCGCGCTGCGTGTCTGTGAAGCAAAGCCTCAGTATTACGATTACGAATATGAATATGAAGTCGGGAAGGTGCTGCATCTCACAATGTACGGCCTACACCGATCACGCCCAGCTCCTTTATCTGTGCACCACGGATACACGGCAGTCCTCCTCGCAACAACGCCAGATACATCGACGTGTCTGCAGCAGATACATGTGAATGTTGAGACCACCCAGGGCGTACCATGGTTACCCCAGATTCGTGATGGCCACGGCGTCCCTAACGCGTATCCTTCTCTGCAGTCGTCGAAAATGATTCACCTTGGACTGTCGAAGGACGGCCAATATATTAACTGGTTGTAGGATCCTCGGCTTCTCAGGCACGACTTGTCTTTCATGGTCGTTTACGATGCAGCCCGAGGCATATATTCACCCAGTCTTTCAACCAAAGCCAATCTCACCTTTAGCGACCAGGAGATTACACAATGACGCTGGCTGCCATCAAACATGATCACGACAAACAGCTTTTGAGAGAAATGTAACAGTACTGCGATGCGGTAAGACCCACCACAGGAGCGGGGTCGACAAGCTGGATCGCAGACTGAACGTCTGCAACATTGTCTTCCGATCGATACAGTCAGGTAGACAGTCTATAAAAGCTAGCCTTGTTTCTCGCCAACATCAGCAGCAGCCAGCGTCGAGGGTCCATCCGACACAGGAATTGAACAAATCTCCTTTTACTATTTCCAACCTCAATCCTACCATGTCCGACTACTCTGGCCCTGGCGTCTATGAGATCATTCCCAAGCACGCCCAAGACATGAGTCTTAACGTCTGGGGCGGCGCCTCTACACCCGGCACGTCTGTCAGACTCTAGTACATCTCACGCCGCAACAGATCATAATCCATCCTAACCAACGACAGCCCACGCACCCCAGCCGCAACCAATACCCACTTCGTCATCGCGGCCGCGGGCGGTACCCGGGGCAAGCCCGAGAAAGGCGATCGCGAGTACCTCATTATCGCGGTCAGTTCGGGACTGTACGTTGCTGCCAACGGTATGCCGCCTCGAACAACCTTCTGCGCATGAATAGACTAAGAGTCTGCCAGAGGCTATCCAAGTCACTACTGAGCTACGCTCACCTCAGGACGCGAGTGTCCGCTGGAAGCTGCAGCATGCCGGCAATGGAACTTTCTAGTGAGTGTGTACGTGTACAAAATGGAGTGGCACTAAATCTGTACAGTATCAATAACGTAAGCACTGGCAAGCAGCTTAACGTGCATAATGCTGCGAAGGAGTCGGCTACTGAAATCATCACGTACGCGCCCACTGAAGCCGAGAACTCGCAGTTCCTGCTCAAAGCCGTTTGAATGGGCGGCGATAAATGTCGAGCGGCATGGCCAGATGCAAAAGCTCGATCGAGATTCGGGAGATTAAGAGGTCGCTAAAAAATACAAATGTCTCGCAAAATTGGAAAGACACTCGCTTATTACGCCTAGTTCTGCCTTGATAGTAACAAATAACAAAATTGGAGAGAAGAAAAAAGTCGCAACCTCGCTAAACCTTCAACGCAGACATGTTTTACAAGACTCACCTTGACAGCCACCGTCCCATGTGTTCCCTCCTCGCCGACCCCCCTCCCAAGCCCTTACTCAACGCACCACCCTTTACCCCTCCCCAACCTCATCAAGCTCCCTCTTCCTCTCCAGCCCTGACACTCGCCCCATCCAAAAACAGCGGAACCCCAAAATTCCCATTATACCAGCTCAAATACACCGTCAACCTCTCTTCTGCCTCTTTCGCGCGGAAACCCACCTCCAAGTCATCCCACACCGACTCCCCCTGTCCAGTGAGCGGACACGCTGCGTACGCAAACCCGCAGATCGCACCGTAGCCCAGCAGCGCATCACCGAGGCGAATCGTGTATTTCGGGTCTGCGATGGGGTTCAATGCGCCGGTGACGGGCGGGTGTCCGATGGAGAGGGTGAGTGTGTAGGAGTCGCCGGGGATGAGAGAGGAAAGGAGTGTAGAGACTTGGAAGTGTTGTGCTAGGGAAGTGCTGTTTGGTCGTGGTTGGACGGTGCTGTAGGGGTGTTAGAGGGGTCGATGGATATGGAACGGGGTTGTTTGTCCCCGAGGGTAAGGGGACGGGCTTACAGAGCAGAACAGCCGGTGAGGGCGGAGGAGGTCAGGCCAATGTCGAAGGCGGAGGAGGAGGCGTTGTAGGCTAAGGGGAGCCAGTCTGTTAGTCCATCTTCGAAGTCGCCGTTAGGGATGAATGGGTTCGCGGGTGCTGTCGGAGTGCAAGCTGGTGTTCCTGCGGTGGTAGGTTCCGGATTGGAGACGGTGATGTTCAATGCATACCTATCACGCATCAGTATCGTGTCAGCCCAAAATCTCCATTGACTTACACATCCATCCTCGCCGCACCGCCACAGAACTCCGTCGCATTTCCCGCACACCGCATATCGCACCCCTCCTCCGTCATGACTACGTCCTCACCAAGGCCATCCCCGCAGAAACACTCCCTTCCGTACTCAACCCCCGCGATACTGAACCCATCCGCTTTACAGCTCTCCGTGCACCTTGTAATCGTCATCCCGTCCTCACTCGCCTTCAACACAGCCAACACGCGCTTGTACACATCATCAACTACACACCCAATCCGCTGCGTGCCCTCTGGCCCGGGGTTGGTGCGCGTGCTATCCAGCGCCTCCGCGTAGAAGACACTGAGCCGATTCCCCGCGCCGCACGCCTCGGTCGCATTACCGGGACAAGAGAAGCCACATTCGCTGTCGTTGGCTTTTGAGGAACCAGAGCCAATGGTTAGTCCGCAGTAGCATTCTGAGCCGTACTCGACACCTGCATATGGGTGGGCGGCGGTGTTGCAGAAGGCCACGCAGGAGGCTTGGGTCATGTTGCTGGCGTCATAGTAAGAGGGTCCTGCGAGCTTGCGTCGTTCGTAGTCGGTATAGCAGCCGTGGTAGGTCCATGTGGGTGGTAGATTTACTCCTAGAGAGAGGTAAGGGGCGGTGATGCTCATGCTGCGGGCGGGCTTTGAGGATAATTATGGAATCGTGGGTGACTTTGTATCTTCATGGCAGAAGCCCTTTTTATCTCTACGTCGTGCATGCTGGGAAGAGTTGCGAGCTCAGCTGCCCTTGGAGAATCGCATTCTTGCGCAACGTTGGGACCCTTGCCTCGAACATGGCCTGTGGGTGGTTCTTGCCAGTGCTATGCTTGTTGAACGAGCTATGAGATTCTATACATGGCCAGTGAAACCAGCCTGTCTGTTTCTATTGGCAAAGTGAGGTATACTGAGGATTTGACTTGGGAACTGAAGTCATTCGTTTCTGGTGCTACATAGCAATGGAGGTATGGACATAGATCAATGCATCGAGAGACATCGTTGCAGCGACAAGAGACAAGTTACGCGACACGCTACCGCACGAATCATAGGCGCGGAAATTGTTGTGCCCGCCCGCGTCTTGGGCCAGACTCGAGAAATGGTAAGGAGAAACCAGAATTCCTCGGCATCGCCGCTCATCAAACGTGTTTATGCACTGGCATCCAGACAACATTCAAGTGGCTTCAGCGTCTCCTGTCTCGACCCCGGTCTTGCGTCTACGTATGGGAAGTCCCACTTGGCGATGTTGACATGTCGACGGCCTCGCGCGCCCCGTACACGCGTGGCTTTTGGGTTGCGGCTGAAAAGCGAGAGCAAGGCGACAAACTAGCCCATCATGGACACCGCTAAACTGTATGCAGCCACGTCCAGCCAATTCTCTGTCCACTTTCAGCTAGGCATCGAATCAACAGCCGCATCTGGGCCAGATGCCAGCACCACCTCGCCATTGCCGAGCAGCCTCGATATAATTTTGCCGAAAGCGAATTGAGGACATGCGCTGAGGCTGACATAGACGCAAGCTCTTCCCACGCGATGCTGTGGGGCTGGCGCAAGGCGCAGGGCTATGGCGTTGTAAGTGTGCTGGCGAGGCTAGGTCGAGATGTTGTGTATGGGTGAGCGATATGTGTGGGCGGGTCTAACAGGGCGAGGAAGCTGTCACGGATAAGCGTGCAGCAAACGGTCGTGCATGGCGGTGCTGAGGTTGGAGTGGGACCTATCGAATATGGCGTTATTGGTGCAGAACGAGCATGTGAATGCACAGATGTACCGAATGGGTTTACAAGGTGAACGTCTAAAGGGATATATGTCTGAGTACATAACCACACCACACCCTGGATAAGACACAGGTTGCAAGCCGCCGTACCAGTCACTACCTTCACGAGCTCTTGCGGCACCGGGGCCTCCAATCAGCAAGCTTCCCTCTCTCACGGCAGACATGAAGATATTCACCTACGAAGCCTGGGGCTTGCCGTCTACCGGCTCCTTCGACCCTTCGAGAACCTTTGTCACTTCTCACTTCGTCCACCCCCTCGTGTTGGCATGCATTCGCGCCGTCCTCTGCATATACAGCTTCACCACAATCATTGTCTCTTACAGCTGGCTGGCAAATAACACGGCAACCATCGGCCTGAAAGATGTCAATATCGGCTCGTACAAGATCCAGCAGAGCGAGGCTGCCATCGGCCAGTCATTCAGCTTCTTCACCTACCTTACCTTCTGGTCCCTCGGCGTAAGTGTGCACATGTTACCACAATGCAGTACACTGCTAATTTGTCAACCAGTTCTACTTCCTAGTCTCGAGTGTACATACTTTCATGTTCGCATTCAAGGCACGTACGTGGCTGCACGACTGGCCCAGGCCACTGCAGCTGATGCACTCGCTGTACTACTCCAGCATCACGAGCATGCCATTCCTAGTGACAATAGTGTTTTGGGGTACCATGAATAGCGGATGGCCGCCTGGTCGCTTCGAGCAGTGGATGAATCTCTCGGTCCACGGTCTGAACTCTGCGTTTGCCGTTGTTGAAATTTTGCTGCCGGCTACTGAGGCACCGCCTGTCTCACATCTCAGCTTTGTGCTGCTCATCTTGTCGATTTACCTTGGTCTCGCGTATTTGACGAAGTACACGCAGGGCTTCTATGTTTACGAGTGGCTGAATCCAGCGCATGGCAGCGCTAGCATTATCTTACATGTCCTTGGGTATGCTGCAGGGGTTATCGCGATCTTCTTCTTAGTCTCGGGGGCTATCAGGTTGAGGAACATGCTTGCTCGCAGGCTGGACAAGAGCAACGGAACGAGTATTAAGGAGAAAGGTGAGATATTGGATGATTCATCGGATGTTTGGTCAGGCGAGAACCTTGAACTGGGGTCAGAATCGGGAAGGAAGAAAGGAGAGTCTTTGGCATAATCTTGGACGATGCGCCGCCTTTTTGTCGAACACTATACCCACTTTACTCTTACTTTGAATTTCACTCGTTCTTGAATTACTTCATGAAAGCTCTCTGCAAAGACAGCTTGGAAGTAGCCGCGAAATAACTGTGCCTGCGAATAATTTGTGGGAATCTCAGTCTTGAGACTATGGTATGTAAGAGCACGACCATTAGTCAATGGAAATATCTCGTTGCTGTAGATCATATGACTGTGCGGTCTTTGCTTGATGTCAAGAGAACATATACAGAGACGGCCTGTCACACCAATATGATCATGATGAGGATTGATCTCTCGAGACTAACCTACTCCCTTGACATGTGGAGAAAGCCCTTCACATCACTGCCACTGCTATCACGTATACTAGTCATAGCCATCAATAAGCCTCGTGAAACCTCGGCTTATGGCTCATGAAGAATTACAAAGTGAGGGGATTTGGGCCAAAGTGGAAATGGTTTAGGCGTCCAAAGGCGACCAGCTGTCCGAAGTCCGAGCGCTGATCGAGGCGGGTCCTTACGGAAAATAAATCTCTCCCCACATGGTTGAAGTCCTTCGAGCTTTCCAAGGCGTGTTCAAATCGTGCAGAGATACCATAGCATCTCGCGCATGAACATTGAAGATCCGAGCATTGAAGGTTTAGAGTTATTCTGATTGCAGTAATGAGTGTCTACGGCACGCTTGCAGCACCGGCTGTCAAGCGGGTCCTCATTTACAAGCGCCACATCTGGCGAAACGTAGTGTAGATAATGCAGTCTAGTCTTCGCGCGGGTTGGTCGCTGTTGAGAGCATGTTTGCGGTCGTCTTTAATTAAGAGTCTCGGAACGTCAATGTTGTTAATACACTTAGTTTCTGTCTGGCACGAACTCATAGGTAAGCATTTTGTAAGTTTACGGCACGGCTGTGAGCCTGTGTGAGTTGGTATGTGAGGTGGTCAGAGAGCTCCGTCAGACGCCCAAGTCGGAAGGGAACAGAGTCGTTCAAAATGACAACACCGAGACCATACAGCGCAGAGTAGAGCCTCATCAGCAAACGCCATGATTCAGGTCATACGCCACAGACGTGTAATTTAGTGGACCTCCCCTGTAGTCAGCATTGAACGACTCGAGCAGTCCGAAAGAGGTGGGTGATAACAAGAGACCTCACGAGAAAGATCTGGAGAGCTACATGACTTCGAAGAGAAGTACAACGGTGTGCCTTGACGCTGCAAACACGATCGTTTTCGTGGGTGGTGGGCAGATACAAGGGTCCGCCTCTGTTCCTTTGTTGTGTGCACTAGCGCGTAGTTCTTTCCAAAAATAGGTGGGGCAGTGCTCCTCTTAGCCGATCTTCGTCCCGCATATCACTGCCATGATTGACTTACCGTTCTTGCAATGCCGTTTATGGTTGCGCTGTCATACGAAAGTTGATTTGGTTCTTTGGGAGCGGATTTTGCTGAGAAGACCCGGGTTGGTTGCCCGGTGCTCGTGTGAGTAGGCGTAAAATCAGCGACCTGACTCCCGCGTTAGGCCTTCCACGTACATGGTCTCCTCTGAGATCGCAGCATGTTGTCCGGATCCGTTCATCTCGCAGCTAATGCATCAATCTTTTTTGGAGTGATCTTCAACGTCTGTGGAGATGCCATATGCAGGAAGTCCCTGTGGTGACCACACAAAGCTAGGAAAAGGACATCCTTTCACAAACTGTAAACTTGTCGCTGTCCGGACTCGAGTATGATCAGGCAAGCCCACTCCTCGCCTCCGCCTCAAGGCGGCACTGCGTACTTACACGGGCTACCAAGCATTTTAATCCCACTGCAAGGAGTCCCCTATGCCGAAATCTACAAAGTAATTCCCACCCAATCGCGCGCGCCTTGACCCGCGGCGCGGCTGCCACTGCCCCTTGGGGCACTACTACTAGGTCAATCCGCTCATAACACTCTTCTTGTCCTACCTGACATGCTCGGAACTCCGGCTGCTCTGGTATCGCTGACCTGGACTAGTATCCTGCACTTCATTCGGTGTTCAGCTTGTTAAATTGGCTGAAGCTCCGCCGTGCATTAGCGCACGCCATACAGCGGCAGCTCCTCTCCGCACGACCACACCATCTCTGCTACACTTGCCTGGCCGGGTCTACCCCTGCGGATCCGAGGGCAAAGTTGCAGCCTCAATATCACTCGCGCGATACAACCTTAGCATATTTGAGTATGCTTGCAGACTATCCGTTGCTTACCGTTCCATCAACACTTACTGTCGCGTCTCACGAAGTATCGATTGCGGACTTTGTTGCTTCGACCTTCCAAAACGATCGAGCTGGCAATAGTCCCTACAGGGAAGAAGCAGAGAGGGAGATGGCTGACGATCGGTCGAGATCGAGGTCGAGAGGCCGAGCTGGAGGTGACACAGAGCTTTGGCTTGACCTGCCTCTTTACATACATCGTCAGTCTGAGCAGTCGGCATACCGTGCCACAGCGAATCGTTTGAGCATGGGACCGACGGCCTCGAATCCAGCTCAAGTACCAATGCAAATCCCCACTATATCCACTACACCGGACATCAACAAGTCGCTACCACCTCCCCCTTCCGAAGTAGAGAAGAAGAGTCGGAAGCAGGCCACATTGAGGTCTCTATTAAGGGGTCGATCTTCCAGCAACCAAGCTGATCCAGCCCGTCTGCAGCCAGAGCCACGACCTTATCATCATCGTCATTTATCTGCGGGAGCTCACCTGAATGTGGATGTCAATAGCAACTACCAACAACAGTACTCTCACAGCATGCCTAATTCACCTTACGAAACGAGTCACGAAACCAGCTCGTTGTATCCTCCGCCTCTTGGTCGTGGGCAATCAGCAGGCTCTGCATTCGAAGACACGACTCAGTATCAACCTTATTCCGCGACACAGGAACACTCGTTACACGTCAATCCACACAGCGCATCCTTTGAGCCGTCACCCACACGGGCGCGAACGTTCCCCGATACAACAGTCGTTAGTCCTACAGCTCGCAACAGCGTGTCCACAAGACCACGACCACATACATGGCTTTCTCCCACCGAACCTTTTGCCGACCCATCACAGTTTCATCTTTTCGTGGAAGCCACGACCGGTCTTCCTGATGATTCGGACCCGTGGTCACCCAATGGCCCAAATCGATTACAAAGCTCACTATTCGCACGCAGACCCAGCAACGGCTCAAACCCCGTCCCGCCACAGTATGCCCCTGCACCAATACCCGACCGCACACACCAGAATGCAAGCTGGCAAAGCTTTGAGCCGCCTCTGATGTCTTCGCGATCTGTTTCTGCGCCCATGACAAGCACGATTGGCCAAGACGCATTCCAGCCATATCACGCCAGCCTCATGCCACACGTAAACGCTATCAACGCCGAGTTAGAGATGCTCGGCCTCGATGGTGATCAGTCACCGGGCGACGATGAGCTTCCAGACTATGCACAGAGTCAAGCTGAGATGAACGCGAAAAAGAGGGCCGAAGCGGCAGCGAGAGCAAGAGACTTGGAGGCAAGGTGGCGCGGCGCCAGAGGCCGGAGGAGCTGACATATGCTCGCGCAAATGTTGCATTATATCACCACCATCGTTTTCTTAGCACAGCTTTCACCATTGCATTTTCAGTAGAGAAGATACCCTCGCTTGGACAATTTATTTCAAGACATCATGCGACGTCTCTTAGTCATGTAGATATTCACACGCAACTAAACATAACTTTGATCAAAAGCTGAGCTCGATTCTGATTCATCACCGAACCGCATGATCATCAAAATGTGGACTGGCATACATTTTAGAAAACCTTACACGTCATACTAGTGATCGACCCCACAGTCGCGCGAGGGTGAGCAAGCAGAGGAGTCCGTAGTCCGCCTTGTGAGCAGCCTTGAAGACTATCATGTGTACTCCCATCTTGCATACACCATGTCAATTCCCGAGCCGTCCAAGAAACGAAGTGGCTGGCACAGGGATCACAGTTTGAGAGACTAGCCAACCACGAGTTCGGGTCGCTAAGGTACTACGCTGTACGTCGAAGCCCGCTAGAATGCGTTGCTTATATCTGTTGGCAAGGCCTGCTCATACACATGCCGATCCTTCGGCAATGCAGAGTCGTCTGTGGGTTCTCGTACATGTAGTTTACCGTGAGTAACGGGTGTTGTTCTGCGCAACTGATACTGACTACAACAATCAGATTGACAAGTGCTACTGAATGTCACCATCCGAAGCTAATGATCTCGACTTGATGCAAAGCGGAGATGAAGCACACAAGCGGCACAGTGGGCGTACAACGCACGCCCACGCTACCACAAGTGCCCGCGGACAATGCGGGGGTGATTGGGGGCTGAAACACTTGACCAGATGAACATTGAACAAGACCAGAGATGCCCCAATCCGTCCGAAAAGGCGTTCTACACTCTACCGTGTTGCTATGTTCAGCACGTTGCGTAAGACCAAACATGCAAGCATCAGTAGCGAGCATGAGGAGCTGCATTCGCCGCTTCGTATTGACGCAGAACATACAAAGTGCGGGTAAGATCAACGCCGAAAATGCCATAGCGCCGGTACATGAGCACCAGCAACCAAAGACTCCATGTAATTAAGGTCAGAGATCTGCACATGGTACATGGTGAACGGTGTGACAGTATCCTGGTTGGGGCGACGGGTGGTAACCGACAGCGAGGCTGTGCATGCGGGTGTCAGGCGCGGCCTGGAAACAGCGTTCCAGCACAGCGACCGAAAATAGAAACAACAACACTGAATTTTCAGGCCAAAAATACCTGACGCGTTTGCTGACGATGGTTGATGATGCACATGTGATCGCGTGGAATGGCGGTGTAATGTGTCGCGAGTAGGTCTGGATGAAGAAGTTGTTCGGGCATCATTCGCATCAGCTGATTGTGCCGGTGGCAAGCAGAAATACAGCATGTAAGACATTGTATATTTATTAGAGACACTTGTGTAGTAACAGAATATATACGGTCGACCAGAAGTCTGACGCTGATCAGGTGTGTTAGACACAGAACAAGATGAAGGAATAATGAAACCGTAGACTTTTCTGGAAGCTAAAGCTGGCCATTCTCCTACCGATTTCTACGAACGACTACGTTTGACATCTTGCGAATTCTCCTCATAATCGTTGTCTACTTGTATCTGTCGCTTTCGCTTGATTGCGCACGCCGAAGAACTACGATAAGCTGCAACGAGCGGCGTTGTCATCGGTGGCGGCATCCCATGTATTGAAGGCGGCTGTTTGATGCCTGCCTTGAAGTCAGGCGGTAACACCGATTTTAGAATCACAGAAGGCTTGAGCGCTTCACGTGTCCTCAAAGGTGCCGGCACGTTTGATTCCTGGAGCTCTGCTGCTGTGCGCCTTTCCCAAAGAATTATGTCCCGGGCCCCTTCAGATCGTCGCCATTGTGCGTTGAGTTCTTCCATGTCTTTGCGCACAACTAGATCCTCAGAGGATACCACCCATGCGCCTAGCTTGTGGTCGGTTCTTATCTTGAAGTGAGTAGTCGGTAGAGCGATAGCGGTTGGGCCTCTCTCTGCAACGATGTTCCATGTCTCAGTACGAAACCACTGTGCAATCCAAGACATGGAGACATCGCAGTACTCCTTGCCACCGTTTTCAGCTGCCACTTTTGCGTCAGCCCAAACCTTACGCATCAGTAAGTATGTACCGGGACTGTCTCTTCTCTGTGGGTTGAAAATACTCCCGAACATGAAGTTTTCCCAAGCGTAACCCCATTCTGTTTCGGGATGGTCGACTCGATAATGAGGCTCTACGAGGTTCCCTCGCCGCATTACGCCTACTGCATGCACCACCTCATGCACGAGAGTGGTAGCGAAGAGAAAGTCATGCCGGAACTGGGCGCAGCGAGTTGCCTGCGCGTACCCGCGCGGATCTTTGTAAAATTGAAGAAATTGATCAGACATCGAGATGGTAGGTGACCGTCTCCTCTGGAAGACCTTACAACACCTAGATGTCAGCGAAGGAGCCATATCGACTGCTTGCGTGCAAGCATAGATCTGTTTCTGTCCAGGTTGTACAAAGCTAATGACGACATGTTTAGCAAGACATTGCAAAGCTTGACGCACAGCTGCTAAATGTTGTGCTGTTTTTAATTTGGATGCGTACACAAGAGGATCACAGAGAAAACTCTTCATAGACCGGAGATCCTGCATCTCCCGTCCGTGTAACAAGGGCACGAAGAACTCTACTGTTCGGTCATGCAGAAGAAAATGCGAAGCCAGACGCAATGCCAGATTTAGCTGTTTATCGCCGGCGAGCTGATAGAAGAGGGGATGGATAGGGTTGATGAGGTTAGCCGGAAGAACTGTGTCATCTTCGAGCAACTTAAAGCGATCGTTAGTGTTGGCCGCGTTGATAACGGCGTTGACACCATAGCTCCCTGTAGCATCAGCGAGCTTTCTACGTGGGCGTTGATTTGTCATTATACTGACAGTGAAAGTTGGTCAGGAAATTCCATCTTGGATGGCGGGCGGCGTCATATACGTAGAGCGCACGACCACATTGTGCAAAACTTCAGGGTCGTTTTGTCAAGTGCAGTACGTCGAGCTGCGAACAGTAAGCTGGTCGTTGCAAATACAAAGACAAGCGAGGACATTGTTGGTACTTCTTTCTACCTTTCTATTTGAATCTTTGAGACAGTGCTGGGAGACAATCAAAGGGACAAAAAGATTTGTGAATAGTCGGCCTGCACAACGACAATACTGTTAACGGACAAGCAGCACTGTGTACTTGAGCAAACTGTTGCTCGAGCCAGATTGCACCATCTAGAAGTTTCAGCAGGCCCATAGTGCTGATGAAGAGAGGTAGATGTTGGGATGGGGTCCCTCCTGGATCCACCACGTGAGTTCGCGCTAAAAAGAGCTAGCAGGGATACGCGTCGCGAAAACCCCCCGCACGCAACCACATTCGCTCATACATTCACAATCATCACCGCCCTTATCCACTCACGGTCACTCGTGTTCGACCTGGCACGAACTTTTCCTTTCGTGTCTTGATATTTTATTTTTATTGCAACTTTTGACGCGTCTGTTGGACATTGAGTAAGGTACTGGGACTAATTGTGACGTCGGCTCGTCCCGTACAACCGTTAGACTACACTAGCAATGGACTGGGACGAGCTTGATCGCAAGGCCAGCAAGGTCACACCAAAGCAGCCTCTGAAAGCAAGGCGATGCTGGGTCGGCGTGTTGTCTCATGACAAAGACCCCCGACAGCCACTCGACGAGCTTGATTTCATTTGGATGATAGGACATCCTGTGAGTTGATACTATTGCGCAAGGCCTGTGTCGCATCGCACGATGCTAATTGCAATAGAAAATCACGCTCGATAAAGTGTACAGGACTTATGAGAATATTAATAGCCTTGCAGGTCACCTCCTCTTAACCGGACGAGATGGTGTCGTACAACGTGACATTGCTCTCAAGGATGTTATGAGGGACGGCTCCGAGCTCATCGTCTTCCAAGCGGTCCGCGTAGCTGAATCAAGACCATCTGCTGCAGTACCGACTTCTTCACAGCTGCTGCAAACGCCACTTGACGAAGTCAGTCTGAACGGCGCCCATCCTTCTGTGACCCCTCCTGTGACTCGCATCGGAGTCAAAGATCAAGCTGGAGATGCGCTACGTTTACCGAGTAGTGTCCATAAACATGCGCGGCCGTCTCTACAGTCGCCACAAATTGCCGACAACGTAGGCTTGCAGATAAGCCATCTAAGCTCACCTCACGTCGCCTCCAGTGGGACAAGTCACCTCCAAGACTCGCCAGATCGCCACCTGCACTATGGTCAGCCAGCGCTGTCCCGAACACCGTCTGCTCCGATCACACCTATCACCTCTGTTCGCCTCAACACTCCAGGACTAGAGAGGCAGCAAAGCAACACGGTAGCTCATTATGCTTCCGCGTCAGCAGTAGTCAAAGGCGAGCCGACTTCACGGTCACCCCAGAGCACATCATACCGTATGCCTCGTTTCGGGGCTCCGTGGGACCCATTTACTACACCGCATCACAACGTAGAACAGCTAAACGGCACCAGCGCATCTTTGATCAAATCTGAGCAGATTGAAAATCGTGAGGCCTCTGTCTTCCACAACAAGGTCAAGGAAGAGCCATCTCAGACGGTTGATGCTGATGACTTCTTCAATCGCGGATCGTCGCAAGAACTGAGCAGTGACGGAGAAAACAAGCCAGCCTTCGAATGCCTACGTCAAATAATCGGTCAAGAGAGCCCTGAAGTCTTAGAGCGGAGTGTGGAGCAATCGCTTCAAATCCTAGATGCTTTCAAGCAGTCGTTCTCAGCCTATACTACGTCCACTCCTGATGCCCAGTCTTGGGTGGCGGCTATTGACAAGCTTGTGTCGCAGGCAAAGCGAAAGCGCACGGTGGTTGGTGTAGTCGGCAATACGGGTGCTGGAAAATCCAGCGTCATCAATGCCTTGCTCGACGAAGAGCGCCTGGTCCCTACCAACTGCATGCGCGCCTGCACAGCCGTCGTGACCGAGATGTCCTGGAACGACAGCACGGACGCATCTTCAAAATACCGCGCAGAGATCGAGTTCGTTGCACGGGCAGATTGGGAGAAGGAGGTTGCAACGCTGATGAAGGAGTTTCTTACCGAGAATGGAACCCTACAACGTGAAGCTTCGGACCAAAGCACTGACGCTGGCATTGCTTGGGCTAAGTTCCACGCTGTGCATCCTAAGATTGCTCGGGATGAGCTTGGCGATTGCACGGTCGCGCGGCTTATGTCTGACAAAGCACTGGACGTGCTCGGTACAACGAAGAAGATTAATTCACATTCCGCACAGCGGTTCTATCAGGAATTACAGAAGTATGTGGACAGTAAAGAAAAGGTCACGAAAAAAGACAAGAAAGACAAGAGCGATAGAGCGACGTTCGACCTGGAGTACTGGCCACTTATCAAGGTTGTCAGGATCTACACCAAGGCGTCTGCGCTTTCTACGGGCGCTGTCATTGTCGATCTTCCCGGTGTCCACGACTCCAACGCTGCTAGAGCAGCAGTCGCACAAGGCTACATCCAGCAGTGCACTGGCTTATGGATCGTCGCGCCGATTACCCGGGCGGTAGACGACAAAGCAGCGAAAACTTTACTGGGCGACTCTTTCAAGCGGCAACTGAAACTGGATGGTGGCTTCTCCAACGTCACATTCATTTGTTCGAAGACAGACGACATTTCCATCACCGAAGCGATTGATACATTGGAACTCGAAGATCAAGTCCAGGCTCTGGACGAGCAACAAGCCAAGCTTGAACAAGACATAAAAGCACACAAGAGCAAGATGGAAGACCTGAAAGAGTCCCAGCAGGTCTACCAACAGGCAGCCCGCGACGCCGGCGATGCGATTGAGATCTGGGAGGAGTTGAAGGATCGATATGACGATGGCAAAAAGGTGTACGCGCCAGCTTTTAAAACCACCAAGCGTAAAAAGAATGGTCCCACGGAGAAGTCTCGGAAGAAGCGTCACGTGGACGATGAGGATTCTGACGCTGACTTTATCGTTATTGATGATGACGATAACAGCGATCATTCCCGAACTGATGACGAGGATGAAGTACAAGCGCCGCGGGAACCATTGACTGAGGAAGAGATCAACGCAAAGCTCAAAGAGCTCAAAGAAGCAAAGAAAAACGCTAGGCGCGCGGGGCTGGAGATCAAGCCGCACATTGAGGAGCTGCGACTTCACATCCGGGAAGCACAAACTAAGATAAAAGCCATCAAGGCTGAAATCAGCAGGATCTGCATCTCTGGACGCAATGAGTACTCGAGGGAAGCTATTCAAAACGACTACGCTGCTGGTATCAAGGAACTTGATCAAGAGAATGCTGCCGAGGAGGACGAAGACAACTTCAACCCAGATGAAGAGCATCGAGACTACGAGCAGGTCGCCCGGGGCCTGCCTGTCTTTTGTGTAAGCAGCCGAGCATATCAAAAGATGTGCGGACGGCTAGAGAAGGACGATGCAGTGCCAGGCTTCGACACGCCCGAGGATACCGAAGTGCCGCAGCTGCAAGCGCACTGCAAGAGGCTTACAGAAGCAGGCCGCGTTCAGACCTGCAGGAACTTCCTGCTGAGTGTCTGCCAGCTGCTGACGGCAATCACGCTCTGGGCGTCAAGCGAGGGCGCTGGGCTGGAGATGACTGACGACGACAAGCGGAAGCAAGTCAGTCACATCAGTCGGCGGCTCAACGAGCTCGAACAGGGCCTCGAAGCGTGCGTCAAGGCCTGCGTGCGGACGATTAAGAGCGAGCTGAACAACCAGATCTTTGACAAGTACCCTGACCTGGTCCAAGAGGCGATTGCTGGGGCTCCAGACACAGCCGCGCGCTGGGGGGCGCACCGGAACGAAGGTGGCTTGTTCTGGGCAACATACAAAGCGGTAGTGCGGAGGCACGGAGTATACCACTCGAGTTCAGCGGGCCACCGTGACTTCAATCTGGATCTGTAAGTGCTGTCACTATAGAGGAGGGTACGTCTACTGATCACCTGCCAGCGTAGAGCCAATAATCAAAAAGCTAGCAACAGGGTGGGAGCGTGCGTTTCAAAGCCGCTTGCCCAAGGCTTTCACGACGTTTAGCACAGACTCCACCAAGCTCCTGCTGAAATTTCATGATGCTATCGAGGCTCGTGCGCAGGAGAATCGGGTCGGACTCGCCAGCCTCTCCACGCTCAAGACACAGCTCTACACGCACGAGAGGCTCTTGGCGGAGCACAGCCAACTGCTCGTCGAGCGCATGACGGAAATGCAGCGCGAGGCGAACCGAGACTTTGCACCGACCATTCTAGGCTCGATGCAAGCCGCATATCAGATCTGCACAGACGAGCGCGGACCCGGCAGTTTCAAGCGAATGAAGGCGGCCATGAGTGAGCATGTCGAGCGCAGCCGTCACCACATGTTCAGCGATGCTACCACGACAGTCAAGAACCACCTCGACATGATGTGCCGCTCGCTGCAGGAGACGATGGAGCATCTAGCCGATGAGATCTGGATCAAGATGCGAGACGACTACATGCGCGCACTCGGGGGCATCGACGTCAGCCAGGGGGGCCCCATGTCGCACGAGGAACGCACCATGCGGACCGCCATCACGCACGAGCTGCGAGCCGTCGATGCGCAATTCGCGCCCATCCTGGCGGGTCTTGCCAGCGCGCCAGTCGACGATGCAAACACGGCGAACGAAGAGTCGGTGGACACCGAAGAAGACAGCAACGCGTTTGAGTCCCCGACTCCCATCCCTCTGCATGACCCCTCCGCGCGCAACTACGACTACGACTACGACCGCGCCACCGCCTCTCCGTCTGCGCTCAAGCAGGCCAGTCTCCCGACGCCGCAGAGCAACGCGCCCTCGGACGCGGAGCAGTAGGTTGGCGGAGTTGGACTTGCGGCGTTGAAGGACTGTACATGCAATCCCTGCATTTCTAGCACGCGTGTTTGATACCATAGCATAGCATAGCGGCATAGGGAGGGAGTCTGTTTAGTTTTTTTGTATTGTTTATTTTTGTATTTCTACATGGTTCACAACACGGCGAGCGGGATAGCATTTGTATATTACCCAACCGAACGGGGTGTGGCGTTTTCTGCATTCTTCTTTTGCTGCTGCTGCTGCTGCTGCTGCTGCTGCTGCTGCTGTCGTCGTTGATGGTGTGCATTCATCCATTGGGTAGAATTCTCTCCCCGCTGAATTGGGGAAAAGAAAAATACCATACTAAACACAAGTTCCCTTCCTGCATGAACACACACACACACTTTGCACAAGCATAGACTTCACAAACACAAACAATGTTTTATACACACAACACAACACTACCCCTTCCCACCCCCACCCCCACCCCCACCCCCGCCCATCCCAGGCAACTTCCCCAACACCCCCCTCCCCGACTTAACAGGCAACATCTGCACCCCCCCCTTAATCTGCGCCACCGCATCCCCAAGCAACACCCTAACCGCGCCCTCCGCGCGCCGATCCCCCCGCGCCCTCAACCAAGCCAGCACCAGCACCAACCCCATCACATCGACGGCGACGTGCTTGGCGGCCGCCCAGACGAGACGCCACAGGCCGCGGAAGAAGCGGTAGTGCGCTTTGTGCTGGAAGAGGCGGCGGGCTTCGAGTTGTTCGCGCAGGGCGGCGACTTCGGCGGTGAGTTTTATTAGGGCGGCGTCGATGCGGGCGCGCCATTTGGCGTCGGCGGTTGGGAGTGGGGTGGGTGCTGTGGGGGAGTTGGGGATGTGGTATGTGGGCGGGAGGGGGATGGGTTGGGGGATGATGGTGCGCATGCGTGGGCGCGGGGTTGGGGTGGATGCTGTGCGGAGGGCGGTGGTGGTGGGTTTGCGCTGGGCGGTGCGAGACGAGGCCTGCTGCTGCTGCTGCTGCTGCTGCTGCTGCTGTGGAGGCGTCGTGGCGCCGTCGCCAGACAGGTTGTGGTCCATGTTCCCCCTCCGGTACAGGTCGAGTGCGTACTGCGAGTCCGGGGCGTCGACGAACTCGTCGCGGTCGATATCTGCCTCGGCGGCTTCGAGGTCCTCTTCGCTCTGCGACATGGGCGACTTGACTTGGAGCGGTTGCTGCTCGGCGTCGTCGTCGTCGTCGTCGTCGTCATCATCACCGACATGTCTTTGGCGCTGGCGCTCGAGGGCCGAGTACGAGGCAGACATGCCGGTGCCGACCTGGTCGAGCGTCTGCAGCGGCGACGACGACGACGACGACGGCACGTTGGACTTGACCTGGTCCCAGACAAACTCGAGCTCGGCGACGAGTTCGCGCGAGTCGGGCGACGGCGAGGCGTACTGGTGCATGGTGTCGATGAGCGTGGTGATGTATCTGCGCTTGGCCTCTGTGCGGGAGAGGTTGTTTTGCTGCTTCCATGCGTCCCTGTGTATGTTGTTAGTACTCTTCCTTGTATATAATGTATAAAGACATGGCACCCCGGCGGGGCGAGTGGCGTGCATACCACTTCTCGCGGGCGCGCAGGTCCGGCTCGCTGCTGCCCTCGGGGCGGTCCATGATGCCGTCGACGTCGCCCTCTGCTCATATCAATCAGCCTGGGATTCGAGTGCGGCCGGGGGAGTGGGCGCTGCGTACCCATGGCCTGCTTGTACAGCCCGTACAGACGCAGCCGAGTGGTCGAGGGCGGCTTCTGCGAGCCCGTGCGGATCTTGTTGACGGTGTTGAGCGCATGGCTGAAGACGCGGTCTGCCGTGGTTAGGGGGGGCCGTTGACAGCATGTTGGCTGTGGTCTACACACCCACCGAGTCGGCCATGGCGAGCGATGCAGTGCCCTGTGGGGCGGCAATGGGACGGTCTCAGTACATTCACAGTGGCCAGGCGAATGTGGACGACAGAGACAAGACTGTACCCGACAGAAACAAGCAGAGACGTCAAGCCAGCAAGTGTCGTGTGCACACCACCTCTATCGAAACGAGCATGATGCGCTCAAGCGGAGACCGGGGGTGGGATGTGCTGCTCTCCAGCGGAGCTAGCGGCGCGTCACACCTCGGCCCAGCGACGCTCGGGGCGGCGGCCGTCGGGGGTTCACATGTCACTGGGTAACTCGACAGGGCGACTCCACATTTACTCCACATGACGGCTGGGGCATGTTTAAAGACTGCTGTTTGGGTGAATAGACATTATTTGATGTGCGTCTTTGATCGCGACGATAGCGCTCCATCTGTACCAGTAGACTCTACTTTACACAATCATCTCCTTTGCATGCACGTCTTTGATCATCGAGTGATTTGCACGTCTTTCATCAGCGAGTGATAGCGTTGCATGTTCTTCCTCTCTCTGTCTCATCAAAACAGATGGTATGGGATGGACGTCTTTGACCGCGCTGCGGTAGCGTGCTATCCCATGTTCATGTGCGACGCATGTCTTTGACCACAATGTGTGGTAGCATGGCGTCTTTTTATTCTCTCAACGCGCGTCTTAACCAACAGGTGTGCTGCTTTGCATCTCGCATCGCATCTCTCCCCATTGCCAGTGCCATCAGGCCTAATACACGTACGGAATGATGCGGTACGGCACCAGCTCCACATAGCGGTCCCAGTCCTTGCCGTACTTGCGGCGGCACTTTTCCTCGTCGCGGCGCTCGCGGTGGATCAGCAGCACGGCAAAGTAGACCATGAAGAAGTAGGTGAAGAGCATGCCCCAGCCCTTGGCCTCGCCAGGGACCACGTACGTGCCGTAGCTGTTCTTGAAAAAGTAGGCGTCCGTCTGCGCGGCCTGGACGGGGTGCGTGGCAGCGTTGCGGATCACGTACCCGGACAGGGCGGTGGGCAGCACGTACGACCAGCTCATGAACCAGTCGCCCAGGTAGTTGATGTGGCGGGCGGTGCCCCACCAGCCCGAGACGAGCAGGCGCGAGCCGGCGGCGGTTTCAATGTACTTGAGGTGGCTGACGCGCGGGTCGTCGGGGTTGGTGCGGAAGCGGTTCTTCTCGTTGTTGACGGCGCGGAAGATGTAGTAGCCGACGCCCTGGACGGCGAGCACGGCGACGATGCCCTGGAAGCCGAGGTCGACGGGGTAGACGGACAGGTAGCGGGCCTGCAGGCTGTAGGTAAAGGGCACCCAGACGAGGTCGCCAAAGGACAGCATCATGCCGAAGCCGTCGGCGATGAGGTCGATGGTGGTGAGGATGGCGGGCTCCATGTAGAGGGCGTCAAAGGTGTAGATGGCCTGGGCGACGGTGACGAGGACGATCGAGTCGGTGACGCGGCCGTAGTTGCGGTACTGCTTCATGATGAAGGCCAGGTCCATGATGATCCAGCCCAGCATGCCCGGGCGCAGCTCGCACCAGGCCTTGATGTCGACCTCGCCAAAGATGGGCAGCACGACGCGGGGGTTCAGCTCGCGGCCGATGAACCAGTCGTACAGCAGATTACCCGAGTGGCCGCCCGCTGCGAGCTCGCGCATGTCGGGGTCCTTGGGGTGCTTGACGCTGAAGGAGCGGACGTAGACGTAGGTGGCGAGGAAGTAGGAGATGAGGATGTTGGTGGTCAGGATGCCGACGTAGTTGTCGGTGATGAAGGTCCAGACGGACCAGTCGGCGCCGTAGACGACGGTGCCGGCGGCCAGGATGGCCATGGTGAAGACGGCGGAGCTGAATGCTGGGGCGAGTTAGATGAGGTGTGCTGTGTTGGACGAGCTGCTTTGCTGTGTGCATCAGGTACGTACCATTGAAGCGGTAGTCGAGCTTCCCGCCGCTCCTCAGCTCGGTGCCCTGGACGTTGGTCGCCGGGAGGAAGGCGTGCAGGGTCAGGCTGAGCAGGTAGTAGCCAAGGGTGCCCAGGAGGGCGTTTGTGTTGAGCAGGCCCTCGACGCCCGTCCAGCCGACTTCCCTCTTCAGCTGGTCTAGGCTAAAGGCCGAGGGCGAGAGCAGGACGGGCGCCGGGCAGCCTGAGATGTCGTTGCAGAGGAAGGTGAAGACGTAGACCAGGACGGGCAGGCCGAAGGAGATGACAAAGGCGCCGGGGCTGTGAGGTGTGTGTCAGTCGTGTTGCGCGCTGGTGGGGGCTCGCACATACGGGCCCAGGAACTCGTAGCCGTGGGGCTTCTCAGCGAGCGCCTTGGTGTCGCGTTTGGATGCCATGATTTCTTCTCCTCTGCATACACTCTTGTGCACTCGAAAAGGGGCTGAAGGGGGGAAAAGCACAACAGCACTCGAGACTGGACAATGGGCAAGCTGGGATCGTGGCCGCCTGGGAGCTGAGCTGTATCGCGCGGGACACTGCGAATATATACTCGACACGTCGAGGTGGGCAAAGTCGAACGAGGCCAACACCGGACGGATCGCGCGCTCCCGTAATGACGCGTTGAAGGCGCGGGCGGCATCTGCGCCCGGCGGGGCTCTAGCGCAGCCCGATCAGACGCGCCGACAGGGATGGACGGCAGGGATGGGGCTCTGCCGCGATGATGCAGCCAGGACGCCAGGACGCCAGGCTGCAGGTAACGTAACGTGTCGCCATGGAGCGTCGTCGCATACCACGACCATAACCACCACCATAACCACCACCTCGACTCTCCCCACCGCCCCCACCGAGCGCCCGCGATGATCGCGCTCGCACCGCTGCTCGCCCTGCTGTCGTGCGCCCTCGCCGGCGTGCGTGCGGCCAGCGACAAGCCGCTCAAGCCGTGCACCGTCGTGTCGCCGACGACAGAGCGCTTCTTCGACCTCAGCGGCCTGCGCCGGACCCTGCCCAAGAACAAGGACCCCGACAGCAAGAACAAGGACGCCGACGAGGGCAGCTGGCACGCAAAGGGCTACGACTACGCCGCAAACTTCACCCTCAACTTCTGCGGGCCCGTCGTCGAGGAGCTCAGCGACGTCCAGGACCTCGACAAGAAGCTGTGGCGCAACGTCAGCGCCTTTTACGAGCGCGGCGACCGCCAGTATGCCATAGGGTGAGTCTAAAGGCTGCCGCCCACGTCACGCCGCTGACACCCACGCCCAGCCTCGAGAACGCCGAGCCCATTTTCCGCGGCAGGAAGCTCATCCTCAACTACACGGGCGGCTCGCTGTGCCCCTCGACCGCCTCGAACCGCCGCTCTCCCGTCTCGCTGCCCCGCGAAATCATCGGCGACGACGACGACGACGATGACGACAAGAAGCACGACTCGGACAAGGACAAGGACAAGGACGCAGACAAGAAGAAGCCATCCACCACCCCCGAGCGCCGCAAAACAACCGTCATCTCGCTGCTGTGCGAAAACGACCCCCTCGCCAAGAGCAGCTTCTCCTTTGTCGCCGCCGTCGACGACTGCACCTACTTCTTCGAAGGCCGCTCGCGCTTCGCCTGCGGCATCGTCCACGCCGACGAGCAGACGCTCTCGCCCGGCGGCGTCTTCGGCGTCATCGCCCTCATCGCCGTCCTCGTCTACTTTGTCGGCGGCTGCGTCTACCAGCGCACCGTCATGCACCAGCGCGGCTGGCGCCAGCTGCCCAACTACGCCATGTGGGCCGGCATCTGGCGCTTCTTTACTGTGCGTCTGCTCTATTCTTTTGTTCGACTCTCTCCGCTAACGCCGCCAGGACATGTTTGTCATTCTCACCTCGTCGTGTGCCCGCTTCCTGCCCTCGCGCAGGGGGTACAGTCGTGTTTCGCTCGGCGCAGACGCGAGGGGGAGGGGGCGCCGCGACGAGAGCGAGAACAGGCTGATAGACCAGCTGGACGAGGAGTGGGATGATTAGACGTTTTTTTATCACTTGTTCACGGCATGGCGGCTGAAATCACGGGCTGCCCTATATTTTCTAGACAAAAAGGACCATACTCGACTTGATACTCGTTTGCGTTGTTTACTGCGTTCTGACTGCCACTGACATGTATGATAGCGTTTTATAGATGTCATACCATACCATACCATACCGTACCATACCATACCATACCATACCATACCATACCATACCGTACCATACCATACCATACCGTACCACAACACCACAACACCACAACACCACAACACCACAACACCACAACACCACAACACCATACCATACCATGTCTACCACACCACCTCACCGCCCCTCCCCCTCAGCAAAGAACCGCACATCCAACCCCGCCATCCCCCCCTCCTCCCTCCACGCCTCCAAAATCCTAATAAACGCCTGACTCCCATACCCGTACGTCGCATTCCGCGCCGCCCTCGCACTCGCCCTTCCCTCATTATTATAATACCCCGGCGTACACTCCCTGAAGAACTCAGCCCGCACCGCCGTACCCTTGACGATGGTCTCGCACCACGCCTCCTCGGCCTCGCGCGTGGGCTCGAAGGTCCGGATCCCGCGCCTCTTGCACTCGGAGATGACGTAGGCAAAGTGCGCGGCTTGCGCGGCGGTGATGTGCATGAAGTTGGGCGTGAGCGCGGCTTGCACGATGCTGACCCATAGGCAGTTGGGGAAGGAGCGGCTGGTCCAGCCGTGGAGGGTGGAGGCCCCGTCGGCCCATTTCTGCGTGATGGAGAGGTTGTCGCGGCCGTGGATCTCGATGCCGGTCTTGTGGGACCAGTCGTTGGCGAGCTCGAAGCCGGTCGCGTAGATGAGGCAGTCGAGCTCGTGGTGTCGCGTGTTGGCTACGACGCCTGTGGGTGTTAGGTGCGAGACGCCCGCGCCGTGGGTGTCGACTAGGGTCACGTTGGGCCGGTTGAAGGTCTGCAGGTAGGAGTCGTGGAAGCAGGGGCGTTTGCAGAACTGGTTGTACCACGGTTTGAGCGCGTCTGCTGTCTGTTTGTCGTGCACGACGGCGTCGCAGCGGGCGCGGATGGATTCCATCTTCTGGAAGTCTGCGAGCTGGATTTTGGCGGCCAGGGCGGCCGGGTCTGCGGTCGCGTCGTCGTCGTCGTCGGTCGAGCCCTTGGCTGTCAGCAGCGAGCGGATGATGTCTGTCCAGCGGTCGCTGACGAGGTCTTCGGGCTCGTTGCCGCCGTTGACCAGGCTGTCGAAGTTGTCCATGCGGTGTTGTTGCCAGCCGGGCTGCAGCGACGCCGCCCATGCTGGATCCGTGGGGCGGTTGTCGCGCACGTCAATCGACGACGGAGTCCGCTGGAAGACGTAGACGTGCTTGGCCCATTCCCCCAGATGGGGGACGATCTGGACTGCAGTCGCGCCGGTCCCGATGATGCCCACACGCTTGTCCTTGAGCTTGTGTAGATTCCCGGACGGGTCGCCGCCGGTATAGTCAAAGTCCCAGCGCGAGGAGTGGAACGTATGGCCTTGGAACTCCTCGATTCCCTTGATGCCAGGAAACTTTGGTCGGTGCAGTGGTCCCGCTGCAGGGATGATGAAGCGGGACTTGATAACATCACCCCGCGAGGTGTGCGTTGACCACTTGCCCTCGTCTTCGTTCCATCTCATCTCACAAACCTCGGTCTGGAACAGCGCTTTGGAGTAGAGATCGTACTTTTCTCCAATCATGCGCGAGTGCTCCAGCAGTTCCGCTGCCTTGGCATACTTCTCCGAAGGCATAAACCCGAGCTCCTCAAGCAAGGGCATATAGATGTACGACTCGATATCACACTGCGCACCTGCAAAGCCGTCAGTCCACCAGCCACTCCAGAAGCGCGCACAACCAAGCCCTACCGGGATAGCGATTCCAGTACCTGCCCAGCCAGTCAGTCTGCACTCACCCACCCGCAAATCGAAGAGAACCACTCACCACGTCCCGCCAAAATCCCCCGCCTTCTCCACTATCCTGATCCCCTTCACCCCCGCCTCAATCAACCTCACCGCCACCACCTGCGCCCCATACCCCCCGCCCACAATCACAACATCCGTCTCCTCGTGCACCGCCGCGCGCTCGAACCCCGCCTCCACCCACGGATCCTTCAGGTACCGCGCCAGCTGCCCATCGAGAAGCGTGTACTGCTCGACGCCCTCGTTTCGAGCAAGCCGCCTGTCGCGCTCGGCAAGGTACTTCTCCTTGAGCGCCTTGGGGTCGAAGGCGAGGGGTTCTTGCGCCGCCAGCTGGCGCGTTTGCGCCTCGACTGCCGACTTGGAGGCGAGTGGGATCGGGACCTCGGTGATGGAGGCCGGGGTGGCGAGTTGGGCAGTGGCCATGTTGGCGTGTAGGGGGGGCAAGCGTACACGGGGGGAGGGTGTTTATGGTACGGTATACACGACGTGAAGTTCGTGCCTGACAGCGGAGCTAGCATGGGCTTTTCCAACGGCTGCCAGCACAGCCTTGATATAGAGACACACTCTACCCCACGGGCCGCGGTAGGCAAGTGGGCTCCTCCACCTGCTGCCCACTGGGGGCCTTTGCTGACGGGACGCCGGGCCAATCGCTGCTGCTACGGTACGACGAGCCGTGTGGGCGATCACATCACGCGGTGCAGCATGGTATGATTACTTGGGTGCTGAACGCGTCCAAGGGGCGCCAGCCGAGGCTGTGGCGTGCCGGGGCTTGGATGCAGGCTGCAGATCTGGGGTAACGGTGGGGTATGTTCGGGCCGCTGCCGATTCAAGATCGGCGAGTCAAGCATGTGGGACGTGTTTGCGCGGCTGTGAGGTGCTGGCTGACGTGTTGAAGAGAGACACGATAAGTTGTGTTGCTCTGATGTTGGTCTCAGTTTGAGGCTGCACGTTTGTGGATGTTGGCTTGTTCTATGCAGATGACGTCACATACCTTTTGGCTGTCACTTCGTGGCTTTGGTTTAGCCTCACATGATACAAGACTGGTGTGTGTATTCATCTTCAGCACTTAATTAGGAGTCAGAGTTAGCAGCCGTGCAAAATATGTCATCCCACCCACTCCTCCTAGAATCGCACTGCTGTGCCTGCAGTTGAGCGCTCTCGGCTCAGTTTTTCTATGGTGAGCTAAAGCACTCACAAAGACTGAAGGGTGAAGAGAGAAGGAAGAAGTGAGATATGAGAGGTGTAAACGTCGTTCGAAGGGGAGAGGGAGCAGCGCATGTGCAGTTACTCGTGAGTGTCGTTATTGTCGCTATGAGTGGATACATACGACGCCGCTAAATATTGCAGATACAGACCCAAACGCCCCCTTTTGAACTCCGAAGAATCACTCCGCTGCGCTCAATACCCACCCACTCTCACCTCGCCAACAAAACTCGGCTGCAAGAAATCGCCCATCTCGCCCTCCTCGGGCGGCGTGTCGGGCCCCAAGCTCCCGTTAGACAACGGGACGCCGACACTGCTCGTTTTCCGCCGCTTGCCAGACCCGCGCATCTCGCGCTCGTAGTCGAGCTCGTCCTTGAGGTGCTCAACCTCGCCTTCCTTGTCTTTCCACAGACGCAGCACCTTCTCCCTCTCCTCCTCGATGCGGCGCTCTTCTTCTTCAGACTCGTGCTTGATCAGCGCAAGCACCGCGTCTCGGCCCGCGGCTGCGGCTTCCTCGCCCTGCAGACTCGTGCCGGTGGAACACCCGATTGCGCCGAGGAGAGCTCCAGTGGGTGACAGGATGGGCAGGCCGCCGGGTAGGGTGCAGACGCGTGAGCTGGTTGGACTGAGAAGCGGCATGCTGGGTGTGTGGTCCGAGAGCGCGGAGGTGGGGAGGCGGTTCGCTGCAGATGTCATGGCCATGGAGATGGAGGTCTCGATCGATGAGAGCTTGGCGTTGTCCATGCGTGTGAAGTTGAGGAGGTGTGTGTGCGCGTCGACGATGGCGATGCTCATTGGTACCCCCGACTCAGTGGCGTGGAGCGACGCCGCTTGCAGGGCGATGGCGGCTCCAGTCTGGGTGAGTGTGGGGAGACATACGACTGCGCTTGCTATTGTTGCCATTGTTGGATGGTGCTACGTTGACGAGGGTGCGAGTTGAGGTGAAAGGGTCGGAGAATTAGCGAGTTGCAAAAGCTGGAGTAAGCCTGCGATGATGTGTGAAAAGCTCGGAAAAGGCTGAGAATACACAGCCGAGCGCAAGGAGTAACAGTGCGGTAGTCATGAAGTATGAAGCACAGCACGCGACAGTGGGGACAGCTGCTCTTGTAGGTCGACCTGTGGCAAGCTCCGCCGGGAACCCAGTTCAGATGTGGAGAAAACGGTCGTGCTAGGAGCCAGAATCCAGGGCATAATCAAGCATCATATCTCGCACGCCGACCAGACCTCTGACTCGGATCATTGCGATGTGCTGTAGTCTTTGGCTGGGGATGAAGCCCAGACTTGAGGCCCGGGTACGTTGTCCCGAAAAGGAAATATTTGGGCCGTGGAGAACGCGAAAGTGTCGCTTAGCCCAGTCGCGTCCGCAGAAGAGCAGAAGGATCTCTCGACCTCTCTATCGGCCGGGAGGGCGCCCGGTGATCTGAGTCGAAAAGAGACATCATGGGTCCCTTGAGCGGGTTGCCATGCCGGGTGTGGGAAACTCGTCGGTGTGTAACGGCTGTGAATGAGCGTGAAGATCAGGGGCGGCGTCTTTCACATGGTACTAGGAGGGGACTCCCACATTCTCGCGACCCTAAAATCGAACGTTTTCAGATGTTGTTGTCACCAGTCAAAATCCATCGTCGATCAGTTGTCGACATCGGCTAATCCTCAAGAAACTAGTTCATGGATTTTGTGGGGCGGCAGCGGGGAACGACCTTCCCTCGTACCAGTGGCATGTCTTTCCAGTTATCAGACCACGTCTCTACAAAGCTGTGTTTGCGGTTGACCAGATTGCTCGAACTCATTGCACATGGGTGTACCTGAGAATTCCTGTATCGGTGGCGCGACACAAAGAATAATCTCCTTTCGCGATGCATCTGGGGAAATCTGACCTCCAGATCAACCACATGTCTGACACGGGCATCCCTTACAAGAATGACGATCAGGGTCTCGTGGCTACATGACCCTTCCTGACACTTTGGCGACCTCCATGCTGTGCCGCGATTCCGTCGGTATTGGTGTTCCGAGGCCTAAGGATCACTTAAGTGGAGATCCAAGACTTCAAATCGAGGCGCGATAATAAATTCTTCGAACGAAGGAAGTAGACTCTTGTCTGAAGTGCTGTCAGCTGCGAGTGCGGGTACAGTACTCGCTCGGTGGTTGGCCACCAGGAGCTGGAGCCCTGTGAGACCCGAATGTGATATCGCCCAGGGCAGCAGCATTGAATCACTCAACATGTCCATCAAGCGTGCGGAGTACGCGGGTATCTCCTTTTCAGATTCTGCGTTGCGATTCTTACACAAAACGCACTAGATTGTGAGCATAGTATTTCGATGTACAATGTGCGCATGTGCTCTTCTTTGGTGGATGTCTTGCGGAAGATTTTTCGTCAAAGAGATTTTTCTGGTGTCTGTCAATTATTGCTTCGAGCGACAATCATTCAAGGAAAGCAATAAAGAGGCTAATGGACTCTGTGTTCGACGCTCGAAGTGTGAACATCCTCTACCATACCAAACGATGACCAAGTTTGGATTCGCTCATTGTTGTTGCTCTGGCCTTGTTATTGTAACAAAGCAATCTTTGCTCCAAACGTCCCTGACAGTCAATGCATTGTCTATATGATACTTACCCCGCTATCTTCTTATACATCAACTTAGTCCCTGAGAATTCACTGAAGGCATAGCAGTTCTGGAGCTTAGATCTCCAGTTCGACGAGGATAAGTTCAAATAAAAGCATGCATCACTTCAGATCTTGGGGCAGATATTCTATTTAGCGACATGGCTGTCTTCAAAGATACTCTTTAAGAGCAGCTCGAGCCATGTTCTCCACAAAGACTGCAACCATCGTTGCTACTGTCACTAACACGTCAACCGTCTACATAAAAAGATACCCGTCATGTCTTCAACTTGAATAAATAGCAACAACTCACCACAAGATGTCGATGGCACCCGTCATCGTGTTTTCATCTGCGATGCTCGCTGCCCCTGCCATTGAAATGTGTAATTGGTCTCTTTGACGTGGAGCTGACTTGAATGTGGGTCTTTGTAATTTTTCTACTCACATTATTCTTTTGTGATTTCGTTCGTGCTATTCAGAAGTAGTGGTACCAACGGAAGAGTGTATTCAACAGCGAGTGGAGGAAAACAATGAACTTTTAATACTAGAATAAACATTGTCAAAGAATAAAACTGAGGACATTTGATCCTCGGAACCTGATAGAGCAACGGTGGGTACATAACCGAAAAGCATAAATCCGCAGTATGGATTGAAGAGCTTTGCAAGCTTCATAACGTGGTTGGCTCGCAATCCTGGAAAAGGTTGTGCCCAAGACCAGTTTGATCACCAGAGACACACTTGGGATTCCCGCCTGCAGTAATCCGAAGTAGGTTTGATACAGAGCTGCTTAACGCCTTCAAGGCAGAGAACGAACACCTTATGACGCGCTTGATGCTGTCAAGACCCACCGAACACCATGCGTGAAGCCCACGGTGCTGTCTAACAGCACAGCAATGATTACAAGGTAATCAAACTCTACGATGCTGCTCGGCTGGAGCCTCGAGATTGGGTGGGCAGGCATGTGGGTGGTGCAGCCCCATTCAAAGCAGACCATGTGCAGTCGGCACCCAGATCATCAAGCGGGTGTTCGTCGACAGAAGAAAGGTATTCTTTAACTCCGTCATGAGCCGTGTTTTGAAGTCGAGAGAAATGTTAAACTGTGGGCGGATTCGATCAAAGCCAAAATCGAAAGCGTTCAAAAGGAGCAGAGCAAGATCAAAGAGGAGCAGGAAGGAAAGAAGCAGAAAGATACGAGGCAAAAATTTGCACTGGGCACATTTTGAGAGCGAGAAAGGATTGTGGTTTGTAGCTAGAAGCATGGAGAAGGGGAAATCGTTCACAACAAATTGCACTGGGTCTGATTAAAGACTGTTAAGGCTCCCAAGCCTATCTTCTTTACTGGTTACACGTCCTGTATACGATCTTGGTAGGTCTTGGCGATTTAAGAGAGCATCGTATCAATATGGAGTGCGAAAGACGTTGGTAAAGACACGGGACAACGCTAGACTGCTCTGGGGCTGGCTCGATCCTCAGCTTCTTCTACTGTTGCGCTACATCATCCAAGCATCAAGCAAGCAACACGCAAGTATCACATTGAAGCAGTCATCAACAAAACTACTTCTATTCAGTCATGTCTCATATCTCGTGTGCGCAAAACTCAATGCAGCAACCCCAAGGCTCTTGTCGTGGCAGTGCAACTAGCGGCGATGTCGGACACCAAGAGCTAGTCCGACCATGATCATCCTGACAATCTTCTCTGCGCCGTCCTTAACAAGGTTCTCAGTCTGTACAATCGCTTCTTCCAGCGTGAGAGGGCCCCTCATGATGCTTGTGAAGGCTTTGATACCTGCCCCATAGCATCCATCTGCTCCTTCTCCGATGGTTCCAGCCAGCGCAACAACCTGTGCTCCACGTCGCTTGGCTCGGCGGGCGACCTCTGTCGTCATCTTACCTTGAGTCGATTGTGAGTCCAGACTGCCTTCAGCGGTGATTACAAAATCCCACTGCTTTTCAAAGACGCGGTCGAACTCGAAGTACTCGTTGATGGCATCGCTCCGAGCCCGCAGCCTGGCGCCAAGCATCATCAAGCCAGCACCAAGACCTCCGCTTGCGCCGCTACCAGGAGCGTTCGAGATGTCTCTCCTTAGTGTGTCCTGCGCAACCTGGGCGAAGCGGTCCAATGCGTCTGCGAGCAAGTCCACCTGCTCCGGCGTAGCACCTTTCTGGGGACCGTACACTCGTGCAACTCCCCTGGGACCGCAGAGAACGTTCTTGATGTTACACACAGCTTCAATCTGTACCTTTTCGGCTGTACATGCGTTAGGACAGTTGCTTCAGGAGACAGGGTACACTTACCGGCATCTCTGCGCAGGCGAGGATGAACACTGCACCAACAAATCTTGGCCAGGCGGGACAGTCCCCGGCCTCCACCTGCCTTAGGAAGCTCTTCACCATCTGCATCGAGAAGACGAACGCCGAGCGCCTGAAGCATACCCGCACCGCCGTCTGAAGTCCCCGAGTCTCCGCAGCCAATAACAATCTTGGTGCATCCGCTATCCAATGCTTTCTTGATCAGCTCTCCAACGCCATAGGTGGTAGTGACCGTAGGGTCGCGCGATTCCTTTGGAACAAGACGAAGACCTGCAGCCGCAGCCATGTCTAGGACAGCTGTCTTGCCGTCATCGTTGACAAAGCCCAAGTGTGACTCTACAGGTTGGCCAATGGGACCTGTCACGGTCTCATTCACAATTCGGCCGCCATGGGCCGCCACCAATGCACGAGCGAAACCCTCTCCGCCATCGTGCAGGGGCAGCTTCCGGATTATGACTGATCTCTCGTCGAGGACCTTTCGGCAACCGGCTTCGATGGCATCCGCAACATGTTCTGGACCAAGACTCTCCTTGAAACCAGAAGGTGCAATCAGGATTCTTAGCGGATGTCCACCAAGAATCTCTGACGTCGGT
Source organism: Stagonosporopsis rhizophila (assembly GCA_016767195.1). Lineage (NCBI taxonomy): Eukaryota > Fungi > Ascomycota > Dothideomycetes > Pleosporales > Didymellaceae > Stagonosporopsis > Stagonosporopsis rhizophila. The sequence goes on from CP068509.1 coordinate 200,715, forward strand.
GTTGGCAGAAGACTTGATGCCGAGAGCAGCACCTCGTCGACCTGCTGTGCTGGCAAGTTGAAGGTCTTTAGGGTGCGAAGTCTCGGAAGCTTTGGTCGGCTTGTGTCCGGCACAACAGCTGGAGCGCACGTGTCGGCGCTGGCAGGAAGCATGGTGAGCATAGTTCGATAATCGAAGTTGATATGAGTGTGGAAATGTGAGTCGTAACGGTGGGGAGTAAGTGAGGGTTGTGAATGTTGAGTATTTTCAAAACGAATGCTGTTCAGAGCTGCTTGCCGATGCTCTTCAAAGTTGAGCACGCGACACTTCTTATATCTACCGACCAAACACTTCTTCCGGACTCAATATCCCATCCCCCGAGCACTATCTCAGGCCACACAGCCTGACGATGATGGTACTACCCCGAGCAAAGCACAATACACCGCCTTGAGAAGACGCTTGCAGCCTGAGGATTCAGCCAACCATCAAATCTAAAACAGAACTAGCATGCGGAATTGCAGCCACTGATTCTATACTTCCATTCATAGACATTTACCCAGTAGTTTACACAGCCGCGTGTTACGACTACTGAGACATAGCCATTCACCAAGGGTGTCTAGATCGCTGCTATCAAGAACAAGCTCCTTCCATTCTGTTGATCAAGTCTTGACACGCAAGCCCGTCTAATTTTCCTTGCAGTTCCAAGTCTCTTGACGTTGCTCGGCCAGCCAATCGGACCGGATCACGTGCCTTCACCAAGCCCATTGGCGAATCCAAGTCGCGCAGCGTCCAAGATGCTCTTGGCGGCACAGCCAGGCTGGTGACGTTTACAAAGAAGGCTGTCAATAATGGTAAAGATCCACATTGCGATAACCGAATGATCCCAGAGAAGCTCCTATTGGTCATGAGCGCAAATGTACCTCTGGTACTCTTGCTTGCCACGCGACCTGTTTCTATTCCTGTTCAGTCACAGCCGGAATGCCTGGACGCTACGTGCTGTAGGTATGGACCTGAGCCGCGAGACTACACAAGAGAGGGCACAAGGGTCTTGATTTAGTAGTTACTTTCGGGAAATCAACTACCAGCCTTGTGGGGACAATATTGTCAGCCTCTTTGATGGTCATTTCCGCAACACTGCCTCAGAATCTTAATATTGGTGGAACATAGATCTTGCCTATATGACAATGGTAGCTCCGGAACCTCGTACTGATCCCAAGTCGACGCTCGCTTCACCAATGCTATCTTGTACATTCGTTACACGAAACTCACGACACTCTTTCAGTATGCGTCTGCCAGAGAGGTTCTACGGAAGGGTCTCGGTCAGCGACGATGAAGGCGTCCGCGATTCGCACGAGCTGCCGAGATTCTCGTTCGAGGGCGCCGGAAGGCCACTGGTTAGCACGGAACGTCTTTTCAATCAGTGGTCTGAGGATGAGGAGACTGCATATAATCCTGGAACCAATGCGATAGAGAGCGCACTTAAATCGGAACAAGACATCATTGTTAGTGAACTTCTATATGCATCTGTACAGACTGCTGACGCGTACTGCAGATCACCTGGGATGGACCGAACGATCCTGCGAACCCTCTGAACTGGACGCAGTCACGCAAGTGGGTCGTCACAATGCTTGGTGTGTCTTCGAACGGCGGATCGCCCTTCACGTAATGGCTTGCTGACAGTGTACCAGTGTCGATGTTTACTTTTATTAGTCCCTTCTCCTCAACCATGATTACTCCAGCCCTACCAGCTATTGCAGATGACTTCGACATACCTGAAGGGTTCATGCGCCAACTTGTCATGACCATTTTTCTTCTCGGTTATGCTCAAGGGCCATTTGTACTAGCCCCACTCAGCGAAATCTATGGCAGAGTCACAGTTCTACAGTATGCCAACCTGATCTATCTGGTTTTCAACACAGCGTGTGGCTTTGCTCAGACCAAGGAGCAAATGCTCGCCTTCCGCTTCCTCAGCGGTATAGGCGGGGCAGCACCTCAAGCGGTATGTCACCCTCTCAGTTCACAATGTTCCTCTCACTATGATAGGCTCCTACTGACTGCCATCCAGTTGTGCAATGGCGTCCTCGCCGACACTTGGCGTAAAGAAGAACGCGGCAAGGGCCAAGCGATCTATGGCATGCTCACCTGGATCAGCCCCTGTGTCGCACCTATCTGCGGCGCATACATCTCACAAGGCGTAAGCTGGCGTTGGATATTCTGGGTGACGTCGATCTTCACAGTCCTTGTTCAAGTCACCGCACTATTCTTCCTTCGCGAAACCTTCGCGCCTGCAATCCTGGCAAAGAAGGCAAAGCACGTAAGGAAGGCGCTCCAAGGCATCCGTAAGGACGTCGTCGTACGTACGGAGTACGAGACTGGTGATCGGTTCAGCAAGATCCTGCGCAAGCGACTGATCTTGCCATTCATCATGATGTTTACCCACCCAGCAACGCAAGCACCGTCGATCTACCGCGCGTATCTGTACGGCGTCATGTATCTCATGCTGTCAACTTTTCCACTTGTCTTCGAAGAGGTGTATGATATGGACGTTGGACCAGCATCCCTCAATTACCTGTCCATGTGTCTGGGCTTCATGATAGGGTTACAGATCTCGCACCCACTCATGGATGGAGTAAGTACTCTTGCGATCCAATTGTTTGCTATCAAGCTGATATCTCAAAGCTCTACGCCCGTATGAAGATATACTACAACGTCGAAGAAGGCCTCCCCGAATTCCGAGTACCTCCCATGCTCATCGCCGGTATCCTCTGTCCCATCGGGCTCTTTATATACGGGTGGACTGCGCAAGCAGGCGTTCACTGGATTGCGCCAAATATCGGCTGTGTGATTGTCGCTATTGGCATGATCATTGGGTTTCAATGTAGTCAGGCATACACCACCGATGCATATGAAGCCAAGTACGCAGCTTCTGCTGCGGCAGTAGGAGCATTCATGCGCACGATGTGTGGCTTCAGTTTCCCGCTGTTTGCTGTGCAGATGTACGAGAAGTTGGGTCTAGGGTGGGGAAATAGCTTGCTGGCTTTCTTGACATTGGGGTTGGCGCTGGTCAGTCCGGTGTTGCTGTGGTTTTATGGACCGAAGATGCGGGCTATGAGTACGAAGGGATTGCTTTGAGTGTATGAATGCGATGTGAACAACGACTTACGAATAATGGTTATGTATAGATCAGGCGTTTACTTGTGTAATATAGTATTAGTACGCTCAAACATTGGTAGAGTTTGTATAACGTAGAACAGCTAGATAGAACTTCAAGCAGTCATCTCGTAGGACCTCGAACTACTAGTCCTTCCCGCCCTGTCTCCAGATGGGAACTTTTCGACGCTTGTGGTTGCGATGTGCTATTGTTCTGCCCGCTCTCTGATCTCTCATCCACCCCGCATTCCAGAACTCCACAGCCTCACGCCATCTCCAGGAATAACAGACGGACCGATCCGCCACGCAATTGTGGCCGGCTAGAAAGCGACCTTCTGATGCTAGTCTGGGCCGCGGCAGAAGATTTCGGTACTTGCGTTGATGGACCCTCTCCTCCGAATTTCGGTCAAACGTGCGCAAGTCAAGTTCCTACACTGCTTCCTGGAGCTCAATTGCGATTGCGAATCCAGCGTTCATAAAATCGCGTTACTCCAACATGCCGTTCCTGAGCTCGCAGCCTAAGATCCTCATTGCAGGCGCCGGTATCGGCGGCCTAACAGCTGCGCTCTCACTGCACGCGGCAGGATTTACCGACATCCAGCTCTTCGAAGCATCGTCAACACTCACAACACTCGGTGTTGGTATCAACGTGCAGCCATCAGCAGTCCTCATCCTGCGCAATCTGGGACTTCTGGAAGCCCTGGAGAAGACCGGAATCCAAACAGCAGAGCTCAACTTTTACAATCGCCATGGCGATTCCATTCTCAGCGAGCCTCGTGGCAAACATGCCGGTTATGCTGTTCCCCAATTTTCGATTCACAGAGGCGAGTTCCAGATGCTACTCCTCAGCGCTTTGAAAGAGCGCCTTGGCGAAGATTCTGTGCACCTCAACCACGCCTTGACCGGTTTCGAGCAAGACGACAAAAGCATCACCGCGCAGTTCTCGCAAAGACGAGACGGCGCGCCCGCTGAGCAATCTGCCATTTCTGGCGACATCTTAATCGCAGCTGACGGTATCAACTCAACCGCACGACGCATTTTGTATCCCAAGGAAGGGCCGCCAAGATTCTCAGGTCGCATGCTGTGGCGTGGATGTCTCGAGCGAGACCCCTACTTAACTGGAGCAAGCATGGTATGGGCTGGCCACGCAGATCAGAAGTTCATCGCATACCCCATTTCTCAACGTTCAGCAGACAAGGGCAAGAGTCTTGTGAACTGGATCGCAGAATTGCGAATCAGAGGGAAAGATGACAAGGACCTCACCCCGCCAAAGACAGACTGGACAAAGGCCGTCGCGAAGAGCGTGTTCGAGGGTCCATTTGAAAGCTGGAAGTGTGGTGGTCTTGAGATGAAGGACTTGATCGATAAGACAGATAAGGTGTTTGAGTTCCCCATGTCCGATCGCGACCCGGTCGACCAATGGTCCTTTGGCAGATTGACGCTGTTGGGTGATGCAGCACATGCCATGTACCCTATCGGATCGAATGGCGCATCACAAGCAATCATCGATGCAGAGACGCTAGCAAAGCATCTTGAAGAGACGACGTCAGACGTTGTAGCAGCACTGAAAGCATATGAAAGCGAGCGGCTACCTCCTACAGCCAAGATCATCATGGCAAACCGTGCGAACGGGCCAGATCACGTTTTGCAGATGGCTGAAGAGAGGGCACCTGATGGTTTCAAAAACGTCTACGACGTCATTCCCAAGGAAGAGCTGGAAGCCATTGGGACTGTGTACAAGAAGGTTGCAGGGTTCGAGATGGAAAGCGTCAATGTGAAGGCGAAGGAAACCCAGGGCGAAAGCGAGAGGCTACAGCTTAAGAGCCCAAAGGCTTGGATATGATTGTAATCGGCCAGCAAGACGACAACCTGCTCTACTGACCGCGGTCGCTAAAGCAGATTGACTACCATAGCCAACAAACTTGTCCTACACCCACACCCACACAACCACTTGCCAAGCAGTGTAGCAAATCCTCCGGCTCCGTGACCTACCATAGCCACGTTGGCAATACGCCCTTTTCCAACTCCAACAGTCGTGGCGTCCTACCAATCAAAAACGGCGACGCCCGAAACGGCCGCATGTCAATTTGTGCAACCCAAGGCATGACGATGACGCAGCTCTTAACACAAAGTCACCCGATTCCCATACATGCGCTATGCAATTCTTTTGCTAACTTCCTCTCCCGTCAGCCCTGGCGCTGAGACTGTCAGAGAATGGAGAGTGAGGGCGTAGCGCAGATGAGGCAGCGTGTGACAGGTCCTTCACCACCAAAGCCTCCTTGTAGCAGCTGCAGTATATGAACATCGCTAGTTTCCGTGGTTTGATTGAGTATCGCCATCGCAAGTCCCCTCTCGAGTCGCAAAAGCTCGTTGCTCTGAGCTGCATACTTACACCGCCTCACTTAGGCTCATAAACCACCCATCCACTCCCTCTCCAAAAGCCTCTTGCCCACCATGCCCGGCCTCGAATCCATGCGCCGCCGCCTCTCCAGCATCGCCAAACCAACCCCCGACTCCACCGCGCCCCCCTCCCACACACACCCGGACACCCGCCTCCTAGACCCGGACTACTTCAACATCGACGCCGAAGACCTAACCTGGTTCCACAAAGTCAACCTCGCCGTGCGCCGCGACACCACCACCCTCGGTCTCGCAAACAACTACATGCACGTCCAACGCGCCACAGTCAGCGCGTGGAACTTATTCCAATCCGAGGCTTCGCAGCCATGGGCAAGAGATATAGACCCGCGCACCGTCGTCGTCGCGGCGATGGTGGCCTCACTCGGCGCAAAGAAGTACACTGAAGAACGTGTGCGTGCGGGGCAGCAAGTACGCGATAGCCCTGATACTCCAGCCGCGGTGCAGCACGTGGAAGACGACCTGCTGTTCGGATTCCTGCGGCATCTGGACTGTCCGCCCGACGTGGCGGGGCCGTCAGCATTGATTGCGAGCCTCGTGTGTTTTGAGCGCGAGGTGCGGGATCGAGACATGGTGCGCGAGCAGTGTGAAGCGTATCCTGCGCTGAGGTTTGTGCAAGATGCTGTGAGACTGGATGAGTTGGGGTGTGTGGGGATTGCGCAGCTAGGGGCGCGGAATCAGGGCACGTTGTTGGAGATGGTGCATAGGATGGATTCGAAGCTGGTGCACTATGCGGGGCTGATGAAGACGAAGGCTGGGAGGAAGGAGGCGGAGAGGAGGTGGATGCAGATGTTGGAGTTTAGAGAGGGGTTGCTGGGGCAGATGGATTGTTCGGTGGGTCTTGAGGTGGTCAGAAAGAGTTGATCTTTAATCTGGTGTGCTTATATCTTGTTCGACTGTTGGGTTGGACACCCTCTTCGATGTTCATACTTGAAGAAATGTTTAGAATATTCGATAAACCATTTTGCCTAGGAGATAGTAGTGGCACTCAATTCTGTGATCGTGCTACCCTGGTTATCAGGCGATGAAGTCCCAAATATACCACAAACATTGGTCCACCAGTCGTGGGATGCCGAGCTCGTTCCATCCGGGTCCCAGGCAGGTTTGGGTTACTCCGTAGAAAAAGTTGCACACAATGATGTTTTCAAGTACACTTTTGGTAAGCTAGTCTTAATACTTCTCGGCCACCAGACCCAACGCGATAACCCAATTTTGATGCGTGACTGTTCCACTACCACATCTGCAAAATGGATATCAAGGAAGCTGCTTTGCATGCTGCTATTGCACCAGGTCTCAGGAAGTCCGTCTCGATGAGGAATAATTGCAAGTACAACTTGTGCTGAAAACAGCATGGTTTTCACTTGAAGTTTGCCGAACGGATTTTGTGATGTTTTGCAAAGGACCATATCTGCGCTGCACTAAACCTTATTGTATTCAATGCCCACACTGATTTGTTAGGTGGCTCCTTGCGTATCAAGCCCCCCATAAGATCGCCACACAAGACGAATGTGTCCTTCTGGTAATCGTGGCCAACCAGATGTCGCTCGGGCACATATGCTTTCGACACAATCTACGATTGAGGGAGTCCTCCACAACGGTATGTACAGGGTGTCGTTGCGACCTGGGTTCGACCTGCGTGTCGGTCGCAGTGAACCTGGGCTCCAATCTTTAATATTCAGGCGATGCTGTGCATGACTGCACACGAACGAGACATCCGTACTCGTTTCCGCACGGGTACTCGTGCCTAGATCACAAGCAGATACTTTCAGCTCAATCCAAGGTTCACCAATCCCGTTGGACGATGACTTGTCGAAATTATTTGAGCGCCGCGTGTTTAAAAGGAGTGCACGCGCCACGATGTTGGCCGTACAGAGACACAAATCTTTCGGGTGTCGAGCTAGAACAGAATATGCCAGGCGTTGTCGTGACATTTTGTAGTCGACTTGTATCTTGGTCGCGGAGAGTGACAAAAGCGAATACACTCGATCTCGTGGATTGGCGCATTGCTTGTCGCGGAACTGTTCTAATAAATCGATAAGTTGATGACTGTCGAAGAGAGCATGCCGGCCGGGTAATTCGATATCGATATCATGGTCCATATAATGCCTGTCGTTGATCGCGAGACGACGACATTCAGTGAACCACCTCCTTAAAAATTGGATGAAGAATGATCTGACCGGGCACGTATGCAACCAAAAGGTGATATCTCTTGCCAGGCGGACCTCCTGCACAATCCACGCCCGTTTCCAATAAGTATTCTCAAAGATGTACCTGTCCAGATCTGACTCATATTTCCAGTTGCCTATTGATATGTTCAAAGGATTGCGATTGTTATAACGCCAAAGCCACCATTGCATGTGCTTCTCAAACAATGTAGTCCGAAGATAACATAAATTTGAGGGCTGGGGACGCGCAAAAGTTTTATCGGATTGTAACAGAGGCGCTAGCCCAAGCCAGGCGTGTACAGATTCCGCGCATGTGTAGATCTCACCCATTTGCCCGACTTGATGGTTTCTTTCGCTGTTATTCCTTTGGTTGATGCAAAGTGCATCTATCCAGAATGGTTTCGACAGTTCTAACCGCTCCAGGTGCCAATCTGTCCGGGTAGCGTTGTAACGGGCCACCCAGAGGAAGTTGAAGAGGTTTTCATGTATGCGAACGGGGGTACGGTTTACCAATATTACGCGTTCCTTTATATGTTTCCGCGTGCTGAGATTGTCTTCGTATGGCGGCGGAGGATCCCAGACATATGACAGACATACATAGGAACTGCTAGTAGACCCATGCGAAATCCTACACTGGATGAGCCCTTCCAGCGATAGCTTAGGTAGCAGATGTATAAGACGAATCGATGGCTGACTGTGATCGAGTGGCTGGTACTCAAACGGTGCTGGTGGTTCGTGTCTGATCGCGTCGAGTGTGGGTACTTTGTGAGGAGACCGAAAGTCGGCATCAACAGAGGCCTGGTAGGCATCGAACCAGGATCGAGCCTCTTCAAGCTGGCTTACCGAGTATTTGGACGCTTGCGTTACGACTGATTTGGCACCGTCGAGATGGTCACCAGTTTTAGAGAGTGAAGGCTTATTGCTGCGCAGGGAAGGAACCTCCTTCGAGGAAAGGTTAACGTGACGTTTTGCCATGGTCCACGAAGAGTGTGTCTAGCTGCATCACCCAAGCGGACGGCAACGAATTGACGAAGGCTGCTGCTTTCCAGTCACTATATGAGAAGCGAGGGTCGTTCACAGTCTGCACTTTGCATGTCAACAAGCATTCACATACCCAAGTCAACTTGCGCCTACCTGTGGGCAAGGATTACACACCTGAACTTATAAAGGGTGGATAAGATGGCAGAATCCAACTCTCGAAGAAAATGCGTGCATCAGGCTGACATCAAATGATTTGACAAACGCCGAGAGCCTGCAACAGGACTGATTAAACGGAGTGTGAACAGTACATTAGGTGTTGTGAATGGGCATAGGATTGAGCAAGTCGTGAACGCTAGAGAGACTGATCTCGAGACTTTGGATGGAAGGCAGCCATTATGCACCTGCCCAGCCGGGCAGGGCAGCGTGCATCAGGCTGAAATACACAACAAGGTGGCTGTGCAGCTGTCTGCACCTCACTCTGAATCACGTTACCGGGAGACGGTACGTCTTGCCTGCTGACTCAGCATCTGCACCTTGCAGTCCCCTCATCTCTCTCCACCGAGATTGGTGATGAGCGAGGGAGGCGCATTGCATTTTGCTGTCATATATTGTCATATGTTGGTATTTAATGTCGGTTCCTCTGCACAATCTCGATGTCTACACCACGTGGAGCCCCTGGGCTTGCCTATGGTGTCGCTAGTGCCGGTCGTGTCCAGCGACTCGTAGGACTCCTCAGTCTCGCGTCGTTGCGTGGACGAGCTGTTGTAATGACAAGCGCGCGCAGGTCGGAGCAGCGAGATCTTTCTCTGGACTCAACCGCCAGCTGCGCCGGAGATGCCTTTTGCAAGGACAAACGTCTAGCGTAGCCCGATAGGTATAAATGAGCTTCGTGATGTGTATGGTGTGTGATCCTTCTCGCTGTGCGCGACCTCAACCCACCTTGTCCCCGTCCTCGCGCCTGCCCTGTGCTTCTACAACCTTGCCAGCGTCCTGCACCTCGATAGCATCGCTCTCGACTTCCCTAGATTCTTCCAGCTCTTCAAGCTCCTCCACATCCTCTTCGCCCTCCCTCGTGGCCTCCAACGCACGATACTTCCTCCTGCTCTTCTTGGCAGCACTCTTCTTCTTTTTACTGATCTCCCTCCCCTTCACTCGCGTCCTCGCCTCGTCCCCCAACTCCAGCTCCTCCAGCCGATCCTGCAGTAGCCTTCTCGCAGTCTTCCTGTTCAGGGCCCGGCTGCGCGTATCCTGGTACTTGACCACGATGCCTGTGGGGATGTGCTTGAGCTGCACGGCCGACGAGGTTTTGTTGATTTTCTGCCCGCCCGGGCCGGAGCCTTTGAGGAAGTTCTCGATGATTTCGGACTCGGGGATGACGCGCCGGGGAGGCAGGGGTTTGGAGGCAAGGAATGGGGTGGTGTGGAAGAGGTGGCGGAGGGGGTGTGGGAGTAAGGTTGCGCGTGGGCGCAGGAGCGCGGTGAGAGTGCAGCGAGGAGGCATTTCTGTGTCGCTATATATAGTGTGACTTTACGAGCGTGATGAGAGCCATTGTATGGCCATTGTACTTGAACGGTTCCGTAGCTACAGCATGAAGAAGGTCGACCCCAACTTTCCGAAATGACGCGCCCAATCCCCTCGCGCCTCACGCCGGGCTCTTCCGCGCCGCCAAAAGCGAAACGGCATGACAACTCCCTGACCACAGCCAAATCCACGCCCATACCCACGAATTTACGCACCACGCACGCCCTCGCACGCCTTAAAATCTACACACTGCCCGTCGCATGCCCGACTCCGCAACGCTCGCAACCGCGCTCCTCCTCGCTGCAGCCGCTGCGCTCCTCGTCGCCGCAATGCTGTACCCGTCCGCGATGCTGCGCTGGTTCCAGCGCAAGCGCTACCAGTACGAAGTGACATTCTCGCTGTACATGTTGACGTCGACGGAGAAATTCATCTTTAGTATGCCTCACCGTCCCACCCAACCCATACCCACACCTACCCCCTACATCCCCTACCCTCCGATCCACCACCTTCGACACAACCTCCTCCTGAATCCCTCGCGCACCCATACGCCACTTCCCCTAGCTAACCCGTGCAGACTCGGTCCTCTTCCTCCTCCTCAGCCTCCTCATTATCGCCGCCTCGCTGTACCTCCCCGAGCACCTCAGCATAATCGCAAGCCGCATCTTCTACTACTACAGCGGCAACGAGAACGCGCATTCGGGTGGGCTTGCAGGCAAGGCTGTTGGCGCTCCGCAGGTGCACGGCGCGGGGTTGGCGGGCAATGGGAGGGGGTATGTTGAGCCGTGAATGTTGACAGGCAGTGAATGATGGTATAGGGGTGTCAGGGGAAAGGCACTGGAGGGGCATGGTGACGGATTGGACATACTGCGATGTTGAATGAGGGATGGGACGAGGACGATGACGGAGATCTGCATGGGAGGGCGTTGATATGGCGTTGTTGAGACTGTCTCAGCTTGGAGTTAGAGCGTGCGGCGTGTAGCTGCCATAGATACCACGTAATTTTAATACTGCATACGAAGAGGTTTTTTGGTGTGACGTATGCCTGTGCGCCTCTTCACGCAGACAAACATCTATACAGAGCATGTCATATATGGCTTGAATACAGGGCACAGACTGATCGGCCAAGCGGGCATCTCAGGATAGGCAGCTACGGATTCGAGCAATCTTCAGATGGTTGCACGGTACGCCGCGTCAATAGAATCAGTGGGCATTCCGGGAAAAAAGCTATGTACCGCGACTAGAGCATGTTCGCCGAAGAGAACTAGCAGCTTCCACCCAATGCATATGCTGAACATGTCCAGGAATCCATGCTCGGTACGGATGTACTTGCAAAATAAGAATGGCTCGTCGTAGCGTCGTAAAGAAGGGTATGAAAGATCGGAAACCGAAAGATAGCATATACTGGAAGTGACCTAGTGTTTGGCGTTTGAGACTGATATGATTTTCAACCGAAGACGGCCTGAACTGCGTACTCGAGCGTGGTAGGAGTGTAGTCGTCGACAGTGAGGAGGACCGAGAAGTCGCGTACGGCTTGCTCATGTGCAGCCACCCTGGCACCATTGCCTACGATGACGAGGAGAACAACAGGGACCGAAGTCATCGAGGTGTCCTTCTCGACTTTGCTCGCAATGCTGCGCGCAAACTTGAGTTGCCGCTCAAAGGCCTCCGGGTTGTGGCCGAGCACGTTCTCCGTTGCGCAGATGACAACGACGACGACACCACTTGCAGACAAGAAGTAGGGATGTAGTTCGGTCATGCCGAGGTCCATGCGGAACGGTACGTGGCGTACTGGCCTCGGAAGTGCACGTCCAAGTGGCTCGAAAGGGTCCATGTTCCTGACCAGTGTTGTCGATGGCGAGTGGGGCACCACAGGTGTGAAAAGAGTGATGACCTCTGCCTCGTTGAGAGTTCGCAAGCGGTTCAGTATCTGCGGTGGGCATCGAACGAAGCGCGCCTTGCCAACACTTGGCTGCTGTGAGTCGGCTCTCGACGAACGTTTCGATCTGCATTCGCCCATGACTATAATGCCTTGTGAGATTGTGGTAGTCGACCCTCTCTACACACGGGTGACAGACAATTGGTACTTGTAAGGTTGTGTTGGATTGATATGAGCTTGCGATGTCCAAGGCCTGAGCGATGTTCGTCGTTTGTCGCCCCAAGAGTACCAAGCAATGTGCGTAGTTCGATGGGAAAGTGAGCTGAAACTCAAACGGCTAGGTTGTCGATGTAAGCGATACTTGTTGACTGCTTGGTGGCGGAGAAAAGGTCAGATGAACAACTCAGGTAGTCCACATCGCCGGTCAGAGTTGCAATGCTGCGAGAGAACCAAAAGTCGCTGGGCGCCCTATAGTTATACCTGTCAGTACATCTCCCGTCACGCTTTGCGTGTCACGGCATATGAAAACGAGACTGTGGTACAAAGCATGAGTAGGCATGCTCTGTGAGAGGTGAAGGGCAGGTAATGAGTCCACTACTGGCAGTCAGCGAACGAACGGCAGCCATCTCGAAAAGGCCCTGAGCCATCGCTGACACACAACATAAGTAGGCATGCGGCGTGGGTTACACAGGAGAAGTGGGTGATAGTCTGCAGTGGATATTACTTCGGCCGGTTATGGAAAGTAAAAGTCGTTGGGTTGCGAGTCGTGACGAGCAGGAAAACCATGAATAGAGCGGCAATTATGAATGTAACCTGTCAGCTATGTTGCACTCCAGGCAATGTTGAGATCTCAACGGAGCTGAAGAAGGTTTCTACTGCTGGAGGTCGAGGTCAAGGTCTGCTGCTCATCGCCGAACACCCTCCCCACCGGCCCGAGCAAGGATCCTTGAGCTATAAAGCCGGCCTGTGAAGCAAAGCTCCAGCCAGTGGCCAGATAGAGATCAGCTGCATCTACCCGCCAGACGCACGGCGTTGTTCGCTTTGCGTGTGGCGTACGGGGGTCAGTACACTTCGAGCAGGCTGTGCAGGACCGTTGTCGAATTGATCGCTGACGGACAAGGTATTTGACCATTCACGATAGCAGAAATCGCGCGCTAGCCGAGGGTGAATTTCATTCAATGCTGGTTGTGTAACGTGATATATGCGGCGACGGGCATCTGCAATGCACACTCTGTATCAGGGCGAATATGCGTGACATCTGCAAGATACTGTGCATGACTGGAGTATGAACGAGCCACGATGGGCTAGCCGAGCGCTGTGCTCCACAAGGAAAGTCGTGCGGTGACATCCGCGTACGATGGGAACCGATCAGATTTCCGATAAGAACAATAGGCGACAGAGGACGTAGTCCAACAATGGAAAGGTGAAGATGAGAGGGCTGATTGATTGTTTTGTTGTCTCGCTTATTTAGCGCCCCAGACGGGGCAGGCGCGTTGCGTGAAGCTGTAAACACCATGACGGCGCGATCAAGCGACCAACCACTTTGGGCCGCAAACCCTTCCATATTCATAGCTGGCGCAATGAGTTCATGATGCCGTCTACTGCTGGTAATGTGATCGTTGCTGCAGCTCAGGCACACAGGTCTAACATCACAATAGAGGAGCCGCATTCGCTCGGTGACGCGCTAGAGGCATTGCATAAGGGCACGTAGCATGCTCAATGCGAGTTACAAGAGACGGCTGAGCTAACACTGTGCGACAGCATCCAAAACTCCAGTAAAGCAGCGGACTGCCAAAGTCTCTATTATTATCGATGTCATCTGCCGGCACGCGTTTGCCGACGGGCTCGACGTGGATGCTCTGGAGGCTGTCGTACATGTTGCGGCAAGGAAGACTGAATTAGATCAGACAAGTGTGACAACTTTGATCAAAAACCTGTATCCTGCGCAGCAAGTACCCGGCGATGTAATTGTTACCATCGTGGCCGCACTAGGCCAGGGCAAGGGGAAACCTTCACCAGGCACCCAGGATAGCCTCGTGAAATGGCTCGTATTGGTGCACGAGATCGTTGAGGATACCAACATTATGTCCAGACTGTATGGTGTCCTCTTTGGCATGCTGGATATGATCAGTATCAGGTGTGTTGCCACACGAAGTATCATCTACCAATCCCAGCTAACCTGACTAGAACATCATTGTGCCATCTCCTATCCCTAATCACACGTAGGAAGCATGTGAAACCCTTCAGGATTCAGCAACTGTGAGTTTGAGCGAATTGTTCGGGAATACAACGTAGGCTAACAAGCTACTCAGACTTGATTTGTCCCGTGGGATTGGCAACGAACCGGCCCTTCAGGGCCTTCTCCGCGTTTACAAAGACTACTACCCAGATATCATTCTTGGAAGTGCGTCCACGAACCGAAAGTCGTTTGCACCAGTAAGTTCTGGTCCACATTGTGTAATGTCCCACGCAAAGCGGGGGTATCACTACAAGGCTGCAGCTTCACGCGTTACACCACCGACCAGTACTAACAGCTTAGCAACCTGATGCGGAGTGGAGAGCTAGGGTACATGCCATCCACGAAGCTCGTACTGCGGTGGCCGACTCCACGTCTGAAGGTTTTAATGGCTTCAAGGTTCTTCGAAGAGGACCAAAGAGGACTAAGGCATCGGCGTTGCCTGAAGTCCATACCTATCATGCTACTGAGGTCGTACTCCCTGCTACTCGTACGTGTTATTGTGTGACTGACATTTTTCAGAGTTCTGTAACTTTAGAGGGCATCGACAGTGTTGGTGCTTTTGTGGAGAAGCTCGATAGGATCGAACCCCCCGGCCAACTCATCTCATTTCTCACAGATCCACTTCTGCAGAAGTTTGTGGAATTGAAATCGTCTCCGATGGTTTCTGCACGGATAGGTTTGTGGCTTGCAACCTGTTTCGAGGAGCAAGTCATCGCTGCAGCTTCCGGTCTTGAAGACCATGTCTTCTTGGCTGAGTTGTTGGAAGGCCTTCTGCAACATGCACGTTACACCAAGGTATGTGTCGCGACTTACTAATGGAACATTGTGTTGATAGCTTCACAGAGCCTGTTGTCAATTGTCCCAGCCTTCTTGAAGGAGTACCTTACAGTCTGGAACGGCAGTGACCATGTCGATGCCGTACTAGGTCTTCTTGCCTATATCCCAGGAGACTCCTTCGAAGACATCTATTCGGACTATATATCACCAGCTGAACGCGCGCTACTGTCTCTTGGTCCATCTTCTCACTCTCACCTAATCGACTTCTACGTCAAAATGCTGGCTCATCGTATGACTACCCTTGCCCAGCAAGAGCCTGAGCGCCGCCAACCTGCGCTCAGCTCACCCGAGCAGCAGTTCCTGAGAGACTTGGTCTCACACTTTGCAACATTATCTACGTCTCTGGTTCTGTCGGGAACAGGGACTGAAGCCCTCTCTTCTGTCCTTGCCTTTTGGGAACTGCTTTCGACATCGTCTATACCGCATGTCATCCCTATTCTGCTCCCGCCGATGCATCTTGTATACTATCTGATGCAAAGTACATCAGCTGACGTGGTATCTCGAATCTGTGGCGTCATCGGGAATTATAAGCAAGCTTTTGATGCACACCCTAGACCAGTGAAGCACTACTACCCAAGCGAGGTAACGGACGGGCTTAATTGGTGTCTGCGCGATGTTTACAACCATTTCTGGGTGGCTCGGGGCCTGACAGTCGTCGCACAGAAGTCCCTGGGTATGTATTGCGAACCATCACTACGCTCATCGCTCAACGACTATCTGGGTGGGCTGGGTCGGCAGTATGCCATCGGGCATGCTTTCAATCTTTCCAACAACGCGTGGCTCGCGTCAATGTCTTCTGCAGCATGGCACGCGCTTGAGAATCAAGAGATCAACCGGGGACAGTATGATCGACACAGTATCAGGAGGCACGCAGGTCCCGTGAGCCAGCAAAGTCTTGCGGCGCTGAAGGATGGGGGTATCAGTGTGGATTGGGATGGCCCCAATGGCTACAAAGTATTTGCAGTCAATTGGCTGGCCGAGCGGGGCCTAGGAGGAATAAGGGAGCTGATGTTCTCTACTGTCTCAGATCTGAAAACAGGAAAAGCAAGCGCTTTATAGTGCAATGACATCAAACAGTATGATGAGAACCAGAAACTTGACAATTACCTCTACTGTTGCGACGAGTCTTCGTCGGCTCTTCAATCTCGCATGGACGGCAACAGTCCACGGTGAAGTGTACGAGATCTTCGGCTATGGTGCTAAAGTCGCGTGCAACGCGTAGCATCAGCCACAAGAAGCAGGTATTATTTTTGGTGTTGAGCGTAGACTTGTGGCTGAGCAACGTCATGCACGTCTCGGTCCCATCCGAAAGCGCCGAGATGCCGTTTTACCCTTTCGCTCCTTTCACACGACATCACAAACGTGTGAGAGCGTGTGTTCAACTGCCACAAACTTGCTCGAACGCGTGATGTCCATGAATTAGACTCACGATCAAGCTCACTGCAGATCACCATTCAGCCATCGGCCAACCACCACAGGACTTCTTCTTGCCCAGATAACTACACACCATCCTGTGCGCTCCAGACCCGTTTAACCTCCCGACGTTACTCTTTCTGTGTGCCTCGAAGCAGGAACATGTTGTCTGTGTACGTCCTCAGCATCAGCCACCGGCATAGCTTCCGTCCCTGACCATTGTGTCGACGCAGCGCCGCCGAGCCGCATGACCTCATACCCAAGGGCGTGCGCCATCACCACGCGTCGCGCACGTCTGGGGAACGCCAATTTTTTACGTTCGCGGTGGTCGCGCTACGGGTAACGGCAAGGGGCCAGATGCTAGGCTCGCATCAGCCCAGGTCCATAGGGCAGGGTTGCGGACCCTGCCGTGCCAGGTGAACGTGGCTGACGTTGTTGCTTGACGTTTGCGTATGTTGCTGAAGACGTGATGTCAGGGTGTGAGCCACCTGGGTATATAGCCACGTTATCATGAGCATTAAAATTGATATCCAATACCATTGACAGCCAACACCTCTGGGCAGCCTTACCTCAAATACACACACCCATCCAACTCACACTTGACCTTGTCAAGCACCCGCCACAATGATCTTCACGCGCCTCCTCTCCCTCATCCTGCGCGCTGCGCAATTCGTTTTCGCAGCAGTTGTCCTCGGTCTCTCTGCGTATTTCATGTACAACCGATCCCGCAGGGGCGTAGGACCATTCGGCCGCACCATCTTCGCGATTATCTGGTCGTCGCTCTCCATCATCTTCTCCATCATCTGGATGATCCCCACCAAGTCCACCATCGCTTCGTATGGTTCAGATCTACGTATGCTGCTCTCCCTCTCCGCTCCCTCTCACCCGTCACAAATATTCTAACATGTTCCAGTGTTCACAGCAGGATGGGCGGCGGTCTTCGCAGTCCTGGTCATCTGGTTCAATGGCGCCAACTGCGGAAGCGCATGGGCTTGGGGCGGCATCAGCCTGAGCCGCAGCAACTACTGCGGCCAGTGGAGGGCGGCACAGGCTTTCTCGTTCCTCAGCTTGGTTGTCTGGTTCACCACTTTTGTGCTCGGTGTTATCACTTACCACCGCTTGACTCGCCAGCCTGTCATCAACGAGGGCCCTGGGTAAGTAACATGTTCGCTGGTATGGAGATTGGTGCTAACGGTATCGCAGAAAGAGCTTTGGTGGTCGTCGCTCGCGCGTCTAAGCTTGAAACTTGGTCGTGAGTTGAGTGGGTGATGGATGTCTAAGGCTGTCCAGGTGTTGAAAGGCCTGTCATGTACGGGTCGGTAGCGGGCGGTGGATTTCGTATTTATTTCTGATATATGCTCACGAAGTTTACGATGTGCGTTCAGCAAGCGAGCGTAATTATTCGAGCATCGAGGATTCATGATACCTAATAGTCTTTGTATCGACGTATTAACTATGTATCACAACATCACGATTCGCACTCCAGATTTCGTGTACAATGGAACACAGATGACATTATTAAAACTCTTTATACTAAAGCGCAACAAGTGCACTGTCTCTGCTATAACCTGTTCGGCGCCACTCACGGCGCAAATTCTTCGTTGCCGGCCTTATCATACCTCTTGTACTTCTGTTTATCCATACCGTGTGTGTGGCGCAAATGGCAATTGCTCCCATACTTACAACTGCTAAAATCACGTTCGTAGGCGCATTGATGGCCCAGGTCTATTCGCTGTCAGTACGTGCGGAAGCTTAGGGCGGAAGTGCTTACAGCAGTTAACGTCCTCGCAGTACCGATTATTGCAAGCTAGGCTGCGAGCCTTGTAACGCAGAATGTTCAGCTCGCCGGCAGGCAGTCTCGGCTCGTGCTGGAAATGGCAGAACTGCCCTTGGTTGCACGAACCGCCCAGGTGGAAATTATTACACATCTTCTTCCCACTTCTCTTCATGCGGCTGTCAAGACTGTCTGCGGCTTTTGGGTCGCGAGCTGGAAGCGCTAGGTCAAGTCTTTGCTCATCCTTGTTGTAGTAGGCATATTTTTTCTTTGTGTTTGCTTTGGAGGCAGCACTGGGTTCCGTAGGAGCACTATTCGCACGCCCGTTGCCGTTCTTGCCAACGCTAGCCCAGGTAGAGTCCTCGCTAGATTCAGTCGCCGTAATGGAAGGTGTCGGCGTGCTCGGTGACGTGCTGACCCCAGTCAATACAGAGGCCGCGGGAAGCACTCTGTCCGTCATCGAACGTGTGATAGTAGGCTGCACTGATGGTGGTGGACTCTGAGCCTCAGCAGCAGCAGTATTGAGGGCAGGGGCAGAGTCAGGCAAGGGCTCGTTTCTGAAGACGTTGTCGAATTTGGCACGTTTAAAGTTCTGCAGCTCGGTGAAGCCCCTGTATGCAGGGGTTGTCTCCAGAAGAGTAATGCGTCCCGCTTTAGCTTCGTTGTGCTTGAACTGATCAAGGTTCAAGAGATAGCCAGCATCGTGACATCCACCAAAAATGATGTGACGACAAGTAGGGTTGTCACTGAAGGTGCGCAGCATCTCTGCTCTTGATTAGTGTTCAGCAACTCATCTCGCAAGCTCTGAACGTACCTTTGATTTTGTGGTCAGCACGTT
This sequence comes from Stagonosporopsis rhizophila, assembly GCA_016767195.1. Classification (NCBI taxonomy): domain Eukaryota; kingdom Fungi; phylum Ascomycota; class Dothideomycetes; order Pleosporales; family Didymellaceae; genus Stagonosporopsis; species Stagonosporopsis rhizophila. The sequence goes on from CP068509.1 coordinate 219,906, forward strand.
CTTTGCCTTGACCGACATCAATAATACTAAATAGAGACTGATTGACACTGAATTTCTGAGCAAATGATCGGAGCTCTGAAGAGTGACGAAGCAGGCCAACCTGCTGTAGCTTGAAAGCTAGCTTGTCGAGACTGAGATACACATGGACCATGATCGGCCAGTTTCCCGAGTTGTTGTAGATAGATGAGATGTGATCGTGGATGGCATAGTGTAGTCGAGATGCAGCTTCCGAACCACCATCGCCAGCAGCTGCTTGAAGTAGAGCATGTTGAAACTAACGGCAGTCAGTCCAAGCTTTCGCAACACGAAGTCTAGCTGTCGATTGCCAACCGCAGATTGCATATACTTGGTGATACTCCATGCCGCAGCATATGATTAGATGCCATTTAGGAGCGAACACCTCGTTGTGGCTGAGTGGAAAGTGAAGAAGTGAAGGTACCTACAATAGCGCTATCTCCATCAATAAGGGCAAGAACGAATGAGCTGGCGTCCTGGGACACAAAGTGAGCAAAGATCTAAGCATACTACCACTGATCCATCGGAAAACATTTACAATTTTCTCGTGGTGCGATGATCACATCACAAGGACTTTTTTGAAAGAACGAATCCGTACTCACCAACTGGCGCTCATGCTCGACCACGACTCTTTTTCCTTCATCAATTCTATTTTGATAGTTTCTCCTGATATCTCTCTCACTCAAATAGTCGCTCTGCAAATCAGCATGTTCTTTTGAGAGGTTCGAAAGCTTCTCAATAAGTTCCTGTTTGCCTGTCAGCGGCAAGCGGTTGTGCACGATCCGTTTCAGCTGCTCACGCTAACAAGGTTATCTCTGGCCCGATCTGCAGCTCGGAAACTCTCCATCTGGTGTAAATATATGTTTAGATCGTAGTTCGCCATTTTGAGAATGCCGACCATAGGGTGGAAAGGTCTACGACGTGGAATTCGAGGTCAGTAGAGCAGACGCGTCTGCTTAGCTGTGGCAGAAACAAGTTCTGCGCTAATAGGAAGTGGGGCTCTTGGATTTAGAGCCTACGCGAAGGAAGAAGTGCGAGAACCGTTTTCTATGTTCTAAACAGAGACAGCCGATAGCTGAAGAAGGCGCAGTAATCCCAGCGTGAGACTCCGGTGGTGCGGGGCACGGGTGAGCGTGTCGCCCTGAACGTGGCACACAAAGGAACGAAGGCACTCAGCCCGCTTGCTGCACCTCGCGCCGTGATTGCCGTATCAGCGACGCGCACGATGCTCACAGGGGCGCCTTAAAAGCTTCGGAGTCATTTGTATGCAGCTCGATGTTGGACAACAATGTATTACTTGACAGCGCTTACCGCACATGGCGATAGGACCACCGTTACCTAATGATCAGTACACAGCAAACATTTGGGAAGAGGAACGGAGGAGGCTAGAAGTCGTGTGGGTATGATACAAGCTTTCAACCGTTAACACATCGCATTTTCAGCTTCCAGAGATCAGTCGACGGGGTTTGGAAGATAGAAGTATATTTAACTACGACCGTTCCGTTACTGTCAACCACAGAGGCGCGCGTAGCTCCGGCGGAGCTTCCCCACAAACTGACGCTAATCTCGAATCATAACCGGTGTTGCTTAGAGCATATAACAGGAAGATTCCACGCCCAATCTAAATATTATAACGGCGATCGAATCATCATATATCATGCAGAACGACTTTTAGTTTCGAACACCCTCGGACTATTGTCGACTTCGACTGCACCTAGCATTACACCTGTCTAACACTTCAACACCATGGCTGCCAACAAGAAAGCCCGCACTAGCCCATTGTACGAGCTACTCTACTGGCCTAGCATCCCAGGACGCGGAGAGTTCATCCGACTTGCCTTCGAAGCCGCCGGTGTATCTTACAAAGATACAGCCAACGAGTCCGAAGATGGTATGTAAACACTGTCCCAACGCAGCACACCACCGCACGAGTCCACCCACACCCTATGACCTCTGGTGAACAATACAGGCATGAAAGTAATAACCGCTCTTATCGATCCTTCCTCGACCGGTACCGACGGCAACCCACCCGTCTTCGCCCCACCCGCCCTGCGCATCCCCAGCGAAAGCCCCTCGGGCGCCCCCTTGCTGATCTACCAAACACCCTCGATCCTCGCGTACCTAGGCCCCAAGCTCGACCTCGCCGGCTCCAACGACGTAGAGCAGGCGTGGATCTTGTCACACACGCTGACGGCGTTGGACCTCAACAACGAAGCGCACGATTCGCATCACCCGATTGCGGTTGCGAAGTACTACGAGGACCAGAAGGAGGAGAGCTTGAAGAAGGCGCAGGATTTTAGGGAGGCAAGGATACCGAAGTTCTTGGGATTCTTTGAGAGGGTGCTGAAGGGGAATGTAGAGGGGGAGGGTAGGTTTTTGGTCGGAAAGAGGCTGAGTTATGCGGATACGACGCTATGGCATGTGTTGACTGGGCTGGAGTTTGCGTTTCCGAAGGAGATGGAGGCGAGGAAGAGCGAGTTTGAGATGTTGTTTGGAACGTTCTATGGGAGTGTCAAGGAGGCGAGTGGGGTGAAGGAGTATCTGGCAAGCGACAGGAGGCAGCCGTTCAGTATGGGTATTTACAGACACTACCCTGAGCTGGATCGTCAGACGGAATGAGACACATGGGCGACCAAGGTGACCATCACAAAAAAAGAACTCAATTGCAGTGGTATCTTGAAAAGGTGCCCGATCGCGGGCTCATATCATCTCATTCCATTTTGATGCCGGATACATGATGCATTTCCGAAGCCGTACTCCTGAACCGTATGATGCCCAGGCTAAACAAAACAACCGCGCGCGGTACGTCTAGTACTCAGCAGCGGACTGGGGGAACTCGAAGTTGACGCCCTTGCCGGTGAGGCGCTTGTAGACCTCGGAGTAGGTGTCGAGCCTGTAGTCGACGCCACCGCGCTCCTTCTCGTCGAGAACGACCTTGAGGATCTTGGAGCCGTCCTCGCGGGTGCGGAGACGCTTGCCGACAATCTCGACGGGGTAGACGAGGTCGGACAGGATGGCGTCGTGGACAGCAGTGAGGGTCCTGGACTGGGGGCGCTTCTGGGTCTGGCTGGTGCGGGACCTGTTGGAGCGCTTGGGGCGGGGCAAGATGCGGCGGGAAGCAACGATCAGGACGTGGCGGTCGGAGAACTTCTTCTCGAGCTCACGGGTGAGGCTGGCCGGTCTTAGTGCATGTTCGCCAAAGGTCTCGTCAAGTTTTTTACTTACCGCTGCTGGGCCTTGTGCCAGCCCTGGAGAAGAGGGACGGGGACGAAGATGACGATAGCCTTACGTCCGTGACCAACCTCGATCTAAGAATCCTGGTGTCAGCAAATTGTGCTGCCCAGTGCCCACCGCCTCTTCGATCAAAGTATGGGTATGGGTATGGGTTTGCGTGGAGGTGCGCGAGCGCTCGGTGCGCTGTAGGTGGAGGCTTATCTTACCTCGCGGGCAGAGACGAACTGCAGAGGGCGCAGAGAGCTCTTCAGGTCGGGGACATTGTTCTCGAGGTCAGTCAACGCCTGCGCAAAGTTAGTCCTGCGGTCGCATGTCCATTGACGGCGCGGAACTTGCGTTGGCGATGCTGGTCTCAATCTCCGAAGGGCTCTGCCTCGAGGGGCTGTTGGGCGCGATCTTGTTCAGGGCGTTGGCAGACATGTCGGCGGCTGGCGAGGTTAGTGGTCGGCTTGTCGAGGGAAAAGCTGCACAGGAAGCTGCGACGGTCAAGTCAAAATTAAGCGAGGTGGGTGGTTGCTCTTGGCGGATTAGCGCAGAATTGCTAGCGCGTCGCTCTGCACTAGTGGTCCGACGTGGACGCGATCACAACCTCAACATCGAGAGACTTTAGATGTCCACATCTTCAACTATTTTAGTCTGCGACAAGCGAGCACTGCATCGACAATTACTGTGGCGGAGAATAAGAAGATGTCGGGTACGCATAAGGAGAACACAGCAAAGAGCACTATAAGTACAACATCATCGCTGAAGAATTCAGCAAAAAGGATCGCAATGTCTCTATGTTAGCTTCACATTTCACTGGGTGGATCTAAACTTGGTGAGGCATCTCAGCGAAGTTTTATGAAGTGGTCAGCTCAGACCGAATCCCCAAAAACATGCAAGGAGCCTTCACAGACACGAGCCAAACTTCTCAACCGTCCAGACACCCATCGCCAATTTCCTATATCAGATGTTGTTCATGGTCCATTGTCGAGCTCCCAAAACCAGTAAATGGTCAGAAATACCAGAAGTGTCGGGCACACCAAAGGCAAAGTACATTGGAGCTGATGTGGATACCGAACGACTGTTTTTGGTATTCCTCGACTCCGAGGTCCGCACCGTGTGATCCCAGACGCTTCAGGGTTTTGCTTGGGCTTTGCATGCCTGGACCGCGTCTGTGGAAATTTGTCCACGACGATCAGCAACGACAAATCGCTCAGACGGCAGTAAAGGGCCGAATAATGAGAAGAAACCTGCTCATGTACATCATAGAAAGTACGTGTCAGACGGTACGCCCGCCAGTCCACACCATACGAGGATGAGTGTGGACTTCGAGGTCTCATGAGGAAGCAGTTGTCCAAGTCAGCGAATAGGATACAGGTCTGATGTCGGTGGTCCTAGGCGTCCACATGGTGTGCTTCTAGGGATATGCTGGCACAAAGGGAGACTAGTCTCTTTTCACACGATAGTATGGAGCGAACACCGATAAGCGTTTGATGGATGCCTGAATTTGGGAGGCACCTTTACTGTTCTCCTGGTTTCTATCCAATTAAAGAAAGATACTCGTGGCTGCCCAGAGCAGCCACAAGCAAGTCTTGGTGCGGACAAGCCATGCCATTTGAACAATCACTACGTACATTCATGCTACACGTCTCGAGCACAGCGCCGCGCAGACCCATTATCCATTGACCTCACTAATCATATAAGAATGGGCATGGCGCGGAACACTTGTCTTGCACAAGGCAAACATTTACATTTAACTTTTCACAGGTGGAGTTGCGGGTGGTCCGGAAGTGATTCGAAGTGCACTTACCAAGACGACTACGTTCATGTTCAGTTCTATATTTATTGGGATAATGTTCCGGATAGTATTGGTGCCTGAGCTGGATCAGAATGTGGTGAAGATGCAAATGATGTAAGAAATTGCTGTCGTAGCATTTGTATATCTAACTCCACGACCAGCGCAAATATATACAAGAACAACGGACAGGAATTCCGTTTTTGAAAAATTCAGTCCCTTCCAATCCACAGTCATGCATCTCAAACTTGCATGTCCCCTCTAGGTATTTCACCACCTAGTACGATCGATTTTGCTAAGCAAACGCTTAGAAAGAGAGGGTGTTACCGGCAGTGCCGACAACAGCGGCCTTGACCTTGGAAGCCGCAAGGAGGCCAGAGACGGTGTAGGGAGCCTTGGTGAAGGTGCCCTTGGGGGCGGTGTTCTTGACGCCACCGAAGTCGTTGCCGGACTCAACAGCGTAGCCACCGTCGGTGGAGTACAGAGCCTTCTTGGAGTTGACGAAGACGTTGTTCTCGACGAGGAGCTGGGCACCCTGGCGGGTGTTGATGCCGTCGGAGACGTTCTCGTAGTAGTTGTTGAAGAAGTGGCCGGTGCCGAAGCGGAACGAGGGGCCGCGGGAGTTGAGGTTCTTCAGGTAGTTGTTGGCGTAGGTGACGGTCAAGTGGCCCTTGTCCTCGGAGCCGTTGGAGTCGGAGTGGCCGATCAAAGAGGCCTTCCAGTGGTCGTGGATGTAGGTGTTGGTGACGGTGATGAAGTCGACGGCGTGGGTGATGTCGAGAAGACCATCGTAGTAGTCCTTGTCGTGGTCACGGTCGGAAGAAAGGTCGAGATGGTCAACCCAGATGTTCTGGGCCTGGAGCATTCGTTAGTATGCATCAATTGAACAGGATAGTTGAGATTCATACCTTCTGGACGGAGACAGCATCACCGCCAACGACCTTGGTCATGGCAAAGTTGCGGAGAATGACGTTCTTGACATCCTTGACCGTGATGGTGAAGTTGTCGAGGACAGCCTTGCTGTTCTGTCCAATGACAGACTTGTTGCTGCCAACCTTGACGTTCTCACCCTTGCCCTTAATGGGACCGGTGATGAGGACGATGGCGGCAGAGTCGCCCTTGACAGCAGCCTGAAGCTCGGAGAGGGAGGCGACCTTGATGGTCTTGCCTCCCTTACCACCGGTGGTACCGCCGTTGGTGGTAGCGTAACCAACAGTGGCGACATCCTGAAGACCAGCCGCACGCTTCTCGATGCTACGCTTGACATCGATCATGCTAGGAGTGGGCGCTGCCAGAGCGCTGATGGCTGTGAGGCCGAGGGAGACGAAAGAGCTGAACTTCATTGTGTCGAAGTGTTGACAAGTTCAAGAAAGAGTGACTGACGTTTGAAACGAAGGACTGGAGTGTTGAGGTTGGAAAAGAATGGAAGAGCTGGGCTGAAGAATAGCATGACGGCAGAGTAACATCTCTTATATAGCAAGTGCACCATCCGAAATCCGGCTTGTCATGTAGCCCGACGTTCACTCACAAGACCAACAAGCATGCCCAGGGACTTCCATGACTTGTTTCAAACCCCTCGGCACATCGAAGCCTTGCCAAATTTGGGCACGACAGCGGAGGCCATGCAATCACTGACGGGGCGCGTTGCTTGTTTCGACCAGGGCCCGTGGATTAAGCAGTGTTCAAGCAAAATCAGAGGACTTTCGGTACGCGCCGGGAAGGATACATTTGAAACGGGTAGCTAGATATGGCAGAAATCTCCACTTTTCGCGCTGCCAAGCCAAGGGGCTTCATCGTTGAAACAAGACGGTAACTGGAAAAGGCAGCAGTAAGATTGAGCGGATCTCTGCGCACGGGAACAATGTGGTGGAGAAGTATCTAAAGGAACATCAGAAATCGCGACATGCCAAGTATCACCATCATGCAGCGTCTGATATCGTCATCACACGGCATGAGATTTGATGGTGATGTCAATTTGCGCAATTGCAAGCATCGGAAGGCTTGATGGATTTGGTACAATGTGCGTAGAGACTGTCGCAAAGATTTGACGTCGTTGTGCTTGCCTGCGATTAGCGTGCATATTCATGCGGGTGGACGATTGGCTATTCCGCTTACATGCATCTCCGTACCGTGACTCAGGTGTCAAAATCATACATCGATATGCGCTTGTACGTCGAACATACAAAGCGCTCTGCCGAGGCCTGTAAGAGAAAGGCATCCTATACATCCAGGTCATCTTCCTCTTACGGACGTCTGCTCCAAGGCAAGCCGGTTGTGCGAACAAAGGCCATCCCTTTTGCTCCAAGAGAATAGCGAAGAAAGTGTGACATTACGGGTCCACACAACGGAGACGATGGATCTGAAGGAGATGGCTGAGACTGGACACGACAGAGGTCAAGCTGGGTCTATCGAGGCTCCTCAATTTGGAAAGCAGGTCGAATTCGCTTCTCCCCTGAGAAGTGGTGCTGTGCCAAGAAAATGGACTTATGTCGGCGGTGTGACCTGAACGAACACACCGTCATTTGTTCGTTGGTGTGCTGAACAACGCCTCTGAGAAGACGTTTCGACTGCGCCGAACAGCCGTTCATATGGATGTCGGCACAGCCACAGATTATGCCAATGTCAAGCAAGAGGTAGCCAAGGGCGTTGGCAGCTGGGCATAGTGGACGCCAATTGAACGGTGATGCTGAGGGTCTGTGAGACGGGGTGCGGGTCTTGAAACAGATAGACACCAGGATGGACGGGAGCACAGCCCAGGGCAATTATCGGACCCACCATCATATAGAGATCTTACTCGCCTTAATTATTGAGCGAGAATGATTCGAAGAAGCACTGACTGTTGATGCTTTCTCCGAAGGTACTGTTGTGGAGTATGGGCGTTGCAAAATCCTCGTGTTGCAAACGTCTGCGACACGGACGAGAAACATTGTGGAAAAGGCTGTGATCTGCTTGGCTATGTGCACAACTGGGGAAACGTTGAATCGCTCTTAAGAACTTCTTGAAGATCATGCTGTTCAAAGTTGTCGAAGGTTATCAGAAAGTGCTAAGCCTACAAATGCTCGAGACACTGTGGAGAGCGCAATGGACCGATGAAGATCAAGGGGGAATCGGCTCTTGTTCTGTTTTCAATATCGTTTTGAGCGCCGAGGCCTTCCAATGTCGCTGCATCGGAAGGAGAAGAGTAAAAATAGTTGAGATACTTGACAGAAGCAAGATCACGTGCGAGACAGCATGTGACATCATCGTAGTTCCCAATCCGGCAATCACCTTGGATCGCGCTCTCCAAGATGCCAACGAGACGCCTTCCCAAGGCAGCAACAATCTACACACAGCACACAAGCAGAAGAATTTCCTACATGGTCATTTCTCATTACCCAATCAATCACCTCGAAACACCCCTGGCTAACCACCATCTTTGCATCTAACATCTTAGACAGCGCACTCTTCGCACTCGCAGCAACTACGTACATTGCAAGACCCAGCGCCCTAAGTCACAATGCCTGCCATCCCAACCTTCAAGAACGCGCCCATAAAGGCCGATGGCGTCACGCCTCAGACCGACGATGGCTCCAACCCAGCGCCAACACCGACTTCACGTTACGTGCCCGCTACAACGACTATGGAATCTTCAGCACCGCCCGCGCCCCAGCCAGGCGCCCGCCCAACACCCACTGCCACCGCGCCCTCGGCCTACGACGGCCCTCCGCCACCTCAGCCCGGATTCACCGCTACACATGTCACGACTGAGACACGAATCCAGGCTCCGCCGCCACAATTTGCGCAGCCGCCGCCGAGCGGCTCGCAGCTCGCGGGGCGCTCGACAGTGACTTCGACGACGGCGAGCAAGCCCGGCCCTACGACGCTGAATCTGGGGCCTGTGGCTAGTCCGTTCCAGAGTGCAGATGCTGGCGGTGCGGCGCCGAGTGTGACAGCGGCAGCTGGAGGAAGGCGCAGTTTGGAGCACCCGCCGGGGTATCAGCAGGCGCTTGACAATGCGCCGTATACGCAAGGAGGTGGCGTTGAGCGCGGGGATAGCGCTGGGGAGGGCATTGGGGCCCAGGCGTGGAGTATGTTGTCGAGAGCTGGGGAAGCGTTGAAGGGCGCGGAGGAGGCGGCCTGGAAAGCTGTAAACGGGAAGAAGTGATGGCGATGTTACTATGGATTTGAGGGCATCTGATAATGGCTGGGGAAGGCACAACACTTATAATCACATAGCAATGGAACAATAATGTGTCATCAAAGGAACCTGAATCTTTCTATAAACCGCTATTTTTCCCATGCTCCAAGCGATGGAAAGTGAACACCTAGGAAAGAGGTAAATGGACAAAGCAATGCAAGCCGGATATGACGAGTAGTACAGGGCAAAGTAAAGTACAAGGTGTTTCACCACCGGGTCGTGCTTTCCGTGACGGGCTTGATGTGCTCCATCATTCACCTCTACACACAACTCGTCCCCTCGCGTCGCGATCATCTGCTTCCACCATGTGAACTCATTTTGGGGTATCGAAGAAAGGAGGAAGGCGCTTAACCAGATCCACCCTTGTACTTCTTGCCGAAGAGGATGAGCTGGGCCTGGTCGTAGATGGACAAGACACCGGCACCGGCAACACCACGGAGGATGTTGGCACCAGCACCCTTGAACAGGGACTTGACACCCTCAGCAGCGACGATCTGGCGGGCAGCATCGAGAGTACCGTTGTACTTGACGGCCTCACCGGAGGTCATCATCATACGACGACGGATGGTGTCGAGAGGGTAAGAGGCGATACCGGCACCGGTGGTGACGGCCCAACCAAGAGCGAAAGAGGCAAGGAAGTTACCCTCAAGGTTACCGGTAAGGAGGACAGGCTTGATCGAGTCGTACATACCGAAGTACAGACCACGGTAGACAACGATACCAGCAACGGAGGGGAGGAAACCACGGTAGAGACCGGCAATACCGTCAGAGGCGAGGGTCTTCTTGTAGACGTCTACGAGACCGTTGAACTGGCGCTCACCACCCTTCTTGGCGGACTTGGCGTCGTTGGCGAGACGGGTACGGGCGTAGTCGAGAGAGTAGACGAAGAGGAGGGAAGTGGCACCAGCGGCACCACCGGAGGCCAAGTTACCGGCCATCCACTTGGCGTAACCGTCACGCTCCTTCTTGTAGGCGAACATGGACTTGTAGGTGTCGCGGAAAGCGAAGTTCAGGGCCTGGGTAGGGAAGTAACGGATGACGTTGGCAGTGTTACCACGCCAGAGGGAGAGGACACCCTCGTTCTGGGCAGTGCGCTTGAAGCACTCGGTGATACCGTCGTACTTGCGGTCGAGACGGCCGGACTTAAGCATCTCATCCTGATGATTATGTTAGATGGTGATTATCGCTGAGCGTTCCTGAGCTGATGCGCACCTGGTTCTGGATGAGGAGCTTGACACGCTCGATGGGGGCGGCAGCGGTCTTCGAGACGGCGGCGGAAACACCACCCACTAGAAGAAATTAGCAGCTGAAACGATGATAAGATAGCGCAACAAGATTTCATCGCGATTGTGAGCCATTGGCCCTCATTCGCGATGAAATCGATGATGCAAGAGTGGAACGTACTCAGGAAGTCGACTACAAAGCCGGCTGAATGTGTGTTAGCCTTTTCTTCCGAAGTGAGAGCTCACAGAAAGCAGCTCTCAAAGCCAACTGTCATCTTCACAGCACTGGAGATTTCGATTCTTCATCATGATCCTGCTGAAGCAGGCGCGACCGATGTCGTTGAGATGGAAAAGCGGAAAGTACTGATCAGATGCAGCTGAACCTGGAAAGCTGCTCTCAATGGCTGAGACGGAACAACTCACGCATGCCGAAGGCGCTCTGTAAAGAATTAGTACTGCATCAATCGTGGATCTGTGTAAACATACCTTGTCGGGTTGAGACATTTTGATGAAATATGTCACTGGACGGTGAGATGAATGAGAAAAGCGGTATGAAGGGGGAGAGCAGCTATATACAGTTGGCGAAAGCAGATTTTCAATGGGGGAGGCGCGCTAGTGCCGCCAAGAGCGCTCAGGCCGCCGCTGCTCCGGAACCACTTCGATGCCTCGGGGGAGCAGTGCGTATTTCCAGAACAGCATGCAAGGCGCTTTTACTTGTATCTAACATGTCTGAGGCCGCAAGTCTACTGAGTTCATGATGCAGGTGTATGAATGCATACTGCAGTGCCATTGTTCGCTATCTTGATCATCTCAAGGGAGCCAGCCCCAGCGTTGCTGTAGCAGCCACAACATCGAAACTCTTTGGCACAGCTGCGCACGTCCTGCAATCTGGTAGCTGCCACAATCGCAGAGCTGGAAACTGGGGCTTCACATGTGTTCAGATGCCGTTTCGAGCTTGAATCCACACTTCAACGTAGTGTGCTTTGCAGCGCTTCTCCTTTTCCCAGGGTTCACCTTGAGCGCTTTTCCGCAGCCAACAAAGTCGGGCAATCTCGGGAAGGCCGGGCCAATTATACACGAGGCGATGGAAAATTCGTGGCCCGGCCCCGGTTTGTTGAAAGGACCGTGGTTCGACGTTGCCCAGGTGCTTCTGGATGTGAGGCCGCGCCGATGATGTCGTTTCGATAAAGATGCTCCTTCGGAAGCTGTTTGTGTCGATTTGCCGGCTGCGCGTCTCCACCAATGCAGCTCTGCGCTGTCAGGAAGGTTCAATCAGCACAACGTCCTATATCCACGCAGGGCCAACCATCTTCCTACCTCGGAGCCACCTTCTGGCATCCACTGTTTCGATGCGAAAACGGGGGTGTACGCCGATACAATGCACGCGACCAGAAGTTCCACCGAGCTCGTCATCACCGATAAGAATTCTGGTTTAACTCAGAAGCACCCCACGAGGCATCGCAAGACTACTGCCATCTTAATTGAATGCCGAAAACACCCATTGAGCGACATTGAACATCAGAAAAGCTGGCTTAGTAGAGCGGCCTAGAGGAGCAACATGTGTCCAACGAGTCAAGCATCGAGCCTGTTGACCACGATTGTTAGGCACGATCACAAGCACCATAGATGATGAGCTCGTCTGGTGATATGGTTTCCGACCGTTCATTTATTACATCAAGATTCTACAGTAAGAATTCAGGAGTGTCACAGAGTAATGATGAAGTACTCAGTGTCTGAGTTGTCAAACCTTTGTAGCCAGCAAAACTCTTGCTAAAGCTAACCTTACAGCCCCAGGACTGCATTCGAATTCTCGAACTGTTCTCGATTTCGTACCGATCCATCTCCACCCACGGCGTTCGAAGGACCCATGACAACCGCACCGGTTGTTGATCATATCAGGCATTGTCACAGGAGACGATATTGGATTGTGTCAGTTCAGGTCTATCCAGAGAGCATATGTCCATAGGAGCTGCTCAGTAGTCATCTCTGCTCTCTGCTGATCGTAGGCAAATCCTCCTTTGAGCAGGACCTGTATAAGATCTACACTCATATACATACATTACTGTTTACCGACCCTCGACCATTTTGCAACACCACAGCAACGCCATGCCAATCTTGACACTAATACAGATGTACATAGATCAAGCTAAAGGACGACAATTGATATACCGAGGGGCTGCTAGCAGCCGAGCAGTGACCGAGCAGTTCACCCAGGATCTGCTTGCGCGCGGCTAGTTCACCGGCCTAGCGTGCGCCACGGGTATCCACTCACACCACGCTACGCCCCCCCCGCAATGACTCGGTCGTACCTGCAGTAAAGGTCAGTGAGTTTCGAGTCGCAGCATGTACAAGCTGCTGTGGTCGCATTCGAGGCTTGGAAATATTTTTGAAGAGCATGCCGATTTCAGTTGGTCTGGAAACGGTGGATTAACATGAACAGCACGTCTTTATGACTATAACTACATCGCAAACACTGAACACTGTCATAGATCACGACACAGCGTAGCTTACATATAGGACTGTCAACCTAGCCCCACTCGAACCCTTGCGGCACCAAGCCAGGCTGCTCCTCACACGCAAGCACTTCTGCCTGATTCTCCATCTCAGCAAAACACCGAAGGATACCCTATGAACCACATCTACAGCTGCTCAAGAGACGCCATCCAGCCGCTTATCGAGCGCGTCGCTCAAGATTCTGATCGCGCCGCCAGGGCCCAACACTCACCATGTGTCGATGCAATCTCTCCCCCCACATAACTCCAATACCATGATCAGAGCAATCAACCGCAAAATGATTTGTTCGAGCGGGCGACCAATGATCTCGTACTGCGAGGTAGATGAGCCGCGAGCGGGGATATCAACTATCTGACCAGGAACTAAGTATTGGGCATTGCTCACGCTGCAGCTGTCAGAGTATACTCACCTTGAGTTCAATCAATTTCGTCTCATTTGTGCACCAGAAAGAGTAGTACAAGCTGTACTTCTCTGACACCAGTCTGATCGCTTTGTAGCTATTGTTCGTGTAGATACATTCGAACGCCCCTGCTTCACGGTGCGTATCTGCAGGGGAACTGTAATGGCCTTCTGGAACTCCCCGTTGACGTGAGTATCCGATCAGACACAAGGACCAAGGCACCCGCTACAAGCTTCGTGGTATGTGGAGGAGCAATAGTCAACATAAAAGTGCAGGTGTAAAGCTGGAGTATAAATACCATATTCCAGAAACGATGGCACTATCAGACTATGAATTGCCCCCTCTCACCAACCAGCGCACGCTTGTTTGGCACATCGTGGCTAGGAGTGACTTGATAGATTTGGACCAAGTGCGTTTAGGTTGAATGGTAGTGTACTCTTGTGTAGTGCTGAATGAATGGTTTGGCACGAACTTCCTAAGCGTATCGGAGCCGAACCGTCACATTCATCTGCACTAGATCAAATCGAGTTGAGCACACTTACGGCGCCCAGATTAGTGTGGCCGCGTAAATACGATTTCGACATCCTACGCCTTGGTCATATCTCGTCGGCGAATTACTCGAAGTGCGGATAATTGCTGCCACAGAGTTTTACTCCGCATTGGTTCCCTAACTCACTCGGCTGTACCCCATAAAAATCACGCGATCTCAGCACCTTCCTACAACATTCCCTTGCGTTAAGCGGGATGGCATAGGGTTTGACAGCCATGTTGTCTCGCGGACTTGATTCGAGAATCCCCTTGTCACGTTGATTGTCATGCCGCCCCAAAAACACACATTAGATTCAGTCTTAGAGAGGCGATCAGGTAATCCTGCAAAAGCCTATCTTCGTTGTCACAAACAAAAAAACCAACGTGTAGGTTTTCCAGCATGTTTAAGTTGTTAAGCTGTTAGTATATCATGTCAAAGAGACATTAACACTACTGTACAAAGGCTCAGAAGTTTGTCTAAAGAGAGGCTCATAGACAAGATCGAGCAGCTAGAGTCTGAGTAGCAGTACCTATCTCTCGGAGAACCTAACGGAAAGCTGCAGGACACTGAGGGGATACAACGGCAGATCTCGACGAGTGCGTCAACACCTGCGTCTCATCAGGAGCTGAGTAGCGAGAATGGGTTACTTATGCAGATGATGGCCTGACCCCGGTCAGTATTGCGTCTGCGGAAGACCATACAGCGCAAATCCATAAACCTTGTACAACAGGTGCTCTACCAAGGCACGGCTCTATTGCTTATCTAGATCATCTTCCCGGCGCCGACATGGGAAAGCGCTAGCTGTTGACGTAACCTGAAAGCCTACACCGATGCCTGCCCTTCTGCGATTATGTGCAGGTTCTATTTTATCATCAAGCGCTACATGCAGGCAGTGTTACTACATCAAATCAGGATTTTACATCTTACCGTCTCTACATGGCCTTTGGTATTCATGAAGTTTGCGATTTCTACCACAACACATTTCCCCGAGTTCTACCTCGACGTTGCCATGGAGATGCGCCAATCCATCCATTGCGATGCGGTCAAGGAAGTTGAGGTCCTTCTTTAGAAAGTGCTTTTAGACTACCATCGTCATTTACGACCAAGGTCTGGTATAGTATATAACGTGGCGTGCGAACAGCTGTGGATGCCAATCTACACCGCGAGTTCCACTATCGTTCGATAGACGCGACTTCTGCAGACATGCAATGCTTCCTCCTTTAGTCTGTATATATACTAGAGAAGAACATATGTTGGGCCTTGAGACGTCATCACAGCCTGACGGATCAGCGCATCGATGCAGAATTACCGATGGAGCAGATTCTGCCACCAAGCTTGATCGATAATGATACCAATAGGCCAGAGAATTCCCCGCCAGGAGCGGACCAACGACCCATAGACTTCCAAATCTTTATCGCCATAATGAAGTTGTGTCGCATCAACGCTCAGAAATTCACCGTGCTCCAACTACATGCTCGACATGCTACAAGAGTAGTATTAGAGCCATTCCTGTCATCAAATCACAGTCTAGATCCCCTTCTGCAAGTCTGTCTTGAAGCTGCTGGCAGTGGTCACCATTTCTTCCGGAGAATACGTTTCAAACAGCATATAAGGTACTCCTTCACAACGATCGACTCCGTATTCGTAGCAGACACGACCGTGTGGTGAGTGGAAACATCTGAGCGGTCGATACTGACGACCACACCTACATCTTGTCCAAGTGTCCTAGCTTGTAGACTCCAACAAGAGCAAACGACATTCGCGCTTGCTTGTCAATATTGGTTGCAGCAGCCCAGCAAAATCACGCTATTCGAAAATACTGCTACGTTTTAGACAGCATCGTCAACGCGACCGTGAGTTTCATCGAGCAGATGTATATTCCAGGCACAGTCCATGCGTCCGGAGTCTCGCAGGGATCCGTGGCACAATTTGACGGAGACCCTATTAGCCCAGCAGATGCTTTCGGCAAGCTCAGTGAGACTCTGAAGGAATTACAATTCGAATATCCGTCGCACTCATTACCTTCATATCAGCAAGCGTCAATTTCTTCCTACAAAGAAAGGGGGGGGGGGGGGGGGGGCTTACGTAGGTATGCAAGGTGACCAGCATTTCGTCGAAGAAAGCTTTGCAAACGTAGATGGTTCGATCCGCATGCATTGACGGATCTCGCCTTTCTGGACGCACGATGGGACCTCGGTGCGACCTTAGATGAGGTAGCAGCTCAGGACCAGGCTCAGCCTAGCTATTTTCAAGAGTTTACGTTTTCATGACAGGTCAGACTTTGACTGTGTTCTAAGCAAGTCTTCATTCTTCAGCATTGTGCCGACGCTTTCGAGAGTCCTGATACGCGCCTGCCGACCAGACATCGTTTGCATCCAAGACGACGCTCACTCTCAGAAGCACTTCCCTGGGTTGCGAAGGACGACCGGAAGGCTCTGCAGTTTGCAACCCCATACCAAGGCAATGAGTGAAGTGACGCCGTCGGCCTTTGGAGCTGAACACCGTGAAGGAATCCATCAGCCGCTTTGTCCACGCTATCGGATTTGAGCTGCGGCTGCGACCTTCGGAAAAGATCTGTCACAGCAACACAACGAACATCTCGCGTCTATTCAGTTCGCTTGTCGGCGTACCGAGCACTCGACTTCTCCCCCATAGAGAATACATAGCAGTGATTCGTACACTCAACACGAAAGCGCACCAGATGCTAAACTCACGGCTGAAGCAGTAAACTCTTGACCTGGACTCGAAAAACACATACACATCTCCCACAGACAGCCATCTTCACAAGCTATCCCCGAGACCTCGAACCGGTCTTTGGGTGGCTTTTTACTTCCGCTTGCTCATGAGCTACCATGCCTTCGAATCCAAACTCGTCTCACTTCAGTCGGTGAAGGCAACAGCTCAGCGACGGGCTCGACTCGTGTAGTCCCCTCTGGCTAGCCTGTTCATGTTCGAACGTGGGCGTGGGCTTGGGGTTCGGTGTCGTGCGCAGCCACGATGTGTGGCTTTGATTTGCGCTTCTGGAGTCCGGGGATGTCCGTTTTGCAGAAGATTGTATTGGGCTTGCGGCTATGGTGGTAGGATCGGAATTAAATCGTAAGCCGGATCAGAATGCTTTTGTGAAGAGGGACGTGCCGTGATATCCTGTCAAGATCTTGTGCGTCTGTGTGGAGAGTCTTCTATTTACGAGGGCTATTAATCCGGGTATTATAAGGGAATGCAGAGGGGTGCGGAGGGAAGAATATGGCTGTGAATGACAGCGCTAATGAGGTGCTTGGGGGATGGCAGTGTAGCGCGGTTTGAGGACTATGTCTGAGTCTATTGCAGAGGATCTAGGAAGATATTTGGGAAATATGCAATAGTTATGACTGGGAGTGACTTGTGTAGAGATTCTGAGCACTCGCTGAATCCATGGTGTTACAGCAGGCCGGGTCAAGAGAATACTATATTGCTATCGCTGCGCCCATCTATGCATGGTGGCGACTGCTTCTGAGCTACCTACGCCGCTCTATCCACACGCTCAACACTTAGATCCTCGTCTTCCCCCACACTAGCCCCTCCGACCCCGGCCTCCACACCACCATCCCCTGACTCACCCCCCTCACCCCCCTTCCCCACCCTTCCCTTGACCCCAAAGAGCCCCAGCAACAAAATATCATACACCCCCTTCAACGTCCCCGCCACCACAAAAGCAACCCAGAACCTTCCCTTTCCGGCCAACTGCCCCGTCAGACTCGGTCCAGACGACTGACTCAACGTCTTGACCACATTCACCACGCCCATGACTGCCGTTCTCTCGCCCGGTAGGACAATGGCACTCAGGAACGCCGAGCGCGGGGCTTGGTCCATGGAGCTGAGCATGCTGCGGCCGAGGAGGAGGGGGATCGTGGAGCCGAGGGTGGGGGCGATGGGGAGCAAGGCGAGGAAGACGGAGGAAGGGAGGTGCGGGAGGATCATTGCGGGGATGGTGCCGAGACGGCGGGTTAGAGGGGCGCTGAGGAGGAGGGTGGGGAGGGAGAGGCACCTGGTGGGTTGATGTTAGTGTGGTCTTCTCCAAATACAGGGAGGGGGCTTACCAAGTCGCACTCATTATCGCCCCGAGCTTCCCCTTTGGTAGGTGGAACTTTTGGTCTAGGTAGTAGTTTATCAGTGAGAACGGAACCATGCCTGAACCCAGCGAGTCGAGGAAGAAGAGGCTGCACAGCTTGATCAGGATTGTCCGGCTGGCGGGCGAGATCGAGGGTAGAATGCGCCAGCTCTTCTTTCCCTTCGTCCTCGCGCCCTCACTGGGCAAAACGCTGGCCTGCGTGTCTTCAGCGGCAGGAAGAAGGGGTTCGGCCTCCCCATCTCTTGCAGAGTCATTCTTGGGCTGGTGCTCACACCCTTCGCTGAGGAAGAAAGTGCACACCGCCTTCACCAGACCGACAGCAGTGTAAACCCAGAAGATAGCACGGTAGGCGTCGAGTTCAGACCAGCCGGGCTTTGCAGCGAGAGCATCGACAGCCTGCCCGCCAGCCACGAGGCCAGTCGAGGTGCCCAAGACCGCAAAAACAACATACCACGTACTACAACTCATCAGCACACGATTCAATCTCAAGCCCTGGCAAACAAGCCCAGAACTAAAATGCCAGGCCTAAGAATAATCCAAGAACAGCCAAAAAAAAACTCACAAAACATCCGCTCTCCCCTCCTCCCCCACAATCCCCGCAAGCGTACTCTCCTCCACCGCCCGAAACGGCCCAATCTCATTCCCACTCGGACTAACCACGCCCACCACCGCCGCCGCCAACAACACCTCGTAGCGACTGCCCACCGCAAACACAGCGCCCGACACCGCCATACCCAGCGCGCCGACCAGCAGCGTCGTGCGCCGCCCCAGGGCATCCGCGCCAAGCGTCAGCAGCAGCGAGATGGCGACGTCGCCGAGCAGCGTCAGCGTCATGAAGAAGCCTATTTGCGCGTCTGAGAGGCCTTGGAGGCGCAGGTAGAGCGCTAGGATCAGGGCGACGGTGCCGTAGGCGGTCATGCGTAGGTAGCGGGTTAGGAGGATGAGGTGGACGTCTTTTGGGGCGTTGCGCATGGTGGTGAGGCCGAGTTCGTAGGTTATCCATTTTGCGGCTCGTTTGGTTACACTTTGGTGGTGGTGGGGGTTGGGGGGATTCATCTTTTTTTTTTGAGTTGGCTGTTGCCTGGTGGTGAAGCAGAGGATGGGAGGGTTGATGTTGTGTGTGTGCTGTGTGGTCCGGTGGGTTCACGACAGATTGTCTGTCACAACGACTAGTTCCCGGCTCTTTCAAGTGCGGATGCGGGAATTGGTGGGCGCGAGAGATGTCATGTTGTGTTGACGGGCGTGGTGTAGCTGTCGATCCCGTGTGTTGCTGGACGCCTGGAGGAGTCGGACGCTACCTACCGTTTACGACGACGTAAGTAATTCGTACATGCGCCGTGAACATGCAACACCCTGGACTACGTATACCATGCGTATGATACTCAAGCTGTGTTTCCAGTACATTACATTTATAAACTTAATGTCTGCTACTCCTGAGTACCAACCTGATACTACCACATATATGCAAGACTAAAGGCACCGTGGTTGTACTAAACAAACTTTTACTAGTTTTTTGCATACACTCTCCCCTTGTGACACAAAGAATTTGCTTAAACTGTCACCAATGATACCTATGCATACTCTACACCACCACCACTATATGTAAAGAGTAAACCATCACACTGTGCATTGGAAGAATGGCTGTACACATTCTATAGATACCACCGACAAGCATCCCCGCCATCTACCTCCCTAACTCCACACAC
Source organism: Stagonosporopsis rhizophila (assembly GCA_016767195.1). Lineage (NCBI taxonomy): Eukaryota > Fungi > Ascomycota > Dothideomycetes > Pleosporales > Didymellaceae > Stagonosporopsis > Stagonosporopsis rhizophila. Next base: position 239,589 of record CP068509.1, read on the forward strand.
GCACATCTTCACATACGCACACACCGATGTTTCACTACATGCACGTCTTCACAAGGGCTTCACATGATCGAGTCCAAAAAAAAAAAAGTGCATGATATACCAAACTACCAACACCCCAAAACCGGACTAACAAGACAGACCTCTAGAAGCTAACCGGGAGAACAGAAAGGAGAGCCGGATGGAGGACAGCGGAGCAGGGTCGCTGTGTAAGGGGGGCGTAACATGGGAGAGGTGGGGGAAGATATTGTCGGGCTTTGGTGATGCGCAGTTTGTCCTTTTGCAGGTGGTCCTTTGCAGATGGTCCGTTGCAGGTAGGTCCTTCACACTTGGTGCTTCGCACGTCTCGGACCGGTGGTCGCAAGGAAACCATGACCATTCGCATTAAGTAAGCGTATCAAACGTGGCAACCGCAACCGCAACCGCACAAAACACCAGCGTCTGAATCTCATATATCGCTCGTCTCATCTCGCCTGTATCCTGCTGCTTGCCGGGACAGCAGCGGATCCTCAGGCTGCTGCTGCGTGCACCTCTGCCTCTGACACGTGGAAACTACTCGTCTAGCAGCAGCCGCCGCCGGAGCCGCTCTGGACGCCCTGGCCCTGCCCGATGGGAACTGTGGGCTTGGTGTTGGCGGTTGTGGTACCCATGCGCTCCTTGATCTGGCGGGCCATGGTCAGGAAGGCCTGCTCGACGTTGGTGGCGCTCTTTGCCGACGTCTCGAGGAAGGGGATGCCGAGGCTGTCTGCGAATTCCTGGGAGGTGTTAGATGCACGGGCTTTGTTGTATGTGTGGATGAGATGGGAGACGTGCCTTTGCCACGGTGTACTCGACGACCTTCTTGTCAGCCATATCGGACTTGTTGCCGACCAGCAGCTTGTTGACGCCCTCGGTGGCGTAGCGGTCGATCTCCTGCAGCCACTGCTTCACGTTGTTGAACGAGTCCATGTCGGTGACATCGTAGACGACGCAGATGCCGTGGGCGCCGCGGTAGTACGAGGATGTGATGGTGCGGAAGCGCTCCTGACCGGCTGTGTCCCACTGTTTCGGCGTCAGCTCCAGCTCGTCGCGCTCTGGTCTGCCATGATACGTACAATCTGCAGCTTGACGGTCTTGCCATCGAGCTCGATAGTCCTGATTTTCTGTGGCGAGTTAGCCTGGCGCAGGCCGGGGGCGCAGCACGCCGGGGGGCGCACATACAAAGTCGACGCCGATGGTGGAGATGTAGCTCTCTGTGTATGTGTCGTCGGCGAACCGGAGCAGCAAGCACGACTTTCCAACACCAGAGTCACCGATGAGGAGGAGCTTGAAGAGGTAGTCGTATCTGGGGGAGGGACTCGTCAGCGGGGGCGGGCGACAGGGGCGGCTACACAGCGCCAGCACCGTGGCAGATGGGTAGAGAGGTAGATAGGCAGGCAGGTAGGCAGGCAGGCAGGCAGGTAGGTACTCTGTAGGCTCGTCGTTAGCACTGCGCCAGACGTAGATTGCCTATGACGGCGTCGCGGCTCGCGGCTCGTGGCGGTGGGAGCGGCGCGGAGCTTTACGTACCACTCGGGGTTCATTTTGGCGGATGTGCTGGGGGTGCGAGAAGAAGCGGACGGGGGATCTGTGGGATATGCCGGCAAGGAGGGTGAGAGTCGTGGGGTATCGCAGGGCGCTGGCAGGCGGTGTCAAGTACAAAGGCTGGCTGCAACGTGCTGCAGGTTGACGGGACGTGCCTTGGCGCTCCGAGCGCTGTTCACCAAACCAAGTCACCAGCCGGCTTCCGCTGCGGGCGCTCCAGCTGTTTGAAACACGACAATCACACACCGCCGGCTGCCCGTGCCTGCATGCTCTGCAGCGACTACAGGCCTGTCTGACGTATGACTGCGCTCGCAGCCGCAAGGTAATTCGCCGTCATTTGGGCGCACGCAACCGGTCTGTCACGTGCGCTGTCTCGCACGGGTCCATGTCAGATGTCAGATGTCAGCCGGCAGCGAGCAACGAGCAATGAGCCACGATCAAGCCTCGCAATAATCATGTGCCCTGCAACAAACGTCCGTAGAATGGAGATGTTGGCATTACATATCTCTAGACCCTAAACGCACTCGCTCGTGTACGCTAAGCCCAACGCCTTCCCGGCGACCATTTCTATAGCCCCAACCAATGTGGGCCCCCGTGTATAGTACAGCAACATGATCAAACGCTAGCATCGAATTTACATGACCTTGCCAAAGGCAGGGATCAGTGTCTGGGCCAACCAGAAGGAGAAGACAAGCTTGGGCCCGGTCATGAGCAGCTTGGGTGTCAGGCCCTTGAAGAAGGAGCTGATGCCCTCGTTCTTCATCATCTTGGACACAATCTTCATGCCGCTCTCGGGGTTCTCAAAGTTCCTGTTCTGGATGCGGGTCTTGATGACATCGAGAGGAGCGGAGACGACGAGCGAGGCAGTGGCACCGGCAATCGACGCGACAAAGTTCTGGCTCCAGCTGGCCTTGTTGTAGTCCTCCAGCTTGTAGAGGTACTCCTTGGCAGCGGCGGATCCACCGAAGAGCTGCTGTGCGTCAGTATGTGCCTTGTCATGTTCTGTCCTTGTAGACGTACCGCAAACGACCCGGGAGCGTTACGGGCTGCTGTCCAGCCCCAGCCACGGTAGAGACCGAAGCCCTCGTCGGCGATGATCCTGCCCAGTCCACGTCCCCTGAAGGCCTCGGGGTTGGTCTGGCGCTTGATCTTGAGGACGTCGAGCGGCAGCAGGACAATCTCACCAATGCCGATCAAGGAGCCAGCGCTCGCGTGCATGATGGCCTTGCCGTTGCCCTTGCCGAATGTCTGGTCGAAGAAGTCGCCGTGGTGCCTGGCGAGGTAGTCGCGCGCAAAGGGCTGTCCGCCGTACTTGTAGACGCGCTGGAGGATCTGGCAGTTCTCGTCAGATCATGGTTTGGTTTGGTTTGACCTTATCGCATCGGGCAGCATACCTTGTAGGCAGCGGCGTATCCCAGACCGGGGAACAGCGAGAGGAATCGGCCGCCGACTGAGGCACCGGCTGCGTCCCTGAAGACGACCTTGTTCAAGTGCGAGGCTGACTCGATCTTGCCGACATTGCTCATGAGGCGCTTGGCTGTTGTGTCGACGGGGTGGAAGACCATGAGCTCAGCAAGACCCGCACATCCTGTCTGTTGTCAGATCCATGCATCCCAAGAAATCCGTGGCGTCGCGCGCACCTGCACCCAAGAATCGTGCTGTGTTGGACTCCCTCTTGTATTCCTTGGCCGAGGAGCTGGTTCCTGCGGCGACTTGCGCAACCTTTGCGACCGCTTCTGAGGGTGTGGGCGACATGGTGGCAGCAAAGGAGAGACTGTGCAATCAAGAAGGACCGGGCAAGCAAACAAGAGACACAACAAATGGGTATCAGTGTGCGGGAATTGGGCGACGCGGTGACTGACAGCGTTGAGCACAAAAATCCGCGAGGCCGTCCCGACTGCACGGGTGCCGCCCGAGCTTCGGAGCAAATCCACCTCGCCGTGGGCTGTGCGCTAGCCGCCTTGCGGAGATCACGACTTCTCTGAGTACCGCCCGATTTGGGCGACATGCACGTCAGTCCACGAGGGCGACAGATTCGAGAAATTAAAGACACAAATTCTGCAGACGATTGCTACAAAAGCTGTAACAATTCTAGGAGCCGAAGCGGTCATCATATTTGCATCTCATGACTACGACCCGGGATTGTAGTACTTCTTCCAGTTGTGCTCCTCCTTAAAACCCAACACATCGCGGATCTTCCTGTTGCTCAGCGGCGCCTCCCACTCCTCCAGCTCCCTCGTGATCGGCGTGTTCGGACACCATTGCTCGAGGAACTGCTTTGTAGGGAATGTCGCCGTAATGGTGTCGTTTGTTGCGTTGAAGACTTGGAATCCCAGCCCGTCCTTCTCGACAGCCAGATGGCATATCTGACCCAGGTCTCTCGCATCAATGTAGCTCCACGCGTTCCTCTTGCGCACCTGGGGCTGGCTGATGTACTTTGGGAAGTCGCGCTCGTACTCGTGCGGCTCGACAACGTTTCCAATGCGCAGAGCGTAGATGTCTGCGTCGAATCTGCGCGCCAGACCTCTTGCTACGCGCTCGCCGCAGAGCTTCGAGATGGCGTACGAGTCCATAGGGTTCAGATCCATGTCTTCAGTCAAGGGGAAGCATTGGTAGTCGAGATCGCCCTGGCCAAAGCAGACCTCGTATGTAGTCTCGCTGCTGGCGATGATGATCTTTCGCACGCCCAGCTTGCAGGCGGCTTCAATGACATTGTACGTCGACGTCACGTTTGCTGCGTAGCATTCGTCGTCCGGGACCAACATGTTCCTGGCATATGCGGCGAAGTGGATGACTGCGTCTGGCGGACTGGGAACACTCTTCTCCTCGTAGCCCTCAAAGTTAAAGTGTGTCGTCAGAGCATTAAAGACTTGGCCACTCTTGGTCAGGTCCGTCTTCAAAGTAAAGACTCCAGCACTTGGGTCTGGGAAGTCGATAAGATCAAGGTTCAAGACTTTGTGCCCCTTGGACAGCAGGTAGGGAATGACATGGCGGCCAGCTTTGCCTGAGCCGCCAGTGAAGACGATTCGCTTTCCAGAAGACATGTCTCAATGTGCTCGGGTGAAGGGCGAGTAAATGTTGTCGTAGGCAAGATTCGACGAGTCAATTGGAAAAGTATACAAACCTTAAATGCAGCCACAGACCGTTCTTTATATCCATTAGATTTGCATGCTTTGCGGGGTGTCTGCGTTACACTGTAATCGACGTCTCCCGCAGTACGTCACCACATCGGCAGCTCAACCGACCCATGCTCGAATGTTCGTCTCCGCGCCGGCAATTGACCTTCAGACTAACAGACCAACACACTCTCCCGCCCACCCACGACCTATCGCCCAGCTACCTATGGTTGATTATTGCTATCCGGACAGATGACCACCGGTCTGATGCGGAGATTCTCCAGCTCTGCCCGCACACAGCTCCCGCGATCCACAAGCACCTCTCTTGCCGCGCCCCGGCTGCTGGGGCTGAAGCAGTATCAGCGCAACATCACAGACGTGCGCCCGCGCCAGGCCTCGGTGTCGCGCAGCTGGTTCACAAGCACATCGCCATGTGCATCCCCGGAGCTCGATGAGCACGAGCAGAAGCGCCTCAACGAGCGCAACCTAAAGCTAGGAAACAGTACGCTACCCGCAACCACACAACTCTACTCTACTCTACGCAGCATTGCTGACACACCGCAGCTATCAGGATCCTCCATGAGAGCCTCCCCAACCTCCTCAACTCCCCGCTCCCCTCCGACATCCTCTCCCCGCAGATCAGCCTGCACCTCTTCCCCTCGACACATCCCCATCTACCCACCGTCAGCGGCAAGCTCGCATACACGGCCGCCCTCTGGACCGCGCCCGTAGCCTGGGGCCGCGTGCCCGTCATCGGCAACGTGAAGCTGAAAATCCTGTCCGAGCGCATGGTCAAGCACAACTGCAGTCCCTCGGTGCCCGCGCACCTGCGCAACGAGAAACTCGTTGTCAAGTGGCAGACCTGCGGCAAATCAGACGAGCAGGATAGTCGACATGTCAGCGAGACGTTTGAGCGTGTGTCCAACATTGTGCGTGGGGCGAGGGGCGAGGATGAGGAGTTTACGGGCTTGTTTGTGTTTGAGTTTGATGAGGAGGGCAGGGTGGTCAGCCATACGATTGAGCATACAGAGGAGGGGCGGAATTGGGAGAAGACGAATCGGTTCGTTAGTGTGACGGATTGGTTGCTGGGCAGGGCGTGGGGGAGGAGAGAGGAGACGCCGAGTTTGGCGTTTGCGAGGAGTGGGAGAGAGAGGGGTGGGAGGCATCGTAGGGGCAGGTGAGGTGTTGTAGTTGTTGGTGAGCGTTGAGGATGAGTGTTTGGATATACCCCACTCTTGTTTGAGCATTGTCTGTTTTTCTTTCCCTGTCTATTACCCTGTATACTCCTGGCGCTAGCCTTACTCCTCACTGTACAAAATTGTAGCATGCTGAAATGAGCCTCCAAACGCAGATCCAAGAATGCAATCTTTCTGTTAAAGGTTTTCAATGATCTCTTCGTAGCATGTCAGTCAGTGTCTTGTATCCATAACGAATGAACTTGGTCATATCAATGAACAGACAATACAAAGTGTCTTCTCTAGGAGTATTGCTATTACAACTGCAAGGACATGAGGTAAAGATTGGGGACACTCCAAGATCTTGACCTTGATGGCGCTCGAATCATTATTAACTGAGACGTTATGATCACCTCAGCCGGTTCCCGGATGATTAATCGTGGACTGGATGAGAACCTTCACGTGAAACTTGATGTAAGAAGGTGAGACAAACGGCAAGGCGGCAAGATTGCAATGCAGAGACTCGGATTTACCTAGGCTCGCGGAGGAGAGAGTGTGCAGTCCCAACCTCTCCTCTACTAGATGTGGGCCCTTCAAAGCCACAGCTCACGCACAGGTAACCCGTTCAGGCTGCTGGGGAAAGTGTTAGCGCGAGACCGACCAGGAAGCACGACTGAAACAGGCCAGCTGCTCGGGTTTAACAGGTGACAGCTGCAGTGTAAGTGATCATCGAGCCACGGGCGCACAGGGCCAATCACGGACTACCACAGCATCGAAGCACGCCTACCATTAGCTCCCGCGCAGTGACGACGAGCTCCTGGCTGGCGCTGTCTCGACAACAACACCAGTAATCCCCCTAATCCCCCTCCTCTCCTCCCACGGCCCTGCCCCATCCGTGCAGTTGTCCGTTGTAAGCTGTGCCGCCGTGCAGTTGCCGCCAACCTCCCCATTTCGGGTGCTAGCTTTCCCCGCGACCGCGCCCCATACATCAGCCTCATCCAGGCGCCCGCTCCCCAACCACGAGCTCCACCGTCTGACAGCACCCACACCGCGCAGCCATGGCGGATCTCTCAGGCAGCGGCGAGCTGAGTATGTCCAGCTAGCACCACACTGCTGCCGCGCCGACAGCTGACAACGCGCAGACCAGCCCATCCTCAACCTGACGCCCGAGGAGAAGCGCGTGTTCCAGCACCTCTTCCAGCAGGCCGACACAGAGAAGCTCGGCGTCATAACGGGCGAAATTGCCGTCAAGTTTTTCGAGCGAACCAAGCTGGCCCCGGCCGTCCTGGGCGAGATATGGCAGATTGCAGACACGGAGAACCGCGGCCTGCTGACCATGGCCGGCTTCTGCCAGGTCCTGCGCCTCATCGGCCACTACCAGGCCGGTCGCGACCCCTCGCCAGAGCTGGCCTTTAGACGTGCGTATGGCTGCGACTTCAGGAGGCGCATATGCTAATCCACAACGCAGCCGCACCTCTGCCCAAGTTTGAGGGCCTCAACGTACCGGCTGCGTCGCCCGCCGCGCCTCAGGGCTTCTCCCCACAGAACACCGGACCCTTACAACCCCAGATCAGCGGCCAGGGACCAATCCGCGTACCTCCGCTGACGCCCGCCAAAGCATCCGAGTACGCTGGCCTCTTCGAGAAGTCGGGCGCCGTCAATGGCGTGCTTTCGGGTACGTCAATCTACCACTTGTGTGACTGGCCACTGAAACTGACCTTCTACTAGGCGAGAACGCAAAGGACATCTTCGAGAAAGCGAGATTGCCCAATGAGGTCCTTGGCCGCATCTGGAACCTCTCAGATACGGAGCAGCGTGGCGCTCTGAACGTCACCGAATTCATCATCGCAATGCATCTGCTGGCTTCCTATCGCACAGGCAATCTGAAGGCGCTGCCCAACACCCTGCCTCCAGGCCTATACGAAGCTGCATCGCGTAGGGGCGGCGGTCTGCCGCCTCCTCCGGGTCGCCCGGATCAAGCCTCCATTCCGCGCCAGTTCAGCGGCCAGCAGAACGTCCCGCGGACAGCAAGCCCCCTCAGACAGCCTCCATTCGGCCCGCCAGCGCCAGCGCAGCAACCGAGCAATGATTGGGTTATCGGTGCACAGGAGAAGGCCTCATATGACAACCTTTTCAAGGGGTTGGACACACTGGGACGCGGCTTCATCACAGGAGAGCAGGCGGTGCGCTTCTTCAGCAACTCCGGTCTGCCAGAGGACATCCTCGCAGGCATTTGGGATCTTGCGGACATCAACTCTGAGGGGCAGCTGTCGCGGGACGAGTTCGCTGTCGCCATGTACCTCATTCGGCAGCAGCGAAAGGGCGATCCGTTGCCGCAGACATTGCCTTCGAACTTGATTCCCCCAAGCCTACGGACACGGGCAAACCAGCAAGCCCCTGCTGTTGTACCGCTCCCACCACCGTCCAAGTCAGCGACCGAGGATCTCTTCGGCTTGGACGCCTTCTCTGCTCCCGAGCCTGCATCGCCACAACGAGCTTTGGATACTGGTGGCTCTGCCGCTTTTGGCAAGCCATTTGATAACGACCCGTTTGCCAGCAAGGCCGCGTCCCCAACGTCCCCTGGGCCATTTCAGCCACAGCCGCGCAATCCTGCCTCCACCTTCAAGCCTTTCTTGCCTACCTCCTCGTTCGGCCAGACACTCACCTCTCAATCGACTGGTCAGTCTGGAACCTCGCAACGGAACCAGCCATCGGCCATGGACGACCTGCTGGGCGAGAGCGATCCTGAGATCAACAAGAAGCTTACTCAGGACTCCACCGAGTTGGCCAACATGTCCAACCAGATGACCACTCTGAGAAACCAGATGCAGGAGGTGCAGAACAAGAAGGAAGCTACCCAGAGCGATCTCAACAGCGTGACCAACCAGCGCCGGGAGCTCGAGGCTCGTCTGACCCAGTTCAAGACCACATATGAGCAGGAGGTCAAGACCGTCAAAACTCTTGAGGACCGTCTTGCAGCCTCGCATAACGAGACACGCAAGCTCCAAACCGACATTGCTATGCTTGAAGGAACTTACCAGGACCTTCAGAACCAGCATCGCCAGGTTGGAGGTGCTCTCGAGGCCGATCAACGCGAGAACGCCAACCTCAAGGAGCGCATCCGCCAACTCAACGCTGAAATTGCACAGCTCCGTCCTCAGCTTGAGAAGATGAGGACAGACGCTCGACAGCAGAAGGGAATGGTTTCGATCAACAAGAAGCAGCTGGCCACTAATGAGGGCGAGCGTGACAAGCTCAAGAACGAGGCCAACGAACTGAGCAGAGCTGCTGACGAGGCTACACGAAGCCCACAGCAGCAGTCGACACCAGCAGTTGCCAGCCCTGCCGCATCTGTGACCAGCCAGTCGACCAACCCCTTCTTCCGCAAGTCGCCTGCCCCAACTTCAGAGAAGACCATGTCGCCTTCTGGCTTCGCTCAGGGACCGCACAAAGACTTTGATAGCGTTTTCGGGTCTTTCGCTCCCCCGCAAAACACGCCACCACCCGTCTCTTTCCGTTCGGATAGCCAGAGCAACGTGCCCAACTTCTCTGCCCCATCTGGTCAGTCTGTTCGCTCGTCTGATGGTCCTGATGTTCCCACACCTTCCACATCGCCACCTCTCTCCTCTTACCAAGAGTCACCCCGCGCTGTAGAATCATCAGCTGCTTCCGACTCTCGCCAATTCACCTCGTCTTTCCTGCCCCTCAGACATGACGCCCCCCGATCGGAATCGTTCAGCTCGTCTGTCAAGGCCTCGGCGCCTGCTAGCAGATATGGTGGCCCTGGTGCACCTGGCCAGGAAACGCCTACTGTATCAAAAGCCTCACCCGCTGGGACTCCTGTCCCCGAGAAGGCTACACTGGAGCGCAGCGAGACGAATCGCACAGAGACTGAGCGTTTCACTCTGGCTCAGCCATTCTCTTTCGATCGCAACTTCTCTACAGCATCACCTGTCGCCAGCGTGACGAGCGATACCCAGCGATCCACACGTGCTGAGCCGCAACGCCAGGATACTTTCTCCAGCTTCGGTGGTGCCTCCGCTGGACTGCAAGATATCCCTGGCGCTTTCCCGCGAGAGAACGCCACGCCTCTTCAGCAAAACCCCACCGGAGACAGCAGCTTCAGCAACCAGAGTAAAAACGCCAACCGCGCTGATCCTTTCGGTAGCACTACGAGCGAAACCTCTCGTACGGGTGGTAAGGTTGACTTTGACTCTGCCTTCGCTGGATTTGGATCCAGCCGCCCCTCTGGCTCTGCTGCAAACGGCTCAACGGACAACTCGAGCAAGTTCAACAAGGAGTTCCCGCCGATCGAGGATCTTACCCACGATGATGAGAGCGATAGCGACAACGAGCGAGGCTTTGACGACAACTTCACCGCGACTTCCCCTCAGCAAAAGCGAAGCAGCGTTGACCAACAAGGAGCGCAGCAGCAGACACAACAGCCGCGCCCGGGTACTGCGTCGACAGATGAATTGTACAGGTCGCCGCCGCCGCCTACTACTCGTCTTGACTCGAACCTTGGCGGCTTGCCCTCTGTGGATGCACAAAAGTCGCCTCCAGCTTACGAAACGACAGTCGGCCAGCGTAGTGGCTCAAACCAGTTCCCTCCCGAATTTGGCGGTCTGTTGCCCTCGCGTGACGTTCCCAACTCGCCCACTACTTCGCAATCGCCCGAGAAGTCCTTCAGCCCAGCTGGAGGCCACGGCGCTGCGCTGTTCGGCGGCCCGTCCTCGAAGCCGACAACAACATCGCCACCGCCGAACGACACCCCGTCATCGACTGTTCCGTCTGATGCGTATCACTCCGCTGTGTCGCACGGTACTGGCGATAACAACGCAAGCACCTCGCAGGCTACAAACCAGCCTCAGCTCCAGAGGTCTGCCTTCAATGACGACTTCGATGCTGGCTTCGATGACTTGACCGATGCTAAAGAGGATGACAAGGCCGACGACGATTTCATGTTTTCGTCGCACCAGCGTGACGAGCTTGATGAGTTCAACCCTGTTTTCGACTCGCCGGCGGCATCGAAGTCGAACACAATGGCATCGCAACAGACACCGACCGGAAAACCACGCGGTGATGATAGCTTCAGTGACTTCGAGCATTTGTCGCACAGCTTTGGACAACCCCAGGCGCCCCAGCCCTCCTCTTCAACTCAGGATTGGGACGCCATCTTCTCCAATCTCGAGTCCTCGCAGAACGACAAGCCCGGGCACTCGCAGCAAGCGTCCACAGACTTCAGCAAGTCCATCTTCGACAGTCTTGATAACGAGAATGCTGGTGCATCGTCCTCTAAGCAAGGACAGCTGTCTCCCCATTCGCCTCAGATGCCTCAGTTGGGCCGAGCCATCAGCACCGGCACCGAGCACGACGACCCTATCTTGAAGAAGCTGACTTCGATGGGTTACGGCCGTGACGCAGCTTTGGATGCACTGGAGAAGTTCGACTATGACATCAACAAGGTAAGCAACAACGTGATGAGTGAGTAGTATCTTGGCTGATCTTGGATAGGCTACGGACTACTTGGTCGCTGGGCAGCACTGATGGCCCACCGAATACTCGATACGAAACGTAATTTAGCACGACGCAAAGTTTCCTTGAACTGTTTTGTTGTATGAGTACATCTTTCAGCATGGCTTGCCATACCCTTGAGCGTTAATCTTCTGGACTGTCGTTCTCGCGCTGTGGTATGCATTTGTGGCGATTCGCCTGTCAGTGGACTCGAGCTTTCCTTGCATATATTCACAGTAATCAATACTCTTTCCCTTTGTTCAGACCAATTGCACGCCGCTCTCCACGTACGCATGTGCTGCGCCTTGATGTGGCGCTTGAATGTTCCAAGGCAGGTGTTCGCAGCGCCACGTGCCGTGTGCCCCGCCGCCGTGTGGGGGTGGATGATGTCGGAACGATGACGTGCATCCAAGTCACGCTTCGTTCGCATAAGCTTGGAGCTCGCCCTCACTGCCGTCGTTCCACTACTTTCAGTCTGAGGCCTCTGTGTTTCATTATTCACGTATAAACAGATCTTGTTACTTCCAGCAGCTCATACACGCCATCCTCACAATCAATATGGCAGACTTCGCGCCTCCACCAGTAAGTTGCGCGCTAGATTTTGGCAATGCAGCAGTAGCTTACACAGCATGCAGGGCCCGCCTCCACCAAAGGTACCAGAGGGCTGGAAAGCCGTGTGGAACGACCAGTACCACGAATGGTTCTTCGTCAACATCTACACCAAGCAATCGTCATGGGAGAAGCCCACAGAGCCCGTTTATCCACCTGGCGAAGCACCACTATCTGGCGCACCCCCCGGCGCACCCCCATCATACGGAGGCGCCGCAGTTTCCCATCCCACCGGCACGAGCGAGAAGTCAAATTTTAGCAGCACCAATCCCTACAACAGCCAACAACCGGGCATCAGCGAGGACGAGAAACTCGCGCGCAGACTGCAGGAGGAGGAGCAGGCGCGCTCAAACGGCATAAACAACGACTATTACAGCCAGTCTCACGGCGGGTACGGCGCCAGCGGTCCCAGCCTCGCCGGCGCGCCGCATTCGGGCGGCTACCCGGCGCCGGGAGGCTACTCGCAGGAACAGCACCAGCAGGCCCCGTCGATGCCGTATCAGTCAACGCCGTATCAACAGCAGGAAGACCAGAGTCGCGGCAAGAGTAAAGGCGGGATACTTGGGAAGCTGCTGAGCAAGGCTAGCTCCAAGGGCTCGTCCCATCACCCGCCCCAGCACTATGGAGGTGGTGGGTACTATGGTGGGCAGGGCATGTATCAACAGCGTCCTGGGTACGGGATGCCTCTTGGGCGTCGTCCCGGCGGCGGGATGGGCGCTGGTGGTATTGCCATGGGAGCTGGTGCTGGTTTGCTTGGTGGTGCCATGCTGGGGTCTGCGATGGCGGACGATGGCGATACGTATGTGGAGAACAACTATGGTGACGATGCAGGAGGAGGGGGCTTTGACGACGGCGGTGGTGGTGATTTTGACGGCGGCGACTTCTAACCGCTGTATGGGTCCCGTTTCTGGCTATTATGTCTCGAGATATGCGTGTAAGCTGGCTTGATTAATGTCTATCTTAATTCACAACCTTTCTTTTGCTGTCTTGTCTATACCGCCACCTATGACGTATCAGCGGGCTGTGGCTCCACTCAAAGTTATCTTCAACACCATATCGCGCCACACTGGCCATCGCAACTTCAATGACCTACTTTCATGCTTAGAACCGCCTCCCGACTGACGAAAATCATGGCAGCTGAACAACCAAAACGCGACATCGTCATCATCGGTATTGATATCACATGCAACATTCGAAGACGCAAAAGTTGATTGTTATTCCAGGTGGCGGGATTATTGGCTGCACAACAGCATACTACCTCTCACAACATCCCAGCTTCAACAGAGAAAGAGATAGCATTACACTACTTGAAGCGACAAAGATCGCCGGCGGTGCGTCAGGCAAAGCAGGAGGCCTCCTTGGTCTCTGGGCGTACCCATCATGCATTGTGCCGCTCAGCTACCGTCTGCACAAGGAGCTCGCAGACCAGCATGGCGGCGCTGAGCGCTGGGGCTACCGCGCCGTGCACTGCGGGCAGATCGACATGTACGGCGTGCTGAAGAAGTCGAACAACGACAAAGACAGCGCCGCCAGCCGAGGAGACAGCGACAACACCGCCCACGGCGAGGACCACGTCAGCCTGCAAAAGAGAAGCAAGAAAGCAATCGGGCTGCTCCGTGCAGCAGGCGTGCCCCCAGACCTCGACTGGATCGCCCCAGACGCTGTCCAGAGCTACGACGCAATGGGCACCCCCAGCACAACCGCCCAAGTGCACCCCTACCTCTTCACAACGTCAATGGCCTCGCTCGCCTCAGACCGCGGCGTCAACATCCTCTTCGGCTCCGCTACATCCCTCGTCCACGACCCCGCCTCCGGCGCCATCACAGCCGTAACCTACACGCCGCAGGACAGCAGCAGCCCCCCCACCACCCTCCCCGCAACAACCACCATCCTCACCGCCGGCCCCTGGACCCGGACCATCTACCCCGCCGCCCCCATCTCCGCAACCCGCGCCCACAGCGTCACCATCGCGCCCTCGCGGCCCGTCTCGCCCTACGCCCTCTTCACCTCCATCACCCTCCCACGCAGCCCCACACGCACCCGCCCCGAAACAGCCACGCCCGAGATCTACGCCCGGCCCGGCCGCGAAGTCTACGCCTGCGGCGACGGCGACCACCTCGTGCCGCTGCCTGCATCGTCGGACCTTGTCGCCGTCGACGACGCCCGCTGCCAGGCCATCGTCGACCAGGTGTCAGCTGTCTCGGAGGAGCTGCGCGACGGCCACGTCACGGCGCGGCAGGCGTGTTATCTGCCGAATGTGGAGGGGGGTCAGGGCCCGCTGATCGGCGAGACGGGGACGCCCGGGTTGCTGATTGCGGCTGGGCATACGTGTTGGGGGGTTCAGAATGCGCCGGGGACGGGCAAGTGTTTGAGTGAGTTGGTGTGGGAGGGGAAGATTAGGAGTGCCGAGTTGGCGGCGTTGGATCCGCGGAGGGTTATAAGGGGGGGAGGGGATGTGGGTGGGAAGCGACGGTAGAGCGGAGGATTCAAGATGTGGAGGGAAAAAAAACATGGGGAGCAGCGGTTAGTATGGCATAGTGTTAGGAGATGTATGCAAAGCAGATAGATGCATTGATAGCATTGCGGTGTTGGTGTTGAAACCCGACGTCTATGACTCTATGGGTATGGTATCTTGTTAAATCCTCGCTCTTAATCTCCACACCTCTTTACACGATAAACATCTCAAGCCACTTACTCCTCTTCGTCGTCATCATCATTAACATCCTCCTCGTCCACAATATCAATCCCCTGGTCCAGCGTGCGTTGAACCGTCTCCTGCAACAGCCTCAACACAGCCTCAACATCCATGGTCTCGACATCCACCTGCGCGTCCTCGTCCTCGTCCTCTTCTTCTCCGTTTCGCGCCCGGAGCAGCGCTTGCTGCCACAGAGCCACGTGATCAGGATCCACGGGGTCGACGCGCGGTTTCTTCTGCTTCGGCGGCGGGGGAGGGAGGTGCGTGAATGCGCGCGAGGTGCTGCTGACTTTGGCGAGCATTTCCTCGTACTCGCCGTCGGGCGTGGATTGCGAGGTTACGGCACCGCCGGCGGGGATGCGCCAGATGTCTTCGGTTGAGGAGCTTGTTGCGGGGGAGGCAGCGGGGGTGGAGTCCGTGGTGGGCGCGAGGGGAGAGGAGTAATAGGATGTGGAGTCGACTTTGATGGCGGTGCGGATCACGACGCTGAAGTCGCCGCCGCCGCCGACATCGAGGTAGCCCATCACGCCGGCATAGATTCCGCGCTTGGTGCTCTTTTCTTGCTCCTGCAGGATCTCGCAGGATCGCTTCTTGGGCGCGCCGGTCATGCTGCCGGGTGGAAGGCTCTCAACGAATGCCTGGAAGCCGAGATCTGGGACGCCTCTTGTTGTGGCACGGCTGGAACCGTCCACGGGATCTTCCCAGAGCTCGGGGTCGCTGGGCTTGTGTACGCCCGGGGGTACGGCGTCGACAACGGTGACGAGTTGCCACACTGTTTCGTACTCCTCCACTTCCATCAGCTGGCTAACATGTACGTTCTCTGAGCCGTAGACACCGTGAAGCTGGTGACGTGTGAGGTCTACAATCATTAGGTTCTCGGCACGCTCCTTCGAGGAGGAGAGAGTGGCGTGAGCGTGCGCGGCCGTGACGCCGGGCTTCTTTTGGACGGTTCCCTTGATGGGACGGCATTGAGCGGCCTGTTCGCGTGACCAGGACATGTAGCGCTCTGGAGATGAGGAAAGCACATGTACATTGTGCATGCGCATGTACGCACTGAAAGGTGCAGGGTTCTGGCCAGCGAGTCGCTTGTAGAGATTCCAGGAGTGCTGGCAATCCTCGGATTTGGAAAGACGGCAGGCTGTCGGTTTGCGAGCGCGGATCTCGTTCTGGTGTGTCAAGCACAGCTCGTAGCTCTGGCCGTCGGCGATTGCTTCTTGGCAAGAACGAACCTGCTTACAGTATGTCTCGCGATCTGCGAAGACTTGCTTGCACGAGTCGATGTATTTGTACATGGGCCCGAACTTCTCAAAGGGATCTAGCTTCGGCAGCGGTGTGGAAGATGGTGTCGATTCCCGCGATTTGGCGTCGGCGGCGTTGTAAATCAATTTTTGTGCCTCCTCGACCCAGTCGAAATCGTTCAAGCCACGTATACTTTGTACGTATATCTTCTTGAGCTGATGATCAAACACAAGACTCCTAGTGACATAGGCAAAGCAAATGTCGGGATAGTCAGCACTCTCTCCGACAGGGACATCAATCGTCTCCAGGCCTGCTTCATACGATGCATAACCCATGAAGCCGCCCCAGAATGGAGCCCAGGTCGGAGTCTTTGGTAAATTCGATGGTCGAAGTGTGTGGACGGCTTTCCGTAGGTATGGCCAAGGATCGGTCACCTTGTACTGTGTGTGTACTTGATCATGGCCGTCCCTTAGCTGCATGATCTTGGAGCCTGCATAGTAATGCACCCGGAGCGTCTCTTCTGGGATAATCAAGCCAACAATACTGTAGCGCCCTGTACCGACTGCCATTGGCACAAGATTCTCCTGCAGTCCGGATTGGAGGACGATCGCTTCGTGCCGAGGAATCTCCAGCAGCTCGCAAACGTCCTCCACTGTTAAGCGACCGCTGCCTGTTGTGGCACAGTGCACGACTGTAGGCGGTAGGAATGGGAGTGTCTTTTCGTCGCCAAACGCGATCAGCGAGGCCAAATCTTGCGCTTGAATAGCTTCGAGGTGCTCGGCCTCTGTCAAATCTCTCCGCACCAGATCCTTCATTTCATTCTTTGCGTGGAATCCAAGGTCTCTCCGGAAGTCATGGAGCGTTATTGGTCGCAGGTGTGAAGGCGATATAGTCGGTTTGCGCTCATCGTGGCTAAACATGCGCTTTCGCTTCCAGGCTTGCGCATCTTCCCACCAATTCCGGATGACGTGACCCCCTTCCTCATTTGTGCAGACTGACTCTGGGTGGAACTGAACGCCCCAGAATGGCTTTTGGACGTGCTTTACACCCATGAGCACCGCGCCGTTGCATTCGCTGTCAAAGTCCCACGCTAAAGGCTCAAGTTGCGGGCACATTTCTGTCGGCTCCCATAGTTGCGCCGGGTATCGTACAGCTCGAGTAGTCTGAATCAGATGTCCAAGCTTGATATGCAGAGAGTGGTACTGGGTGGCCTGGAGCTTCTCCACGTTCCTGAAGATTGACTGTCCTTGGTGCAACACCGTAGTCACAATTCCATGCTTTGGCTCGACCAGCCGCTCGATGTCGGCCCCAAAAGCAAGACACAGAGACTGGAAGCCTAAGCAGATGCCGAGAACTGGCAGAACATCTTCGTCTTGAAGCTTCCACAGCCCTTTCATAAGGCCGACATCTTTGTCGCAGCGAGCCCATCCAGGACCCGGACCAGCAACGACTGCATCAAAGTCCTGCACGTACTCGGCGAAAGTCGGATGAGCTGAAGATTTGCCGGCTTCGAAGCGGTCGTCATCAATGAAGACTTTGGTGACTTTAGCATCCGTATTCTGCTCAATCAGAGCAACGATGTTGTTTGAGAAAGAGTCGTATGCATCTAGGAAGAGGATGCGGCGTGGTTGTTTCAAAAGGGCAGGTGCCATCTGGTTTGCGCACGTGGCGAACTTCGGATTGGGATATGCACCACTGTAACGAGGCGTTGTACTGCGCAACAGGGGCCGTCAGTACTGCAATAAAGCGATATTGCAGTCCGATTTGGTAAACCGTTGAATGTGGCTTTTCCGATCCCGTTCAAATTGGAGGTTGCGTTGGGGACTATTAAGGCCGAAAACGGTTTGATGTGCCGTGGCGCTTTCTACGAGCAAAAGATGAGAACCCTGACTCCTGCAGAACCCAAGATATACAGAGTTGAATGGCGGATCCACAAAAGGTGAGTAGTTGCAGATAAAGGAAGGACTTGAACAGTGATGACTGATGGGCAAAAAGTTAGTCGTGAGCGATAGCGGGCTTTATCGCAGCCGGGGTCTTATGCAGGGACCCGACTAGCGCATCTTGCCCGGAATCCGCAACGCTTCCAGAACGTAAATGGAAAAGATGCACAGGAAGGGTCATGTGGGATGGGTTTCAACTGCCCTAAAGCGGAAGTTCGCCACAGCCCTTTGAACCTTCTCCGTTGTACAAAGGTGCTCGAGACCGAGACACTGTCTGGCGTCGTGCCTGTGTAAGCAGACAGGGCACTGTCACGTGTCGCAGAGGAAAAGGCCGAAGAAGCTCGTCTCTCGAGCGATCGTTTCTAGGAATACTAGAATCCTACGTGCAGGGTGCATTTTGATCGTGTTGTGCAATTACCATAATGCACGCAGAACCTTGGAGATCTCGTGAAAAGTTAAATAGACTCACCCAGCGTGCAGTCCAGGTGTCACAAGAAGCGAACGGAGTACCGGTAAAGATACTCATTGTCATTTAACATATCTAATCATCAACTGTCATCAACCCCTTCAAGCTGTCTTCTCACCCCAAATCGGGTACTGCCTCACTAACACTCCCCAAATCCATCCCCAGCTCATCTCTACAGCTGCCATTCTCACACAGCATAACCCCCTCTCTCCCAGCGTCCATACTCCCCACCAACCTATTCCGCTGTTTTAGCCACTCGCTGCCCTGTGTACTCACCCTGCTAATCGTACCCAAGCCAGCGGGGCGCTCGCGGTACCTGCGCAACCACTCCTCAACGCGTTGGCCCTCGCCCGTTACGACGACGTGGCGGATACCCAACTTCGCAGCGACCACGTTGTCCATCAGGCTGGGGAACAGGAAGGGGTGCTGCATGACCTCTGCCTCAAAAGCGCTTGCCGTCTCGCGAGCGAGGCGGACGTAGGACTCGTCCTCGAGGAGAGCGCCCAGCTTATCGAGATTTTGGGCGCTCACGCCGTTGGTGCCGGGCTCGGCATTGTCCATGCCGTCTTTCAGGCGCATGAGCAGGTCTTGCTGGTTTTCAGATGTCGAGAAGAAGCCGAGGTTCTCTTTGTCCCAGAAGAGGGTGATTTGGGTTTGTTGGAGTGCGTCGGCCCATTGCAGGTAGGATTCGTTGAAGGTCGCTTCGTAGAGGGAGATGAGGCCCGAGATCAGGTAGGCGTAGTCGTCTGCGAAGCCGGGTGCTTCTCCTGGGCCTTCGCGATAGACGCGTGTTAGAGTTTTGGAGGAGGTGTTGTAGAGTTCGCGGCTGACGAAGGCAGCTGCTTGCTCGGCGGCTTTGAGGTAGTACTGTGATCGTGAAGTATCCTGTGATGAGAGAGCGGCAGCTGTGCGTGCTAGAGCCCCAATAGCAAGGCCGTTCCAGGACACTACAATCTTATCGTCCAGAGCTGGCCGTGGACGCTCCTTCTCACGGTGGTCTCGCAGCTTTTGTCGACCTTCTGTCAAGATTTGCCCTACCTCCTCTTCGGACAGGGCGAACTGCTTAGCCAGTTCTGCTGGGGTCATGGTGATTTGGAGCACGTTCTGGTTAATGAGCTCATCGTGTGCATCATGCTCAGGCGCAACATTTCCCTCGTCCTTGACGTTGTAGTACCGCGCCAAAATCTCGGCATCGCGCTCGCCCAAAACGTCTTGGAACTCATTGAGTGTCCACACATAGAAAGCACCCTCGCGCTTCTCCTTGTCCGAAGATCGGTATAATGAGTCAGCGTCCTCGGAAGAGAAAAAGCCACCAGATTGCGAGTGGAGGGGAGGTGATGTGAGGTATGTAGCGATGTCATGAACGGCGGCGAGATGCTCGGGGCTCTTGGTCATGAGGTAGGCATCCAGGTAGACAGGTAGCAGCTGCGCCTGGTCGTAGAGCATTTTCTCAAAGTGCGGCAAGCTCCAGTCTCTTGTAACTGAGTAGCGTGCAAAACCGTTGCCAATCTGATCGTGAATGCCGCCCTTGTTCATGGCATCTAGCGTCGCCAGAACCATGTCCTTTGCTTGTGTGCACTCCTTCACTCCAACGACATCGGCTACTGCACGCGGATATTGTGAGAGCTTGAGGAGGAAAGCGAGGTTCGACGGTGTGGGGAACTTGGGTGCGCTTCCAAAGCCAGTGCATTCTGTGTCGTACTTGTTCTGAAAGTACTGGTAGGCTTCTTCCAACAGGTCAAGGTCAAGAGCCTCGTGAGCTGCACCGTCTTTCCTGCTTATGTTGCCATCCTCTGTGAACTCTCTGAGTTGTGTTGTGATCTCCTTCGCAGAGTCGAGACACCGCTGGCGCTGGTTCTGCCAGACATCCCTGATCTTCTTCAAGATGCCGACAAAGCCAATGTGGTCGCCGCCCATTGTCGACCCTGGCCCAGGCCAATATGTTCCGCCAAAGATGGGCTGCAGATCTGGGGTAATGAAGGCATTCAGTGGCCAGCCACCACTCCCTGTTGTAGCCTGGACGTAATTCATATATATGCGGTCGACATCTGGGCGCTCTTCGCGGTCAATCTTGATAGGGATGAAGTTGTCGTTGAGCAGCTGGGCGACCTCGTTGTTCTCAAAGGACTCACGCTCCATGACATGACACCAGTGGCAGGCAGCGTAGCCTATGCTGATGAAGATCAGGCGGTTTGACTTCTTCGCCAACTCTAGCGCTTCCGGGCCCCATTGCTGCCATGCGACTGGGTTGTTCATGTGCCCGCGCACATATGGCGAGCGGCTCTCATTGAGGCGATTGGTGAGCTTGAGGCCGTCGCCCGCAGAAGAAGAGCTCTGTGTAGCCATTCTGAAGATAGAGGTGTGGAATTCGAGCAGTTGCGCTCTCGAGGGATGTCGTCGCGGGGCAGTGGTTGGCGTGGAAGCGTACTTTGGTGTGCGCCAGGGCGGTGCAGTTCGTAGGTGGAAATGTACCTGAGGCATGCACTGGCGCGAACAGGTGGAGGGCCGAATAATGCTGCTCCCAGCGCGAGGCGAAATGCGGCGAGATATGGGGTGCAGGGATGCGATAGCTGCAGCCCCGCGCTCCGTCATTGCGTGTCTCCGGATTGGTGGTCCGACACCCATCATCCTCGCGAAATGCCCACGCCTGATCCGACTGGATTTTCTGGATGCGACGATCCGGAAGAATATGGAAATGTGAGCGGCGCATTGAACAGGCTTACTTTGTGGAGTAACTATCTTCAGAGCTTCGACGACAAGTCAATTTGATAAAGGCCGAGCAGGCGTTCGAAGCTTCATGTGGGTACGAGCCAAGACCATAACATCTTTATATAATAGTTGACTTGGAACTTGTTCATACAAAAACAAAAATGGTCGCTTAGCTCAGTTGGTTAGAGCGTGGTGCTAATAGCTACACAGCTGTGACACGCCAAGGTCGCGAGTTCGACCCTCGTAGTGACCAAGTTTTTTGCGCCTGCTGACGACGTGTTTTCAGGGCGTCATGTCTCCTTTTGCTGCTCCGTAGGCCACGAGAAAAAGGCTGTTGACTACGCTAGGGACAAGATTGAGCACAGTAGATCCCGCTCGGAGCCAGGCAAGACGGCACGTTGAGCAGCTTTGCAATACGCGCAGACGGGAGAAGGTACTGCCCCGTGTGTTACTAGAGCTTACATCTTGATAAATACCTGCATTCTAAGGGTATTAGTTACTGGTAGTATATATTAAGCTATGTAAGGTATCTGGCTGTTATTAAATCTTGCTAGGCCTTCTGAATGACTAACGAATTAAAAGCATTGCCAAAGGCTAGTACATCAGAAGTATTATATAGCTTCCCCATATACTTGCTATCAATGCCCCTAGAGGCAACAAGCTTCTAAGACGCTTTATACGCTTTTACCAGCAGTCAAAGATAAACACATATCACTAGCTTTCCGAATTTTCTAATGTATATCCATAGGATTGAGCTTAAAGACAGTACATGAATTGACATGCTTTACTAGGCCGGCCATCTCGACCGCTCTCTGTTTCACATTGGTATTTTCCACTGGGATGCATACGAGACGTCATTGGAAGTCGATATGGTTGGCAGGAATACTTTCAATCTCTTTAATCGTAGTCACGATGGTCGCGGTATTCCTCCTTCTCTTGGCTTCCACACCACTGCACGGCGCTGTTTCCGTTATCTCTTCCTGCTGCCAACTGTGACATCTACGCCGGCCAGCTTTGGCCTGGGCTTAGACCAAGGCAAACAACATGATGGCTGAAACCCACCGCTTCTTGAAAAGTGCCTTCGTCATGATCACTGAGAGCTGTAGTCTGCAACATCACAGCTTATCTATTGATAACATTTATCGAACGCTCAGCCTCGAAAGTACTCTGGCCTTCGCTCTCATTAGATTACAAATTCGAGGCTCACAATCAGCCAAGCAACATACCAGGCTCTCAGAAGCTTACCGCTATAGTCCGCGTAACACGGCATCGGGACTCACACAGATGCAAAAATTTGTGCTGGTCGATTTGATGCAGTCCAGAAACTATACGCAGCGAGGAAGGTTTCAACGAGTTCCTGCCCTCTATAACGAAGTCACGGATTGCCGCTTCTTACAAGGGGCATTTTTGAACAGAGCGTTAGGGTCGGATTGTTGCAACGTTTTGACGCATAGCGACATTCATCCTCGGGATATTAGGGCGGAGCCGTGTTAAGGCAGCCTCGTTATGAGAGACTTGGTCGATTGGGAAGCTAGAGGCTCATATCCAGAGTATGGGAGCATATCAGGTGACTTGACACTTGTAGCCGAAGACGATCGGTTGCATTATATACCCAATTGCGGGATGGAGGGGTAGGATGAAGAAGTGATCTGGAAGCTCGGCACAACTCACGACAACTGCCCCACCATTTTCGGGTTAACAGCCAGCGAGTCTTTTGAATACACAAGCCAGCGACGTGTTTATTCCCCGCACCAGAGCATAACAACTCTTCATTACTTTCTCGAAAAACACAAGTATGGATACTTTCACGGCTGATAACGCCTGGCCTTTGTGGGATGACCAGTCGTTCGAAGGGGCATTCGAGCTATCAACCAACAACGGCATCGAGAATGCTGTAGTTCACAGTGTCGAGCGACCATGGCTATTTCATTATAAACCCAAGGCGAAAACCAACGGACGAGGAATTCTGATTCTTGGCGGAGGAGGCTATGTCGAGTTGATGGTTGGACGTGAGGGAGTTCAGGTAGCACGGTGGTTGGCCAGTCTTGGATTCAACGCCTTTGTCCTCGTCCATCGGTTCCCAAACGCAAAGTCGGCGCCTCAAGCTCCAGTTGACGATGCGCGTCAGGCGCTGAACATCATTGAGAAGCAAGGATACTCGGCTCAAGGCTTGGGCATCTGCGGGCTCTCGTCAGGTGGTCACCTTGGAGCCGCACTTTTGGCAGAATACCCTAAGGCATGGACATCCCCAGAAGCCTCCATAAGAATACCGAAAGTTGATTTCGCGATCATTGGGTACGGACCAATCTCAACAAACGCAAAGGGACGGACAATCATACCCGACAAAGCCGCGCTGGCGCCGCCTGAGAAGCAAGAGCTGTACGACATCGTGCAGCCAGATGTTCAGATCAGTACTGCTCCACCGACATTCATTGTTTACTCTGGAAGTGATCCCATTGTCCCAGTAGTAAACGCGTATCGACTTGCGGAAGGAATTGGAAAAGCAGGAGCGGCAGTAGAGCTCCACGTCTTCGGAAACGCGCCGCACGGCTTTGCGCTAGATACCGCGGACCTACCCGTAAGCAAGTGGCCGAGCCTGTGTGAAGCATGGCTGGAGCAGAATGACTTGTTGAAGTCATGAAAGAGGTTCAAAACGAAGACGATGAGGCTGAATGTATGGTTACAAAAGGAGTTAGCGTGGATGCGACGTCATCGATATCTGGTACTCTGAGAAGCATCAATATGCAAGTCGAAACACCAGCCTTACGCCATTAACTAGGGCAATGCAACTATTTGTTCCCCAATTTGGAAAGCTATCAATCTCGGCCAGAAATCTATTATCATACCGACTCATAGTTCCCTCGGTCGCTGCTCTCTAGTTGCGCCAGTTGCACGGGTCTTCGGGAATGGCGAGTCCTCTAAAGCGCAAAGCCGACAAACCAGCAGTTTCTTCTACAGCCAAAAAGCAGAAAGGTATCATCCCAGAGTACCACAAAACACCTCAACGACGCGATGGTACGGGCGAAATAGTATGGCCAGCACGGAAAGCCCAGCTTGAGCGAGCGCGTGAAATCATCAAAGAATGGTATGTGTATCTTGGAAAGCAGAAATTTGAGCTAATTAAAATACTCCAGTGCCAAGGCACAACAGCCTGTAGTCATTCTACCTGACAAGGACGCCGATGGGTTGTCATCTGGTGCTATCTTGCATCATACACTTACCACACTTGGTCTCCCCCTTGACCAGATCTCTGTGCATTTCCCACCAAAAGGATCCAACGTGCATGATGACACTACCAAACAAGCACTTACTGAGTTGAATCCGTCTTACGTGTTCGTTCTAGACCAAGGGAGTAGAAGAGGTCCGGCGTTACTAGACTTACCGCACACATGTCTGATAGTCGATCATCATTTTGCAGAAGACGGAGGTTTTCCAGAAGGCTCTGACTTTGTCACTGCACACGACTGCCCGCCTGTTGCAACTACGTCATTACTGATCTACCACATCTGCCTGCCTCTCCACCCTGATCTAAGCGACAAAATTTCATGGCTTGCCGCGATGGGCACTCACGGTGATCTGGGGGCGACACTGAAATGGGAGCCTCCATTCCCAGATATGACCGCAAATTTCAAGAAGTGTTCTAAGAAAGCCATCAACGACGCAGTTGGGCTCGTCAATGCACCAAGGCGATCTGCTGCTTACAATGTCAAAGATGCCTGGGATGCCGTCATTGGGGCAACGGGGCCGGAAAGTATCAAGAAGGTGGAGAAACTGCACGATGCCTCCTTCGAAGTACGTCGCGAGACCGAGCGCTGCACGCATACCGCGCCGAAATTTTCAGCCGATGCTACCATCTGCTGCCTCACCATCTCCTCCGCGGCGCAGATCCATCCTGTTATCGCGACCCGCTGGGCTGGTCACCTCAAATCAAACAAACTCGAGATAGTCATGTGTGCTAATGAGGGGTATCTCCCTGACAAAGTCAACTTTTCATGTCGCATTGCAAAAGTGGCCCGAGGGCGTGAGGGCGACGAGACGGTCAACATCATCAAGCGACTAGAGAGTATTGTCGAGGAGCATCCGAAGCTCAGGGAACGACTAGGTCAGAGCTTTGCCAGAGGTCACAAGGAAGCTAGTGGAGGCATCGTTGGGAAACAAGAATGGGAGGAGCTGAAAGCAATCATGGGTATGGATGACAGCAAGACGAAGAAAAAGAAGTTGGAGAAAGAGAATGGCACAGTGGCCACCACGAAGAAGATGCCGGCCCAGAAGAATACTCTTGCGAATTATTTCGCGAAGGCATGATTCAACAAACATGCACTGCCACTGTGCAGAGCCACGACCGAGGACAAGGTCATGCCGCGAATACAGTGCCACACTGCCATGATGTCACAACACTCTAAGCGTAGTGGAGACATTGCAATATATGAGTTACTTTGCACTGTCAATGAAGAATCAACGTGCCTTGAAAATTCCTTTTGTAGCGTTCTCGCCTTGGCGTTTCAACCCGTTTCACACTGACAGCCTCGCGACAAGGATCCCGGATGAAGAGGACCACCCGCGCACCACCAATCAGCGCCCTACTCGAGACATTACCCATATAGTACTTGACCAAGTCCTCAGTGGACCGCGTAAATTAGTAATAATGGGGAACAAACACAATTGCCGGCGAATGGCGTGCATGCATGCAGACGAGGTACCACTGCCAAGCAGCCTCCGTTGCAACATGTAATCTATGTCAGTAAGATAGTTCGAGACATACTCTTCTGGAGATTGGGAATGACGGAGGGATGGGATCTCGGGCCGGCGCATCTGTGCTGCTCGACATTGTCTTGAATCGCCATCAGTCAGTGAGTCAATAAATGCTGCGCAGGTTCGAGCATATTCGAGACTGTATCCAACGCTCACTTGCTTCATTCATTTCTCATATATACTCGAATTTCACCATGAAGTCCGCTTTTGTTCTCCTTGCCGCCGTAGCATCTGTCTCTGCCCACTCGACATGGCAGCAGCTATGGGTTGGCACGACCGACCAGGCCGGAAAGTGCGTTCGAACTGTCAAGGACAACAGCCCCGTTGAAAGTCTGACCTCCGCCGATATGTTCTGTGGACGTGGCCCAGCAAAGTCAACCGGTGTCTGCGAAGTTGCTGGTACGTGGCCCTCACCATCTCCACCCAAGCAATGACTGACAAGCCTAGCCGGCTCCTCGCTCACCGTAGAACTGCACGCCCAGCCCGGCGACCGCTCCTGCTCCAAGGAGGCCATCGGCGGCGCGCACTACGGCCCCGTACTGGTCTACATGGCCAAAGTCGCCGACGCAACCACCGCAACCACAGGCTCTTTCTTCAAGGTCGCCGAGGACGGCTACAAGGGCACAACCCCCACCTGGGGCACTGAGATCCTCAACGCCAACTGCGGCAAGCGTGCATTCACCGTTCCTAAGAACATTGCTGCTGGCAACTACCTTGTGCGTGCCGAGGTTCTGGCGCTGCACGCTGGTGCGGGTCAGCCCCAGCCGTACATCAGCTGTTTCCAGGTCAAGGTCACGGGTGGTGGCAGTGCAAACCCTACCGGTGTCAGCTTTCCTGGTGCTTATAAGATCAGGTATGTGAAGATGACTGGTGTGATGAGACTTTTGCTAACGTATCTAGCGATCCGCTGTTCACCAAGGCTATCTACGATGGTTCGTTCCAGTATGTCAGCCCTGGCCCAGCTGTCTACTCCGGTTAGACGTGTGTTCGCGAGTAGAATTCTAGCACTACTTCATACCTGTATATAGTTCTCACCATACATTCAACCAGCAATACATTTCATTCGTGCCTTATTACTGACAAAGATCTCGTGTCTTAATGGACTTGAACTACTTCTTCTGCCTGCCAGTGTTTGAATGCGTGTCACCATGCGCTGCAGTCAACAGAGTTCAGCACATAAGCCATTTTGAAATAGTGTGTGACACAATTGCTCAAAATATGGCAGCCGAAGTACAACACACTTTGATCTAGCGATTGATCAATTGGCCGCACGGGCGCTGGCGCTGCAGAGTAACGAGGGGGTTGGCTGTTTGATGAGTAAAAACATAGACCGTCTGCGCGCTTTTTAGATGAGGTAATGCATGGGGAGGATCGTAATTCTAACGATTGTATGTTGGATGATCAGCATGACGCGATGAATTGAAAGGACGTGGATTTTGTATTGAACACTGAAGATGAAGACGATCTGAAAGACTGGAATAGAAGGGAATGGTAGAGACCGCCTTTTGAATCTTCTTCCTCGTTGCTGTTTCTATGGCCGCTGTCTGCGCGCAGTGGGTAAGTCACAGAATCTTGTTCAGAGGCAGGGGTAAGCACAAGATAAGCGTGCAGCCTCTGTAGCTTCATCTCCGGTTCTAAATCACTGATTCAAAGGAATTCATTCAAATCGTCCAAGATTGGAGATCGTCTTCGTATCTTCGTTTTTGGCCTTCAGTGTCGTGTCATTTTTTTTAATCACATCTGTATCTGCTCCAGCAGGAACAGGGAAGGAGCCTATGTCAACCCAGATTTGGACATATTCTACGAATCGAGAGCTGAGCTGCTTATTGTGCTTGAAGGTAAGTCGTAGGGATGGCGCGCTCATCTTCTCCGAGCCGAATTTTTGCTGTTTCAAGAACCATACCAAATTGAGTATCTCGTTTGTGCATACTCATCCAAGGACAATACGCTCTTCGTTGAATGGAATATGCTCCCACAAATCGCAAAGATCGAGATCCCCAAGATCGGTCTCGATTTCCTCGGTTGCCGCTTTGCGACCTATGATACCCTTTCCGCACCCCTTGTCATATTTCCATACCTTTTCAGCCACAATTGCCTTGTCAATTTGGCCAAATCCAATCCGCTCATAGTAGTCCCCGTGCAACTCAAGAACCACAAAACTAAAGTGCCGAAACGATTCGTGAATGACTGCAACTTTCAACAAGTCGCCCAGCTGGACGGAGCTGTCATCGGGATTGAACGAGCGTTTGTCCCAGTCGACAGATTCTACATATCCAAAACCTTCTCCCAGAATGAAGGCAACGTGTAACCGCGGAAACTGCCCGGGCTCAATCGCGCAAACCTCCACGGTAACTGTCCTAACTAGTAACACAAGCTGTTGCGGCATACAATTTGGGTTTGTCTTTGCATGTTGGAGGTATTCAGAAAGCCATGATTCACCAGTAGTAGTACGTAAAGACACAGCGCCAGAGTAGATTCCAGTGTGTGCCCATTTGACGGTTCCATACATCCACCCCAACGGAGACCAGCTTGGAAAGTCCGAACGACGGTGGCGAACAATCGCCCGTGTATGAAGACTCCAAGACAAGCAAATGTCGAAAGATGTGGGCTGATGCCCCTGTTCAATGGTTGCTGGAGATGGACTTGTCCAGGCAGGCCGCCTTTTAAGCGTGGTTGTTGAATTGGAAAGCCGAAAGGGAACACCCCAAATGTGGTACTCATCGTCTCTTGAGAGCATATTGAGAGTGCTTACGATAGCGTTCAAGGCATCGGATTCATGGGACAACTTGCGTTCGTGATACTCACGGAGGCAGTCCGTCATCTGGGTCATTCGAACCCGCGCACCGGAACTGCCAATTTTCGCCCAGGGGAAGTCCAAGTCGGATTGGTCTTTGTGTTTGTACGTTGGTTCAGAATTGAAGAAGGTGGTTTTGTTACAGCTAAAGATGACTTGTCGCTCAGTGAAAATTAGTCGTCTTCTTGAGAACATGCCTTCTTGGTAAGTCCACGCTCGCGACGCCCAAGTCGAACCAAGGACATCCTTGACGTATTCGTGAGATGTAAAACTTGGTAGGCGTAAAGCTGACAAACAGATTGAGTCGATATTTTCATGGTGTCCTACTCGACAGTCTCTCAGGTTGGACTCTACGCCAGGTAAACCGTGCGTGGGGTCACTTCCTGCCGCAGCAATGATGGTGAGCTGTGCTTCTCTATATATGCTGCTCATCTGTAGAATTTGATCGTCTCTGTGCTTTTGATCCTGCTGATTGATGCACTGAAACAGCTTAGCAGAACGTAGGGTGACAAGCGCACAGTGACCTACATATCGATCGATCCAGAGATATCTGTAACCCAGTTTGACTGTGACTAGTATGCTGTGCTCTATTGTCCGAGGGAGATCTCGCATTGACGTGAAGTCTTCAGCTGTTGGTTGGCAGCCCCATACGTACGATAGGGCGACGTAGTCGCAATTCGCTGGTGCCACTACCACTAAACGTCTTTCACAGTCGATAACCCTCAAATGAGAGGGAGTTTGACGGTGTTGGGGCTCACAGCTTTCTCCATGTTCTTCCATACACGCCCTGATGTATTCCTTGACCTGCGAAAAAGATACCCCTGGTAGCATGAGACGCTTGAGCGTACCCTCGGCTGCCTGCAAAGAAAGATTAGAGACCACGATGACCCACGCGGAGTATCGTTCCGATCCGCGAATTTTTAATTGCACGATTTCGAAGGCGCGGTCGGATGCAAGCTTAGATAGCCTAATAGGAACACTTTTAGGGTTCCATGTCATACAACTGACATTATAGCCTGGGTTGCATCGATCAAGCAGGCGACATATGCGACAGTGGTCAGAACTGGGTTGTAGGTGCTTAAATTCTGACTGTTGCTTGTAGCTGAATAACTTCAGGTCTTTACGATGCCTGATCTTCCATAGACCCCCTCTGGGTCGACTGTGCCATGGAATGATGCGACAGCGCATGCAAACTTTATCGTATTTGATCAGCGCTGTGCAGGGCTCACGAGCTATTTCAGATCAGCCTATAATCACAAAAGACGGGCTTGCGACATGCGTTGCACGCCCGGAACATAATTCCGGTGCTGATCCATGGTTTATGAGCAAATAAAAAAGGCGTGGTTTCAACGCAAGCAAGAGAGGGTCAAAGTGGATGGGAGTGTGGAGGACGAGTCGATCCGGCGAGGGGTATACGCAGGTTAGACTGCTCTTGCCTGCGCCCTCGTGGCGCAGCTGCACACCACCACGCCTTCAACCTCAGCCTTGTATGATTATCCTCGTAAGTCCACTTCATACATTTACTATTATTTGAGGGATTCGAGGCCTACTACTTGGAACTTTCATGGAGGATTAGCTAGGCAATATACGTAAAGTGCAGTAAACATGCTACGACCGGACCGGGGACTGGGTCCATCAAGGATTCGTTTTAGAGCAGTAGCATTGTAGTCGTAGTATACACAAGTCTTGATGGAATCTGGTGTGATCTACTCAATAGGCCCACATCACCAACGTAGGGACAACTCTTTCGTACGACCAAGTTTATGTAAGATACCACAGCAGCAAATGCCGGAAAACATCTCTAATTGGAAGGGTATCTGCAACTTTTTCAACAAGGATCCACATCCTAAACTCTCTCCAGGATTACGCAACAACCTTCTCAACCACCCATCCCTTCCCCGCCCCTTCATTCCTCTGCACCACCTTCCTAACCCCCAATCCCCAACCCTGACTCCCCTTCTCACCCACCAGCGTCATCTCGACCTCACACTCCCTTCGCTCGGGTGCGCCATTTGCACGCGGTAACTCTGCAATCTTGCCCTTCGGCTTAGAGGTCTGCAGCAGCGGCGTTCCGAGCGCGATGTTGATGAGCTGCGGCCTTGTGATGGGCGTGAGAGGATGCATGCGTGTTTTCGGTGTTTTGGCGCCGTGAATGGTCGATGTGGAGGCGCGCTGGAGATGTGAGTAGATGATGTAGCCGGGGAGCTTGGCTGGTGGTGTGCGTGCGAGGAGGGTCGACGGGTGGAGGTAGACGTATTTCTCGTTGGGGTCATCGCTGCGGGTGTCGTTTGACGAGAAAAGGGTTATGTAGGGAACGTCGATGGCGGTTTTGGGTTTGCGGGCGAGTTCAGGCGGAATGGGGGCGAGGTCAGCTCGCATAGCGACTTGGTCGATGAAGCCAGCTGCGCAAATTTGGGTGAGAAGGTTGATACTCTTTTCTGAGGGCGCGCGGAGCTGGGCTTGGTAGGGGCCGATGGCTGTTGGCCGGTGCGTGCGGACGATGCTGGTCAATTGCTGGCGGAGTTGGCTGGCTTCGTTCATAGATTTGGCGTTGAGGAACATGTCTTCACAGAAACGCTGCGGGTCGCTCTCGTACGCATAGGCGCATACAGCGTTGCTGTATTTGATGCAGTCACTTTGCTTTGCGTTTACGCTGAGCTTGGCCAGAGCAGCGTTATAGGCTTTACGCAAGAGAGAGCGCTCTTCGGCCTCAATGTTGTCCTGCGCTGTGCGAACGGCATCTGGATCCCTTGTTGGCTCTCGGAGACCTAGCTTGTTCTCTGGAATTACGAGCTCTGGTACAGAAAGGGCGGCTACGAGCGCGATCGTTTCGGCTGTGAGGTTCTGGGCAACACCCATGGCCAACATGCGGGCAAAGCGAGGGTTGAGTGGGTATAGTGATAGCTCATGGCCCAGCTTGGTGACCTTGCCATCTGGCGACAATGCTCCGAGATAAGATAGAAGGTTCTCAGCACGCTGAAGGCTTTCTCGGTCTGGAGGTGTAGGGAAAGGGAAGTTGACCACGGGCGCACCCATGCTCTTGAGCTGCAGTACCACTCCCTCCAGCGGAGTTCGCGAGATCTCCGGTGCCGCATACTCCTCAAAGTCACGCTCGAAGACGGCTGACGAGTATAAACGGTAGCAATGACCAGGTCCAGTACGACCAGCACGACCAGCTCTTTGGTTGGCGCTGGCTTTGCTGATCCAGCCAATCTCGAAGCTCTGTACGCCAGTAATGAGGTCGTACTTCTTCTCTTTTGCTCGTCCACAGTCGAACACATATCGGATGCCTGGAATCGTCAAACTGGTTTCTGCGACGTTGGTGGCCAGAACGATGAGTCGAGATCCCTCTGGTGGCGGCTCAAACACACGCATCTGCTGGTTTGTAGGTAGCTGGGAGTACAGTGGTAATACGTGCACATTCATCACCGTATCCTCAGGCTTCTCCTCGTTGATGTCGAACTCTTTGTCTTCTTCATCATCATCCAAACCCATAATGACAGAGTCTTCTGAATCCGAACCATCGTTATCTTCATCATTGTTGTTCGGGCCAAACTCGAGGTCCTCAGCCTCCACTGGCGCCTCTGCAGGATTGATTCGGACCTTTCCAGTCTTTACATCCTGTCCTTGTGTCGATGGAAACGCTTGTTTGAGACGCTTTGCGAGGTGAGTAATCTCGCCCTGGCCAGTAAGAAAGACAAGCATGGCACCTGGTGGCAGCTTGCGGTGCCCTCTGACAACTTTGCGATACGTCTCTTCAGCGTAGTCCCGTTGTGTCTGGCGAGCGAAATGATTCGTGACTGTGTACTGACGACCTTCGGCCTTGAGTAAAGGAGGTGGCTCGCTCCTGAAAAGGCGCTTGTTATCAGTGAAGTCAGAGATCCTGAGAGTAGCCGACATGATAACCAGTTTGAGAGGCTTGACTTTGGGATCTTCCTTGGCCATCTGCGCTCGCAGGTCAACGATTCTGCTAAGCATACCGATGAGAATGTCAGTGTTGACGCTGCGCTCGTGCGCCTCATCGATAACGATTGCTGAGTACTTGGACAGTATGAAGTCTTGCGTGATCTCGCGCAGAAGAACACCATCGGTCATGAACTTGACTGCGGTCTTCGCGTTTGTCGTAGTATCAAATCGAATCTGATGGGCGACCTTCGCACCATGATCTCCCAGCTCGTCGCTGACACGCTTGGACATACTGACTGCCGCGACTCGACGTGGCTGTGTGACACCAATCATGCCTGGCGTAGGCCCATCTGGCGCACCATAGCCTGCTTCGAACAGAAACTGTGGAACTTGCGTGGTCTTTCCGCTACCAGTAGCTCCCCAGACGACCACCACATCGTTGTTGTGTATTGCCTCCATAATCTTCTGTTCCTCCGCCACGACTGGGAGGTTTAGCCTAGCCTCCTGGATCTCGGGCGACCGCTCCACAGGGACACTGTACGCTTTTCGTGTCGCATCGGTCGCAGTATTCGTCTCAAGCTCGGCAGGGAGGGGATCTTGCTCGGGCGCTCTAGGTGTGAAATTGGCGGGCTTTGCCGGTATCGAGTATTCGAGTTGGTTCGATGGCACGAAGCCGACCTGCTCGTTCCTTTGACTTGTTGCCCAAGCTTTGAAAGCGGACGTCCGCTCTTTCCTGGCAACCTTGCTCTCCTCTGCGTCCGCACTCTCATCGCTGTCGCTTTCCTCTTCAGAGTCTTCCTCTTCTGATCCTTCTGAGCCGTCTGTTCCTTCTGAGCCGTTCGAGTCAGAATCTGTGCCCTCCTCATCTTCCTCGATATCCGACTCATCGGTCGAATCTGCTGTATTGGTGCCGTCGGATTGCGCATCTTCGTCGGTAGCTTCATCATCTGAACTGAAGCCGTCCCATGCAACTTCCTTCTCGATCACGATAGGCTTGCCCTTCGCCTTTCTGCGCTTCCTGACTTGTATGACTGGTTTTCCTGACTCGTCCAGTTCGAGGGGACGCTTCAGACCGCCCCCAAAGAGACCGAAGCTGCCAACGGATGGTGTCGCAGCTGTTTGAGAGGCAGCAGAGGGAGCTGGCGTGGGCTCTGGTGTATTTGACGGCGATCGACTTCGTTTGCGCAACGCAGATTTGGAACTCTTTGGCAACTTCTTCGATGACGCAGGCGCGGTCTGCGCCTCAGTGTTGTTGTCTGAAGCCAAGTCCTCGGACTCTGGTTCCCGGACAGTATGCTCTTCGAAGAGCAGTCCCTCGTTCTTCTCAACGTCGACACCGGCTCGTCGCTCGGCCAGCGCCCGTCTAAGAGCTTCGCGCTTAGTATCGCCTCCACTGCCCAGCTTCTTCGAGCTCTGGAAGAGGCTT
This sequence comes from Stagonosporopsis rhizophila, assembly GCA_016767195.1. Lineage (NCBI taxonomy): Eukaryota > Fungi > Ascomycota > Dothideomycetes > Pleosporales > Didymellaceae > Stagonosporopsis > Stagonosporopsis rhizophila. The sequence goes on from CP068509.1 coordinate 273,490, forward strand.
GTGTCGACTTTGTGGGATTGTGAAGCCAATTTCTTGAGCAGCTCCAGATTCTCTTCCTTCTTGAGCTTGGTGTCAATGTACTTGTCTAAGCGCTTCTTCTTCTTGCTGCTCATCTTGCTTTGTGTCTCGCGCACAAGCTCATCTTTCATCGCGCGCCGCTTCTCATCGCGCTCTCTCTGCTCCACGGGCAGGATCTGCGCGGCATTCGCTTCAGCAGGTACGTCATCTTGAGGTGCGACCTTCTGGCGCGCGACGACCTTGTGTTTCCGCTGTCGAGGGACGAACTTTGGCATGCTGTATTGTGGTCCTGTTCCACGACTTCAAATTGCTGCATTTCTCCAACCCAAATTTTGGCGGGACCGGCATGTCGGAGCACGCTAAGGGCCGCTAGCGCCGGGCGGTGAGCGCTCTCCGCATCACTCCCGAGAGCTTTATCATCCCCACCAACAGGTGGAAGACATTAGTGCCGTCTTTCTGCACTCTTGCGTGTTCTGAGCACGACATACGCACCACGTCACTCTCCAACACAATGGCGACCACGACAGAAGAGTACACGATGACACCCGCACCGTTTCCAGCTCGATCAAAGTCTGCTTCATCAAGCATCAATGGTCTGAACACCACTGCGACGTCCATGTCTTTTGCAGACAAGATACTCATCACAGTCACGCAGCAAGGCCGTCTAGCGCATTGGGTATGTTCTATGACTAGCTTCCGGTCTCCACAAGCATGAGCTGACCCTGCCCCTCCAGGTGCATGTTCCCCTCGACATCTCCGCAACCGATGCTCCAGCAACCTCGCACTCCTACTACGAGCGCGATGACGAAGACCCCATATCTGACCTCCTCCCTATGCATCAACTCACTGCCACGACAATCTTGGGTGGCACAATACCTGAGCTCGAAGTCCTCGGCCAAACACTGGCCACGCAGATAGCCTCTGCCATCAAAACGCAGAACGACAGGGAAACACGGATGGTAGTACTTGGTATGGGTCTGGACAAGCGTATGAGTGGAAGGACAGAGTTCAGCGAGTTAGTGGGATTGGTATTGGGAGTGTTGTGAAGCACGCAGCACGGGTCACGCCTTTCAGAGGGAGTGGAATCAACATGATGGAAGTGGGCACTTGAATTGCGCCGTTGTTGCGCGACTCGTAGATTGATTCGGCGCATTATCAACCGTACGTCTACATATCCCTTCTCCACATCTGGTGGTATACCAAACGCCGTCATCATGCTAACCCAATGTCTAGAACCGGAACGCCGAAAAATGCAGCTGGAGGTCATACTACAAACTCTCGCGGAGCTTGTTGATCAAGGTATCGACCGACTCCATATCGTTTGCGTCGAGCTTGCCAGATGGCTTGAACTCGGCCGGCACATGGGTGACAGCGTCGTCGAGCGCAGGCTGGAAGTTTCTGACGGAGGACGAGAGCGCTGTGATGGCCTTCTTCTTGACCTTCGTCTCATCGTCTCCTGTTGCCATGCGTACCAGGATCGGGATAGCGCCGAGCACCAGAAGCTGAATGCTGTTAGCATTTGTTGGTGAACAATTAGGGTAGACGGTTTCTTACCTTCTCCTGGGTCTTGATGTTGTTCTGCACTGCCGTGCCAATGCACCATGCAGCATATCTCCTCAACTCGGCTTCCTTATTCTCCAACTGCTCGATCAGGGGTATCCAAAGGTTCAGCGATTCGAGATTGTTTGCATTGTCGAGGTTCTCGATCAGCTGCTCGAAGTTGTCGAATGCAATGAGCCGGTCCTCCAGATCGCACTCGTCCCTCTTGATGACCTCCATGTTGTCCTTCATCATTTGCGCGTCCGATTTCTGGTTGCCGAACAGAGCAGCGAGAGCCTCTGGTGTCAATTGCGTCTTGGGGGGCTCTGCGCCACCGGCGGTGTTCGAGTGCTCTACACCCCACTTAAGGAGCGTGTTCAGATTGGGGTTGTTCATCGTGTATGGAGTTTAGAGTGGTCGTCGGGTGGTATAAAGTGTTGTGTTGTAGCGAAGTCGCTGGTATTTGAGCACATGGATAAATTTGGCGGGATGACGCAGATTGGTTTTTGCGCCGACGCTGCGGGAAGGTACGACCAGATTCGCGCGTATTCCATATGGCTGGCAGCTGTGAACCAACAGCAGCGTCAGCCTAAGGCACTCATGGACGAATGCCAATAACCTTTTCAAAAACCGCGGTATATCTGACTACAAAGTTTTGCAATACCTAGAGCACCGAGTCTGTCGTATGTGCACGCCTTCACCGTATTGATGTTCGCTGTACGCGGTCCCGCGGTCCGGTAAGTGCCCCTCACCACGTGACCCAGACCCATATTTCCTGGCGGGGATGTTGAGAGTTGGCGGTGAGCAGCTGCGGATGGCTGGGGATCGCATTGCTGCCGCAGCTCAAATGCCAGTGGCGGTCTGGTCTGGCACGAGCACTCGCCGCCCGAGCCTGCATCGTACGTGCTGCAGTGCCATTGCCATCAGCAACGGGCATCATCACCCTCGCTGAGAGCTGCCAAGCGGATAAAGGCGCTGCCTTGGGGAAGACGTGCGTGTACAGTTGTAGCAGCCTCGCGGAGTGGCGGGAGAGCTTGCGTACGCCCTCAGGACAGGAATTGTGATGCCTAGAAGCAGCGCAATGGGAGTATAAAACGCACGATGCAGCTTCTCCTTGGATAACTGCGTGCATTGAATGCCCGAGAGTGACGCTGCCTGCATTTCCGTTGCATCTTGCCCGTTCGTGCAAAGCCCCCTTCACCAACCTCGCCGCTCCTTCTGTCTAGGCAAGGCCGGCCCGCTTATTTCAGCAGTGGGCACCCACTCGCCTCGCGCACTCTGCAAGACCTTAACCACAACCACCACCGCACCCGTAAGCTTCCCCGACATCCGTGTTTCTATCTAAAGCCCGAACTGCGGCGACCTGTCCTCCCCTTGCTGACTCTCCTTTTCGCAGCGAGTACTTATTGCACTCCGCCCACACAACTCTACCTACTCCTAATCTACCACCTAATCAGCCAACATGGAAGGTAAGCAGCTGAGCCCGCCGCCCCCCAGCATCGTCGCCGGCCATCCCCTGGCGATGCGCTTCTGTCTCAATGACCTCTGCTAACGTTTGCTTTTCAATGCAGAGGAAGTCGCAGCCCTCGTCATCGACAATGGGTGAGATCATACCCCCGACATCGAACTCCTGCCATCCCTGTCGTGGAGGGGCTGCCTGCATCGGCGTCGCCCACGACGTCGACGAGCCACATCCGCCCTGCGACAGGATCGCGCGAGCGATGCACATTCGATGGACACACGCTGACAATCGATAGTTCGGGTATGTGCAAGGCCGGTTTCGCCGGTGATGATGCGCCCCGAGCAGTCTTCCGTAAGTCCCCCGACACGCCACCTGGCAGCAGCAGCAGCGCTACTGCGCCAACTCTGCCGCCAACAAAATGCCCTGTGAAACACTCGCTGACAACATGTAGCCTCCATTGTCGGTCGCCCCCGTCACCATGGGTATGACGCCTTCCCCAGCCGCCGCTGCCGCGCCCGAGCTAACAGCGACGCAGTATCATGATCGGTATGGGACAGAAGGACTCCTACGTCGGTGATGAGGCACAGTCGAAGCGTGGTATCCTGACTCTGCGATACCCCATTGAGCACGGTGTTGTCACCAACTGGGACGACATGGAGAAGATCTGGCACCACACCTTCTACAACGAGCTGCGTGTTGCCCCCGAGGAGCACCCTGTCCTGCTCACCGAGGCTCCCATCAACCCCAAGTCCAACCGTGAGAAGATGACACAGATTGTTTTCGAGACATTCAACGCCCCTGCGTTCTACGTCTCCATTCAGGCTGTCCTGTCCCTGTACGCCTCCGGTCGTACCACAGGTATCGTCCTCGACTCCGGTGACGGTGTCACCCACGTTGTCCCCATCTACGAGGGTTTCGCTCTTCCCCACGCCATCTCCCGTGTCGACATGGCTGGTCGCGATTTGACCGACTACCTCATGAAGATCCTGGCTGAGCGTGGTTACACTTTCTCCACCACCGCCGAGCGCGAAATCGTTCGTGACATCAAGGAGAAGCTCTGCTACGTTGCTCTCGACTTCGAGCAGGAGATCCAGACTGCCAGCCAGAGCTCCAGCCTCGAGAAGTCGTACGAGCTTCCCGACGGTCAGGTCATCACCATTGGCAACGAGCGCTTCCGTGCTCCCGAGGCTCTTTTCCAGCCTTCCGTCCTTGGTCTTGAGAGCGGTGGTATCCACGTCACCACTTTCAACTCCATCATGAAGTGCGATGTCGATGTCAGGAAGGACCTGTACGGCAACATTGTCATGGTACGTGTTTCTTGAGCGAAGAGTGAGCCGCAAGCTAACATATTGCAGTCTGGTGGTACCACCATGTACCCCGGTATCTCCGACCGTATGCAGAAGGAGATCACTGCTCTTGCTCCTTCCTCCATGAAGGTCAAGATCATTGCTCCTCCTGAGCGCAAGTACTCCGTCTGGATCGGTGGTTCCATTCTCGCCTCCCTCTCGACCTTCCAGCAGATGTGGATCTCGAAGCAGGAGTACGACGAGAGCGGTCCTTCCATCGTCCACCGCAAGTGCTTCTAAGGTACTGCAACTCCCGCGCCGAAGCGATCCCACCAACTGACGATTTTCTTCCAGCGTCTTCCTGCGTACGATTCTCGAGATTATGACAAGCCTGGTAGCGGAGGCAACGTTGTATTGGCGCTCTGTTATCCCGGGGTTTCATGCATGACGGTTGCACAAAAAGGCAAAGCTGGCGAGCGATTGGGTGTTTAAGTTATGGAGCAGCTTGAGCTCATTCGTGGAGATGTAATAGGATTTAAGGTTGTAGCTTAGAACCTGGACATTCTCCCATCTTGTACTACCCAGTTGTGTTGTGGCTAATCCGAATGCTTGCATGACGTGCTCTCGAACCCCTGTACTAGCTTCCCTTTGCTGTGATGTGTACCAACGATGGACACCCCCAGTCACGCCTGATTTACTGAACTGAACCAGGCTGCGTTGCCTGACAGCATCGTATGTAACATCCGCAGGTAACCTGGGGAAACGGTATCAACTTTGAAGAAGCTGAGTGCTTGAACCAGTCGATCGGTCCGTGTTCGTGCTAGCGCGACGGCGGTTGTCAGCGAGCAGGCATCGTTTCTGACGCATCCTTCCTTCTTGATACTATAAATTCTCAGCCCCCCCTACGTTCATTTTGTAGTTTCATGGACTCACCAGCAACCCTCCCATAACTAGGTGTTAACTCTGTACGCTACAATTCGTATCCCGAGGTTAAATCGTCGCTGTATGAATATACGACATCATGTCTTTCACAGCCAAGCCAGCGGGTCGACCTACCGCCAAGGCCAGCGACGAGACAACACCTCTACTCGCGTCCATTGAGAACGGCCCCAATGCGGAAGTACTTGATCCGACGAGTCAAACACTCGGCACAGATGGAGCCCACATGGACGACGAAAATGCACCGCTCGATAAAATCCAGATTCTGTTGCTCTGCTACACACGCGTCATTGAGCCAGTAGCCTTCTTCTCCATCTTTCCCTACATCAACTCCATGATTGAACATGTCGGTGGGATCAAGAAGGAAGATGTTGGCTTCTACTCTGGGCTCATCGAGTCGCTCTTTTCCTTCACGCAAATGTGTGTCATGATCTTCTGGGGCAAGGCATCAGACCGCTACGGACGCAAGCCGGTTCTGATTATCAGTTTGCTGGGCATTGCTGTAGCGACAACGCTGTTTGGTATGAGCCAGAGCATTGCGCAGATGATTGTTGCGAGATGTTTCGCGGGTATCTTTGCGGGTACGGTGGTAACACTTAGGGCTATGTTCAGCGAGAACAGTGGGAAACATACTCAAGCTAGGGCATTTGCCTACTTTGCCTTTGCGGGCAATTTGGGTATTTTCATCGGCCCGCTTTTGGGTAAGTGGTGGAGTGTCGAACTCTGAGGATTTTCGCTGATTCTGCTATAGGAGGTGTTTTTGAGAGACCAGCCGAGAAGTATCCTCGTCTTTTTGGCTATCAGGTCTTCCGAGACTACCCATATCTGCTGCCTGGACTAATCATTTCGGTCTTCACTCTTTCTGGAGCCATCACGACACTCTTGTTTGTCAAAGAGGTACGTTCGCGAATTTGCGAATCTACATTTGCCGCTAACAGCCGCCAGACCCTTCACATCCACAAAAGCAACATGAAGTCCTCAGAGCCCCCAATGACAATGTTGCAGCTCATCAAGTCCCCTGGTGTAGCTAGAGTCGTCCTCATCTTCCAGTACATCGGAGTCCTTGCCTTTACATTCACGGCCGTCAATCCCGTCTTCCTCTACACACCTGTTCACCTCGGCGGTCTGGAATTCTCTCCCGGAACCATCGCCGCAGTGATCGGTTTCTCAGGTGCCTCACAGGCCGCGTGGCTCCTTCTTGTCTTCCCCCGTTTACACAAGCGCATTGGAACGGGCCAAATTCTACGTCTAGCAGCATGGACGTGGCCTGTGTTCTTTGCCATCAATCCTTGCTTCAACATTCTCTTTCGCTATGGTCAAAGAGCTGTATTTTGGACAATCGCGCCACCTACTCTGGCACTCGGTAGTGGTGTGGCCATGGCATTCACAGCGGTCCAGCTCGCAATCAACGATATTGCGCCTAGCCACGAGACTTTTGGTACGCTGAACGCAATCACGCTTGCTCTCTCGAGTGGTACGAGAGCTGTGGCGCCTGCGCTGGCTACGAGTATTTACGCAATTGGGGTCAAGTATCATATCTTGGGAGGTCATCTGTTCTGGCTGTCTAATACAATTTTTGCGTTCGGGTTGGTTTTCCTGTTAAGGTTATTGCCGGAGAAGGCGGAGGGAAGACCTCAGAAAGTAGAAGAGCTGAGCGAGTAGACTGGTGCGCATCATTTCTCTTAAGATGAACACTGACGCATTTTGTTCAAAAGTTAGATGCGTATATCCGCTCTGTCTTGTCCAGACTGATGTCTGCTTCATTGAAGTCATGGAACAAACATTACTTATCGTGACTAAACTATCCCTCCCGGTCATGATTCTGCTGTAACTCGCATGACGATCTTTCCTCTTGCTCTCCCTGTCCTCAGCTTCCCATAAGCCTCCGGCGCTTTCTCGAAGTCAAACACCTCATCTATCACGGGCTTGACCTTACCTTTCGCCACAAGATCCGCCAGGCCCTGATAGTCCTTAAAATTCGTTGATGCGAAAGCAAAAGAAAACGGCCTTTGTCCGCCCCCAAGCGCAGTAGGCACAACAAACCTAAATGCCAGGTCGTAGATGAATCCTAAACTGACTTGCGACCCAATCTGGACATATTTGGCACCCGGCTTGGTAAAATATGGTGCTTTCCAGTACAGCTCCGCCGGCTCACCAACATTATCCAGCACGAGATCAAACTTCTTCCCACTCTTCTCCAACACTCCCGCCACGCTCTGCGTGCGATAATCAACCACCTCATCCGCGCCCAAGTCCCTACAAAACTGCAAATTCTTCCCTGCACATTGTCAGCATTCTCTTCTCTCATTCCTCACACTAACGCTTTAAAAAATCTCACCCGAACACGTAGCCACAACTTCGCATCCCATCGCCTTTGCAATCTGCACCGCAAACGTCCCTGTTCCCCCACTGCCCCCGTTAACAAGTACCCGCATCCCCGCTTTTACGTTCCTGCTGAGGCACTGATACGTAACCAACCCACACACCCCCATCGTCGCGCCGTCTTCAAACGACACACTATCGGGTAACGGCACGGTCCCCGCCGCAGACCCGACGATGTATTCTCCCAGCGTGCCAAACTGCTGTTTCGGCTCCAGCTTGCCAAAGACGCGTTGTCCGGGTTTTAAAGGGGCAGAGGGATGGGCGGCTGCGATGGTGCCGGAGAAGTCGAGGCCGGGGGTTGCGGGCTTGGGAATCAAGAGGCGTCCGATGAGGGGAAGCTCGGCGAGTTTGTAGTCCACGGGGTTGAGGGACGCGTGGGAGACTTTTATTAGGTAGCTGCCTATGGGCAAGGGTGAGGGAGGAAGCGAAGCGCTGGGGTTGAGGGTAAGGGCGGTTTCGATAGTACTGGGACAGGTGTGCCATTGCCAGGCGCGCATAGTCTGTGGAAGGTTTGGAGTGGAGGTGATGGGTGGTTCGGTGTTTGTTGCGGTGGTCATTGTTGCCATGTTTGCTGTGAGTTACGTGACGAGTTCTCAACAGGAAGTGTTATCAAGATGAAGACTTCGATGAAAGAGACTCATGGCATCCGATTCTCTATTTGTATGATCGTGTAGCTTTGGCGAATGCCGATGGTCGACGTTGTGCAGCCATGGCGTGCAGGTTCCGGCTTGTTGATCCGGATCCCCACGCGGAGATGAGGGCAGATCAGGTACGATTGTCTGCCGTAAAGGGTTCGAGCGGTATAATTGATAGATACTGCAGGCTGAAAAAGTCGTGTATTTTGATAGTTTCGAGTGGGGACTGCTGCACTTTACTCATTGCGTAGATGTTGTCGAGGCCTTAAGTTATCTGCGTCGATACAGATGCTCAAGGCTGGCACAGAGGTTCGAGACGTTGTTGCAATTGAGTAATCATCGCCTACGAACATATTACACCATATCTGAATCACAGCCGTTTTGCAACGAAATCGCCTGCTGGTAGCAATGATGCAGATGAACTGCTGTTTGGGGTTGAGAATGCAAGCGTGCCCCACCTGCTCTCAGTCTGCCGATCCTCGCCCTGCCAGAGGCATAACCTAACACCAGAACACGGCTGCGAACTTATCGGCTATGCGCAGAACCACGCCTTGGCGCGTCGTCGAAATGGTTCTGGCTGTCAACATCTGTTTCTCGGTCGTATTACCTGCTGTCAGGCTCTTACTGCTATGCTCTCGAGTATCCGTCAAGGAGCGAGTATCGTACATTCAGAACACCCTCGCAGCTGGACAAACACTCACCGCTGCGTTGGACGTGAGTCCTTTCAGAGGAATCGATCAGCGGACTGTCGATGTAGAGTGGTGTCCTGACTGTACTTCGACCTTGGCAAATGGTGCGGTTGTACAGCAAGGTCAATTTACTTCTCGCACCGTACGGCCCACACACACATGGCGCAGGCGAGAGACCTTTTGAGATAGCAGACTATCTTAACTTTGCGCAAGAACGGAATGAATGTGTTACTGGTCGCAATCACACATGATCACCATACTTTGTCGAGCTCTGGGGCCCACCCTATCTGCCTTTCGTTGTATCTGCAACACAGCTAGACGAGCACATTGGCCGGGGCTGGTTCGACGAAACGTGTTGTCACCTCATCCAGTACCCGTTTCTGCGACAGAGCATAGAAGTCGATGTTAACGTGGCCGTTCCAGAACCTGGGATCAACAGAGTTCTGGAGAGGTGCAGATGTAAATCTCGCGTTGAACTTGACATCTGACGATAAGGCTGATCCACATATGAACAAGGATATCTTCAAGAGTAATACTCGCACGCCTGAGATCTACAAACAGATGAGGAAAGCGGAACCCGACATCAACCTCATGGCATCGTTCGAAGTACCTGCAAAACACTAGCATCGAGGACAAGATTTGTCCAAGAACTAAAGGGGGATTTGCCCTCACAAATCTGGCCCTTCCAGAAATGGATCATCTCGTTGTTTTCTTTTCACATTGCGGAATCAGTTATGCTATTCAATGAGTTGGACAGCTCCTCAGCTCCTCGGTCATTTCGATTATCCTTCTCTCCGTCTACTTGGGCACTGTTTTGTTGCCTTTGAATCTCCGCTGGCTGTCCAGATGTCTCGTGTGGACCTTGTGATTCCGCCTTACCAAGTACCTGATTACTGATTGTGAAGAGACGGCGGGGAGCGCCTGCCCCTGAACAAATGTGGGGCCCGTCTGTCCAATCAGGCATGATGGAATTGGGAGAGGACAGGAATATTGGACATTCACGATTGTCTACCCGTTGGCGGTTGACATCGTTGCAGCCAGTTTTGAGTCTCAAATAACGTTCAGGAGTCAGCCCTGACTATTTGCAACCATACAAACATGGGCGTCTCAACGCTTCTCTGGCGTAAGGCGGATCTCAACTGTCAATGTGACTATACCTTCGAGAACTTCTGCGCGAATTAGCGGCTCAAGCTAGACCCAAAAGACGAGATGTGGCGGCAATCTCGCGAACCGAATGCTTGTCTACACTCTTCTGGGCGACTGGCAACCTTAGAGCATAAAAGTACGGTACGTTCCCGAACTTTTGACGCATTGTGGATTACACAGCCAATCAACGAACACGATGTAGTGTTCCTGTGTCAGGCGTTCCACGCTTGCGAAAGGGGAACGTTGAGCCGATTCAGCCTCGTATCACCACTTTTCTCGCTGTCAACCTTGCCAACTTGCTCTGTGACACAAGCGGTTGTTATGTCGCTAAGGAGCCGATCACAGACACAGAGTAGTCTCTCCATGTTGTTTATCGGCAAGGCAGTTTCTCTTCTCTGCACAGCCTCTGTTGATGCTATTGCGCGGAGACATCCCAATAGGGTTCTTGGCTAGCGATCCTATGTATTACTGCCGCCTTCTTTTCTAAGACACGAAAGCTTGCCCATCTTCTTGCTCACCGCCACTGAGAACATGAAGTTGCTGTACCACCAGATATGGGCGTTGATTCGCAAGAATTGGCTCCTGATATGCGTCAGGCGGCCAATCGCTACAGTCTTCCGCGCCCTTGTTTTACCACTTGTCATTGTCCTTGTCTTGGCGTACAGTAAGAACTTCTTCGCGTCTTCACAACATTGGGGCCTGTCATCGCCACGCGACGTGAGTAATCCGGGCGCATCATGCTTTTAGTACACTGAGCCGGCCGCTGACAACTTGGTAGCTACGATCTTTCGATGCGAGTCTAGCAGCTAGTGATGGCCACAACATCGTGGGATTTGTCGATAATGGTATGAAAGGCGGAGAGGTTGCTGCGGTGATCGACGCACTTTCGAAGAAGGTCGAAGCCGCTGGCAAGACAGCAAAATTATACACCGACAGTGCCGACCTTGCTCTCGAGTGCAGGACGGATGACAAAGGCACCACGTCTTGCTATGGCGCTGTAATCTTCATATCTAGTCCCAATGAAGGGTCAAGCCTTTCCTCGTCGGGAACATGGAACTACACCATGCGTGGTACGGGCGGCGGATTCGTGGACATCAGAAATACCAACGACGTTGCTCAGAGGGACATGCTGCCTTTCCAGCGAGCTCTGGACTCGGAGATCATCTCACAGTCTAAATCGACCAACAAGACGCAACTTCCTGCTGACCTGCAGATAATCGTCTACACGGACCAAGATCAAGATTCGCTTGCAAACAGTCGATCCGACAACTATTTGTCCCTTGCTACCTACGTTTTCGGTCCTTTGTTCGCCTTCACACTGGTCGAAATCGTCTACCACATGACCTCATTCATATCGCGCGAGCGTGAGCTCGGTGAGTGGTCGGATCCGCTTACATTTGACTATGCTAATATCGTTCTCTACCTAGGCATGTCCGGCTTGATTGATACCATGATACCTGGAGGATCCAACGTTCGGGGCAGAGTGGTTCGACAAGTGTCTACTTACGTCTCTTTCGCAATCATCTACCTGCCCAGCTGGCTGGCTGTGGGTATCGTACTCTCCGTCCTCGTTTTCCCGAACTACTCCCAGAGCATGCCGCTCGGTTTCACGATTCTCTCCGGTTTTGCCCTAACCGGGTTTGCTCTGTTTGGTGCCTCCTTCTTCAAGAAGGCCCAGCTCAGCGGATCGATCATGATCGTTATTGCGATTGTGTTTGGAATATTGCCCGTCGTACTATACGAACAAACGGCGGTGGTATGTGGCATTTTAAGCTTCCTTTGCCCATCGGCAAACTTTACCTACTTCATCACGGGTGTTGGAACGTTCGAAATGGCTGGAAAACAGATTAATGTCATGGAAAAGGCCTACGAAGACGATGTTCTATGGGAGCCATGGCGGCTGAAGCTCTACATTCACTGGATCTTCCTTATCATACATATCCTGGTCTTTCCTATGTTAGCCTTCGGGGTAGAGCACCTTCTCTTCTCCACGGCTTCCCAGCACCGACAATTCGCTACATCTGCTCAGGCTGGCGATCCAACAGTGACGTTGTCAAGCTTTGGCAAGACGTGAGCCGAGTCCATCATCAAGTACCTTTCATAAATACTGACGTTTATAGATACCAACCTGGCATCTTCGCTCGAGTCTTCAAGCGACGCAAGGCTGTCAAGGCCGTCACAAGCTTGGATTTTAAGGCTTACCCTGGGCAAATACTCTGTCTCCTTGGGCCCAACGGCAGTGGCAAGTCTACTACTTTGAACTGCATCGCCGGATTCCAAAAGGTGTCAGCTGGCAACATCACTATCGATTCGACAGGTGGACTTGGATACGCACCTCAACACAACGTGATCTGGTAGCGCAAACATTCCAAAGAAGATAGGCACCTTGCTAACCAAACTCAGGCCTGAATTGACGGTGAGAGAGCATGTTCGCATCTTCAGCGACCTCAAATGCCTATCCAAGGTCAATAACGAAGTTGTGAATGATCTTGTTAAGGGTGTCGACTTGTTCGGAAAGCTATCTGCAAAGGCCAAAACACTATCTGGCGGTCAGAAGCGCAAATTACAGCTCGCGATGATGTTCGCAGGAGGCAGCTCCGTTTGCTGTGTGGACGAGATCTCTACCGGTTTGGACCCCATTTCCAGGCGCAGAATCTGGGAGATCCTCCTGTCTGAGCGAAGTCGACGCACGATAATCATGACTACTCACTTCCTCGATGAAGCCGACTATCTTGCTGATGATATCGCCATTATGTATCAGGGAGCCCTCCGGGCCTCAGGTACGTCTGCATCTTTGAAGCAGGCACATGGCAATGGCTATACTATCAAGTTGCCCGCCCAAGTGAACATCGATTTTCAGATCTCCGAACCAGTACAAAAGGAATATTCTCGATTACAGACCATTTTCCGGGTCTCGACCGGTGTTGCTGCTGCAGAGCTTGTTGATACACTGGAGCAACTTGGCATGCACGACTACCAGATTTCTGGACCGACAATGGAGGAGCTTTTTATGAAAGTAACCGGCGGCTCAATCCTTCCCTTAGAGGAGAAGTCCGAGGTGAGATCTGCCGAGGACAGCACAGCCGAAGACAGCGCAGCCGAATTAAAAGCACAGCACATCACTGTGAACGCCTCTGACGTTGACTACGAACTTACCGAAGGACGCCCGATATCTGCATTCCAGCAGTGGTGGGTCCTCTTTTGTAAGAGGCTATACATCTTCAAACGCCGATGGATCCCCTACTTTGTCGCTGTTGCTTTCGCGCTCGTAGGTGCAGGAGTTGCACCCCTGCTCATCAAGAGCTTCAATAAGCCTCAAACCTGCCCTGCGCCAGCCGATCTCATCAATGACTACAGTTTCCGAAGCGACTTCGGGACGAACTTCTATACTACCACCTACGAATACAACTACAACGACGACGAGAAGTACCTCCGAAAATATGTCTACGGGCCCGCCAGCAGCCTCGATGAGTCGAAGCTTGCTATTATGGCCGATGTGTACTCTACAACCCATACATTGAGTAAGTCAGCCTTTACCCGTTTGTGTTTTACTTTCTGATGCCAACCTCCAGGCTACACCGACTCATATACCTACGGATACTCGAACAGCACGCAGATTCTGGAGCAGCTGCTCTTGGTCGACACATATGAGGAGTTCTCTAACGCAGTCCGCGTGAATTGGAAAAACCAATCGACGCAATACGACACTGCCATCAGAAACTACTCCCCTTACACAACGTTATCCGGTGGTATTTGGATGGGTAGCAACATTTCAGAGCCCACTGTCATGGTCAATGTCCGTCGCCCTGATGCAGTCAATCAGATCATGAACCTATACACAATTATGGCAAGTGGAGTTGGCATATCATCGTCTTACTACGGGTTTGCCACGACAGCAATCCCCGCATTGCTAGACTTCAAGGCTCTTATCTTTATTGTGTATTATGGCCTGATCATGTCTTGGTAAGTCGTCACGCCTAGTCGGAGATATTGAATTAGCTAACAGCGCACCCCAGTTACCCTGTATTCTTCGTACTGTACCCAACGAACGAGCGCATCTCGAACGTTCGATCCATGCAATACTCCAATGGCATTCGCCCGCTCCCACTTTGGCTGTCCCATTTGGCCTTCGATAGCATATTCGTCCTCGTCATCAGCGCCGTATCGACCGGACTCATTGCCGCCTCCACCCCTGTCTGGCATGGAATGGGACTGGTGTTCGTCATCTTCTTACTTTACGGTATAGTATGCGCTCTCATCGCCTATAACATCTCGATGTTTGCCAAGAACCCCATTACCGCGTGGTTCATGATGGCTATGGGACAAGTCATACTGTACTTTGCCTACTTTGGTGGCATCTTAGGCATACAGTCTTCCACTCCGTACGAAGATTCGGAGAGCTATATGAGCGCTCTCTTCTTCGGCTTGGGTATAATCTCGCCTGTAGTCAGCCTCTGTCGCGCACTATTCATTGGTCTGCAGCAACTCGGCTTGCAATGCAACGGCCACTCAGACGGATCGATCTACATGTACGGTGGACCGATTCTGTACCTGGTTATCCAGGTGATAGTGCTATTTGCTCTTCTGCTTTGGTGGGACAGCGGCTTCTTGCTGCCATCGCTTCGTTCGCGCACGCCGATCAAGGACACAGAAGCAACCCAAATGTTCCATGCAGACCTCATCAGCGAGCGCAAGCGGCTAGCGTCCCCAAACACGGATCTTCGTGTTGAGAACGTTTCGAGAAAGTTTGGCAAGAACATGGCAGTTGATGATGTGACGTTTGGTGTTCAGACATCTGAGATCTTTGCTCTGCTGGGACCGAACGGCGCTGGAAAGTCCACTATCATCTCCATGATCCGAGGCGACATCAAACCCTCTGCATCAGGATCCAGGATCGAAGTCGCTGGGCATTCCGTCTTGACCTCGCCCGTAGCCGCCCGTGCCAGCCTTGGAGTGTGCCCGCAATTTGACTCTGCCGATGCCCTCACCATCCGAGAGACACTCCGTTTCTTCGCCAAGCTCAGGGGTGTCAAGGACATTGATCACAACGTCTCGACTGTCATCAGCGTCTGTGGTATCGAGCAGTGGGCCGACCAGCTTGCTCAAAAACTCTCCGGCGGCACGAAGCGCAAGCTCTCTCTTGCCGTCGCCCTAGTTGGAAATCCCCAGGTCCTCATACTTGACGAGCCCTCCTCGGCGCTAGATGCCAACGCGAAGCGTACACTATGGCGCTGTCTGCAGACAATTGCCAAGCGTCGCGCTGTCCTCCTCACCACACACTCCATGGAAGAAGCCGACGCCCTCGCAGACCGAATCGGTATTGTTTCCTCGCGAATGCTTGCTTTGAGCGGCCGCGAAGAGTTAAAGAAGCGCGCCGGTGATGCTTATCACATTCACATTGTTTCACGCTCTGCACCTCGGACAACACCTGAGGAGCTCCAAACGATGAAGGAGTGGATCTTAACCACATTCCCAGCTGCGGTCATCAGCCGCGAGACGCAGGGCGGACAGGTACGGTTTGAGGTCCCGGTCGAAACAAATAATACCGCAAGCTTGATTAGGACGCTTGAGGGCTCGAAGGAGTGGTTGGGTGTAGAATACTATAGTGTGGGGAAGGCGACGCTGGATGAGGTGTTTGAGAAGATTGTGGGCAGAGACGTTGATACCGAGACATAGTGGCATTGTATTCGAATTCTAGCACGCCCGGGAGTATCATACAGCTCTCCAATATAGCATACCTCGTTTCCATATCTGTTCTGGAAATTCTGCCACATTTCCTTCGCTCTACCATCGTGTCGTTTTTCTTGGTCCTTCATTACTCCACACTGACAGAGTGAAATCATTTGTCCGAATTGAATATCATGCTGCTGAAAGCCAGGTGTCGATCTTGCGGCGATCTGGGAAGAAGTATGCCACTGCATAAGCGGCGAACGATGTGCAGGGCGGAACGGCAGTGACAATGCCGCTCTGCAAAGACGAATGTTGTACGAGCGCGACCATGCACATACAAAGGCTAGCGATTGCATTGGTAACCAAAATGTATCTGGAAAATTCTTAGATTGACCCGTAAGAGTGATAGAGACACCAGGCTGTGCAGCGTTTCGCCGGGTGTGATTTGCAATGAGGCCATGAGCTTTTCAGTACATGCTGGTAAAAGAAGAGACTCTGCTCAAAGGTCCCCGGCTAACGGATTTCTGCACTACCCAGTGGAGAATTCACTTACAACGATCGGTTTGCGACACGACGACACTGGACCATAAAGTACAGCAGTACAAGTAAAGACCACAGTCCAAAAACCCTACGCTCATTGGTCAGCGACAAGGGTAGTGATTGAAGCGGGCACTCACATCCACGACCATTTCGGCTCTATGGCCGCATCGTTGCGCATTACTAGCCACAACACGCTCGAGATACCCATAGATGGACCAATGAGGGTCGCAAAGAAAACAACGAGCTGGTGGCTAGCAAGGATCATGGCGTCAACCAAGGCGATGATTGGTTCGTACCAGTCGCTTGGGTAGTCCGGCTGTGCCGCGGCGGGAGTGGCCATAAGGCAAAGTAGTAGCGTAAGAAGTAACCACTTTGAGCAGGCAGCGCGCATTGTGTACGTCGAGTTCCAAATGTCGCGTCTGGTTTATGGGCTCCTTCTGTTTGTGTTTAAAGATAGCAAGGCGATGTAGTGGGAGTTATTATAGCCAATGAATGTCTAACGGTCAACTATAGTTGTCCTTGTCGCACTCCGCTCTTCGACAGCAATCTGTGTTGTTACTTTTAACTTGTCTTTGTGGATAAACGCAAATGAAGGTGAAATAAGAAATGTTGGGTTGGAAATGAAGACTGATCCATAGCTTATATCTGATCATAGTCCTGACCGGCAGATGTGCTTGGTCTCAAAATCTCCCCTTCACAGCCTAGCAGGGGTGCGATCGTTACGCTACTCCTCGCCAGCAACTGTCGGCCAGCGACTCCTCGCCAGAAACTGTCGGCCAGCCTAGCAGGGGTCCTCAGCAGGGTTGATAGTTACACTACTCCTCGCCAGCAACTGTCGGCCAGCCCAAGCAGGTAAAGCCAGCCCAAGCCGCCAGATGCTGTAGTTCGTTGTGTCTGCGCAAATTTGCGAACCACCAAAATAAGGCAAATAAGGCCGGACTAACGTGCAGGCAGATTCGTCACAGACACATTTGAAAGCCAAGGTGGCGTCGATCAGTTCCACGAGATTAGTCGTGTCACGGTTGCTTGTGTGTGTCGCTTGGCAAGGGAAAATGATGAAGCTGGGCTGCAGTGGTGCTATGGTAGAGACGCGTTGAACTGCGTAGCAGGGCTTTCTGTTCAACCACACACTTCCGTTGATGTAAATAAGCCCCTGCTAGAATTGCGAATTGTCTACTCACCGTGTGAACAGCAACCAAGCCCACGGTATGTTCTCGCTGACGCCGTACTGCAGAGCAGGCTAAGGCTCAGTTGAACACGACAGCTGCAGACCATACAGATTGGGTGGCTGTAAAGATTGATGTGGCGCAGCGGTCTGATGCTTCTCGGACCTCATCTTACACCGATTGGCTCTACAGCATGCAGCTCCATCTTCCTCCATCTAGACCACATATGATGTACAGATAAGACGGATAGTCCAGCCACAACATATCCTGCTCTGATCAGTCAAATACAGTGCTGCAGCGACCATCTTATCAGAGACCCCTTCCTCGTAACTGGGAGTACGTGCCGCAGAATATCTGATTTCGACTTCCATGTGTGGCTAACAGGACGCGTCTGAGCTTCTTGATCCTAGGGCGTTCAGCGGAAGCACGTCTCAGCCTGAAGCCACGAACACTCAGAAATTCCTTAGTCATCTTCATGACAGGAGCCCAAATACAAAGAAAGCTCTGCTCTACGAGACTCTCTCAGGCCACAAAATCAGCGTAGCTGTGTGGTCCCATCGTTGGCAGCACAAGAGCAATGACAGCCTCTCAACGGCTCAGGTCCCCATCAAAGTAATGACGCACGATTCGATCTGTAAAACAGCCATATCTCACAGGCCCGAACTCTTCTTCACGAGTACCGGCCCTGCAGAAGAAACAGCAAGGAGCGAAGTCACTGGGGTTAGGGTCCGCATTACGGTTGACTAATCACATGACATTAAGGCTGTACCGTAAATTCTCAGCGATCTACAGGAGCTTCGAAACCCAGAGCCTACGTCCAGGCTATAGCGCGTTAGGCAGCGAAGTATCCTCGATATAGTGAACATCCAGTATGTTAGGACGTTGAAAGCGAGAACTAGTGCATCTTACAAAGACCCCACTACGGTCTAACCGCGAATCGCAGAGCGAGAGGTAGGTACGTTCGTCAACGGTGAAATCTATCGGATCCAAAGACCCCCCTTCTGCTTCCTAAACGACACTGAAAGTACATCCATTCTCTCCCAGTGCTTGCCCATATCGCTCATCATCAGATACAGACAAGACCCAGATTCTGACCCGGATCGGAAACTCAGAGATGTATACTGTGCCAAGCCATGAAAGTAATTGTCGCTTGTCCAGGGCGACTCATTGGGATCGATTGTGCCATTAAGATTCGATCCATCGGCAAGGCAGAGGTGCATGCCAGAAACATCTAGCGTTGAGAATAGGCATTACGCATGCTTCTGATATGAATATAGTCGATCCGGGCAGCGTTTTTGTTCCCAACAAACTAGTGTTAAGATGTATACTCTTCCCATCCCACGCCGGGGCGACCAGACGAGAGATCGATAGCTTCACATGTATCCATCTTGGCGTCTAGCAAGTCAGTCTCACGATACCGTCGTTTATCGCCAGTCTAGCCCGCCTAGGGTCAGCTTGGAGAAGTCTTGCAGCAACGAGGACCATGGTTCATTTGCGAAACACAAAAAAAAAAGAGGGGATTGATCTTGGAGTTGGCAATGGAGTCTCAGATTTCCTCAACAGGCGATCTGAGCTTGCGTCTCATGAAGGGCATCCTGCACAGATGGCCTAGTCCAAGCTTGCGATTATATGCTGCAAACGCGCCCACCAACGCACCCCAACGTGGCGATATCGAAAGCCGGAGATCGACGTTGTATGAAGCTCCGATCACAGAGACGCTTTTCAAGTAGCCAGTTTCTTCCAAAAAAGACGTGCCGGGTAACTGCTATCAGGGCTTTGTCACACCTGCAAAGCCGAATTATGAGTCTGCTCCCGCACAACCAACGATAGCCAGAACCGAGACTCCGTACATCGCGTCCAGTACTTAGGTATATTGATGCCGCTCCCCGGCGTCAATTTGAGGTAGGCAGTACCTATCCACCCACAGACAACTGTAACGCGATTATAGACGTACGACAATACTGGCTTTAGTCGTGGCTGGTAGCTGTAAAACTGCATGTAGCAGAGCCTGACCATGGGCGTGTGTTAGGGAAAAAATAGTGTGTGGTAATATTCGTATCGAAAAGCTAATACAACAGTGCAAGCGTGCGAACTGACTATACAACATGAGCTCCGCTTCCTTAGATTGCTCACACATCCAAAGAAAAATACAAAAGCCCGGACTCAGTTCCCATCCACAAATCCATCTCACTCTTCTCATAGCTTCACCGCACCCACATCTCTAGAACTTCAACTCGGAATGCTCCCCTCCGAACGACACATTCACGCCGCCATGATGGCCATGCCTCGCGGCCTCCTTCTGCTCCACCAGCGCCCTGTACTTGAACCCAAAGTTCAGACACAGCGCCACCGCCAATCCGACCGCCACGACCAGCGGCCCAGTCAGGGCATCGAAATCCTTGCCGCTGCGCTCGCGGATAAGTTTGCTTCTGTACCAATACATCGTGTAGCCCCACCCCAGCGCGAAGACCGCGATGCTGGTATACACTACCGCCAGTGCGCGGGCGATGTGGTTTCCCTCGCCAGCGGCGTTGTACAGACCCAGGGAGAGCGACGCGAGCAGCACGGAGACGTGCTGCCATTTGATGAACGTTCTCTGGTTGGCGAGCCAGACCTTGGCTTCGACGCGCACGGGGCCTTGGTCCTTGATCCAGACATCCGGTGAGGAGATGCCGGGAGGGAGGCGGACGCGGCGCTGTTTGCGTGCGTATTTGGAGGTGGAGAAGGAGGGGAAGAGTTTGGAGAGGCCGTTGGTCTTGCCGCTTGCGTAGGGTGAGGTGAGGGTTGTGCCTTCTTCGTCCGAGTCGGGTTCTTCGGCGGCCCGCGACTCTTCCTGATGCGATTCGAGCCGCGAGGCAGGGAGGCGGGTGACGGGCATAGAGTGTGCGGCGGTGCTGGGGGCGACTTGGGCGGCGCTGCTTTTCTTTGGAGCGGAGCGGGCGGCGGTGGGCGAACCAACGGGAGAGGTGATGCTGCGGCGGTAGGAGGGGCTGCCCACTGTTCCAAAGAGGGAGCCGACGGCGAAATCGTCCTCGGCGGCTTTGCGCTTGCGCTCTTGTTCATCATCAAAGGCCTTCAAGGGCTCTTTGCGGATGTCGTCCTCGACTTCACTAAGCCAGAAGGGGAAAGTGTTGACGTTGTCTTCGAAGAGCTTTGCTACGCCGTGAACGAACTTGGAGAAGCGGGGCGCCTCCTTGACGAGGTGTGAGTGGATGAGGTCCTCGACCCATTCGTACTTCTTCATGCCCTTCACCTTGATCTCGAGTAGAGCGAACGGGAACTTGTGGATCTCGCCCTTCTTGATGTTCTTGAAGGGGAACTCCATGTTGCCGTTGTCAATATCTTGCCTATGCCAGTCATCGGGCTCACGGCACGGCCTGTCCATGTCGAGGGCGTCTTCACGGATCAGCGCCAGGTTGGTGTCCAGCGAAATACGAACGCTATCGTTTCCTGGGATCTGGAAGGCAGTACGGGTGTAGTTGGCGCGCAGAACAGGCTGGAGATCCTTCTCCCGGATGAAGCCCTGAATATTCTCGACAGCCTTCTTCAGGCTATCGATCTTTGCCTGGTCCTTGTTGGGCCTGTACTCGAGCTTCTCGATGCTCTTCTCCATGTGGTACTTGTCATCGAGGAAAGACTGGATGTACTTGGCTTTAATGGGGAAGCGAACCTCCTCGCTGGCATTACCCTCCTTGATGACCTTCTTCTCGAACATGATCTCAGGCTTCTCATTGAGCTGGCCGTACCACCGCAGGCGGAGCGATGATGCGTCCTCTTGGCTATTGACCTTGTCCGAATAAAGCGAGAAGTTGGGGTTGTCGAAGTAGATGGAGGTGATTGTGGGGTCGCGCTGTGTGCCTTCGGCGATCTTAGCAGACTGGGGGTTGTAGACGAGGACGGGCAGGCGGCGCAGGATGACGGTCTTGACTTCGAAGAGGTTGTCCATGTGGACCCAAACTGACTAGTTAGCATAAGAGCATCGACGTCTTGGGTACGAACATACACTTGTGAGAGGTGAAGCCCTCGCCAGCGGTCTGATCCTCAGAGAAGGACAGAGCCTCCTTGGACTTGCCCTCGAGGCTCTGGCGGACAAACGAGTACAGAGCCGACAGACGGTACAGCAGCGGCGAGGCATCCTCAGTCTGCAGCGGGTGGCGGGCCAGACGGGCGTCGATAAAGGGTCGCAGCTTGTACGACTTGCCGCGCAGCTTGTCGTGCTTCTTGGTAGCCTTGATGATGGCGGTGAAGTTGATGCGGCTAAAGCCCTCGAGCTCCTTGACCTCCTTGGTGACCTTGTCGAGCTCAGTCAAGACCTCCTTGAGCAGCTTCTGGCGCTCCTCCTGGCTGAGCTCCTGCTGCTTCTTCACGGAATCGTCCTTGACGGCGTCGGAGAAGAGGCCGTCGCCTTCCTTGCTGCTCGCCTTCTGGCCCTCCTTTTCGTCCGCCTTCAGACCGACGGCCAACGGCTCGAGCTTCCTCTCGCAGGCGGAGGTGCGGTCTCGCAGCTTCTGCGACACTTCCAGCACAAAGCCGTGCACCTTCTCGAGCTGCACGTTGGCCAGCTCGTCGACGAATGCGCTCTCGTCTTCGGCGGTCCAGCTGTCGTCGTCCTCATTGTTGTCCTTGAGCAGCTTTTTCAGCTTGTCGTAGTCGATGTACTGGGCCCTCCATGGTGGGTATACGCTTTTACGCAGCGTGGTGCCGAACTTCATGATTGCGAGCGCGGTGCGATCGGTGCGAGTTGTTGTTGCTGCGAGCGGCCGGTGCGAGATGTTGCGGCTTGTTTCCTAAGAATGCGAACCTCGTCCTTCCACCGTTGTCCTGCACTGTAGACGCTGCGAACCCACCAA
Organism: Stagonosporopsis rhizophila; assembly: GCA_016767195.1. Classification (NCBI taxonomy): domain Eukaryota; kingdom Fungi; phylum Ascomycota; class Dothideomycetes; order Pleosporales; family Didymellaceae; genus Stagonosporopsis; species Stagonosporopsis rhizophila. The sequence continues at coordinate 295,812 of CP068509.1, forward strand.
AAACCGTAGAACTGGCTCGTCAATTGCTGCGTCAATCGCAGTCGTCTCGCGCGCAAAAGATCCTGCGTCCAGGGAAGCTTGCAGGCGTGAGGAGCTCGAGTGATGTTGTTGCCGGTTTCTGGCCAATCGGACAGGCACGTGTGACAGCGTCATGGCGGCGCGCGGCTGGGAACGGGGTTAGCGCCATTCCTTCCTGCATCCTTGGCCCGTGTTTTGACGACTGGCCATGAACGTGCTTTTATAGTCTATAGAGCCGCAATGCAATGCAGTGAGATGCTTGTGTGCGACTGGCTTCGCCTTATACTGTATGTTTTTCTTGGAGTATAGACCGACTGGGAACCTCTCGTCCGTCTCGCATACTCACGACCACGGCTCAGGTGTCTCAGTCTTGATGCGCGTGCAAGTTGCGCTTCGAGTATCTAGTCACCTTACTTGCGGTGATATTCAAACTCAGAGGACTTGCAGACAGAAGACAAAAATGGTAAACAATGAATTGCAATGATATTACAGCTTTCTACACGCCCATGGGAACCCGCTTTGTCATCCAACCATAGACAGGCATAAGTCGTGTGTAGTGGTTCGCCCAAAAATAGTCTATGGCAAATGTATAGCCCAAACGCCTCTGCATGCACGTGTCTTCATCTTATCAATTGCCTTGAGCCATGACATCAACATATCGTCCGCCCTTCTTCTTCTTTGCGGCAGCACCTTTCCTTGGCTGCGCTGCACCGAGCAGATCGTCAATACTGCTGGCGTTGCTCATGCTAGTGCCCGGTCGTGAAGGCGGTCCGGAAGTAAGTGGTGGTCGTCCAAGCGCAGAAGGCTTGGGTGCACCTTCATTGTCTGAAGGGACGCCCGGTGTGCTTGATCGCGAGGACATGCCCATTGGGGGTGGCATTGACGAGCTTCTTGGAGGCATTGAAGTTGGTGGGCGCAGACCGGTGGTGGGAGGTCCTATTGGAGGTGTGCCACCCGAAGCACTCCTAGCAGCTCCAGGCGGCCCGCCCCTTGGAGGAGGAGGCGTGGCAGCTGGCTTGCTGGTATCAGCAGCGCCTGCCTTCTTGTTGATCCATTTCTTGAGCTCAGGGTCGTAGACGAAGCTGTTCTCTTCTCCTAGCTTGGCCTTGATTGGACCTGGGCCCTGCTGTGCCAGGTTGGGGTCTTTCTTAAACCAACCGCCGAACCAGCCCTTCTTGTTGGCCGCAGCGTCCTTGTCACGCTTTGCATCCTCTTCGGCTGCTTTGCGGAAGGCTTCCTCTGTTGCACGGTCGGCATCCGACTTGCCGCCCGGTTTGGAGCTACTGATCTTGAGAGCCGAGGCGCGAGCGGCAAGATCATCGTCATCATCATCGTCCATGAATGACTTCTTCTTGGGCTGTACACCTTCCTTCTCATCCTCTTCAGGCTCGGGCTCGTAGGGCGTGTACGACGATGGCTCATATGAGCTCGTAGATGGCTCATAACTTGACGACGGTTCGTACCCGGTCGAGGCTTGCCCAACTTCCGCAGAAGCTTGGGTAGGAACGGGATCATCAAAGCTAGCCTGTGGGGATTGGTGACCTCCAAATGCCGGGGAGTGAGCAGAATCCTCAGCTGGCGGAGTTGGTGCATAAGGGCTGCCATACGACAGAGCGGCGCTTGGCTCGCTTCTAAGAGGAGAGTATGATTGGGTCTTACCCTGCAGGCGTTGGGTTGTTGGGCTGAGCAAAGCCTGCCCAGGCATATATGGGCTTGACGGCTGCGACGAAGGCATGTAAGAGTCAGAGACCGAGCGAACGGAGTCCATGGAAGGCCGCCCTTCCGGCTGCTCATACCGTGAGCGCTGCTGTTCGGAAGATACCCGTGGCGCGTACGTGCTCGAAGCGTTCGAAGGTGCGTATCGTGAGTTTGAGGGGGCCGGGGGCTGAGGTGTTGGTCCACCGTAGCCAGCGTATGCACCATACAAGTCTGCATTTGATTGAGAAGGTGTGATGCTCGGGCTGTCACCAGCGAGTTTGGCAAAGGGGCCGACTTCTGCACCAGAGGATGGGTTGCCTGAGGCCTCGTCGTCATCTCCAGCGATGAAGCTGTTGAACTTTGACAGCAGAGAACTGCCGACCTTATCCATGCTCGGCTTTGAGATCCAGGAAGATGAGCCATCCTTCGGTGACTGAGACAGACGTCGACTCAATTCGTCCAAGCTTCCTATGAATGAAGCGTTGTAGTAGGGCGACAACTTGGTCGTCACCTTCATGCTCGAAGCAATTGCGTCACAATACGCTTGTGCCTCAGTCCTATACCCATACTCAGCCAAGCGTTGCGCATGCGCAAGTTTGTATGACTGTAGATGAGGGAAGACGAAGGAGCTTGTTGGAGCTGATAGCGATAGAGCAAACTCGTACACCTCGGACAGTAATACCGGCTCCATCTCAAGCCCAAGCTCTAGCGGATTTTGCTTGTGGTTTGCACCGAGCAAAACAATATCTGCCTGAGGATCATCTGGACCGTTGACAAGTGCCACCGTGCGCGCAAAGATGAAGCAAACATGGGCGGCCTCCACACGGTTGTATTGCGCCAAAAGGCGACCGAGTGACAGAAGAGCCGCAGCGTCACCGTCACTCCGATTGTTCAGAATCAGGGCGACGGTCTCGCGCCATTTATCAAGGCCCTGCAAGGCGTTCTGTGTTGCGCCAGCGCCATCTGCGCTGACCATCTGGAACCCAGCACGAGCCGAGGCTGGTACAAGCTCATCAATACAGTCTTCATGGTTGCCAGCAAAAACCTCATACAGCACCGCGAGAGCCTGATTGTTCCCGCCAACCTTTTTGACCTCTTTACGCACGAACTCCTGGACAACTTGCTTCCAGATGTCCTTGCTTAAAGTAGACGAAAGAAGCATTGCATGACCCCAAAGCCTCTGATCAACGGCATGCCATACTGCCTTCTCGCGATCACCCTTTGTAAGCATCTTCTGAAGGTCCTCAATTGAGCGCGGATCGACGGGTTCTGCTTGCAAAGTGTTGGTCCTGGAACGGCCGACCAGATCTGCTGCTGTTGAGAAAGACCCCTCAGCATCAGTAGCAGCATTCTCCTCCGGAGCAAAGGCTTTCTTCAGAGCAGCTTCAGCCGCAGGTCCGTCCAGTCGTCCATCGTTGTCAACCATCACTTTCAAAACGTCCCAAAGAAGGTGCTTATCTTCGAAGCACTTGTGTTCGTCTTCAGTCATAGAGTGCTCAAATCCAGGATCTTCTCGTTGACTCTCGAGAGCCTCAAGCTTGCGACTCAGCCAGGCCAGAACGTCCTTCTTCTTGCTCTTGGATTTGAGTGGACCTGGGAACTTTATGACGTCCTCGGACTCAGGCAGAACCTCCTTGACGTTCTGGATCTTGACCTCACCGGGGCTACGTTTGACCATTGGCGCCGAGTTACCACCGCCATAGCGAGGAATCTCCTTTGGGAAAGTGGTGATTATGGTACCTCCAAGGCCCCATGTGAAAATAGGGGCACCCTTCCATTGTTGTAGTGGATCCGCAGCACGCTCATCTGCAGGTGCTATGTTTTCGTATGCAAGGCTCAGAGATGTCTGCCTACGGTGCGGAATACTGTTGGCGGGCTTATAACGGACCGGTTGCTGGGTGTACGAGGGACCAGGCGGTGACACGAGCCCAGAAGCAGGGCCTTGATACTCTGATGGCGCGGTCATTGTCCGTGTGATGGGCTTCATGGATGCTGCCGGCGAGTGCGTGTCTGATCGAGGCGGCGATGCTTGGTACTGTGGCGTGTAGTTTCCTGTCTTCCTAGGCGAGCCGACATTGGACGGCGGATGGCTTCGCAGAGGTGGTGTACCGGATCTGGCAACAAAGGGGGGTTGGGACACCGGTGCTGTTGCCCGTTCTTCCACCTCACTGACGCCTTCCAGTGGGCTTTTGAATGGAACACGTGGAGCATTTTCCAGTGATTGCGAGATATGATGGTTGGGGGTGGGATCAAACGACGATTCTGCTTGCGGGAACTGTTCATGTTGACGAGGCGTAGCGAATGCAAGCGGACTTGAGGTTCGAGGCGCATACGGCTGAGAAGCGGGTCGTGGCGGACCGCCAGGTGGATCAGATCCGTAACGAGCGTGAGGGTGTCCTTGTACAGGGGGCGGGGCAGGCGAATATCTGGAAGCAGCTGATTGCGTAGACGGGGGTGCGGGTGAGTACCGAGCGTTGGCAGGTGCTGCTGCTGGAGGCGCCGGGGAGTATCTCGATGACTGTGGGGGAGCTGCTGGTGGCACAGGCAGACTGTTCGCTCTTGCAGTCACCGATGGTTGCGCAGGGAACATGGGCAATTGCTCGGGCTGCCTGAAAGGAGCTGGAGCTGGAGCATGACCTTGGTCGGGCAAAACCTCGTTGCGTAAACCAGACCATGACGGTGCTCGTTCCTTAGCGGGGATATGCGGTGGTCCTTGAGCAAGTGGAGGAGATGCATGCGACATTTGTGGAGGCCCATGCGGCATCTGTGGAGGCACCTGAGGAAGCTGGGGCTGAGCGGGCTCGTGAGGCTGGGGCGTGTAGCGTCCTGAAGGCTTCTTCGGCTTTGTGGTTACTGGCAGCTCAGCGAAGAAATCCGAAGTTTGCGCTCGTGCAGGGGCTGCAGGCTTGGGAGGACCTGCAGATGACAAGCCAGTCATCGATTGCGTGGATTGGCTTGATGAAGGTGGAGACATGCTCGCGACCGTTGCGCTAGATGGCGGGAGTGACGGCCTTGGTAGTGCAGGGTTGGAGGCAATGCTACTGCTTCGAGGCGGCGGAGGCGGAGTTGGTTGAGCGGCTGGAATCGTAGAACGAGCCGCTGGCCGTCTTCGTGTGGTGACAATCTCATCAGGTAGGTCATACGGCGATGCATATCCTCCTTTGGACTTGTCGGCAAAACTCTGACCTGAACCTGTCATTGTAGGACGAGCGGGCTGTTTCTGCGAGACTGGCTGACCGAAGCCATTGTACACAGTTCCTGTGGAAGCTGGGGTCTGCTGAATGGCTGGTGCCAAGTTCGTAAATTGAACACCTGTAGGAGCGTAAGGGTTGGCAGGCGGTGTCGGTGCGCCTGCAGCCTGCACAGCCTGCGCCGGTGCGTATCGATTCACGGTGCTCGACACAGATCTCGCGGTCGGTGCAGGCTGCTGCGTGGGGGCTTCGGGCTCATCTTCCAAGAAGCCAGCGTCATCGTCAAGTTCCAGCGCGAGAGTGTCTTCGGCGTCTGGCAGAAATTCGTCATCGAGATCGAGGTCGTCGAGATCAAGATCCCACTCGTCTTTGGCTGCTGGGACGGGCTCTGACTCGTGCGTGACGTGAAATCCAGGAGTCTCACTCTCGTTCTCTGGCGGTGCGGGCGCAACTGTCTGAGACGCAACTACTCCGAAGAAGTCTTCGGCCTGCTCATCGGTATTGCCCCAATCGAAATCGTCACCAGCATTGCCTCCAACAGAGGTATTACCAATCACATCATCGCCGACTGTCGTCCCTACTGCTTCGGCATTGGGCGTCTCCAAAGGCGGTTCCTGCTGAGTGGCGCCAAGGTCGAACGCATCGCCATCTGAGGCGCCCCAGTCGTCTGCCGCAGCTTCGGTATCTTCGACCAGTGGCACACTTGCGCTCTCGATTACTGCGTCTTCCAAGACAGTCGACTCGCCCTGGTGCTCGTAGTTCTCGGCAGAGTTTTCTTGCGGTGCAGCCAATTCGGCCATTTCGGTCTCCTGGGCGACTTGGGCCACTTCAGTCTCTTGGGCGACCTGGGCGACTCTAGTCTCTTGCACGACTTCTGTCTCTTCTTCAGCCTCGGACTCTTCATCCTCTGACGAGCTCTCCTCTTCTGACTCGGACGGCTCAGCTGGGCCTCGGCCAACGTGGGTGGGCGTCTGGCCGTGGATGTGCAGGCCTCCCAGAGCATCGACCGGAGCGTCGGTCTGTATGGGCGTTTCTGGCTGTATGGGCGTCTCTGGCTGTGGTGGGAGCACGGTGCTCTGTGTGGCGGTCGCAGGTATGTCTTCCTCGTCCTCTTCCGAGTCGTCCTCGTCTTCTCCATCGTCTTCCTCAGATGTGTCCTCGCTTGAGGAGGCAGGCGCAGGAGCACGGACGGGCGCAGACGTGGGGGCAGCCGGAGCAGCGGATGCAGTAGGCGCCACAGCTACAGGTGCGGGCGCAGGAGCTCTGGCTGGAGCTGGCCGAGCTTCCTCGTCGTCTTCGTCTGACTCGTCTTCAGATGATTCCTCCTCTTCGGACTCGGACTCGGACTGGGCGAGTGCTGGTTGTGCAGGCGGCTGCGCCAGAGGTACTGTTGATGCTGCTGGTGCTGGTGCTGGTGCTGGCGCTGGCGCTACCGGTGCTGGTCGTGCTGCCGGTGCAGCGTCTTGCGCCTGGGGTCGCAGGGCGGGGTTCCATGACGCAGCTGGGGTCGAGGGCCGCCTGCTGCCATAGGCGTAGGAGAAGTTGGGCCCGTCTTCGTGGTCCATTATGCAAGACTATGATACAAAGGCAAAAGGGTATATGCAAGTACTGCGAGCGTCAGCCCTGCGAGCGGCGCAATACTAAGACTGGGATCAAGAGGTGCTGCTGCAGTCGTACAGTCGTACAGTCGTGCAGTCGTGCAGTCATGCAGTCATGCAGGCCCTCGGGGCGAAGCAATAGGGGCCGCCGTGGTAGCTACGACTGCTGGGCGTGGCAGAGGGCCGAAGAGTCGCCCTGACGTGGAGCCGGACGGCATGGACGGACGTACCTCTACAGAGAAGCAGCAAAGGCAAGCGCTATGCGGCGCGCGCAGTGAGAAGCTGGGTCGGCCGTCGACGAGGAGCGCGCAAGTCAGCAATGGGCCGCGAGGGCGAGGTGCATGGCCGGCAATGCGTCAGTATGCAATCGTGGCCCTGATCGAGTCGTTGGTGATACCCTGGCCTCTTCCGCGACTCGCGCCGCCGCCGCCGCCGCCGCGCCTGTGCCACAGCCTGCGCCACGCCGCACCGCGAGGTGACGCGGTGCCAGGTGCCGAGTGCCAGGTAGACATTTGGCTGCGCTCCCCCGACTGTTCCTGCGAGTGCACCCAGCTCGCAAGCACTGCGGCCGTCCCGCATAGTCTCGACCGCATCTGCCACGCGCAACCAGCCTCGCACGCTGGCATACCAAGCCTTCGAAACAAGACATCTGGCCGCCTGCTCCGACCCCATACAAACATCCCCAGACTGGCCGCCGACTCCCGAAGACAGGTCCACTCGCAGCAACTAGGCACCCAGCGATTGCACATGGGCCGCACATACTTTCTAGCATCTGCCTCGCTCCCAGCCGCCCACACCCCTTCACGACCCCCCATGAGCCATGTCCGCGCCGCATGACTACCACCAGCCAAACGCCCCCGACGACGACTCAGACCTCGAGCTCGACCTCGAGGAGCTCGACCCGCTCGCCGGCCGCTCACGCCCATCCGCATCGCCACCCCGCACCCAGTCCAAGGAGCAACCAAAGCCGTACCATGAACTGGGCGCAAGGATACCGCTCAGGAATCTGCGCGTCGGCAGACTGCGAGCCAACACGAGGAAGGAAGAGCACGACGACGAAGATCTGAGAGGCCTGATAGACGACGACGAGAGGGAGAACCGCAACTCGGCCGGCAGCTATGGCCAGTCCGGCGACGACGACTCGCCGCTGTTGCCTGCCAGCACAACCCCCCGCCGAGCCGCACAGCGCAAGCCGAGCGCACTGTCCAAGCTGAGCGCTGGACTGCGCCTTCCGAGCTTCCTCTCGAGACAAACCGCCGGAGCCATACAGCTCGGCGACAATGGCGCAGACGATAGCGCTGAAGAAGAGCACGATCCCACCACCCAGCGCACCATCTCTGTCGGCGCACTGCAGACTTCACGATTTCCCGCAAATGCTGTTTCAAACGCCAAATATACCCCCTGGAGCTTCCTGCCGCGCACTCTGTATAACGAATTCTCTTTCTTCATTAACATGTACTTTCTGCTTGTAGCGTTATCGCAGCTCATCAAGCCTCTTCGCCTGGGTTATCTTTCGACTTACATTGTACCGTTAGCGTTTGTCATTTCCATCACCCTGGGAAAAGAAGCTTTGGACGACATTGCCCGTCGGCGCAGAGATGCAGAGGCTAATTCTGAAGGCTACACAGTCTTGAAGTTCGAGGAGAACAGCGTCGGCAATGGTGTTGCGCCGGGGCAAGGCTCGAGCTCGACCCGCAAGAAGAAGCTAAGAAAGAGCAAGAGGGAAAATGGTCGTCTGGCCGACATCGAAGACGAAGAGCAACAGCTGTCGACAAAAGGACTGGCGACTTGCACCTACTTTGAAGTAGTGAAGCCTTCGAAGAATCTCAAGGTCGGCGATGTTGTGAAGCTTGGTAAAGACCAGCGAGTACCGGCAGACATGGTCGTACTTAAAAGTCTCGCCACTGATAACGCACCTGCATCCGCTGCTCCAGCTCCAGCTGGTGAGACATCCAAGCTCATAGACGGGCAGGATGGAGCTGCATCTCAAGGCGACACTGCCAAGGTTGAGAACTCGGCGTCTACGGGACCCTCAGGAGAAGCTTTCATCCGTACCGATCAGCTTGATGGTGAGACTGACTGGAAGCTGCGTTTGTCTTCGCCGTTGACCCAGAATCTGCATGTTGGTGAGTACACGCGCCTTCGCGTCGTGGCTGGCAAACCGGACAGGAAGGTCAACGAGTTCTACGGCACAGTAGAGTTGCAGCCAAAACGCCAACGACAGTACGATCCTCACGACTCTGAATCATCCCAGATCGAAGAGGCACAGTCTGCCCCACTTGGCATTGACAACACTATCTGGGCGAATACCGTAGTAGCATCAAGTTGTAGCCTGCTTGCCGTCGTAGTTTACACAGGTCCTCAAACACGACAAGCATTATCGACATCGCCATCACGATCGAAGACCGGCTTGCTAGAACTTGAAATCAATGCCCTTACCAAGTGGCTGTGTGTCTTCACGCTGTCACTGTCTTTTATTCTTGTAGCACTAGCCGGCTTTCGGGAGATTGAGGGTCGTGTCTGGTACGTCAACATGATGCGGTTCCTGATCCTCTTCTCTACCATCGTGCCAGTTGGTCTGCGTGTCAATCTCGACATGGGCAAATCGGTCTATGCGTGGTTCATTGAGCACGATGAGAGTATTAAAGGGACTGTTGTTAGGACGAGTACGATCCCGGAAGACCTTGGGAGGATCGAGTATCTGCTTAGTGATAAGACTGGTACTCTGACTCAGAATGGTATGTTGAATGAACTTTTTGCTATGGCAAGTCTAACGTCTATCAGAGATGGTTATGAAGAAAATCCACGTTGGAACAGTATCCTATGCCAACGAAGCAATGGACGAGGTCTCTTCGTATGTCCAACAATGTTTTACACCTCCCGCTGGCGAAGACCCTGCCCTCGTCACCCCGTCATCGGCTTACACTGTCTCACTCACCTCTGCCACCCGCACCCGCCGAGAAATAGGATCCCGAGTGCGCGATGTCGTCCTCGCTCTGGCGCTCTGCCACAACGTCACTCCCACAAGTGAGGAGGAGAATGGCGAATTTGTCACCACGTATCAGGCCTCGTCACCCGACGAGATTGCCATCGTTCGCTGGACCGAGGCGGTTGGTTTGAAGCTCCTTCAACGCGATCGTGAGTCTATGACGCTCCAGTCGGTAAACAGCGGCAATACGGTGGTACGAGTCCGCATTCTCAATACATTCCCCTTCACGTCTGAGGGCAAGAGAATGGGGATTGTGGTCAAGTTCTACCATGGGCCGGTCACATCGTCAACTGACGAGGACGGTGAAATTTGGTTTTACCAGAAGGGTGCCGACACTGTGATGACCTCAATAGTTGCCGCCAATGACTGGCTCGACGAGGAGACGGCGAACATGGCACGCGAAGGACTTCGAACTCTCGTTGTCGGGCGTAAGAAGCTTTCCGCTCAGGGTTACCAAGAGTTCTCAAGCAAGCTTGCTCAGGCATCGATGGCCCTTCAAAACCGTGATGCAGGTGTAGCAAACGTCATCAGCGAGCACCTAGAGCGCGATCTCGAGCTTCTTGGCGTTACTGGAGTCGAAGACAAGCTGCAGAAAGACGTCAAGCCTTCCCTCGAACTCCTCCGTAACGCCGGAATCAAAATCTGGATGTTGACCGGCGACAAGGTCGAGACGGCTCGCTGCGTAGCCGTGAGCTCCAAACTCGTCGCAAGAGGTCAATATATCCACACCATCCAAAAGCGTGCGCTTTCCCTCCCTCCCATCTCAACTCGAACCAACCTTGCTGACACACCACTAGTAAAACACAAGAACCTCGCACTATCCTCCCTTGACTTCCTCCGCGGTAAAACTGACGCCTGTCTCCTCATTGATGGCGAATCTCTCGCCCTGATGCTAAACCACTACCGCTCCGAGTTCATCTCCATCGCCGTCCAACTACCCACTGTCGTCGCCTGCCGATGCTCCCCCACGCAGAAAGCCGATGTCGCCCGCCTCATCCGCTCCTACACCAAAAAGCGCGTTTGTTGCATCGGCGATGGCGGCAACGATGTATCCATGATCCAAGCCGCGGACGTAGGCGTCGGCATCGTCGGCAAAGAAGGCCGCCAAGCCTCGCTCGCCGCCGACTTCAGCATTGAGCAATTCTGCTACCTGGTCAAACTCCTCGTCTGGCATGGCCGTAACTCGTACAAGCGGTCCGCCAAACTCTCCCAGTTCGTCATCCACCGCGGCCTCATCATCTCCATCTGTCAAACCGTCTACAGCATTGCCACGAAGTTCGAGCCCAACGCACTCTACAAAGACTGGCTGCTTGTTGGTTACAGCACAATCTACACCATGATGCCCGTATTCTCGCTCGTCCTCGACCGCGACGTCGACGAGAGCGTCGCAAACCTCTACCCGGAGCTCTACGCCGAGCTCAAAACCGGCCGCTCCCTCAGCTACAAGAGCTTCTTCATCTGGGTCGCGGTCAGCATCTACCAGGGCAGCATGATCCAAGGCCTCAGCCAGCTACTCGTCGGCGTCGACGTGGACCATACCCTCGTCTTTGCGCGCATGGTCAGCGTCTCCTTCTCCGTGCTGGTCCTGAACGAACTCGTCATGGTGGCTATGGAGGTCACGACATGGCACTGGCTCATGATCGCCAGCATCGTCGGCACAGGCGGTATCTATTTCGGCTCTATCCCCTTCTTGGGCGGCGGCGGCACAGATGCAAAGGGCTACTTTGACCTGGCGTACGTCGCGAGCGTGGAATTTTGGTGGAAGGGTGCGGTCATTGCCGCCGTGTCGTTGTTGCCGCCCTATGCGGTCAAGATTGTGGGGCGGACGCTTAAGCCGCCGAGCTATAGGAAGGTGCAGGGCGTGTGATTGTCACGGGTAGTCTGGGGGAGGGGAGAAGAGAGGAGAGCAGAAGTAGCGTTTGCGCAGGCTCCGGGCGGTATGTTGTTGCATAGCGTGTTAATTGCATTTGCATTTATTTACTCCACCACGAGTCGCGCTCCTCCTTTATGCTGTGACTGCAATCCATCGTCCGTGTGCAGCTCGCCTCGACGCTGCACATCTAGTACTGGATCCCTTGAATTCTTGTTGCCCCAGAGATCACTGTCGAGTAATATCGCATCAGATCAAAGGTAAATTCCCCATCCCTATTGGCCACTCAAAACAGAGGCAGTCAGATGGTTCAGATGCTTGATGCGGATACCCTTTGCCTAGGTGTTTGATCTGCTGTGTGCTCTTGAGAGCTGTGCTAAAGGGGCGAAACGTGCGTTTGTGCTTTGTACAGTACTTTCCTTGAAAGCGAAGGCATTTCCGCACTACAGGCAACGCTTAGTTTTCCTGACAACGACAATCCCATGTCCGTGATGTGAAAGGGAGATGCACGTGCTGTCTTCACAGTACGCATAGCCACTCCTATTGCGGCGGCAGTCCAACGTGTTCGCATGGAAACAGGTACCGAGAAAGTGGACCGTCTTTTGGTTGCAAACGCCTATTTGTTAGTTTTCTTGTACGACGCCGTCAACGGTCATTGAGTTCAAAGTCCTCCGCGCTAACGGTAGACTACCGGTATGCTGCAGCATCTGCAGCACACGACGGTAGCACAAACTCGCGCAGCACACTAAACACGGTGGTTAAAGTTGCTGAGGTGACCATCACACAAGCGGCAAGAGGGTTTTCTTGAACCCAACCACACTGGAGGAGCGTTCTCGTTTTGCTTTTCGTTGACCGCGGCGTCGCAGCAAGGGAGAGAGCTCAACCATGCATGCCTCTTCCAAGAGCCGCCTGCCACACTGCAGACACGAGTGGAGCGCCAGCCACTCGAGCGGAAGTCGGCCGGATGAGTCTGGTCACGACTCGCGTTGTCAGCCTCGCGCGGCTGTTGTCGGGCTGGTGGGCAGGTCGGGGACCGCGCGGTGACGATGATCGTTGTGCGCGTCAGGAGAACATCGCAATCAGAAATGGGGGTCCCATGTGCGGGTCCTTTGATTGCACATGAACGGGCGTGATTGCAGTTCGCAATTGGATAACAGATCCGTTGCACAGCTTGCCAGCTTGAGGGGCTGTCATCGAATTGAAGAACACGATGCTCTGCTCAAGTGAAAGCCAATGACAGCATGCCGCCAGAAGCAGCGGGGTGTTGAGCTGGTCGTGCATGACTTTCTGGCAGAGTATGGAGCGGTGGCAGGGGATCTGCGAGCAAGCTTCTGATGAAACAGGCCGGGACTTGGCATGCACTCGCCTCTTCCTTTTCAAGCATCTCTGACCACCCGTCAGACCCGCACAGCCAACATCGTGCCACTCTAGGACGAGGACTGTGAGCTGCTGGCCTGCCATAGGGACAGCTTTTGCAATCATGGGACATGCGCGTCGTCTCTTGCTGATAGCTTTTCGCCCCCGCGCGCCGACTTCCAGTCGCTCGCCGTTGAGATTTTCACCTGCATAAAAGCGATGGCCAGACGAAGCGTACCGGTGTGCGGCTTCACCACGGCAGCTAAAGAGCCACTTCTTGGGGCTGGTGAGTCCCACTTTGGTCGTTCGATGTGGATCAAATGCAGATGTGATTGGTGTCGCTGGACCCAATGCACGTTTGTGCCTGGTCTGACGGCGCCTAGTGTGAGCCTTGTCACCCAAAGCATGGGGATTGACGAAACGGTGCGCAAATGCCTCCATCGTTCGCTGGTGCTAGTATTTGTATTGGGACGGTCCCTCGTTGCGTCACGTCTGTCAATCCATCTACTCCTGTAATTTTTAGTGTCTTTTGTCTGAAGATTAAGAGTAGCGTTACGCCCCGTTGTACACGAAAACTTACTACTCGACTGTTAAGATCTAAATTTCATATACCCGGCAGGTCGAATTCGCCATCACCCTTCTGAGTGCCTTTCACTAGGTGAAGTGAATAAAGAGCTGGAACTGGTTGGCAGATGTCCACACGTGACACTACGTTCTGCTCCTTCCTCCATACCATTAGGTCACACCGAGCAAGCAACCTCTTTCACCCCACTACAATCTCTCTCGCCCGCAGCTGGGGTCACTCGTTTCAACTGTAGCTGCAGCAACCACCATCGTTCAGGATCTCTGATCCACTATTCCTTCTTTCCGGTCACCTATTCTCGCCGTTGTTTGTCGCCTGCGTCATGCAAAACTTCGCTCTTCTCGCCCTGACGGGGTTCACATCGCTCGTTCAGTCGACACCAGTTGCTCCTGCCGCACCACGCTCGCTTCCCCAGGCTCAGCCTCACATCCATACCCGACAGGCTAACAACTCGTCGAGTCCAGCATGTGCCCAGGTTTCGCAGGCTATGTACGGTGATGGTACGACAGTCGTCAGTCAAATCGTGCCTGCTGGAATTGCTTGGGACTGCCTCAACAGCGTCTCACTAAATGCGACCTCTGCCAAGATCCTGATCGACTCGCTCAAGCCTTACATGGAGTGGCAGAGCACCCTCAACGTCTTGAAAGACCCACCTGCCGAGTATGTCGAGAAAGTACAGCCAGCAGTTGACATCATGGGCGGCCTCGATCAATTGGCCAGTGATGTTGATGCCGGCAAGTTCACCAACGAGTACTTGTTTGGCTGGGCTCTCTACACCTTGATCCAGAGTGCTCACGATGGTCACTTCTCTTACGTACCTGAGTCGGTCGGTGGCATCTTCACATGGGGCCGTAATGTACCACTGGTCTCCGTGTCCGAGGACGGCGAGCAGCTGCCTGCAGTCTTTGCATTTGAAGACGTTCTCGGCCTTCAGTACAAGAACATCTCTTACACCCCTTCGCCCGTTACCAAGATCGACGACACTGAGGCAACCGAGTTCCTGCAGGCTCTGAGTCAGCTTGGATCTCTTCAGGATCGCGACGCGTTGTACAACAACGTTTTCTACGAGCTTGCGCAGATCAGTCTCGGCGAGTCTGGCAGCGGAGCCGGCATGTTCGCAGGAGGTGGCCGTGGTCGCTATGTGTATCCTGGAGCAACCACGACCTTCACCTTCGCCAATGGTACTGAGCGCACTATCGAGAATTTTGCGCGTGTGCGCTACAACTTCCGCGGCATCAACAACGGAGAAGATCTCGCTAAGCAGTGGTTCGAATTTGGTAGTGCTGCATCTGCGCAGGCTGCATCAGAAGAATCTGACACTGTATCCGCGACCGCGCTCGGTGCTACGGCTCCTGGCTACCCTGAACCCATCACTATGGGTCCTCTCAATCTGATCAACGGTTTCTACATCGACAGCGAAGGATACGGGGATATTGCAGTTCTGTCTATCCCTAACTTTGTCGGTACATCGGCGGCCCAAGTCAATTTCCAGAAGACATCACAGGAGTTCCTTGCAAAGGCACTCGCTGATGGAAAGACGAAGCTTATCCTTGATCTTCAGGCTAACGGAGGCGGAACCATTCTGCAGGGCTACGACTTGTTCAAGCAGCTCTTCCCCGATCTCGACCCTTATGGAGCAAGCCGTTACCGTGCTATCGAAGCGGTAGACCTGATTGGCCAGTCGTATACTCAGCGCGGGTCGCTCGCTTCTCGCGGATCTAACAGTACGCTGTCCTCGGCGCAATCTTCATACTTTGACTACCACACGGATATGACTGTCGATAGAAAGCCATTCACTTCGTGGGCAGAGAAGTTTGGTCCAAATGAGGTCAACGGAGGTAAGCACATACACTCTACATGCGAGGGGCTCACTGCTAACATGAACAGATGTGTACACCACCCCTTCACGCTGGAATCTCTCTGATATCTATACTAGCACTAGCTCTGGCGGGATCAACATCACCGGATACGGACCTCTTGCCAATATCTCAGGACCTCCTAAGTTCCAACCAGAGAACATCGTCATCGTCACGGATGGGTATTGTGCTTCGACATGCACTATCTTCACCGAATTCTTGACCAAGCAAGCTGGTGTCAAGACAATTGCGATGGGTGGTCGCAGCAACAAGAACGCAATCCAAGCTGTCGGTGGTGTCAAGGGTGTGAACAACTACGCTTTCAGTTACATCCAGCAGGCGGCTCAGAACGCCATTCGATGGAACCCTGCAGTCAATGACTCAATCCTCGTCGACTACAGGAACAACATGCCCCTGTTCCGAGCAGCAAGCGGCGCCTCGCCTGGCGTAAACGTCCGCGACGGCCTCGCTCAGAACGATACGACCGGTATTGCCCTGCAGTTCGTGTATGAGGAGGCCAATTGTCGTCTCTACTACACCCCTGAGATGACCGTTGACATCACAGCACTCTGGAAAGGAGCTGCTGACGTTCAGTGGGGTCAGGGTGGCAAGTGCGTGGCTGGTGGAAGCAACGACCAGAAGCGCAGCAGCACTAAAGCCACGACGAAGCTAAAGCCTCGTCGCGTGCATGTCTCTCAGGCCGTTGCCGTCAAGAAAGTGCAGACCTTCGAGAACAGCTTCAACCTGAAGACAAACTGCCATCTGACGGGAGATGGTTTTATGCATCCGTAGATTACGATCGTCGTTTCGACATCCAAATGCATAGGCGGCGTTCGATCATAGCATAATCGCCATACACAGGCGATGGGACTGAGAGAAGGATATCTCTCCGATACATAATAATGGAAGCATTGTTCAATGCGATGTGATAATACATACTACATGAGAGTCAGCTCTTCGTAACGAGCATCTTTCAATTATCGTCAAAAGTGATGTGTACGAGATAAATGCATGCCAGGTGACATCAATACTTGCGGCTGCAAGGTCAGATGTAGACAAAACATCAGCAATTGATTCAAGGCATGAAGTGGCTTCCTCGTGTACGAATCAGACGCTGACGTCGTGCCCTTCCAGCTTTGTTCCGCACGTCCCGCTTTCCGAAAATAGCACCCGCTCCTCCTATTCGCCAAGATCGTCATGGCTGCATGCCGTTACAGTATCCATCCACATACCTAGCGGCGACCGTCTCCACAGAAAATCATCCGGTGAAAGGCGATGTTGGATGTTGGCAGAAGTGTTGACTGAATGCACTCGCAGAAGTGAGGGATTGTTGAAGGTCAGCCGTGCCACTCGATGCATGCTTAGCGAAGCTTAATCCCTGTTGGTAGCGAGCCAAGGGTGTCGTGATGACCCCGTCAGCCCTGCCAGATGTTCCCAGATCCAAACACGAGCAATTTCGCTGTCATGTTGCTGGCAGCAAAAGCAGACCCGCCCGAGCGCCCGAGCGTCCGTAGTCTCGGGAAGAAAACGAGCGAATGCGAAGAACACCGTCATCGGCTCGGGCAAACACTATCGATAGTGCACCCACAATTGACAACACCTGAGCAACAGCAGCTCAGTCACTGCTCCAATGCAACATTGGCCTGCACCATGGTATCGGAGTGGCGTCTTTGTAGCACGCGGGCTGTCAGTCCCCATTGAATCCTCGTGCGCGACTCGTGCGTGCTGTGGGGTTGCGCACAGTAAGCTCGTATTACGACCGAAGAGGAAGCCGCGGCGTGAGATCGACACAAGGACACGAGATGAAAAAGCGATATTAGGCGCATGCGCAGTGGCGAGTTATGTTTAGAAGACGGTAATGCAGGTACAAGCAGTGAAAACAGGCGGTACTTAAATGTCGATCCTGTCCGTCTGTTGGTGAAGTACATTCGCTGTCGCTGTCCCTCGTTTGAGCGACTTTCATCTTCACACAGCACCACATCGTTTGCAATGAAGTTCCTCTACACTCTCACAGCGGGCCTGCTCTCCGCGGGCTTGGCCAGCGCTGCTGTCTCACCCGACGGCTCGTGTGGCGGAACCAACAAGTACACCTGTCAGGGAAGCCAACCGTGTTGTTCGCAGTACGGATGGTGCGGTTCTTCAGATGCCCACTGCAAGGCGGGTTGCAATAGTGCCTTTGGAACCTGCGCTGGCTCGCCTACAACTCTCAAGTCAACGACTCGGCCGGCCTCAACATCAACACGTACGTCTGCAGCTCCGTCCTCAACACCCACCCAGAAAGTCTCCACCGATGCAACCTGTGGCTCCAACAACGGCGGAGCTACGTGCCTGGGCAGCTCATTCGGGAATTGCTGTAGTGGTTCAGGATGGTGTGGATCGACATCCGATTACTGCGGATCAACTTGCCAGGCCGGTTTTGGAAACTGTGGTAGTAACAACCCATCAGGCACAAGTTCGACAAAGCCTAGCAGCACAGCGTCTACTCCCGCAACTCCATCCGCAAGCGGCGGTGTTCTCCAATGCTTGAACGGCAAGAATGTGCCCTACAAGATGACCTCAGATGGCGAATACGCCGAGCTTGTCGAGCCTTACAACTTGGCCCTGGCTTTCAAGCCTTCTGTCGTTGTCCTACCTCAGACCCAGCAGAACATCCAGGACGCCGTTGTCTGCGCTTCTCAAAACGGCATCAAGGTCCAAGCCAAGTCTGGCGGCCACTCCTACGCAAGTTTCAGCTCTGGTGGTAAGGACGGATCCATGATGATCAGTCTACAACCTTTCCAGAAGGTCGAGCTCGACACAAGCACTGGTATCACTAAAGTGGGCGGTGGCGTTCGTCTTGGCAACCTTGCTGATGGCATTTACACTCAAGGCCAGAAGGCACTGTCCCACGGAACTTGCCCTGGAGTCGGTATTGGTGGACACTTCACGCACGGTGGTTACGGTCACACTTCCCGTCATTGGGGTCTCGCTATGGACCAGATCGTTGCCGCTGATGTCATCCTTGCTGATGGATCACTCATCAAGGCTTCTTCGACAGAGAACTCGGACGTCTACTGGGGTATTCGCGGCGCGGCTGATTCTATCGGCATAGTCACCAACTTCTACCTCCAGACTCAGGCCGCCCCTTCTAGCATCACCTACTTCGCCTTCCCATTCAGCAACGTGTACAACTCCAAGACTACATTCACCAACGTCTGGCTCCACCTTCAGGAGTTCGCCAAGAACGCCTCCGTCATCGACAACAAGATCTCCTTCGGAGTCTACATGGACAACTACGGCACCTTCAGCTTGAGCGGTGCCTACTTCGGCTCCGTGGACGAGTTCAACACAAAGGTCAAGCCCGAGCTCATCCGCACCATGCCTGCTGCCACCTCTCCTACCGTCAAGGCGTACAGCTGGTATGACTACCTTGTCCTCGTTTCTGGCAAGACCCAGATCAAGGAGCCCCTGACCGGCTACGACGAGCACGAAAATTTCTTTGCCAAGTCCATCACCGTTCCCGAGTCCACTGGTCTCACCACCAGCGGCCTCAACGCCTGGTTCGACTACATCAAGGGCGCTACTACTGAATACTACACCATTGTCAACCTGTACGGTGGCCCCGGTTCCGCCATCAATTCCAAGGATACATCCTTCGCTGCGTACAACGATCGCGACAGCCTATGGGTCTTCCAAAACTACGGATACAGCACTTCATCCACAAACTTTATCAACGGTCTCAACGACGCAATCATCAAGGCGCAGCCTCAGACCAACTTCGGCGCGTATCTGAACTATGTAGACCCTAGCTACGATGCTGCCACCGCGCACAAGCTGTACTATGGTGATGACTTGTACGCCAGGCTGTTGACGCTTAAGAAGAAGGTGGACCCCAACAACGTTTTCTGGAATCCTCAGGCTATCGGTGCTTAAGCCTGTGCGTGCGTGTTCATAACGAATATGGTTTCGGCATTAGCGGATTGGCGTTTGGGACTTGTTTAATACCATCAATGTGGTCTTCACTGTAAATATTTGAATCAACTTTGATATCCCAGTCTACGCCTGCATTTATCAATAAGTGAGCATGTGTTCGTGTTGGAGAGTACGGGTTCGCCGGTGTCGTATTACCCAGAAAACTCCACATGTAGTCAGACAACTGCATACCGGAACAAGAAGTAGAGCCTCTTCTTCGGATTTATCTGCAATTTTCATCATATATTGCACTCAAGAAGGGCATCGGACAAGGACATCAGACCGTGATGAAATCATCAAGTACTTATGCTCAAGATCTTAGGGCAACCGTGGGGCTATACTTGTACGCATTTTACTCGAATTGTGAATAAGCATGGGAAAATCTTCATATTCGCCTCAAATGCAGCTTCTATACGGACCAGAAGGAGTCCTTTTTAGATTACGAGGTGGCGTGCGAGTAAACGTTTCACTGGAACAAGGTCACGCATGAGGCTGCAGCTTCTGGAACGGCAGCTGGCGTCCAAGATAGTACGAACAACGCAAACAGACTGGGGTGGATGGGTGTTAGATCGGCAAGGAGGAGGTATGAGTGCACTGTCGTTGTCCTATCGATACAACATAGGCAGAAGCTATTCAAGTGTATATTTCAAATCAGTGGAGACTTTTAACCAGCCAAATACTCTGCAAAATTCTTAGCAATCTACTGTGAGGGGCTCCTCCCGTGTCTGAGGAGTCGTAATCCAACTTTAACATGCCATCAAAGGAGGACACTAGGCTGATTGATTCTGTGAACCAAACTATGTCAATCGGTGGTACTTGACTGACTTGTTACTGCTATACTCCACTATCATCATGATCCATGTTCCTTCTTCAGACGAAACATCGACTTGATCCAGACAGAAAAGGTCCTTCCCTTTTTAGCGATCCTCACCTCACTTTCCCTTCTTGGAAATTCTTCACTATCCTCACCGCTCATAAGTTCTTGATATAAGTCAAGCCTTTGCCCATTGTCAAGCAGTGTCGCCACATCGCCCTCCTGTTCACCGCTGCGGCCCTGTGTAGTCTGAGTAATCTCGCCGGCCTCGCGCGTAAAGTCGACGTTGCGTGTCTCAGCGCTGGGGTCACTCATGTATACACTAGTTGCAGTAGCAACTTGACAAGATTGCGACTGACGCGGCAAAGAAATTGAGCCTATCTTAGGTCTTCTGTGTTGCGAGGGAGGCACCGTATCTAAGTCAGCTCCATCTACCATGTTTCGAGCGCTGACTGAGGGCTCAAGCGGTAACTGACACTCTGTATGTGTTTTCGAAACAGCTGATCCAGGCTTGTGATGCAGACTCGACTGTTCCTCATCACCGGTAGGGAGGTCTACTGATCGACAGCTGATTTCGCGAATATGCTGATCTTCACCTTGGTAGTCCCGTTTGAGCACCCAAATTGGGTCCATCGGTCTGGCTGGCACGTCTTCCAGTTTGAACCCTGGCCGGAATGCTGGGTGTATATTCTGCAATATCTTCTCAACCCATTCTGCGTGCAGCAAATCGTACTGCTTGCTCAGTCGATCAAGCCCTACGTAGGAAGCACCGTAGTCGAGGCGTTTGTATTGGCTGTCGAATTGAACGCCTTCGTTTTGAAGCATTCTCTTGAGAACCTTGACTTTTGGCCATAGCGTATCGTCTAGTGCCATGTCTTCGCTACCGTTGAAGAACTTGGCCCATAGCTTGTCATACATGGAGCCTAAACAGATCATTTGTTGTAATTCTACGTCTAAATCCGGCTTACCGTAGGCCATTATCTCACCTCGCGGGCTGAATGAGCATCCTAACTCTTGCAGGCGGCCGCGAAAGTGAAGTAATCTACTGAGGCTATCCAGCGTACAGGCCTGCTCATATTCGTGTGAAGGTGCGGATCTGATGGTCATTTCGTTTGGGTCATCGTAAAGAAACAGCGTATTGCGGCATGCCGAGCGTGAGATTTCTGTCTCATCTTCTCGATGCAAGTATGAATCGATCAGTGAGCTCCGATTAGAAGCAGCGCATTGTAATTGTTCGTCCACAACGAAAGTTTGTAGACATTCCGTGCGCACAGTGTCGCGCCCATTAGTCAAAGTTCTAGGTAGCAAATGCAGTGGTATCGGTGGAAGGGGCTCATCTGGTGGTGGAGAAAGCTGCCCCAACGAACGCAGGCGATGTAGTGTTCGGGCTTTTGAGATTCCGATATTGTCCTCTGAACGCACCCGATAAAGGTGATGTCTCGGCCTGTCGACTTCAGGAACTGGTAAAGGGCTCTGATGCGGCATACTGATGACGAACATCCAGCCTTAGCCGACTCACTGATCCTTTGGATTAGCTCTTTGAATTAGCTCAATTCGATGATTGAGTTGATTGAGAACGACAACTTGCGTCAGGAAGAGCTACTTGACTCAAGGTCCACTGCTATTGAGTGCATTGATAAGGTGAAAGGGAGCGATGTAGATCAGTAAGCGACCGAGGCTGCTGAAGCAGGAATATATTTTTCACTGTTCGCTCCGCCCTCACTTATACAAATTATCCCCTGACTACCGACTTTCAGATCAAGTTTCCAACATAGAGCGATACTGATAATGGTGCACGCGAACCCCCAGATCGACACGAATATGCCAAAGCGCTTCCGAGTCCGTCGTCGACGTGAACCCTTACCATCACAGTACTATGACTTGTGCACTGTACCTAAATTACGAGTTCGTGTTCGAGACAGATCAACTCCAAAATCTAATCAAGTCGACACAGCCACTAGCTCCTCAGAACTTGAGGTGAGCCGAGAAATCATGCCAGAATTTGCCTCGCGCGAAACTGACCTCGATTCTCCCTCAAATCCACAACATCTGAGCATCATGACCACCTCACGAAGCCTTGGTTCAGGTGAAATGACAGTTGCACAACTGCGAGAGAAATTCGAGCAGTTGGCTGGTCAAGCTTACAGCCAGCTTGATAGGACAGTCGAGCGAGGTGGAATTCATCGACGAAACAAACCCATCATATCGCTTCCTGTACCTATCAAGCGCAGTGTCGCTGGGAAACTTGCTGCGGATAGTTACGACGAGTCATCTACGACTACGCCTACGCCCATGCCTACGCCCATACTCACTTCGTGGGTTGCATCGATTCGTAACAAATCGGGTCCACCACTCACGACCAGAACTTCTGCTCACTTGAATGATCAAGGGTCCCTCCTTCCAGGGAAGTACACTGACGGTCGTCTGTCTGAGAACGAAGACTCGGGCGACTTACACTCATCTCTTGGAAAAGCGCTGGGGAACCAAATTTTACCAGGTCATGAAAACGGCATCAGCGCCATCGACTTTGCGCATGTTCGTCAAGGGATAAATCGCGGACAACGCCAGAGCTCAATAGCACTACTCGAAGGAAGGTCAATGCGCTCTCATCTGCGGTCTCGTGAACGCGTCACATCGCACCACAAATCGATATCTCAGGACTCGGTTCAAAGCTTGATCGACCTTGGCAACTATCAAACAGAAGCTTCATCGAGCACCGGTCCAGAAAGTGAGGGATTTGGTGCCGCTATCGTAATTGAAGAAGAGGAGCTGCTGAGGCTGCCTGCTTCGGTGTACGTGCCACCAAATGTGGCTGACAAGACACGGAACACCTGCAAGGGTCCCTTGGTGATGGGGCCTGCTCGAGTGACCGAGGAGCATGGTGGAGAGTCATAATGGAAGCAGCAAAGCTCATTCCTGGTTGCTGCCACAGTGTACGCACCTCCGCCCTGCAATTATGGTAGTAATGTTTCGAACTCTGACAGTGATATTCAAGGGCTGCTCGACTCACGAGATATCGAGTTTGATGATTTTGGTGAGCAACGCCCAGCAGAGCACGAGTTACTGATGTCACCTGCCTCGGTAAATTCACCATCGTACCCCGATGAGGGCTATTTGCCGATGTGATCTGTCTCGGTGCCTACACCATTGTCGTGCCCTAGCAAGAAGGTGGATCTGCCGCGGGTAGACAAGATAAAGGCCACCAGAGCGAGCCGCGGTCTCTAATAGCGGAAAATACATCCGATGTAGGGCAGGTTCCCAGGCGGCGCAACTTCGTTATCGTCTACTACGAAGGAGCTCGTTTCTTTTGAGCGATCGTCTGTAAACATCATAGAAACCTATGTTAGCTACAAGTACTGTAGAACACAGCTAGAAATTAATCCTTATAAAAAAAAATATAGAGAGTAGTATGCCCTCTATTGCTGCAAAAAAGGATTATTTAATTAAGTAGTAGAATAGCAAGCTGTAGCCAACATACAGTTCTGTTATTCTCCAGAATGATCGCTCAGGAGAGACGAGCTCCTTCGTACTTGGGCGTACCGCTAGAATCATGGCAGCGTCGAAATGCGAGAGTGCAAGTTGCCTGGATATCAGTTCGCCAACAGTCTATCGTTGCCTAGTGTGCGGAAGCGATGATGAAAGGTCCTCCAGGGTTGCATTGTGCGGCTCTTACCCATGTCCACAACGGCAATCCCAGTGTTGAGCGCAGGTTAGAGATTGCTGGTCAAGAAAGATAATGTTTCAATCGTAATGGAATATTATTGTTATACAAGATCGTGATTATATCATGCTTTTCCGTCCTCACTAAAGTCCGGTCGTGGCTTATTTCCTCGCACTGTTCCATGCGTCCTTGATAGACTGAGCCGCAGCCTGGCCGAATCCAGTGAAGTGAGCACCGTAGCGGTCCTATGTGATGTTAGATTAAAGCAACAGCAACGTTTCATGGCTTATGTACCTGCTCAGATCCTGTTGTGCCCTTCTGCGCAGCCAGGAACTTGGCCCTCTCACGACCATCGTGACCCAGCCAGTGGTAGTTGGCCTTGTCAGTGTTGCCTCCCGAGCCGATGATGCTCAGGGCTGCTGCTCTAACGGGGTCGAAAAGCTGTCCGCCGAAGTGAGCGCCGTAACGGTCCTGCTCAGCACCGCTGCCTGAGGCGTGCAAAGCCTTGTTGGCATATGACTTTGCCTGGTCGTAGCCAGACTGTGCCTCCGCCTTCGCCTTGTTGTAACCGTGTTGGGCTTCGTTCTTGGCTGCATTGTATCCTGACTGACCAATACCCAGGTGCTGGCCGTAGCGGTCCTGTTCCGCGCCACTTCCCCGGGCGTGGGCGTTGATCTCCTGGATTCCCTCGCGGATCTTCTCTCCAGCCTGATGTCCAATCTGGGAAAAGTGTTCGCCATAGCGGTCCTGCTCAGCGCCTGAGCGAGCCGATGTGGTGACATCGGGGTTGATGGGGTGTGTCTGGAGGACACTCTTCTCGTCGCTGCTGAACCAACCCATGATGATGTGTGGTGTGTGATGTGTGTAAAGATGAATTGGAGATGCAGAAGTGATTTCTAGAGTAATTGAGTACGCAGGAGACTTGCAATGTTGTGATGAGGTTTGAGCCGGAGCTTAGCTGTTAGGTTATGAGGAGCTCCTGCCGCTGGTGACGTCAGACTCGCTTAACCCTTGCTTCGAACAATCTCGTCATGAAAGGGTCACTGGGCCGGCGAACTTGAAATCAAGAAAGACGTTGTTCGGAAAGACTGCTTCGAGAGTGCAAAATGTGTGCATATATCACCTCGTGTCGAGCATATAACTCGTTTGCGCTACTCCTGCCTCTCACGACCGCTACGTCCTCACCATGCTAGCACTATTCGCACTCTATCTCGATTTGTGCATATGTAAGCCTCTTCCCTGTCAAATACACAATGCATTGCTGCTTCCGTGAGACATTACTATACTTTTCTCCAGTCTTTGTCCATATCATGTGCCGGCGGGGCATCAGCACTGCTTCTTCATCACGATGACCTCATGCTTGGCGGACCCACAACCCACAGCTCTTGCACGTGTTGTTGAACCGCACTAAGGGCAAATGTATACATGTCTTACCTCGGTACTCTACAAAGAGATCCGTCACCGGGCTCGTTGCTTTGCTCTCACATCAATTTGGTCGAGGACGAGGAACCAGGATCACTTAAGCGGCAAGTTAGATTGCTATCGTTTGATGGGCGCTCTTTCCATGTCACCTCTGATCAGCTGATGTCTACTGGTCAAGTAAAGATTAGCGATCTCGCGACTGTCATCGAAGACCCGTATCTGACAGCCCTACTTCGTTGTCTTCACAGGAAAGGTGTCTAAGGCACGCATGACTTCAGAGCGCCATGCATGAAACGGCTATCTTACTCAATGCACAAGCTGCAAGCTACCTTTGCGTTATTTGGTCCACGGAGCCCAAATCCTAACACATCTCGACTACAAGCACATAGTCACATGTTCAATAGTTACTCTTGGTTTCGAAGTTGGAAGATGTTGAAGTTGCCTTCAATTTGACCTGAGACATAGACACACCTAGGTACTGTACAAAACGCTATGCACGGACGGCTGGCTAGCTTCAGTGTCAGATATAACGACTTCCCTGAGAAGTCCAGATTGTCTCAGCGCTCTCGTACTAGCAACTAGAAGAAGGGTTCCGAAAAGATGTACTGGGCACAACCGCGACAGAAGGCGCCATATCTCGGCTGCTATAAGTACGCCGTTCTGGTCTGCAAGGTCTGTTGTGGGTCTCATGGGGACCAGCGAGCTGATGGGAAATAGCTTTGCTGCTTCGATGAACCTGCGATACCATTGTTATTAGCTGTCACCGACACAGCTTTCGTGAGCTGATGCATGAAATGCAGTTCGAACACGGGGAGCTAAAAGCGAATGCATTCGGTCCGGGTGCAGTCAGACGGGTTGTGTATATCCAGATGGGAGTAGTCAATTGGTGGCTAACGAGATCAGTATCACAAGGACAGAACAGGTCGTCTTGAAGTCTCCGATAGTCTTCCCATACCACGCCGGAATTACTACCAGAGGGTTACCTCGTATCGGAGATTTCTAACTGACACCCACTCGACAATTTCGTTGTTCATGTAATAGCCATTGAAGAAACGTCTCTTGACGAGTTCGACTTTGCCGTGCGAATCGGGAACAGGCTTTGTTGTGCGACTTGCTGCCTCTTGTGACGTCTTGAGAAGACAGCGATCATCCAAGAACTACTGCTGGCTTTGGGCTTCCGAACCCTCAAGAGCTTCAGCTAAATCAACTGACGTAGCTCCGCAATGGTTGATCTTGCGTCTCACTTTCAGATTCAAGAACAAGAGGTAGGATCAAGCTTGCGCAACCTTAGCGCGATACTACCGTGAAGTGCTCTTCTGACGGCTGCACCCGATGTGCCTCACTCAGACCGGCACCTTCAATCAGAGTCCATCTGCTGACCTTCGCTGCGTCTTCGCGGCAGGAATATTGTGCATAAGCATGGGTTGAGCAAGGTGCTTCCCTCTTTGCACAGCGTCCACAACTGCAGCTAAGCTCAACAACATCTGTCCCGTAAACCGGGGTTAAGACCGGTTGATGTTGTCAACCATCCGTAGTCAGCTCCGAAGAACAGAGCTCAACTACGCTTCTGCGCGGTGTGATCATCAAGCATCGGTAGGAATTTCGGTCCTTCCATGGTGATGTCAAAGCTGCAGCTGCGTCCTAGTTGACCCCGCAACAAGGAACGCCGGTATACGTTGTGTATGGATCACGTTGTGGATAGTACCTGACGATCTGACAAGCATCCTGCTGTCGCCTCCGGATGTGACTCCGCTACAGCTGCACTTGCGGCTTATAATTTTGTGGGGTCGCTGAAGCTTCAAGCTTTTGTGGGTACCCCGCAACTTGGTCGTGATACCTTTGTGCGAGTATGGAAGCTTAAATAGAGAGCATGTAGTCGTGTACAAGATTTACCAAGCACCGGAGGTTGACAAGCTAAGATTCCAGTCTCGTTTGCCACAATGAGGTGCATCCATGTCGCTACTTTGGGGGCTGGACTCACTGGGTTTGCACTTAGTTTGTATACGGCAATATCTATCAACTTTGGAGTTAACTCACTCGACTAAAGGCCAAAGTCTGGCACCATCAGGCACGGAGCGAGTCATACCAACTCTTCCACCTCAGATCAATGCTCTGCCAAGTCTGACCCCAACTATATACGATGATAGTGCGCCAGACTCTCAAGTATGTCCAGGCTACAAAGCATCTAATGTGGCCGAGAATGACCACGGGTTCACCGCCGATCTGACTATCGCCGGTGCGAATTGTCAAGCTTTCGGAAACGATATCGCGGACCTGATTCTCGAGGTGTCATATCAAGCCAAAGAACGTCTCAACGTTCGCATTTACCCAAGAGACATCGCACCAGAGAACAGCACACAGTATATTCTACGTGCTGACTTGGTGGATCAACCAGAGTGGGATGGGAAAACCGATGCTGCATGTAGCGACCTTAGCTTTGAGTGGAGCAATGACCCCAGCTTTCAATTCAAAGTCTCACGCACCAGCACCGGAGAAGAGCTATTCTCTACTTACGGCCATGTCATTGTCTATGAGGACCAATTCATCGAACTTGTTACGAAAATGGTTGATGTAAGCAGCCTTCCCTCAGATTTGAGAGAGAGAGCTGATCAGGTGGGCAGGACTACAATGTGTATGGTCTCGCAGAGAATGTTCATGACTTCCGCTTGGGCACGAACCATACACAGACATTCTATGCTGTAGATGCGGGTAACTCTGTTGACCGCAATGTATATGGCGTGATTCCATTCTACCAGGAGACTCGCTATGGTCAAAATGGATCCGAAACTACTGCGCATGGCGTGTATGCTCGCAATGGTACGTCTTGTAAGAGCTATCCGGAATGTAACATATTGACTCCCTCCAGCCCATGGCCAGGAATGGCTTTTACGTGCTAACACAATCGCCTACCGTACTCTCGGTGGCAGCTTTGATCTCTACTTCCTTAGTGGCCAAAAAGAGGATGGGAGCTCGAGCGCTCTGACGACCATCTCTCAGTTCCAGGTCGGCTGTATTGGCACGCCAGCTCTGCAGGTCAGTTGATCAGCAGTAAGCCCTCCCAACATCGCTGACACTTACAAGATGTACTGAACCTTCGGTTACCACCAAGCTCGTTGGGCCTACGAGAACATCTCCGTTGTTCAAGGCGTGGTCGATGGCTATCGCGAGGCTAATGTTCCCCTCGAGTGCTTCTGGAACGATCTCGACATTTATGATCTGTACCGCGACTTCACCAACAATGAAGTCACGTACCCCCTTCCAGAATTCACGCATTTTATCGACAGTCTGCATGCCAATGGTCAGTACTACGTCCCAATCATCGACAGCAACATCTACGTGTCGAATCCCGACAACGCAAGTGATGAGTATGGACCGTTCGAGCGAGGCGCGTCACTGCAGACTTTCATCCGAGACCCTACGACAGGAGACTACTATTATGGCAACAACTGGCCTGGATTCAGTGTGTGGGCTGACTGGCTTATACCTACTTCTCAGGCATGGTGGACCAACGAGATCATCACATGGCATAAGGGGACTCCGTTCGATGGCATTTGGATTGATTTAAGCGAGGCTGCATCGTTTTGTGCGGGATCATGCGGTAATGGTCGCCTTACCGATAACCCTGTACATCCACCTTTCCTCCTGCCTGGCGACCCGCTCACATTTGACTTCAACTATCCGGAAGGCTTCAACATCACCAATGCGACCGAGGCTGCTTCTGCGGCAGCAGCATCAGCCTCACAGTCATCAGCACCTTCCGCGTCTCCAATCCTGCCAGCAGCCACTACTACTACGCAAGGAAGGACCAAGCCTACACCTGGCGTACGCAACCTCAACTATCCACCCTATGTGATCAACAATGTCCAGTCCGGCCATGCGCTTGGCAAGAGCTCAATCGCACCCAATGCAACACATAACGATCAGTATAACACGACCGAGTACGAGATGCACAATCTGTTCGGACTTCAAATCTCAAATGCAACCTACTACGCCCTACTAGACTTGTTTCCAGGACGAAGGCCGTTCACTGTTGGACGTAGCGTCTTCGCGGGTAGCGGTAAGACCACCAGCCACTGGGGTGGCGACAACACCAGTACCTGGGGCAGCATGTTCCTGTCAATCTCGCAAGCCTTCACAATGATGATGTCAGGAATTCCCATGTTCGGCGCTGATACCTGTGGATTCGCCCGCAACACAGACTTCCAACTTTGCTCTCGCTGGATGGAGCTAAGTGCGTTCTTCCCGTTCTATCGCAACCACAACGTCAAGGCGACGATTGGCCAGGAAGCGTACCGCTGGTCATCTGTCGCTGAGGCTTCTCGCCGTGCCATGGCTGTGCGCTACAGCCTCCTGGGATACATGTACACCCTTTTCTATCATGCTCACACCAAAGGCGAGACTGTCATGCGTGCACTTGCTTGGGAGTTCCCTAATGACGAGTCTTTGCGTGAGACTTACAGCCAGTTCCTGCTGGGCCCTTTCATACTCGTCACTCCTGTGTTGGTACCCAACGTCGAAACTGTCCAGGGCGTGTTTCCAGGTATCAGTGAGGACGAACGCTGGTACGATTGGTACACTCTTGCTGAAGTTGATGCCCAGCCTGGAGAAAACGTTACGCTGCAAGCACCGCTTGAGCATATCAATGTGCACGTAAGGGGCGGAGCTGTGCTCGTTTTACAGGAGCCTAGGTTGACCACAGCCGAGACGAGGAAGACGCCCTACAGCCTTCTAGTCGCTCTTGACGGCAACAGCGCTGCAAGTGGTGATCTTTATCTCGATGATGGCGAGAGTTTGCATCCGAATTCGACTCGACTGGTTCAGGTCAGTACCCGACCTTGCTCGAGATACCTGCAAATTGACATGATGTGTAGTTTTCGTACAGCAACCACCGTCTCTCGTTTACTTCCGAAGGTGACTTCCACAGCGCTCCAGCATTGAGCAGTGTCACCGTTGCTGGGCTACACGAGCAGCCAAAACACGTTTCACTCAAGGCTGGCGGCAGGGAATGTGATTTGAACGATCTCGCAACGTCCTTTGATGCCGGTGTGCTCAAGATATCGGGCTTGGACAAGTACACAAACGGTGGTGCTTTTGAGAACGACTTTGAGCTGAACCTACGTTGAATTTACTACCACACGCACCACACCGTTCTCTGGATGAGGCGTGTATCAAAATGATGGTTTTTCGTAGTCCATTGTGTTCTTCAGTATTCAGAAGACGCGAAATACAACCGTGCTTCAAGGACATCCACTCGTTCTGTGTGGTTCATAACTCTGGGGAGTACTGATCAAATAGTGCACACATAAGGAACAACGGACTTCAGCACTATGTAGAGCCCCGTAAGTGAATATCAGAGGAGTAGATACTCCACAGTACGGATTTCCAGAGGGATCGTGAATCGTTAAGACGCTAGAGCTGCATGAGTACCATGTTGGACATGCCAAGAGTGGAGTCGCTTGGCTCCCGTTCGCGGTCCACACCTTTGATGTCAGTCTACTCGGATATCAGCGCAATCTAATCACCTTTCAGAATGACAGCCGATGCTACAGTGTATCAGAAAGTTAAAAGTAGTCAAGTGCTTGTGGTATTGAGTTGCGTTTTTATGCGCATATCGAAGAAAGGTATCGAACGCCCGTTAGTCTGTCTTGCATCGTATTCCATCATAACCCTTATTTTCCTCTCTCATCGTGCTGTTTCAGCATCCTTTTGAAGAGCCTTACGAACTGCGAATTACTTCAGATTGCACAGATCTACAAGAAGAAAGCGCCAACGGCACCCAAAGCAATAGCAAGGACACCCTGCTGGCTAGTGCCAATCGGCGCAGCGGCACCAGTGGCCTGGACAGGCGCCGAGCTCGAAGCGCCAGAAGCACCAGAGGCAGCGGTAGCTCGCGAAGTGGTGAGGGTCTGAGCAGGCAGGGTAGTAGGCTCGGCGACGCCAGACGGGCAGTGCCAGTGGTCGTCGTGAGGCTCGCAGGTGGAAGCAGTGAGGGCGTGGTCGTGGTCGTCATCGTCGTGGCTGTGAGACACAGATGCAGACGCAGCGGGGCCAGATGTGATGCTTCCAGCGACTGTGGTTGTGGCGGCAGCGGCTGAAGGAGCGAAAGTAGGCTCAGCTACGCCGGACGGGCAGTGCCTGGTTGGTGTCAGTGGCTTGACTACGCCTGTTCAGCCGAATAGCTCTTACCAGTGGTCATCGTGAGGCTCGCATACACCGCTGGCGGTAGCGGAGACAGTGTCGACAGAGGCCTCAGCAGCAGGGGCAGTGGTGGGCTCAGCAACACCAGCAGGGCAGTGCCTGATTCAAGTCAATTGGGTGCCGGGTTTGTTCATGGAGATGACCTACCAGTGGTCGTCGTGAGGTTCACAACCTACACCTGTGGCAGTGTATGTATTCTGGGCAGTGACAGCCGCAGCAAAGGCGAGAACGACAGTGGAAACCCTCATTCTGATTCGTGATATATCTAGGTTTTGTCGACGAGGTTGTTTCAAGGTGTGCAACGAAGGACAGTACCGCTTGAATGTTACGTGCAATGTGAGAGCAAGAGCTTCGGTATGGTTTATAGGTTTATGTTCGTCTCCACGCGCATGGGGCGGTACTGTGAACTGCTAGGCGGGACCCATAGCCAAGTCCGCGGGAGCCTTGGCGATGGACATTCGGGTGCTCAATCTCTACAAAAACCAACGCAAACAGGCCAATTGACGAGATGGGGCGCAAAGGGCTCACCGTCGTTGGTGGGACTGGCGGGTGTGCCGATGTTGGCGTGGGACAGGATTTTTGGGCGCAAATGTTCGCTCTTGGCATGCATGTGTTGTCGGTGGAGTATTAACGTAAGAGTACTTTGTGGCTGGAGGGTTTTGAAGACGTATAATGAGCAAGAGCGCATAATCGCGGCAAAAAAAACCTCGTTCTGTTGATATAGTAGTCTTGTTGGGGGCGAAGACGTGCGGATAAGAAACAAGAAAGACTAGACAGCTGCGCAAGAATTTTACGCAGCAAACAAAACCTCTGCAAATGGAGCAAGTACGGGCATCGCTTACTCGCTAGGGACTGAGATGGAACAAAGCTAGCGCAGGTACAAGCGGCTGGTCATCTTGTGCTCCCTAAACCGCGTGGAGGAACGTTCCGTCCACCCATGCGAGCGGTCGGTTCCAGCCACCAGGATCGAGTCTGAATGAGTGACCGAGAATAGACCGCAGGATGTTCGAGCTATGACACGTACTTGATGATGGCATTCGGATTCAAGCCCTGCCATCGCAGGAATATCTGGCATCGTGACTCTTGGTCTGGATCAGATGACACGCATGTAGGCTAGTTGTTGAACTTTTACCACTCTGTGGATTAACCCTGGAACAGTTCTCTTCAACACAATATAGAGACGAGCTTTGCAATTAATGCCATTGAATTAATGCCGAAAGCTGTGGTCGCTCCGACGATGTACATAGCAAGTTGAATCATGAGCCCATAGGAACAAGACAGAACGCTCAGTGCCAGATTAGCTATTAGCTGGGATTAAAGGCTTCTCTTAACGCTCACTCGTCCAACCTCAACAGACACTCCACAATCCTCACTTTCTTGGTATCCTGCACCTTCCTTGCACGTTCCTCCAAAGTCTGATCCTCATCCTCCGTCTCTTCGCCCTGTGCGTCCCTCACACTCCCCTCGACCTTCCACTCCACAAAACCCCTCACTGGCTTTCCTTCCTGCACCCTCCCCCTTGACCCTCCCCTCACTCCACAAATCCCACATAGCCACATACAGTGTCTCCAATTTTGGAAAATCCATCAATACGCATCCCACCCTCTCGTAATCATCACGTCCAGAGTACGTCACAGCAATCTTCCTCAGCTGCATCAGAAACACGGGTTTGAGCAACGAACTAAGGTCTCGCAGCCGCGCCGTCTCAGTGCTGCCGTTCGGCGCGAAACGAGAGCTTAGAAATACAATATCGAGGGCAAAGTTGATATAGAACCTTTTCGATGAAGCGGCGGTGAAGAAGAAGTGCATGAGGGAGCCACCCTCGTGCGTGATGCTGGCGGTGCGCGTTTCGCGCGAGACGGAGAAGAGGGGTGGCAAATGCGGAACGTAGCGGACACGAGGTGCGTAGGTTGGTGTGGAGTAGGCGTATAGTTCAATGAAGCGTGTGCGTGGTTCTGGCATAGCGTGAGAAAGAATTTGGGCGCGGAGGTTAGCAGGCAGCTCGGGGAAGTGCTGGAATGTGAGAAGTGGTATGCGAGTTTTGTGGACGGAGTCGAGGGCGGACATGACGTGATTGTAGCTTGTATTGAGATGGATTTTTTTGCGACGTCCAGAGTGTGTGAGATTGAATGCACTCGCGAGGCATAAGGATTTTTGATACCATCTCTTTGTGGGCTGGCTAGACGTGGGTGCACGAGGTGAAAGAGACGACACCGCAGACGAAGCAACGTTACCGCCAACAACAGCTCAACCTAGTCCTCGTCCTTCTCTCCTGTCCAGAACAACCAGGCAACAACGATGAGCGTCTTCAATCCCACCGCAGTCCACAGCGCTCCAGCAAGACCAACACCACTGTGCGCCCACAAACCGCCAATACAAGCTCCAAGCAGCAGCAGCAAAGGCGCCCCAATCCTCCGGTTCCTCTCAACGTTGTCTCGAGCGAACAGTTTAGGGTCAGAGAAAAGATCACAGTAGTTGCTAGTCAGGACAACGCTCGTTAACCCACTGAACTGCAACGCGCGTGACGTCACTGCTTGCCCGCTCGACTGAAACGCGACCGAAGCCAAGGGAATAAGGACCTGCCAATGCAGGTCCGCCTTTACCTGGTCGCCGACGGTTACAATGACTGCAGCGACCACGATCAGAAGCAGCTGCGCCGAGTAGCTCGCAATCAGCACCCAACGCTTCCTGGGCGAAAAGTGACGGTGGAAGCGCGCGAAGAGGAATGAGCCCAGACAGAAGGATATAATCGAAGTGAGAGCTTTGATCCATCTGATGCCTTCATGGGGCGCAATGATTCCCAGGCCGAGATAGACCGTATTACCTACAGACTTTATGAGCGCCACTTTACATACGTGTTGGAATATGCTTACTCACCCGTCTGCATGCTTACGAAACTCCCCCATATGAACACGGCCGAGCTATCCAGTAATCCCGTGATGATGTAGCCAAAGAGCAACACAGCGTCCGCCCAATTACGGCTGACGTCTTGCTTCAGATGCCTGCTAAGAGTCGAGGACTCTGAATTTTTCGCGACTCGGCCGAGCAGCGGAGATTCCTCGTCGACGGCGCGCGCAGACATGCCGCGTGATGTATTGTCAGGCATGGTGTTGGAACAAGTGTTAGAGGTCTGGCTGGGGGTGAGGTGCAGGTGCAGGACAGCCAGCGTTTAGATATGTCGCGGGCCGGACGGCGCGAGTCCAGACACTAGCCAGCACTATCTAGCACGAAGTAGTATCGTGCATAGCCAAACAGGTTCTCGCATGCTCCCCCCACTGCTTCGCCGGATGCGCGGTGCCTGCACGGCAGATCTACAGGCACACGTCAGCTTAAGCTTTGCAGCAAGCTTCGCTGGCGTGTCGCCGGTAATTGCAGGATACCGCGGGCAGGCTGGTGTGCACCTTCTCGATGAGGGAGTGCTGCTGGGGATATGCTGCTTTGGTGAGACTTGATACGTGCGGTAT
The DNA here is from genome assembly GCA_016767195.1 of Stagonosporopsis rhizophila. Lineage (NCBI taxonomy): Eukaryota > Fungi > Ascomycota > Dothideomycetes > Pleosporales > Didymellaceae > Stagonosporopsis > Stagonosporopsis rhizophila. Next base: position 330,481 of record CP068509.1, read on the forward strand.
TCATCAATCGAATGCGGGGAAGCTGGCAAATGCGATGGATGCGGACAGCAGACAGCCACAAGAGCCCATGTCATAAAGCTTGTAGTGTCGTCATTGCATGTCAACTCGGAAAAGACGGGATGGCATCTCAGTCATCAACAAGGAGTTTATTGCCGGACTTGCGATCAAAAAGCGAGAGCTTTCCGCCATTGTGCTGTTGCTTTGCAATTGAGTCCAATTGAGCAACCATCATGCATCTGTCGAGCTTCATCGTTGCGCTGGGCGCCTGTAGTGCAGTAGCTGCACCCGTCGATCAACAACCATTGCCGGGTAATGTGCGACACCACGCAGGCCCGCACAAGGTCGTAGATCCATACACGCCTGAGAATCGCAATCCATATGACAAAAAAATTGATGCACAGGGCGACAAGCTGCACCCTTTGCCATGGGTGAGTACGGAGGATGGCGACCCACATAAACACCATATCAGCCCATCACTATGCAGCGACTAACATCACACAGCGAAACGGCGATGGCGCGGACATGCTAGGCCCTCGCAACAGAGACCGCGAGAGGCAGAACCCTGATCTCGTCCGCCCACCCAGCACCGACCACGGCAACATGCCCAACATGCGCTGGTCGTTCGCCGACTCGCATATCCGCATTGAAGAGGGAGGCTGGACACGCCAAACCACCGTCCGCGAGCTGCCCACCAGTAAAGAGCTCGCTGGGGTCAATATGCGCCTGGACGAAGGCGTGATCCGTGAACTGCACTGGCACAAGGAAGCCGAATGGGCCTACGTGCTCGAAGGCAGCGTGCGCATCACCGCTCTCGACACTGAAGGCGGCAGTTTTGTCGACGATCTTGAGAAAGGTGACCTTTGGTACTTCCCTTCTGGCCACCCGCACTCACTCCAAGGCCTTTCCCCCAACGGCACCGAGTTCCTGCTCATTTTCGATGACGGCAATTTCTCTGAAGACTCAACCTTCCTGCTCACCGACTGGGTTGCGCGGACCCCCAAATCCGTGCTGGCCGAGAACTTCCGCGTCGCGCCAGAGGTCTTCCGCACGATTCCTCAGAAGGAGAAGTATATCTTCCAAGGCTCAAATCCGGATAGCATCGACAAGGAGATCCCGAGCAAAAGCCCCGGCTACAAGAAGAGCAAGCTGCAGTTCTCGCACAAGATGCTCGCGCAGGAACCGCTCAACACCACAGGTGGCCAGGTGCGCATCACCGACTCGACCAACTTCCCGCTCTCCAAGACAGTCGCGGCTGCGCATCTTACCATCCAGCCCGGCGCGCTGAGGGAGATGCACTGGCATCGTAAGAGCCCCCCTTCTCCCAAATCACATATCTCTCCTTTTCAACAATTACAATACTAACGCCCCCCCTCCCAGCCAACGCAGACGAATGGTCCTTCTTCATCAAAGGCCGAGCACGCGTAACAATCTTCGCCGCCGAAGGGACCGCACGAACCTTCGACTACCAAGCAGGCGACGTCGGCATCGTGCCACGCAACATGGGCCACTTCATCGAGAACCTGTCCGATGACGAGGAAATCGAGGTGCTTGAGATTTTCCGTGCGGATAAATTCCAGGATTTTAGTTTGTTCCAGTGGATGGGGGAGACGCCGCAGCGGCTGGTGAGGGAGCATTTGTTTAGCCAGGATCCGAAGAGTGCGCAGAAGTTTGAAGATGCGGTGAGGAATGCGGAGAAGGATCCAATTAGGGATACGGTGAGGGAGGGGGAGGAGGTGAAGGAGGAGTTGTAAAGTCTGGAGGGGGTGCCTGGTGTGTGGCAGTGGGAGCCTGAGTTTAGGTCGTCATGGCGGGGTTCTTGGAAGGACGTCGAGCCCAGAGACTTCAGTGCTGCATCGTGAAGTAGTGTATTGATACCATATGATAATGAACACTTACCAAACATTCCTCGTCACCTCATATGTGCTTGAAACATCACTTATGTACTACACAACCAACTCATCAACCTCCGGCATCTGATCCACCCTCCGCCTCCCAATCTCAAACGCCAATACCGTGTGATCCGTAAAATACATCAGCAATCTCCACCTTCGCGAGCCGCACCTTTCTTTCTGGGCATCCTTTTCATCGCTCTCCCCGCTGTATCTGTCTGACCGGTCCAACATGCCCTGCACCGGCCCAGCCGCGACACCAATCAGCCTCGAGCCCTCAATATCCCAAATCTTACTCTTGTCATCGTTCGAAAACGGCAGCACATACTCGAGCTGGAAGCTGTACAGCGGGCGCACACAGGGCTTTTGCGTCGATTTGGTCAGGCTGAAGATGCCGGCGCGGCCATGCGGGGAGGCGACTATGAACACACCTAGTTCTGGAATCTGCGTGGTGAAGCAGTGGCGGTCGTGGGAGCCGGGAATGAAAGGGAAGGGGCTCTGGCGTTTGTCGGGGTGGAGCGGTTGGCGGATTGTGATGATGGGTTCGGCATGGTCGCCGACGTAATCGAGAGGCCGTTGGTAAAGGTGGACGTCTTCTTTTGTTACGATTAGGAATGGTGATGTGATGTGAAGCTATGAATGTGAGCTGGAGGAATCGCGACAGTGAAAACTAGTGGCTTCGTACCTGTCTCGCCAGAGTAAAGGCTGTGATGATCTCGCAATACGCACGAGCAGGCTGGATGGCATTTGCGAATGCCATGTGAGCTTGTGCAGTTGTTGGTATAAAAAGCTCGTCGTCTGAATCGCTATCGTCATAGGCCAGATCTAGGGTAAGAGTTTGATTTGACGGCTGGTACCACTCTCCGAAGGCATTGATAGCGTTGCCTGGTATCGGAGGAGCCGATTGTGCGTCTTCGATTCCAGTTCCTAGTATTTCAGCTATATCAAGAAGTTGCTGGTTGGGCCCCGGGTGTTCGGTAGATGCGTCAGGTCCCATCTCTGATGCTTCCAAATCATCTGACTGTTCATTGCTGCTGGTTTCTGAGGATGAGGATGATGGAATCCCATCCTCGTCCGAGATTGCGGACTCCGTTTCAGATATCTCCATAACGTTTGTGACGCTATTTCCAAGACTCTCGTAGGCAGGAGCCACTATGTGAGGACTCCTGTGCTGGCGTACCGAGAATCGATTCTTGCACTCACTTACATCCTTGATATACGGCAAAGGATGGTCTAGAGGCGGAGTCGAGTCTCGCAGCGACAAATCCTCGTGTGCAGTCTCTGCGTCTAAGAACATAGTACTCCAAATTGCGTGTGGAACAGTGCTGGGCCTCAGACATGCGCAAGCCCCAGGGCGGAGCATCGGTGCCTTGGTAGGATCCTTGGTACTCGCACAGAAGCCGAGCCGAATGGTTCGCACAGGCTTCGCCGGACTGTGCAAGTCCCATATCAGAGTCTCGCCAACAATCGAGCAGCTTGAGAGCCATCGCCCTGTCGGATCGTCACCGCTATTATTGAAGGAGACCGAAGGCACGTTGTGACGGGCTGAGAGGACGATAACGTGATCTTGTCGTCGCGGAGATGGAAAATCGGTCATATTGTCTTCATCAGAATGGTCATCTAGCTCTGAGCCGGATGACAGAGACGTATCGTCTGATTCTTCGTCAGGCTGTGCCAGTGCATAAGCAATAACGGTAACCTTTTCAGTGTTTGCGCTTATAGCAATCATCCGTGCTTCTCTGTGAATGGCCAAGCCCCACGCGCTGGCACCGACGTTGCGGTGCAAGAAGGTTCTAACGGGTTCTCCGATCAGGAATCCATTCTCATCTTCTGGCGCTTCTCTTTGCTTTTCGAACACGCGCTGGATCTCCTCGGTCCGATATCCTATCACATCGCCGTCATCGCAAGTAATTAGAATAATCTCATCTTGACCAAGGTAGTCAACATGAAGCCTTGTAATGGAGTGCGGGTCTTCTGAGTCAATTCCATATCTGAGATTTGGTGATGAGGTGGGCGGATGCAGGACCAGCTCTGATTCGCCTGGAATTGTCTGATCTGGGAATTGAGGCTGATAGACATGAATGGTGTCGTTGCAGGCTACGAAATAGAAGTTGTGGCTCCGGGAGAGTGCGGTCAGGTCACATCTCCACGCCTTGACCCGCGGCCGCTCATGCCGGTCGGGAAACTATTAATGTTAACCTACTGGTTCGCAAGCAAACAGCCAGCCGGTGCGATGCTATTGAAGACCTTGGGCTTACCCTTTTGTGGCCCAGTTGTACGCTTGTTGCTGTACATGAGATATATTTCGACATTATGCACCCACATTGCTGTGGATCTGAAGTGGGTGCAGATATGCTGGTTGTTTGCGAGGACAGCGAGGCTTGGGTGAGGAGTGGAGCGTGACGTCCCTAGCGTAACACAGGTAAACTATAAGCCCGGTGGGCCCTGACCTGGTTAGGTACCCCATACTGGAGCCACGCTCACTTTCAGGACCAGAACATCAACGCAGGATGGGCTTTGGAAATCGGCACGCACATCCGATAGGAACACAGGACACACAAAAGGCAAGCAAAGAAATTAGATTGGCATTTTCAAGCCAGCCATGCATTAAACCGTCTATGGAAGGATAGATGCTGTAGTTCTATGAGGATGGTCAAGCTAGGACGCTGCAGGAGTAAAGCAATGCTTTTACCAGTCGTGAATACATTGCCTTAGATACCGCGTCAGATCTCGGTTTGTGTAATCAATCCCGAGCAGGCGACCAAACGCCATCTAGTGCTTCGCGGTGACCTTGTCGCCGGTGAGCTTCTCAACAGCTTCCTTTGCACTGTGTATTTGTTAGCCGGGTCCAAAATGAAAATGCATAGGTGAAGACGTACACATCGCCAAGAGCAACCATGCAGACTGTTTGCCAGATACCAAGACCGATTCTGGGAGTGACACCGCGGTACAGGCCCTTGAGACCGTTGTTGGAGTAGATGTACCTTGCTGCCGAAGCAACGTTCAGGTTCTTGGGACGGTTGGGGTCGACAGTCTTGGATTGCAGCTCAACGCGGATAACCTCGATGGGCTGGTTCCACGCGCTCAAACCACCACCGAGGGCAGAAGCGGTGATCTTCTCGAGGACGCTCAGTTTCTCGCCGCCCTCCTTGCCGGTCACCCTTCGAATACCGGTCTCAGCAACACGGGACAGACCGAAGCGGGAGCCCCAATTGGTGACTTGGCGCACAGCGACCGCGTTGACACCACGGTTGATGCCGCGGAGACCCTCGGTGCGCCAGATGTGCATGAATGTCTCCATGGTGCCTGGGGGCTTGAGGCCAGAAGCTGCGACCTTGTGCTTTGTGATCTCGACGGTCTTCATGCAGGTGCAGAAACCCATGGTCGCGTAGGCCTGCGCAAGACCACCAGTCATACCGCCCGAGATGCCGGCAACAAAGTCGTTGGCGCCAAACGACTTGGCGTAGTACTCGGCCTCGGAGGCGACGAAGAGGAGAACGGCGCCCTTTGTGGAGGCTTCGATCCAGGCCCACGGGATGAGGCCCTGGTAGACTGTTCACGGGGAAGTGTCAGCGCGCCGACTCAAGCAGCAGCAGCAGCAGCGGCCGCGGCGGCGTGTTGCTACTCACAGCCCTTGACTCCACCACGACCCCAGACGCGGTTAATGGCACCCGTCATGCCCTCAGACCTGTTGGCAGCCATGGTGGTCTTGACGACCTCCAACGGCTGTGTGCGCGGCAATGTCAGCTGCTGCCGTCTTCGCGGTGCGTGTGCGCCGGGGAGCTTATCGTACCTGTCCCAGAGTCGTCACTTCGAACAAGTTGAGTCCGGCGCCGACTGCGTGCACATTAGCTTTTACTGCATCGCCGCGACGGCCTCGACTCACGCAGCAGGTTGCTGAACTTGACCGGCTTCTTCTCGAGCCTGGGCGGCCCGTCTGCCATGGTGGGCACGCCGGTGGGAGGTGTGGAGCTCATCTCTGGGGTAGGCTTATCGCAGGTATCGGCCGGACCAAGGCTGCAGGGTGCTTCGCCGCGCAAGTGAAAGTGTGTGAGTGAGGAGAGAAGGGACGGCCAGCTTGGACAAGATGGATGGGCGGCGCACTGCTCAAGCTCTCAGGCGGTCAGGGTGTAGCGTCGCAGGGCCGGCGCAGTGTCGGGCCAGCTGTTGTGGGTGATCCTGGGCGGACCTCCGAGCGGCTTAAAGTGGTCACGCTTGCGACGAATCAGACGGTGCGCAACTCAAAGTTAACAAAGTCAACTGAACCTTGGACGGGCTTGTCGTGTGCGGCTCTTGTGTGCTTAGTCTGCAGCGCACGCCTTGTCTGCTGATCGCAGGGCTGGAGCACGCCGTCATTTCTGCCTGTGTACACGGCCGTGGACCAGGCGCTGGCCCTGCTGTCCTGTCTCCATGCTGCTTTGTGAGGAGCTGTCCGGAGAGAGACGCTGGGCCCTCACGTACCTCGGAACCCGAAAGGCTCAACAATCCCTCCCGCGGGAGCGCATCGGGCCCAACACGCCAACAATGTAATGTTACCACCCTTAAGCACTGTCACGCTGCTGGCCCATGTGTTTTGTTGATGCTACGTGCATCGACTATCATGACGGCAGCGATCGATACTGACAAACGCCCTGTTGTTTGTACACTGCACTGCACTGCACTTGCACACGTCGTCCTCAGTCGCCGCGGCATTGAAAAAAAAATGACAATCGAACGTTAACAAGTGGTATTGTAGCAAGTCGTGTACTAAAAAGCTATACTGAAGCAGAGACATCCAAGGCTGTGTGATGCTTGCAAAGACACCCGAATGCACCTGATCCTTATCCCTACACCCCCCAATCTAGATAGTACACAGGCGTCTCTTTGACATGTCAAAAAACTCCTCATATCGCTCCTTAACGGTCGCGCACATCATGACAGTATATTTACAACTTGGCGCCGACCAGCTTGGCGTAAGCCTCGGTGGAGAAGGACTTGGGGCGCTCAATGGGTGCACCGACGGCGCGGTCGATGATGAGCTGGGGAAGCACACCAAGGGCACGCGATACACCAAAGAGAACAGTGTAGTAGTTCTGCTCGGTGAGGCCGTAGTACTGGAGGAGGACACCCGAGTGGGCGTCGACGTTGGGGTAGGGGTTCTTGGTCTTGCCGTGCTCGGTGAGGACGCCGGGGGCGATCTTGTAGACCTGGCTGACGAGCTTGAACATGGGGTCGTCGGGCAAGTGCTTCTGGGCAAACTCGCGCTGGGAGACGTAACGGGGGTCAGTCTTGCGGAGAACGGCGTGGCCGTAGCCGGGAACAACCTGGCCGGCCTTGAGGGTGGACCAGAGGTAGTCCTTGATGGCCTGGTCGCTGAGGTCGTTGCCAATGGCCTTCTTCATCTTCTGAAGCCAGACGAGGACCTCCTGGTTAGCCAGACCGTGGAGAGGACCAGCAAGACCGTTGAGACCAGCGGCCAAGGAGAGGTAGGGCGAGGAGAGAGCAGAGCCGACCAGGTGGGTGGTGTGGGCCGAGACGTTGCCACCCTCGTGGTCAGTGTGGATGGTCAGGTACAGACGCATGAGCTCGACAAAGTCCTTGTTCTCGGCGAAACCAAGCTGGTTGGCCAGGTTGTACGAGTAGTCCTTGTCCTTCTGGACAGGGGCGACCTTGCCGTCCTTGTAGATGTTGCGGAAGATCTTGGCAGCAATGGTGGGGAGCCTGGCAATGAGGTTCATCGAGTCCTCAAAGGTGTGCTCCCAGTACTGGGACTTGTGCATGCCCTTGGCGTAGGCCTTGGCAAACTCGGACTCGTGCTCGAGAGCAGTGACGGCGAGCGAGAACTGGGCCATGGGGTGGAGGTCGCTGGGGCAGCGGTCGATGAGCTCCTCGACGAACTTGGGGACGTCGGAGCGGGCAGCCCACTCGGCCGACAGATCGCGGACCTGCTGCTCAGAGGGGACCTCGCCGGTGAGGAGGAGCCAGAAGAGACCCTCGGGGAGGGGCTCCTGGCCGCCGGGGGCCTTGGGGAGAAGCTCCTGGCACTCGGGGATGGTCTTGCCGCGGAAACGGATACCCTCCTCGGAGTCGAGGACGGAGCCCTGCATACTGTCAGCCTCGTGTCACTCTGCGGATAAGAGCGTTGCGCGCGTACCTCCCAGACGAGCGACTTGATGCCGCGGGCACCACCGTAGACCTGGTCGAGGGTGACCTCGCCGATGACCTTGTTGCCGTGCTCCCTGTGATGCAATGTCAATGGCTGCTGATGCGGCGGCGCGCAGAGGCCGGGGCGGCGCTGGCAACGTACTTGCGGAGCTTCTTGATCTTCTCAATCTCGCCGGGCAGCTTGGCGGCAAAGGTCTCCTTCAAAGACTGCAATTGGCCGTGTTAGCGATGCATCTAGCAAGTGCAGCAGGCAGTGGGCGCGGCGCATACCTGGGTCTTGCTGGAGTAGGCGCGGGCGCCAGTAAAGGCAGCGGACCGCATGGGGGCGGCGGCGCGGAGAGCGCTCTGGCTCAGACGGAGTGCGGAGGCCATTGTTGATGATGGGGTGTGGAGGGATGGGCTCACGTCAAGATGGCGGAGGATGCGGGCTTTAAAGAGCTGCGAAAATGTCGGTGGAGTCTCAAGCTCATCAATCAAACCGTCCGAGCCGCGCTAAACCACGAACGAACAGTGCTGCGGGCGTCCGGTCGGCAGTCCCTCGTGCGAAGGGAGCCGGGCAGATGATGCCATTACACAGTACTTCTTGAACTCCTCGGACTCTTGTCTGCATTCCATTGAATCTTCTTGGTGCACACATATTGTCGTGGAACTTCGTCTTGGTGCTGTTCAGCATCTGCCACCTGCACAGCTGGACTCAACGGTGCTACGTAATGCTCGATACTGTGCCCAACAATCTTGACTTGGGGCCGTCTCGCACACCACCCTGCAGCAACCTGCAGGCATCTCCTGTGGGTAAGAATCCCATCTGTTGCGACCGCATCCAGCTGTTCTTCCGGCACGAACGAGCCCCCGCGCCCCAATGGGTACCGTGGTGGTGGTGGCTGTTGCGGACCTGAGCTCAATGCTTCGACTGCAAGCGCTGGCTGTACATGTAGATGTGAAGCCATGGACAGCTTTTCAATTGATTGCTGCGCCCATACACAGTACAAAATAATGGCCTTGCCGATGCCGAGTTCACTAACCATTCCATGTGTTGTCGGGACGGCCAAGTTGGGCCATTAGTGGTGTGCCAAGTGCAGAGCTCTTTGCTTCCGAGTCTCTAGCCTGTTCCCCAGCGGGTCGGTCGCGGGTGAAACTCGCTGCATACGTCACGTGGGGTGGCTAGCGCGGCTTCTTCAAACTCGGCACGGTCATCCATCCTTCCAAATACGCCTGCGCGCTTGACATGACTTAGACCGGCAACCGCGCCTGCATCTCTTACTGCTTCCCTAATATTCTGGAGACAGCTGCGACTGTCTTCCTGGCGCGTGAAAAAACCGCGTACACAGCTTTGGCGCTACTCTCACTGCTCTCACTGCTCTCACCTCACTGTCGCGTAGAAGCATAGTGCCAGCGGATTTCTCTCAGCTCGGCCCATTCACTGCGTGCGCGCACCGGAGTCCTGAAACAGTTGCTCTCTATTGCGCTTTGTTCGATCAACTGAATCTTTGTACAACCTAGGCTGTTCTACAGAGCACTTGACCCGCAGTATCGAGTACAGTTTGCGTGCTTTGCCATCTCGGTGCGCTCACCTGCTCGCACCCGGCGCGCACAAGGATTTTCTTTTCTCGTGTCAGTCTGATACACTAAACATAAGCATGGCAGCCATGGATGAATTGGAGACGCTGTTGCAGTCTCTCCAAACTTTGAAGGCACCGGGCGTAACTCCCACCAAGGTCAAGGCCATCACCGCGATTTGCGTAGAGAACATTCAGGTATGCTGGCTGTAGTGTCCCTTGGGCGCACATCGCCATTCCTTTCGCTCGTGCCTTTACTAAGTCCTTATCCTCACCTCTAGTCCGACTCGACCATTATCCAGAAGATCCTCCAGCAGCTGCAGAACAGCCCCGCCACACATAAGCTCGGTGTGCTATACGTTGTAGACTCCGTCACCCGCCAATGGGTGGAGAAGGCAAAGGCGGCTGGACAACAAGTGTCTCGCAATGCTGCTCCCGGCACATATGCCGCGGGAGTGCAGCGGATGACAGATGTACTGCCCGCTGTGATGAACGACCTCGTTCAACATGCACCTGATGCACAGAAGGAGAAGATCTCAAAGCTTTTAGACATCTGGCAACGTGGACAGACGTTCCCTCTAGACATGCTCGCCGCCTTCAAGCAGCAGGTGAAGGGCAATCAGCAACGTACGTATGCCGCCTCTTCGTCCTTGACCATTCCTGCCTGACAGCCCCCTGCACAGATGTTCAAGTAGCGCCACGTAGTCCGCCAAAGGGTAACAGCTCGGCGCCAGCTCCCCACACTCAGACTAATGCGCAGCACATAGCCGCTCCCGTACCCCCTCCATCATTTCCACAAAGCCCCCAGGATCCTAGTGCTTTGTTCGCAGCCATCTCTGGCTTCGTACAACCAAATGGACAGACTAACGCAGCTCCGCCTGCCCCTCCATTTCTTCAGAATATGGTGCCACCACCTCCCCCTCCAGGCTTCGTGCCTCCGCCGCCTCCGGCAGCAAGTGTTCCGCCTGCCATGCCACCGCCTCCGCCTGCTGGAATGAACGATCTGGCCAACCAGATATTGCAAGCTATGAGTGCAGGATCCATTGCCCCGGATCAAGCCATACAGGTACTGAACGCTCTAGCAGTAGCACAGAATGGAGCAACTTTGCCGCCTTCGCTGTCCGCAATGGCACCTCAGGCACAATCCCTAGCGCAAGCCGCAGCACAAAATGGTAGTTTACAGCCACGTTTCGAGCAGAACGACTTGAAAATGCGAGACCGCAGCAGGTCGCCTGACTATCAACGTCGTGTATCCCCTAGTCGTAGATCACCTCCCAACCGTCGAGAAAGCCCTGTTTATGGTGCATACGATCCTAGCGCTGTTGTTGATGGTAACGCGTCGAATCGCTCTGATCGCAACGACCGTGGTCGTGGTCGTGGTAAGGCCCGAGGCGGTCGCAATGACCGTACTGAGTATCGCCAACGTACACCACCGGGACAAAGGCGACAGCCGAGCCCACCTAAGAATGCATATGGTCAGTCTCGCTATATCGAATGGGATCAAAGCCTGCCACGCGACAATATCAGGGTATTGAGTCGCACACTGTTCGTAGGCGGCGCAGGCGGCACGGAAGGTGAGATCCGGGCCATTTTTAGCCGGTTCGGTAGGGTTCAGACATGCATTGTGAACCAGGACAAGCGACATGCGTTTGTCAAGATGTTGACCCGCCCTGATGCTGTCGCTGCAAAGGAGGGCATGGACAGTCTGCAGGACCCAGCGGCGCAGTCCAAGGCTCGTCAGGTAACTCACTTCCCAACCACTTATGCATGTGTGGTTCGACTGCTGACACGAACAGACACGCTGGGGAGTTGGCTTTGGCCCACGAGACTGCAGCGACTACAGCACCGGAATCAGTGTGATACCAATTTCACGACTTACCGATGCTGACCGCAAGTGGGCTTTGACAGCAGAGTACGGTGGCACAGGCGGCAGACCGCTCGAGGGTGGCATGGTGCTTGAAGAGCCAGATATTGAGATTGGAGCAGGGGTTTCATCGAAAGGTATGTTGTCGACCCAGGACGTGGTTGATACGAAGGTCAGGCTGACGCCCTTTAGCGATTAGCAGACGTGTACCGACGGATGGAGGACGTGGCGGCCGCGGTGGCTTCGGTGGCCGCGGCGGAGCGGACAACGGGCCCAAAGTTCGCAAGCAAGAGCAACGTCCCGCTCATGATCCTCGCCATGTCTCTCCACGTGGGGAGCAGGGTGTTGCAGTGCCTCCCGCAGTCCCCGGCTTTGGGTTCCAGCTGCCTGGTTTCCAAGCTCGATGAGCTCAGTAGGGGTAATGAGTAACGATGCCGAGATTGAAATCCTTGATGATCTTTGTGGTCGCATACACAGCATAACTGCTTTGACAGCGGGTCAAAAAGCTGTGTCAGAGACAGGCCGGCCAACAGCATGGTAACGGATAATTCCCTTGTGCTTATTTGCATAGCACGGCGTCATGGAGCCGTTCCAGCATTTCCGAGGAAAATATTTGCATAGTTGACAGCTTCGGCTTCTTTCCAGATCAGGCGTGCGCTGTAGCTGTACAAGTATAAAAGTCGACGATTGCCCCACGACAGGTAGTTTGTCGTTGACGGGGTCCGACGAGTCTAATGGAAACGAGCATGAATATCATTCATTACCATTTTGAGTATTTTGCATTGTTTTGTGAGTGGCGCATAATCTATGTTCTATCTACGGTGCGTCTCGACAAGGCGACACGGAATGGATGCGGGGACAAGGCTTAGTTATCGTCCCATGTCAGGTTGAACCTCCCCGGTGCGTTTTGGTATTCATTGAGGTTCTGCATGACGTCCTCGGCACTCAGGGCCTCCTTGATGATGCCAGCGTTGGTGGCGCCCACAAAGCCACTGGTGACGGCGTTCTTGACCCAGTCAATCAGGCCCGTCCAGTAGTTGTCCACATTGTAGACAATGACGGGCATGCTGTGGATGCCCAGCTGGTTCCAGGTGGTGATCTCCATGAGCTCCTCAAACGTGCCATAGCCGCCGCTCAGGGCCACAAAGCCACCGCCGGCGCCGCCCTCGATGACCTCGCGCGCCATCATCTGCTTGCGGGTGTGCATGTCCTTGACGACGGTGGTGCGGCCGTAGACGGACTCGTCGATGATGTGCGAGGTGGGGTCTGCCGGGTCGTGGTTCTGCTCGAACTTGACCAGAGGCGCGGGGATGATGCCGTGCACTGCGCCGGGCCCAGACAGCGACACCAGAGTCCGCGCTACCTGGCCCATGAGGCCGACGGTGCCGCCGCCGTAGACGAGCTTGGTGCCGCTGGCGTGCAGGGCCTCGGCGAGGGCGCGCGCGGCTTCCATGTGAACGGGGGAGCTGCCCTCGGACGCGCCGCAGCTGGGGGGGAGTTAGCTTCAGGGTGGGAGGGGCCGCTCCAGGCAGGGCACATACAAGACGCAGACTACGGGGGCTTTGGCGAGCGAGGTGCCATTGGCAGTGCTGTTGGGGGTGAGTGTGGCGGCCATGTCTTTGCCGGTCGGTGTGAGCAGTGGCTGCGGTGGAAGGGACAGTGTGTGTAATAGTCGTTGCGGTGCGGTGACGAGAGAGGGCAGCCCTTGCGGCGTAGTGGCAGTCACACAGTGTCTCTGCTACGCGAGGAGGCGTGGATGGTGTGTTGCGAGGAGACAGCAGCAATGTCTGCGTACTATATGTGCGTGTCGTAGAGTCACCGCTCTCCGCGCCATGTTGGCGTTTTGTGGCCTCTGTAACCTGGGACTCATCGACACGGCGTCCAGCAGCAGTCCACTTCGTCACCTGCGGCCGGCCGCGGGCCTCGTTGGCTGGACCCTGCCGCGCCAGCAGCGAGCTTCGAGCTTAGCTGGAGAATTGTGGGGACCTTGGCGCGGGCGCAATGCTCCGCGCGCCGACAGAGTCCAGCGTCGGGGAGGATTTGGATTTGGAGACACTGTTGCCTCTGGCCCCATCGCCGTTGCCATTGTGCCTGCATCCGTCCGAGTCGCGTCCGACTCCTTGCACACGCAGCCATGTCTGAAGTACAGCCTGCACAGCCCGCACAGGGCCAGGAGGCCGGGCAAAGTGTAAGCATACCCCCCTCCTTCTCCCCCAGCCAGCGACTCCCCAGCCAGCTGCCAGCGACCAGCGACCAGCGACCAGCGACCAGCGACCAGCAACCAGCAACCCCTCAGCCTGCGGCCCAGCTAACATGGTGGCCTCCAGTTCCTCAAGACGGCCGCGCAGAGCATTGGCATGTTCCTGCTCATCCAGGGCGGCATGAAGTACTTCCTCAAGGCCCCCGCCCCCGCCGTGCAGCCTGGCCAGCCGCACCAAGCCGCCCCGGCCAGCGCTGGTGGTGTCGCCGTCTCCATCCCCGCCTGGGAGAACCGTCCGCACCAGCTCAGCGACGGCGCAGAGTACAGCCGTGTGCCCTGGAACATTGCCCCCATGTGGCAGACCGGCGACGAGCTCGACATCTCCATGTACATCTCGCCCTCGGTCGCCATGCCCGCCCTCAAGTCCGTCTCCAAGGACTCGCTGCTGATTGACGAGAAGAAGTTTGTCCTTGGCGACTACAAGCAGCATCGCGAGATCCACATTGAATTTGCCGTGCCCACCGAGGTCCAGCACAATGCCTCCCTGCTCGCCCACTTCTACGTAGCCAAGAGTGGCGCCGTGCTTGATCCTACACAGCCCGGCTACGATCCGTCCAAGGCCTACCACTTCATCCGTCCCTTGACGCAGTACCAGCCCAAGAAGAAGATCTCCAAGACTAGGAACCTGCTCAGCGACATGCCGGACAAGGATGTCGTCGAGACGGAAGACGAGAAGAAGGCGGGCAGGGTCATTGGCAACTACTACCACCCCAACTTCACCATCTCCATGATTCCCGACTCGGGCGTCCTCAGTTACCCACAGATGCAGCCGGGTCCCAGAAAATACGTCCAGCTCGAAGCCACGGGCCAGCGTGATGCCACTGGCCAGCATGGTTGGTACTACCCGATCCTCTACACCAACACCTTTTGGCAGCTCAAGAAGCACATGATCGAGCTCAACGACACCGTCAAGACTCTGCCGCTACATGTCAATCTCAACAACCTCGCCAACTGGAAGTTCAACCTGTACGCCTCGGTGGACGAGAACCTGCGCTCCCAAGCCGCGGCCGCGGCTTCTGGCCAATCGACTCCTGGCGGCGGTGATGGCTCGGAAATGGAAATGTTCAAGGAAATCCTCATCGACAGCAACTCGTACCTTCTCGCCATTACGGCTGTCGTCTCCGTCTTCCACATGATCTTCGAGATGCTTGCGTTTAAAAACGACGTCCAGCACTGGCGCAAGAAGAAGGACAATGTCGGTACCTCGGTCCGCACCATTGTCGCCAACGTCTTCATGCAGACCGTCATCTTCCTATATCTTTTGGACAACAACGAGAACACGTCCTGGATGATCTTGTTCGGTCAAGGTATGGGCATTGCCATTGAAGCCTGGAAAATCACAAAGACTGCCAACATCCGTATCCGCCCAACAGCTCCTGGCTCTCTCATCCCATACACTATTGTGCTGGAAGACAAGCACGTTGCCTCGGAAATCGAGAAGAAGACCGAGGAGTACGATCAGATCGCCTTCAAATACCTCTACATGGTCGCTGTGCCGCTCCTCGTTGCATACGCCATCTACTCGCTCATGTACGACACGCACAAGAGCTGGTACTCCTTCATCATTACAACTCTTGTCGGCTCCGTCTACGCTTACGGCTTCCTAATGATGGTGCCCAGCTTGTATATCAACTACCGTCTCCAGTCCGTCGCACACATGCCTGGCCGTGCCATGACATACAAGTTCCTCAACACCTTCATCGACGACCTGTTCGCCTTCACCATCAAAATGCCCACGCTGCACCGCCTCGCCACCCTACGCGACGATGTCATCTTCTTCGTTTATCTCTTCCAGACCTGGAAGTACAAGGTCGATTACACCCGTATCAATGAGTTCGGACAGGGCGGTGATGACGAGGAGGTCGAGGAGAAGGATGCGAATAGGCCTCTCCAGGCACATCCGGATGGTGACAAGAGCCCCAAGACCCCAAAAGCGGCTGAGCAGGCTGAGCAGAAGGAGACGGCCAAAGCTACTAGCACGCAGAAGCAGAGCGCGAAGAGGAGGAAGTGAATGGTTGATGAAGGTGTGGTCTTGATCCAGACTGTATAATCTGGTACTGTACAATATAGGGGCTTTGAAGTAGAAAGGCTTGCGCTGTTGTGAGATAGCAAGGACATGCAAGACAAAAAGATCGCAATTTGTGATTAGGTCTCCAATTCTTGTTCACCCTTCAACTTTTTAGCAAAGCGGATGCCGCCACTAACAACACTGTAAAGGCTGTACACTAAAACTCCGTAGACGTCTTCCCTTGTTACCCATATGAGACACGCTAGCCGTAATTTTTGACGATTCATATTCGCACTCAAGCCTCATCTTCACCTCTCTGGACTCCCCCTAGTGTCTCTACCCAGCTCCTCAACGCACCAGCCGTCTCCTCCGGCGCCTCCTCAGGCACAAAATGACCCACCCTATTTCCCACCGGACACTCGGTGATCAGATGCTCCCCTTCGCTCCAAGGCCGTCCCCACACCTCGACAATCGGCCTCGTCGCCCTCTTCGTCAAAAATCCCGCACTATACACCAACAGCAGCGGCACTGCAATCGCTCTTCCCTCTCTCACCGCCCTCTCCTCAAACTCCACATCCACCGTCGCCCCCGCCTCGTAATCCCGCGTCGTCGCCTCCACCACACTGGCCCTTGAGAAGAACTCCTCATACACAGCCCCCGCATACCCGCTTTCCATTCTCTCCTTTGCTGCGCTATTGCTCCCGGCCCACCTCCCTATCATCTCCCTCGCCCACCGTCCCCCGCCATACGCTATAATCATCGGCACCGCGATCCCAGGATTGGCGAGGAAACTCCAGTGGAAGAACCCCGTTGCCGCGGCTGCGGAGCCGCCAATGCCCCACTGTGAGGCCGTGGGTACAATGTCAAGGAGTGCGAGGCCAGTGATGGTGAAAACCTGGATGGGCGATCGCGGGGACGAGAGATGCAGATGGTGTGCTACCCGTGCGCCGCGGTCGTGGCCAACCAGCACAATCGGCTGGGCATTTGTGGTGTCGTTTGGGAAAGGAGGTGGGAGTAGTTCGCGCAGCGCGGCGAGAATGGAGTTGCCTACGCTCACTTTGTCGTGTGCCGAGGGAGGTGCACTGTTTCCGTAGCCGGGGAGGTCGGGGATGAAAAATGGGTGCGCAGGCAGGAGTGGGATGAGGTGCCGCCAGAGGTAGGCGCTGTTTGGGTAGCCGTGGAGGAGGACGATGATTGGGGTGTTGGTGTCGGCACGGTCGAGGTCTTTGCGGTAGCTTACCACGCCGGCGCTGGATGTGGTTTTGGAGAAGCCAAGGGTCATGAAAGTTTGGTCTTGGATGTGCGCCATGACGTTTGCATTGGTATATCCAAAAGTTACAATGAAGGTTGCTATGGGTGTGACTGGAGGTGTTTTTGGTTTTGACTTATAGTATCTCACCTGTGCAGCACGCCGTAGCGCATTTGTCAGCCTGCTGACATGATGTATTCGCGATGAGGGACCTTAGGCCTGCACCAATAGCACCTGAAATATGCCTTGGACTATTCTCGGAACCATAAACCCCTTTCTGACCATCTCTGCTTTCTCAGGTGTCGCACTTTTTGCGCCAGAATGGGTGAAATATCTACTTGTTTTTCGACAACCACTGTCACGGATCGATAATCCCATAGCTCTGACAAAAGCCAGGGTCAAATAGAGGGCGAAACAGAAGCAGAATACTAATAGCATCTCGAGTTGTCGACATGTGAGGTTTCGGTATACGAGATCCAATCCATAACTGAGCTCGATATGGGAGAATGAGGGACACATATCGCAGCCCTATATATTGATAGATAAATGTGGTCATATGAATGCTACTAAAAGGGAGAAAGTATTTCTAATGTATCTCATCAGCAAAATTTAGTCTATCGGTATCACTACTTGTCGTTGGCCATCGGCGTAAACACAAACAACTCCTCATCCAACGACCCGTTCAACGCAATCACGACCTTTTCGTAGACCGTGTAAAGGATGCTACTACTGAACGCCAATCTGCACACTCGCGATGTACTTCCACACCACAGCCCCCGGAAGCCCGTTTGTTGCACCACTCCTCTAAACGCTGCGACCGTGCCATCGCCCCTGATACTCTGCACCCACGTCTTGACTGTATCGAACGGCTGCGTCACATACACTGTAACCGCACCTGCCAGGGCTCCCGTCACAAATACCGTTATCCCATTCTGCGGTACATCCCACCGGCGCGACAGCTCTCTTAACATATTGTAGCTACCCATCTTGACACCCTGCGTACTACTCTGCTTAAGTACAGTCGGTACCAGACCACGGTATAAGCTGCGAATGCTCTGCGTGCCTAAAGCAGGGTTGTGACCACGCACACGCCCGCGATGCGGCCAACTACTCACTCGTGCCCGGTCGATAAGCAGCGTCTTCACCCGCTCCGTTGGAGTGACAGCAAGAACGCTCTCTACAAGCCCCGCCAGCGAACCAGCAAGGACGCCTCTCCCTGGCGTAAGCACACCTTTCTCATCTACAAGCCCGGCGCGGAAGTAACTGAACGATGCAAACCGTACCGACGCTTTGAACGCTGTACCAAGCACCAGCGTCGAGCAGCCTGTGTACATTGCCAAGATACCTTCGTGCCTAGTGATATGGAAGAGCACGGAGAACGGGTTGTGACGCTGGTGCATGAGCGGCTGGAGTTGCACACAGGTTTTGGCGTATTCGAAGGGGTAGGTTGCGAGGGCTTCCACGCCTCCGGCTATGGCGCTTGAGACGAGGAGGATGGATGTTGAGGTCTTCTTCTCTGTTTGGACGGGTGGCTTGGAATCCTGCAGAGTTTGCACAACATGAGGTATCTTGCTAAAGTGGGTTGGGGCATCGTTGAGTGTAGTCATGTTGGCGGTCATGATGTGATGAAGGAGAGAGATTGATTGTATCGGACATGTACTTGATTGGAAGTCTTCTGCATAGATTAGTTGGTCTTCGATGGACAGACATAAAGGGATTCGAAAGCTTCTATATATTATGTTCACAATCTTGCCCCCATCTCACATGCTCGGTTTTGTATCAGTTTTGTCACTACACACAGATGTACTGGTGCTTGCCGGAAAATGCTTGTGACTCCCACATGTCAGCTCCTCGTCATCCATGACAGTGGCAGTTGCGGATCCGCCTTGCGCCATACGGCCAGGACCGGAGTTGCAAGATTTCACAATCAAGTCCCGCGGGAAGTCGAGAGACCATGATGATACAACTTACATCATGTTAGATGAGCCTCAGAGTGACATTGTCTTGCTCACAGCCATCAACACGAGTTGATAGTCTGGTAACGCGCCGCTTTGCTTCGGAGGAGGTTGGAGTTGAAAGTCCTACGGAGCACCGCCGAGAGTTTCAAGCGCCGCGGGAACTCGAGCCGAGTGGCTCGAACCAATGTATTCTATACCTTGCGTTTCAACGGTGACTTGTGATTGCGATGTTCAACAGCAGTGGGTCTGTGCTGTGCTGTGTCTCATCGAAACCTGAGATGAGGTTAGAGTTGCGAAGCGCGCTCCCGCGGCAGCGCAGGCATGGATCGTGCACGGGCGTTTTCGGGAGTCCCGGGATTGATGCTCTGGCCCTTTCCTACAAACTTCCCGCTCTCCTCTTCCCGCGGCAGCATACGACCATCCCCAAGATCCTCTTGCTCTGTTGCAACTATCTCAATACCCAAGTCGCGGTTGTCAGATCACCCGTGTCTATTTAATGGAAGGCAATGGAAATGCTACACTAAATGGCAACGATGCTCCCGCTGTGGGACGCGTGCGGAAGCGCGCACCTGAAGCGTGCACCTTCTGTCGTCGACGAAAGGCGCGTCGCTGTTTGTTCATCACAAGAACCATCACTGACTGACTGTATCAGATCAAGTGTAGCACTGAACGCCCAACATGTGCCAATTGCAAAACCCATGGCATGACTTGCAGCTATGAACCTATCGATGATGCTGTGCGTGCGCGGAGCGCTCGCCCAAGCAAGGTTGCGCGGAGAGAAGTCGCAAATGAGCAGCCTGCGACCGTACCGGCTCTCAGAGCGAAATCCGTTTCCGATGACAACTTGACCCGCTCGAATTTGGATTCTGCCAGTCGAGCAAACAGTGTGTCCCGTATTGTAGTCTCTTCAAATGGCATGCCCAGCTATCACGGCCGCACAAGTACACTGTTCGAGGAGAGCTACCATGACCGATCGACCCCAGAGGCCAACACCAGAATGCCTGAGGAGTGGGTCGAGAAGGGGCTGATCGCAGAGGCAGCTTGTCAACGACAGCTCGAAGATGTTAACTTCCGTCTTGGCAAACTCGATTTTGATGGCGTAGAGCCAGAGCTAGGGCAGCACCTGTTGTCTCTCCATTGGAACCGACAGCATCACTCATTTCTCATGACTTATCGGCCTGCGTTCATGCGCGATATGGCATGCAAAGGCCCAAACTTCTCTAAGCTGCTGCTGAACGCCATCTTCTTCAGCGCGTCCAAGTTTAGTCCTCGCCGCGAGCTTCGACGCGATGCAGATGATGTACGTACTGCTGGCTGGCAATTTCGTGAACGCGTGCGAGGCCTGTTGGGCGGTGCCTTAGACAAGAGCGACATCACGACCATCCAGGCATTGCTGATTATGTGCAACTCCCTATTCGCACTTGGAGATGAGCGTAGCGCTGCGTGGCTGTATGCTGGCCTGGCATTTCGTATGATCGTTGATCTGGGCATTCACGTTGACAAGGCAGGACTGACAACCCATCGCAAGTTCTCTGACGAGGACCTTGAGATTCGGAGACGTGTGTTCTGGGCTGCTTTCGGTAGGTGGTTTTCCATCTTGCAGAGTGCCCAATACTGATCCTGCGTACAGTGGTTGACAAAATCCAGAGTCTGTATCAAGGCCGACCAGTCACACTCAAGGAGGCTGACACCTTGGTCCCCATAAAGTTTCTGGATACTTATGAGGAGCTCGAGCATTGGACGCCCCTTGCCTATCAGACGCAGTCCGACGTAGCATATGCGGGATCGCCCGCATACAGCATTTCAACCTTCAAGCACTTGTGTAAGCTATCACTTGTGTTGAGCGACATTCTCAGTACCATCTATACAGAGCGTAGTTCAGACAAGAGCTCAGCCGAACTGTCCACCAAACTAGAAAGTATCCATGCGACGCTCCAAGCTTGGTATCGAGAGCTACCGGCCCATTTGGCTGATCTAGGGCACTTGCCTACCACTCCTCCTCCACACGTGCTGAGTTTACTGTAAGTACCTCAATCTGATTTCCTGGAATATCGGCTTACTCAACAGCGCCATGTACCATGTACTGGTAATCCTCCTGCACCATCCATTTGTTGCAGATGGGCATCTTTATAGCACGTCACGCAGCATATCTGTCAACTCATTGAAGTGTTGCGCTACAGCGGCGAATGACATTGTACATCTTATGAGGGTCTTCGACAAGGCTTTTAGCGTACGAAGGGCTCCATACCTTATATCCTACGCAACATACGTTGCTGCAACCATACACGTGCGCATTGCCGCCAAACGTGGCCCAGGTTCTGATGCCCATAGCAGCCTTGCCGCGTGTCTCGCAGTCTTCCGCGAGAACCAGGAGACCAACCCAGCTGTTCGACGCGCTAACGCTCTTGTCCAGAATCTCATGAAGAGACTTGGGGTCCGAATGCATAGTATTGATGAGTGCCGCATTCATAAAAGCACTGATAGTAACAGCCAACGCCAGTCTCCAGAAACATTCTCGAACGCAACAACGAGTCGCGGCCCAAGCCTACAAGGGCTGGACCTCGACGGTATTATACAGAGCTTTGTCCGTGAGCAGGAGAGCGCGCAAATGACCCAAGTTGGTACGCCAGATCAGTCCGCATTGAACACACCAACGCTCATGGCGCCGCCACGAGCTCATGCAATTACCGGCAGCATGCTCGATGCTGGCGTTGCCGATGTCAATTCGCTAAACTATGACTATAACGGGCAATGGTTGAGTCAAGGCCAACATCAGCTGTACGGCGATGTTTCAGTGCCGGTGGACGACCTTTACTACGGGTTCAATAGTGCAGCGCTGGACAGCGTCCCGATCACCCCTTTTCTCGAGTGGAATACCATGTAATGATGATTTCAGTTCTCGACCGCACGAAGATATAGGTCAGACAAACTTGGGAACACAAAACTTAATACGGTGTATGCCGACGGCCAGCAAGGACCGAGCCAATTGCGATGCGTTGCTGAAGCGAGCCAAGATTTCCGCAGCAAATAGCAATGAAATGCGCTCGCTCACCACCGAGGCTTAATGAGCAATAATTCTGGACTTGGATTGCTTAAATCTACCCAGACTTGTGGTAACCGGATTTGGCGGGGCAGATGTTGAAGCCAAGACTCTAGGAAGCGGAGACAAAGGAGGAACAAGGGACCCCGCTCTCCCCTAAAACAGCTCAGCCCAACATCCCGTGCCAAGCTCAAGCACCGCCAACGTCTTCATACGTGCTTCATCAGCCGCAGCTGAGCTTCGGCGTTCGTTACTGTCCTGATGATTGGATATATGGACATAAATCGTCAAAGCAGCAAGCATCAGTCTCCGTCAGTCTCGAAATTAATCTCCAAAGCCAAAGAAGCCAAACAATGGAAATGAACAAGTCAATTTTTATAAAGTCATAATTACTAACAAGTACCACGAGTCGAGCCCAATCAGGGCCCACGACTCAAGAAGCTTACTGTGTCAACAAGCTACACCTCCTAAGCAGGTATATACGGAAGTAAAAACCTCGAATTTCTACCGCCATCAGAACCATACAAGTACAAGCCCAATAAGCCCGAGGAAAATGCCGTGGTCAGATTCGATCGCGTGCCGGCTCGCGGAGCCACTGAACTGAGCAGGCCTACTTGAAGTCGCCGACGGTATAACGTCGTTGCCCGTAGTGGCAGCGCCATCTGTGGGAGCTGCGCCGTCTGTGGGAGTCGCCCTGGAGACAGCACTATCTGGACCGCTAGCGACTGCGCTACCAGAGACAGTTCCGCTTGCAGCATTACCACTCGAGGGAACGACGGGTGCTGCAGATGCATCTGATCCTGCTGATAGACTTCTGAGACGTAGTGAGCAACAATCAGATCAACTACAGACGAATCAACTTACTGGGTTCTCTGTTCAGGTACTGGTACAGGTGAAGCCTGAGAAGCTCCTGGAGCCTTCGACGACGCGGCCGGTCCCTGTGCCTGCGAGGCTTGAGGTGCTCCTGTGGCTCCAGGACTCGACTGCGGCGCAACCACCACTGGAGTAGGCTTCGTACCCCCCACCCTTGTTTCTTTTTCTGGAGCCCCTGGCGGGGCACTTGAGGCAATGATAGGAGAGCTTTTACCATATCCTGACGACCAAGCAGGATCAGGCCGAAGAGCCGGAGCGTCCTCAAGGTCGCTTGGTGGTGCAACCCCTATTATCGAAGAGGTGGTGGATTGCTCTTGTGCGCCAGGAATGATGTCATCCCTCTTTGGAGTAGTTGAGTATGGTGGAGCTGTGACTCTGGGTGGTTCAACAATCACAGTGGGAACACCAGGCACCCGGATCGCAGAGTCAGTCACCTCTTCAGGTGGTAATGGGGTCTCCACAGGTGATAGAGTTGATGAGATAGCAGTTACTGAGATCGGATCTTGAGGTTGGGCGATGGATGTTGGAGGTGTTCCAAGATCGGCCTCGGCGATTGAGGTGCTGGGATCAGCGTTTTGAGCTACAGCACTCAACGGCAAAACAAGCACAAGCGCCAACAACATCTTGGAGTATGCTGGACGTCGGTGCATGTTGGAAGGAGAAGATGTTTGGAAATCGATGTATCAGTTCACACCTGTGCGTGAAAGTGATGTTGAAGTCAGTTATCACGTTCCGGAAAAGCTCTTCACATATACTTATACCACTCTCGGGGTTTGCGGTTGGGATGCCCAGCCTGAGCTTCAGCTATGGTACTTTTACAGGACCAAATGGCAACCCGGGGACGACTGCAAGTGTTTCGATACTAGTGTGGCATCATAGCAGTGCCTTCGCTAGTCAAGCGTCAAAGCCCATAGCCACAGGGGTCAAAACATGTCCCCAGCCTCAATACAAGGCTGAGCTAAGCTATTCGCGGAGCCATATGAAAGCGATTTAGAAGCTCTACCATCTTGGCGCGCTCCAGACATGCGCCTTTTCCCAGGAACTTGCCGAGTGGATGCCAAGGTATTTGCGCAAAGCATTACGCTAACTAGGATCAGACACATCAGGCGAAGTCGCTTCTCTTGACCCAATGCAAGCACAGATGGTTCCAAACAAGCTCTTGGACACGAGATTCGAACATATTCAGCTGGATCATTGCAATTCTGGACGGAATTTCGCAGGTCCGAGCAGAGACTTAGTCTCACACAAGGAGTGATGGCCATAGACTGACGTTCAAAACTGCGCCATGAGCTGAATCCTCATCCATAACACTTGGTATCAATTAAGCTGCTGAAAGATAGGCCACCGCAGCGGGAAACTTCTCGAACAAAACTTCACATTATGAGCAAGGCAACAAAGGTTCCTAGTCCGCTTGCGATTCAGAATACTGGACGTTGGCTAGGGAATGATGGCTCATGGTCCACGTGAGTTCTTCCTTCTTGCTCACGTACTGTGCAGATGTCCACACAAAAAGCTTTACGAGCGTTACTTGCGCCAAAGAAGTCTTCACGACTACACTCTCAGTATAAGTACTAAAGAAACAAGGTTCTTCGTACACGCGGGCACCCCTCCCCAGCAGTTCCATGTCTTGCCGTCATTCGACGGTCAAACGATCTACCTGCCTATCGACGAAGACTGCATGCCAACCGGTTTCAATGTATCCAACTGTGGAGCATCGAGGGGTGTAGAGGTATTTAACTCTAAGGCCGGCATCGGATTTCAGAAGAACGCCTCGTCTTCTTGGGATGAGATAGGAATTTACAAAGTCCGCATGGGTGCTAGGTATGGCCTTGCTGGAAACGCCTACTTCGGATATGACACTGTTGGTCCATCAACAAGTCGCAGTGTTGACGTGCCCACTCTTGAGAAGCAAGCCGTCGCCTCCTTTGCCACGCCGGACTACTGGCAAGGTCGACTTGGATTGTCAATGTACTCGATGAACTTCACTGATTCCGACCGACCGCACTCATTCCTCAGCCGCCTAAAGGAAGAGGGTCACATACCGAGCTTGTCCTTTGGCTACCAAGCCGGTGCGCCCTATAGACAGACAGGAGTCACCGGTAGTCTGGTCCTCGGTGGCTACGATAGATCTAGGAGGTCAGAGAACACGTTACTCTTGTCATCCACGCAAGACCTACTCGTTGGCGTTCAGAGTATATCTAGCAGACTGGCCAATGGCACAACCACGATCCTGCTTGAGAGCGGTGTAGTAGCGGTTATCGACTCCAATGTTCCTGAGCTATGGCTCCCACCCTCAGTCTGCGACAACTTTGCCTCGGCGTTCGGACTTACATACCACCCGGAGTCAGACCGTTATATACAGACAGATGCTACACGGCAGCTCCTGCAAGATCAAGACTCTATACTGACATTGACACTCGGGCTGTCGGTCTCTGGAGGTCAAACGATCAGGATTGAGATGCCTCTTCCCGCATTTGATCACCAAGCATCGTACCCGATCTTCGCCTCCCCTACCAACTATTTTCCTTTACGAAGGGCCGCCAATGATACCCAGATCACGCTTGGCCGAGCGTTCCTTCAAGAGGTTTACATTAGCGCCGACTGGGAAAGAGATACATTCAACATCAGCCAAGCTGTGTTCAGCGCGGCAATGTCCAAGCCCGATCTAGTGACGATCGAACCGATGAAAGACGACACCCTGATCCTAACATCCGGAGGGTCAAAGAAGCTATCGTCGGGACTTCTTGGTGGCATCATTGGCGGAGCAGTAGCCCTCCTACTCCTTCTGGCTGGGCTAGGATGGTGGTGTTGTCGCCGCAGGCGCAAGGCAAAGCGACAGCTGCAAGTCATGGAGACTACGGCGCAACACGTTGACAACAAACCTGAGTATTCGTATTTCGCGCCCGACGTCACGGAGAAGTCGCATGCTCTTGTGCAGACTAATGCAGAGCTTGAAGGCAGAGTGGTGGGGGAGCTACCTGGGACGTATGAGCCGGGTTGTATGCCTGAGATGAGGAAAGAAGCGTACAGTAGTAACAGGACGGGTGCTGCGGAACTTGATTGTACAGAGGCAGTATACGAACTACCTTCTCAAAGTATAGAGAGGTAATATTGTGCAGATAGAATGGTTCCTAATATTCAATTCTAGTGTAAATTTGACTATAGCCTACACGTATGCACATATTTTGAAAATTATAGTATAATTATACCTTGATGTAGTTCCGCAGAGATGTTTCTGCCGGCAAGCGAGAGACTAGAGACAATAGTTGCGCTGCACAGTTAGCTGGTCGATGCAACTATGTTCGAGAAGACAAACTTTGCAGCAAACGCACATACTCCTTGTTTCTCTGCTTAGATCTCAAGTTAATATAGGTCTGCAGCTACTTAACTAGAAGTACTAGAGATAGAGAAGTAGTACAGCAGTAAAATAAACAAGTAGTAATAATTTAGAGACTAAATTTCTATTACTTCTCTACTTTTAATTAGAGTTTAATTATATATATAAATAGTTAATATACTTACTATATATAATATTAGCATTAATACTAGAGTATTACTAAGTAATTTTATAGATGTTTAAAAAAAAAAGTTTTAAACTAATATTAAAAAACTACTATTATAGAAGAATTAAATTTATATCTACTAAACTAGAAATAAAAGGAAATTAAAGTAAAGAATATATATATTATATAATTAGATAGCATATAAATAAAGTATATAATTTTTTTTTAAATTAAAGTTTTAATAGAAAAGATTTAATTAAAGTATATAGTCTAATTTTATAAAATATAGCTTACTATTTACTTATAGAATAATACTACTTAAGAAAAATCTATAATTAATTTACACTAAAGAAATTTTAGAGTTTACTATTTAAGCTACTATTTAAGATAATAATAAAAGATAATAATAAAAGATAATACTTTATTAGTATAGTCTATAATAATTTTAATTCTACTAACTACTAATAATATAGTAGAGCTTTTTTATAATAGAATTTTAAGCCTAACTTAAAGAATCTATATAAGCTTAAAAAGAATATACTAGCTTAATATATACTTAATCTTAATAAATAAGTATTGCAGCTAATAAGGCCTATATTATTGCACTAGAGCAGAGTTCGAATATGTGTACATTTTTGCCCTATTCTAGCGCGACATTTATAAGCCTAGGCCGCTGAAACTGTGCAGCCAACAGCTAGATGCCGGGTGGATTTCTGAGTAGGTGGGTGACCACAACCAAGCCAGAGCTGCGAGCCAGAGCTGGGGCTGTGGCACGCTACTAGCGACCTTAATCAGGACCTTCGTACAATAACAACGTAGGCAGAAGCAGAGGCAGGCAGGAACTTAGCACGTAGGCAACTGCGATAGCAGCTTACTAAGAAGCTATTGCTTAGTAAGCTAGAGGGGGAGGAGGTGTTGCAGCTAATAAGGCCTATATTATTGCACTAGGGTAGAGTTTAAATATATATATATTTTTGCTCTATTCTAGCGTAATAATAAGTTATAGATATAACTATACTATAAATAAATATTTTCTACTTAGTAGTATAAGTATTAGAGCTATTCTAGTTAAACTTAGTATATATATTAGAAAACAAATAACCTATATATAAAATATACCTTAGAGATAATAAGTATTATTTAAGAAAAGTAGTTAACTCTACTAAGCTATCTCTATTCTATTAATTTTATAATAAAGTAAGTACTATTAGCTATAGTAATAGTAGCTATAGTATAGGTTCTAGCTAAAAATCTATCTACTAAATATAGCAGTAAGTATATTAGAAAGAACTAAGTAAATTACTTAAAGTTTAATGCTAGATATTAAATATAAAGAAAGCTTATTAGTTATCTTAAACTTAATATATATATATTAATATATAATAATTACTTATAAATAGGAATTGTAATTGCAAAGCAAGCTAGCAAAATAATAGAAAAGAAATAGAAATATTAGAACTTAATAGCTTCTATTATAGAGTAATAGTAGTATATAATTTACAATCTATTATTAAGATTAAGATTAACTTATATTTAAGTATTTTCTTTATATATACTTATATTTTACTAAGCAATATTTATTATAAGTTAAAGATATAAAGATATAGAAGCTAAGTAAAACTATTATTATACTTAAAAAATAGTAATACTACTTAAAAGTATTAATCTAGATATTATATATAAAGATATTACTCTTATAGAACTATATATATATATTTCTAAACCTATCTATTTCTAGTCTATTTCTATATACTTTTCTTAACTATTAATTTATATTATTTAAGCTAGGCTTTTAATTAATACTAAGTAGTATATACTAGTTAATTATTTATATAAATTATTTAATTTTAAAAGTATTTAGTATATTAAATACTAGTTTTAATTTAAGTATATCTAGTAGTATAGTATAAAGATTAAAGAATAAAAGAAGGTGTTTTATTATATACTTTACTTTATAAAAACTAAATTAACTTAATACTAAGTACTTTATACTAGTAAAGCTATATAGAGAACTTTTATAGTATATTATACTAGTACTATAGCTATATATAGTTCTATACTAGACTTACTTAAGGTTATATCTATATATATTCTTAATTATAAAGTATTATACTTTTAGAAGTAATTAGCCTAAAGCTATAGGTTTTACACTATTTTTCTTCTATATTTTTAATATATTTCTATTTATATTATTACTTATATTAATAGGCTCTATCTTAGTATATTATAGCTTTAGTATTCTTAAATATAACTTTAAACCTTATTTTATATTGCTTAAATTAAGGTATTATTAAATACTTTCTACTAGTAAATCTATAGAAACTACTTATATAGTATATTTAATAGTTTATAAAGTTAAACTATAGTTATATCTAGTAGAATAGTATAGTAATAGTAGAGTATATATATATAGACATCTTTAGCTACAAAGCTTATTAACTTTAGTATTACTTAGCCTAGTACTATAATAATTAAGTTTTTTTATTTTATTAGCTTTTATTTATATTTCTAAATAGTATTTTACTAATATAAATAGATTTTATCTTAGTATAGTTAGAGAGAAGTATTCTTAGATATAACTTTAAACCTTAGCTTATAGTAGTTAAGTTAGAGACTTACTAAGCACTATATACTAATAAAACTATATTACTTATTTTTATACTATATTTAGTAATTTATAAATATTTAATTATAGTTATAGTAGTATTAAGAGTTAAAGTAGCCTTCTAATAAGTATGCATTTATCCTATACTATAGAAGTAGAAAGATAGAGAATAGTAGCTATTCTCTGCTTATATAAGAAGAAAAAGAGGTTTACTAAGCCTTGCTTAGTATATTATGCAGGTTAGCTCTACACTTAGTCTTATACACTAGCATAGTCTTATATACTAGGGCTTAGCCTATAATAATACTCTTCTTCTAACCTTTACTTATAGGCTATATACATAGCTAGCTTTAGTATAGTAGTATAAGGCTGTAGCCTTATATTATTTGTAAATAGTATTATACTAGTCTAGGTTTATATATAATAGGAAATTTATTTACTTCTAAAGTTATATAAAGTAGCTTTTACTTTAACCTTATATATTAGGCTAGTTAGCTACTACTACCTTATTAATGTAAGGCTAGTATAGATCTAAGCTCTAGAGCAGTATATAACCTCTCTAGTCTCTTACTTCTACTATCTTCTTTTCTACCTAATAGTTAACTGCTAGTTTCTTAACTTACTTATATAACTACTCTTTCTACTCTTTTTTAATATCTTCTACCTTATATACTATTATATCTATCTCTAATTATAGTTTTTAGAGTTCTAGTAGCTAGTAGAGTAGCAGTATAAACTACCTATAAGCCTCTACTAGTAGTAGTGCTAACAGCATCTACTAGAATACCTTTAATTACTTTAGTAATATTACCTATTAGCTTCTTACCTATACAGCTTCTAATAGCATTAGTCCTGCTAATATTAATATCTCTAATAGTTTTACTAACTTACACTTATACTATATTATTTAGTATATCTTAGACGCTTTAGTTGCTAATAAATTTTATTATATCTTTATATTTACTTCTATATAACCTACTTATTTCTTTCTATTCTTATAACTTTTACTAACTTATATATAGCCTAATATTTAATATATTACTAACTTCTTTCTCTACTCTTATAGCTAGTCTCTATATAATACTGTTTTAGACTAGGTAATTATAACTATTCTTCTATTATTGCCTACTTAGGCCTCTATACTAGGTAGCTGCTTACTTAATATTTCTTCTATCTTAAGGCCTACTTAATCTATACTTATAGCACTATTAACCTTACTAGTTATACTAATAACTATACTACTACTATATATAGAGAGAAGATATTTACTACTTTTCTTAGTTATATATTTATTGCTAGAGAGTAAGGTAAGGCCTATTTAAACTGTGTATAGAGTAATGCTAGTACTTACTATATCTATAGCGCTCTTTATACAGGTTCTTTCTCTATAAGTCTTAGTAATAGTTCTAGTTATACTAGTAGATATGCTCTTAAGGCTCCTAGTAACAATAAGAAGAAGTTAGTTAATATAGAGAGTTAAGTTTCTTCTAGGTTAAGGTAATTATCTATATAGAGATTATATTTAATATTACTTAAAAACTTCTTCTAGTACTTTATAAGCTTCTTTAATAGCAGCTATATAGTTTATATATAAGCTAGCTAGTCTTTATAAGCCTTAGTATTAATAATATATAATCTTAGTTCCTAAGTTAACTCTTTATATTCTTTCTATATAACCTTATATTAGTATTAACCTCTTTATATATACTTACTAATAATTCTTTAAACTTAATACTCTAAATAGTCTTCTTAACCTTCTTCTTATATAATAATTACGCTAAGGTTAGTATTATTAGTCTATTATAAGAGTAATAGGTTATCTACTGCTAGCCTTAGTAGGTTAATATAATAGGACCTTATCTGCTAAGAGACTTCTAGTTCTACCTAGTATAGGTCTTATATATAGGCTATCTAGAACTTTTAACTCTTCTAATTAAACTTCTTACTTTCTTTTATAGTTAGAATATTCTTTAGGTTAAGCTATACCTAGTCCCCTACTTAGTACTTTAGTGCTAGCTTTCTTATATAGTTTGCTTACCTTTTTTATTCTTATTAGGTATAGGTTATAGCAGAAATAGCCTAGTCTGCTGCTTACTTTAGAGTGCGTATAATAGATTCTGCATAGACTACTAAAGAAGTAGATTAATCTATAGAGTTAGTATTAGTAAGGTTATCTAGTAAGAAAAGAGAAAAAGAAGAGTTCTTAAAGCTATATTATAGAAAGAAGAGGAATATACTAGTAAATATATTTATCTAGGTATTTAGTATTAGTTCTAGTATTAAGGTAAGAGTAGCCTAGTTATCTTAAGCATAGTTATAGTAAGTCTAAATAACAACCTTAATATTACTATTAGCTCTTTTAGTTAAACTATCTATTTAGAGGTAGAATACTATTAAAAGGTTATATTATATGCCTAATAGGTAGTACACTTTTCTCTATAGTTAACTAATAAACTAGGTGCCCTTATTAGAAGTAATAGATATAGGTAAACTATAGTAATAGTAAACTTCTTTTATAAATGCCTAGGCTATATTATCTACTTTAATCTTCTTTAGAAAGATAAGTAGAGCCTCTTTACTAAGTTTATTATTTACTACTATTAGGTTTATATATCTAAAAGAGATAGGTAGTAGTATAATAAAGTTTACTATAAGATATTACTATATATAGTTTAGAACAGAAAGAGGTTAAAGATAGCTATACTTACTATCTTTCTAAGAAGTGCTTTACCTATAAATATTATAGTTCTATATAAAGTAATAAGTGTCTTAGCTTATACTAGGCTAGTACTATAGTTATGCTATTATATAATATATCTCCTTCTATCTAGAGTATTCTATTTAGACTAATAGATAGGCTTACTAGATAATCCTTATATAAAGAGGTTTGCTTTCTAGTACCTAGGTCCTATTTCTCTACTAAAGTTTCTAGTTGCTTATAATAGAGCAGTCTTCTAAGAAGATTATAAGTTTCTTTATTATAAGGTTTAGAAACCTTATTTCTTAGGTAACTATATCTTATATATTCTAGTAAGTCTTATCCTCTCTTACTACTTATTTCTAATACTATTATAAGAGGTCTTTAATAACTAGTAGTTAGAGTAGAATCTAAAATAGGATAGTACTATTCTAATTAAGAGTAGGCACTTATATAGTTACTATTAGAATAGAATCCTATTAGTAAGAAGAGACTAGTATAGTAAACTCTCTACTAGCTAGTCTTTTATTATCTAGTTCTTATAGTATATCTTAGTCTCTTTTTAATAGAGTATCTACTTATATATTATTCTTCTTTAGCCTATACTAGATCTATATATTTCTAAACTATAATATTATCTAAGCCTAATATATATACCTTTTAGTTAGCTTCTACTTATAAGTAAAGTACTCTAAGTTCTTATAGTCTATAATTATAGTAAAGTGTTATACACTATAGAGTTTAGAATCCTATTCCTATAGGCAGAAGATAACTACTAGTAGTTTCTTATTATAAATAGGATAGTTAGCTTTATAAGAGAGAAACTTTCTTAATAAGTAAGCTACTATATAGAGGTATCTAGAGTTATCTTTTTAAGAAAGTATTATACCTATAGTAAAGCTAGAGAAGTTATATTCTACTATAGTATCTCTTTCTAGGTTAAGGCTAGTAAGCACTTTATCTACTATAAAGGCTTTCTTAAGTTATATAAACATATTTTACTATTCTTCTCTTTACTAAAAAGAGAAGTCTTTTTTTATAAGATATATAAGAGGTTTAGTTAGTATAGCAAAGTTCTAGATAAACTTATAGTAGAAGTTTATAAAGCCTAGAAATCTCTATATACCTTTAACAGAAGTTAGAGGCTGCTATTCTTTAATTACTTAAACCTTCTTAGAGTTTATTAAGATACCTTTTTCTACTTCTAGAATAAACCTTAGATACTTTATACAGTATATATTAAATTTATATTTAGTAAGTTTAAGGTAGAAGCCTACTTCTTATAGGTGTTAAACTACCTTTTATATATATTTATAGTAATCTAAGAAAGAGCTCTTAGTAAAGATTAGAATATTATCTAGGTATACTAAGGTAAACTTATCTAAGTAGTTTTATAAGGCCTAGTTAATATACCTCTAGAATATACTTAAAGTATTTACTAAGCTAAAGGGGGTTACTAACTACTTATATAAGCTAAACCTTATATAGAAGGTAGTTATCTATTTTTATTCTTTTACTATTCTAATTTTATAAAAAGCTGCAGTAATATTAAGTTTACTATACTAAGTAGCTTATCTAATTATATTAAAGGTCTCCTTAATTAGAGAGAGAAGGTATCTATTCTTTTTAGTAAGAGTGTTTAGAGCTCTATAGTCTATATAAAAGTATAGTTCTCTCTCTAGTTTTTATATAAAAAGAACTAGAGATACTACTAAGAAGTTACTAGCTCTTATAAACTCTTTATCTAGAAGGTCTAGTAGTGTATAGTAGAAGATAAGTAGTTTATTTCTTAATATAGTATATAGTAGTCTATATAGTATATCTAGAGTTTTCCTATCTACCTTATTAAGTTTAATAATATAGTTAACTTTTAGTTCTCTATAGAGTAGTAGCTTATTTTCTTCTTTAGAGAGAAAGAGTTTAATATATAAGTATAGGTAACTTAGAAGTATAGCCTATATATCTAATAGTATAAGCTTAGCCTTAACCTTTAAGGCCTTATAGATATTGTAGAGGCTTATAGCAAAGACTTATATATAGTTTTCTTTCTTCTAGCTTTTCTATATATAATATTAGAAAGCTACTATAGAAATAAAGATATAGTAGAAGAGAGTATTAACTTCTATACTCTATATAGATACTTTATATTCTCTTATCTAGATAGTCTTCTTCTTAGAGTTAACTATACCTTTAATATTCTCTAGCTATATCTTTTCTAATATTATATTATACTTATATATTAATAAAGTAATATAGGTAGCTATATATTATTATATACCTTCTATATCTAGTATAAAGTTAGTAATTTCTAAGATAGTACTTATTTAGTTTCCTACCTCTTCTACTTTAATAGGTAGAATTAGTATATATAGAAGATTCTATTTCTATATAAGCTATTAGTTTACTAAGTAGAATATATAATACCTATTATTAACTAT
Organism: Stagonosporopsis rhizophila; assembly: GCA_016767195.1. Lineage (NCBI taxonomy): Eukaryota > Fungi > Ascomycota > Dothideomycetes > Pleosporales > Didymellaceae > Stagonosporopsis > Stagonosporopsis rhizophila. The sequence goes on from CP068509.1 coordinate 364,566, forward strand.
AGTAAGAATATTTATATTTAAGTTAATAATAGTATTAATTAATATATAATAGAGCTTCTATACTTTACTAAAGGTAGCTAGTTTTAGGTTAGGTAAGCTATAGAGTATATTAGATTGTAGAAGAGTATTATAGGTTAAGTAGGTTATAGATAAGTTTCTGCTAATAGTATAATATTAATAGAATAAGAGCAGTAGTATTACTAGAATATATTCTTAACTATAGAGTTTCTATCTATACTATATAGCATGCTTATATACTATATTATTTAGAAAGTTAGTAAAAATTAGTAGACTAACCTAACTAACCTGCTAGTCTAGTTATATAATAAGGTTATAGTCTACCTTAGAGCTAAAGTTATAATTCTTGCTATGCTATATCTTAGTATTCTCTATTTTATACTTAAATACTTTATTATTCTCTATTAGGCCTAACTTATTATTCTTATAGAATTTATTTATAATACTATCTCCCTTCTTTAAGCCTTTAGCTTAAAGGTAAGTCTGTTCTAATAATATATTATTTATAAAGGCCTAACCTCTATTATTTATAGAGTAGTAATACCTTTTCTTTATACCCCTCTCTTCTAAAGCTAAGTATCTTGCGTAAGCTAACTAAATATTATATAAAGGTAAAGAAATATTACCTTATTTTTATTATAAAAGATTATTATTATAGTGTATTATTATACCTAGTAGTAAGTACTACAAAGGCTATATTAGATTTAGTTATTACTCTAAGTATTAACTTTCTAGTATTTCTATAGTAGAATATATAGTCTAGAATCTAATTTTAGTAGTATACTCTAATAGTCTTAGAGCAAGCTATTAAATATTTATAAATAAAACTAAGAGCTTAAATTACTAAAGCTAAAAGAGCTTAGTAGAAGCTTCTTAATAAGCTAGTAGAGAGCTATACTTATTTAGCTTATCTATATAAGTAGAAAGAGTTTATTAATAAAAAGGTAGATATTTAGTCTATTACCTTAAATAAGAAGCTAGATTATAAAGAAGCTAAGGAGGCTGCTCTCTTAACTATAATAGGCAGTCTAGGTATTACTAGGTTCTTTATTAGTAATAGTACTTCTCTCTTAGGCTTATTAGTATAAGAAGTTAACTTTAATAATTTTCTTAATTTGTAGCAAGGTATATTACTATCTATTCTAGTTAACTTTAATTTTAGAAGTTCTTAATTAGGCTAAAGCTTATAATATTTTCTTTAGGTTCTTAGGTATTCTTCTATAGTTCTCCCTTATTATTTATTTCTAGCTATTTAATAAGATAGTAATTATATCTATTTTACTAGTATTAGGTAATAACCTTATCTACTTTCTATTCTTCCTTATTCTATCTATATATTACTGCTTTATAGGCTACTAGTTACGTATTCTGCAGCACCTTCTCTAGTAATAATATATAGAATATAGAGTAGATCTTTATTATTATAGATAGCTTTAATTAGTAGCTAACTAGTATAATCTATTTCTTAATTTTATAGAGGCTAATTTTAATATAGTTAAGTTTTATACTTAGCCTCTAGCTCTTAATATTTTTTTATAGGAGCTAAACTTTCTTTCTCTTCTTAAAGAGTAGTTCTTTTTTATATTTTTTATTATAGTATTTATCTATAGTTTCTTATAGAAACTTTATATTATTACGTAATTCTTAATATATATACTAGAGTTATTTAACCTATTCTTCTACTATTTAGCTATAGAATTTAAGTTCTTATAGTGTTAAAGCTATAGTAGGCTTAAATCTATAGTTTATAAAGAATAGTATTAGTCTAATAGTGCTGTACTATAATATATTATATATAAACTAGGCTATTAGTAATAGTAGCACCTAGTTATCTTATTTATAGTTTAGGTATATCTATAGATACTATTCTACTATTTAGTTTATTTATTCTGTAATTCTATCTGTCTATAGGTAGAATAATATAGATATTTCTAGTTTTATACTAAGTTTAGCTATAAGTATTTACTATAACTTAGATATAAATTTTATATCTCTATTTAAGATAATTTTATCTAGTAGGCTATATTTACTAATAACTTATCTAAGAATAATATATAAATATACTTCTGTATTACTTACTTTAAGGTATAGAATAAAGTAAGTATATCTAGTAGCTTTATTAATAATAACTAGAATTATATTATAAGTAACCTTTATTATAGAGTCTCTAGACTTTAGTAGTTTAATAATAAAGTCTATTACTATTATTCTCTAGAGCTTCTTAGCTAGTTCTATAGGCTGTAATTCTCTATAAAGTATATATTAAGCTAATTTATTATAATAATAGTCTATATATTCTAATAGTACTTATTCTACTAATACTCTAGCCTAGAGAAAGTAATACTATTCTATTAATTATTATAAAGTCTTCTTAATTCTCTAGTATCTATATATTAGTATTTTATAGAATTATTATATAAATTCTTTTCTTATCTTCTTAAAGATATAAACTTATCTATATATAAAAGTTAGGCTGTCTCTTTCTTTAACTATACTCTTAATATCTTTAACTTCTTCTTAGGTATTATATATTTCTTCTTAGATCTATTTAAGCTAGTTATTTCTTTTCTTAGAAAGTTTTATAGTTATAGCTAGTTTAAAGTAGTTATATACTATAGAGCTATTAGACTCTATTTATAGGATAGCTCTGTTAATTTTCTTATTTTCTTAGTAATTTAGCTTTCTACTTAAGGTATTTGCTCTAAGATTCTCTATTTCTTTATAGTAGATAATCTTAAAATTAAAGGTAGTAAGGTACTAGGCCTAGTATTTCTATCTTAGAGTAAGGTTCTTATTAAGTATAAAGCCTATAAGATTCTTATAATCTAAGTAGATAATAGTCTAGTGCCTTACTTCTTAGAGATTTACTCTTTATTATTTAAATACTTCTATAATAGTAAGAAGTTTCTTATTATAAATATTATAGTTAAGTTCTACTAAGGTTATTTTTCTTAACTAGTAGTATATAGGATGTCTATTTCCTTCTTTATCTAGTTATACTAGTATTACTTCTAGTTTAAAGTCTAAAGTATTAGTCTTAACTATAGAGAGCTTTTTTAGGTTAAATATCTATAAGATTAGATTCTTAGTAAAAAGTTTCTTAAGTTCTTTAAATATATTCTTATATTCTTCTATCTATTTAAAAGAGGCGTCTTTCTTAGTAAGTTCTACTAGTAACCTAGTAAGGTTGCTCTAGTTCTAGATAAACTTATAATAGAAGTTACAGAATTTAATAAAAGATTAGACCTTCTTAAGATTTATTAGTATAGGCTAGTTCTTAATTTCTTAGATTCTAATTAGATTAACCTTTAGAATTTCTAGTTCTATAATAAATCCTAGAAATATAGTACTTTATATATAGAATTTATACTTATAGAGGCTAAGGTATAGTTTTATATCTAGTAGTTTCTAAAGTACCTTTCTTATATAATCTCTATATTCCTCTAGTATCTCTAAGTAGATTAGAATATTATTTAGATATACTATTATAAAAATATTTAGGTATTCTCTAAGAATATTATTAATCTATTTCTAGAATATAGCTAAGGCATTTATAAATCTAAATAGTATTACTTAGTACTTATAAAGTCTATATTTAGTTTTAAATACAGTCTTCTATTTCTCTCTCTTCTTTATATAGATAGTATAGTAGGCATTTTTTATATTAAGCCTTATAAACTATTTTACCTTTATAAGTTAATTTTATATATCTATAATAAGTAGAAGTAAGTATTAATTCTTTATAGTCTTAGAATTAAGATTTCTATAGTTAATATATAGTTATTTCTTAGTTATTCCTTTTTTCTTTATAAATAGTATTAAGTATACTATAAGAGATAAGAAGTTTCTAATTTATTTCTTCTTTAGCATATTTTTAATATATTTCTTTTACACTTTTAATTTCTTTTTTATAAGTTTATATAAAGGTATATATCTTAGTTTTGCACCTTCTTTAAGCAGTATTTTATAGTTCTAGGACTAGTATTCTAGCAGCTTACTATTTAGTTTCTTAAATATATTCTTTAAGTTCTAGTATTTATCTAGAAGAGGTATTATCTTAATTAGGTCTACTTCTTATATTACTGCTATTCTATAGATAAAATTAGGTTATTTAGCAGAGTAGCATAGTTACTTTATTTACTAATTAATTATAGACTTAGCTTATTATAGCTATAGTATTTCTAGAATAATATTTTATTTATTACTAATTTATATAATATTATATATAGTACAGCCTTTCTATTCTAAAAGCTATAGTTATTTTCTTATTTCCTCTATAATAAGTTCTTAGAAGTTATTTTCTTTAATTATTTATACTCTTTAGAGATATTTCTTCTAGTAGATTTATATATCTTTATAAATCTCTAAGAAGTTTTTAGAGATAAAGTTATATATTACTCTACTATCTACTAAGGCTATAATTGTTTATTTATTATATATACCTTAGATATAGATATAAAGTCTAAGGTTATAAAATTCTTCTTAATTACCTTAGATCTTTACTATTTCTAGCTAAAACTTAGTATTAATCTTAGCCTATATATATTTTAGGTACTTTGCCTAAGAGCAGTAATACTAAGGTTATTCTAGTATATACTTAATTAGTAGTAGTAGTCCTAGTCTAATTCTAGTAAAGCTAAGGTAGCTTAGTTATTTAATTCTTTTCTAGCTGTGTACCTTATTAACTAAAATTACTTAGATAACTAAGTAGGTACTATTTCTAGTTAGCCTTATTTTATATATCTTCTTTACTGCCTTATAGATTATATAGCTATTTAGAATATAGAATACCTAGAAGACTTTATAGTAAGCTAGGTATTTATAATCTAGTCTTTTATTATCTCTAGAGTAGAGCTTATTTCTTTATAGTTCTATTTTACCTAGTTTTCTTTAGAATACTAGAATCTAATAGTAGACTATAGTATAGTTATATTTATACCTATCTAGTTTAGATACTAGATATATAATTTCTTTTTATATACTCTAGTCTAGTATTATATCTTAGAGAATAAAGTTCTTTTCTACCTATTTTTAGAATATGCAAAATATAGTTTCTATAGGTTATTCTTTCTTCTAGTTATTATATAGTTATTCTACTATAAAAACTTCTATATTCTTCTTATAGAATTATAAAGTCTTTATATATATAAGATTCTCTACTTCTAGAGTTACTTCTTTTTTTGCTATACTAGGTTATTAAGTATATTTAGTATTACTAACTTAATAAGTTACTATATATCTTTTTCTACTAGTTTAGTCTTAGTAGGTAAGAGTTTCTTTCTTAGAGCTACTTTCTAACTTACTATCTTCTTCTATTATAGAAGCTAAAGTTATTATAACTTTATTAGAACTTTATTTTATAGATAAGTTTTCTAGTACTACTTATAAAAGTTCCTTTCTCTTCTGCAAGATTTATTCTTAGGTAGCTGCTAGTCTTTCTTACTATAGCTAATATTCTATACTAGTTTTACTACTGTAGTATATCTTATATATATTATTAGTATAGAAGGTTTAGTATATTCTATTATACTTTTAGTTTACAGCTAGCTAAGTAGATTTCTCTTTTCTAAGTTCCTAACTTCTTACTACTTTCTATATCTATTAGTACTTTTTTCTATTATTAGTACTAGAATTCTTTCTATCTAGGTAGTTTCTTATAATATAGCTAATCTTACTATACTTAAAGTAAGCGCTCTTCTTTTAGAGCTTATCTTTCTTAGAGTTAGGTCTATATATTTTGTATTTCTAATTTACCTTAAGAATTATAAAGTTCTTTTATTAAGTATTCTTTATATACTAAGGCTAATTTTAGTTTTCTTAGAATAATTCTTTTTTATTCTTATTCTAGAAGTATAGCCTATTATTAATTTATATAGCCTATTCTACTAGAGCCTAGAATATCTAAAGTTAGTCTATTTAAATTAGTTTATATTAAATATTATTCTTTAACTCTTTATAGTATCTAGCTATAAGAGCCTCTTTGCTCTAGTTTAGCTTTATTAAGAGTTATTTAAACTTAGAGGTATAAACTAAAGCTAACTTAGTCTAGTGTAGGTTTTAGAGTTTCTGTTTAGTAACTTATTTTTAGTTAACTTTTCTAAATAAGATAGTTAGTCTTCTTTTAAAGTACTTATAGCTTAAGAAGATAGCTTTAGTTTCTATACTCTATTTATTATAAATAAATCCTATAAGAATAATAAGTTAGACCTAATAGAAGATAATAAAAGGTCTAAGTATAAAATAGAGAATACTAAGATATAGTATAATAAGAATTATAACTTTAGCTCTAAGGCAGACTATAATATTATTATATAACTAGACTAGTAGGTTAGTTAGGTTAGTCTACTAACCTTTACTAACTTTCTAAATAATATAGTATATAAGTATACTATATAGTATAAATAGAAACTCTATAGTTAAAAATATATTCTACTAATACTACTACTCTTATTTTATTAATATTATACTATTAGTAGAAACTTATCTATAACCTACTTAACCTATAATACTCTTCTATAATCTAATATACTCTATAGCTTACTTAACCTAAAACTAGCTACCTTTAGTAAAGTATAGAACCTCTATTATATATTAACTACTAGTTTAAGAGAACTATATTTATAATAATAGCTAAACCTAGATCTAGTATAGAAGGTAGTACTACTACTAAAATAACTAATAATAAGGTAATTAAAGTATTAGCAGAATAAATATAATACTTAAAGGCCTTTATAGTAGAGGCCTAAGTAAAGATTAATAAGCTTACAGCCTAACTTATAAAGTTATACTTAAAACCTCTTAAGCTTACTATACTAGAGAAGTTTAATAGAATCTACTCTAAGCTTAAGAGATTCTTAGCTATAGTATCTATCTACCTAGAGGTTAACTAAGTATAACTACCTAATAAAATAGCTAAAGTATTATTTATTACAGCCTACTTTATAAAAAGAGCTATAAATTAGTTTAAGACCTATCTTACTAAATAAATAAAATACTTAGAAGAATAATAGAGTATAGAAACTAAAGCTATCTTCTTAAGCTATAAGTACTTTAAAAGAAGACTAACTATCTTGTTTAAAGAAGTTAACTAGAGATAAGTTGCTAAATAGAAACTCTAAAACCTATACTAGACTAAGTTAGCTTTAGTCTATACCTCTAAGTTTAAATAACTCTTAATAAAGCTAAACTAGAGTAAAGAAGCTCTTATAGCTAGATACTATAAAGAGTTAAAGGATAATATTTAATATAAACTAATTTAAATAAACTAACCTTAGATATTCTAGGCTCTAGTAGAATAGGCTATATAAATTAATAATAGGCTATACTTCTAGAATAAGAATAAAAAAGAATTATTCTAAGAAAACTAAAATTAGCCTTAGTATATAAAGAATACCTAATAAAAGAACTTTATAATTCTTAGAGTAAATTAGAAATATAAAATATATAAACCTAACTTTAAGAAAGATAAGCTCTAAAAGAAGAGTGCTTACTTTAGGTATAGTAAGATTAGCTATATTATAAGGAACTACCTAGATAAGAAGAATTCTAGTACTAATAATAGAAAAAAGTACTAATAGATATAGAAAGTAGTAGAAAGTTAGAAACCTAGAAAAGAAGAATCTACCTAGCTAGCTATAAATTAAGAGTATAATAAAATATACTAGACCTTCTATACTAATAATATATATAAGATATACTATAGTAGTAAAACTAGTATAGAATATTAGCTATAGTAAGAAAGACTAGCAGCTACCTAAGAATAAATCTTATAGAAGAGAAGAGAACTTTTATAAGTAGTACTAGAAAACTTATCTATAAAATAAAGTTCTAATAAAGTTATAATAACTCTAGCTTCTATAATAGAAGAAGATAGTAAGTTAGAAAGTAGCTCTAAGAAAGAAACTCTTACCTACTAAGACTAAACTAGTAGAAAAAGATATATAGTAACTTATTAAGTTAGTAATACTAAATACACCTAATAACCTAGTATAGTAGAAAAAGAAGTAACTCTAAAAGTAGAGAATCTTATATATATAAAGACCTTATAATTCTATAAGAAGAATATAGAAGTCTTTATAGTAGAATAACTATATAATAACTAGAAGAAAGAATAACTTATAGGAACTACATTTTATATATTCTAGAAATAGGTAGAAAAGAACTTTATTTTCTAAGATATAATACTAGACTAGAGTATATAGAAAGAAATTATATATCTAGTATCTAGACTAGATAGGTATAAATATAACTATACTACAGTTTACTATTAGATTCTAGTATTCTAAGAAAAACTAGGTAAAATAGAACTATAGAGAAATAAGCTCTACCTTAGAGATAATAAAAGATTAAATTATAAATACCTAGCCTACTATAAAGTCTCTTAGGTATTCTGTATTCTAAATAGCTATATAATCTATAAGGCAGTAAAGAAGATATATAAAATAAGGCTAACTAAAAATAGTACCTACCTAGTTATCTAAGTAATCTTAGCTAATAAGGTATATAGCTAGAAAAGAATTAAATAACTAAGCTACTCTAGCTTTGCTAGAATTAAACTAGGACTACTACTACTAATTAAGTGTATACTAGAATAACTCTAGTATTACTACTCTTAGGCAAAGTACCTAAAATATATATAGGCTAAGATTAATACTAAGTTTTAGCTAGAAATAGTAAAAATCTAAAGTAATTAAGAAGAATCTTATAACCTTAGACTCTATATCTATATCTAAAGCATATATAACAGATAAATAATTATAGCCTTAGTAAATAGTAAAGTAATATATAACTTTATTTCTAAAGACTTCTTAGAGATCTATAAAGATATATAAATCTACTAGAAGAAATACCTCTAAAGAGTATAAATAATTAAGAGAAATAACTTCTAAGAACTTATTATAAAGAAAATAAGAGAATAACTATAGCTTTTAGAATAGAAAGGCTGTACTATATATAATATTATATAAATTAGTAATAAATAAGATATTATCTTAGAAATACTATAGCTATAATAAGCTAACTTTATAATTAATTAGCAAATAAAGTAACTATACTACCTTACTAAACAACTTAATTTTATCTGCAGAATAGCAGTAATATAAGAAGTAGACCTAATTAAGATAATACCTCTTCTAGATAAATACTAGAACTTAAAGAATATATTTAAGAAACTAGATAGTAAGCTACTAGAATACTAGCTCTAGAACTATAAAATACTGCTTAAAAAAGGTGTAAAACTAAGATATATACCTCTATATAAACTTATAGAAAAGGAATTAGAAGTATAAAAGAGATATATTAAAGATGCGCTAGAAAAGAAATAGATTAGAAACTTCTTATCTTCTATAGTATACTTAATACTATTTATAAAGAAAAAAGGAATAACTAAAGAATAACTATATATTAACTATAAAGATCTTAATTCTAAGACTATAAAGAATTAATACCTACTTCTACTTATTATAGATATATAAGATTAACTTATAAAGGTAAAATAGTTTATAAAGCTTAATATAAAAAACACCTACTATACTATCTATATAAAGAAGAGAGAGAAATAGAAAACTATATTTAAAACTAAATATAAACTTTATAAGTACTAGGTAATACTATTTAGACTTATAAATACTCTAGCTATATTCTAGAAATAGATTAATAATATTCTTAGAAAATACCTAAATATTTTTATAATAGTATATCTCTATAATATTCTAATCTACTTAAAGATACTAGAGGAATATAGAGACTATATAAGAAAGGTACTTTAGAAACTACTAGATATAAAACTATACCTTAGCCTCTATAAGTGTAAATTCTATATATAAAGTACTATATTCCTAGAATTTATTATAGAACTAGGAATTCTAAAGGTTAATCTAATTAGAATCTAAGAAATTAAGAACTAGCCTATACTAATAAACCTTAAGAAAGTCTAATCTTTTATTAGATTCTATAACTTCTATTATAAGTTTATCTAGAACTAGAGTAACCTTACTAGGTTACTAGTAGAACTTACTAAGAAAGACGCCTCTTTTAAATAGATAGAAGAATATAAGAATATATTTAAAGAACTTAAGAAACTTTTTACTAAGAATCTAATCTTATAGATATTTAACCTAAAAAAGCTCTCTATAGTTAAGACTAATACTTTAGACTTTAGACTAGGAGTAATACTAGTATAACTAGATAAAGAAGGAAATAGACATCCTATATACTACTAGTTAAGGAAAATAACCTTAGTAGAACTTAACTATAATATTTATAATAAGAAACTTCTTACTATTATAGAAGTATTTAAATAATAAAGAGTAAATCTCTAAGAAGTAAGGCACTAGACTATTATCTACTTAGATTATAAGAATCTTATAGGCTTTATACTTAATAAGAACCTTACTCTAAGATAGAAATACTAGGCCTAGTACCTTACTACCTTTAATTTTAAGATTATCTACTATAAAGAAATAGAGAATCTTAGAGCAAATACCTTAAGTAGAAAGCTAAATTACTAAGAAAATAAGAAAATTAACAGAGCTATCCTATAAATAGAGTCTAATAGCTCTATAGTATATAACTACTTTAAACTAGCTATAACTATAAAACTTTCTAAAAAAAGAAATAACTAGCTTAAATAGATCTAAGAAGAAATATATAATATCTAAGAAGAAGTTAAAGATATTAAGAGTATAGTTAAAGAAAGAAATAGCCTAACTTTTATATATAGATAAGTCTATATCTTTAAGAAGATAAGAAAAGAATTTATATAACAATTCTATAAGATGCTAATATATAGATACTAGAGAATTAATAAGACTCTATAATAATTAATAAAATAGTATTACTTCCTTTAGGCTAGAGTATTAGTAGAATAGGTACTATTAGAATATACAGACTATTATTATAATAAATTAGCTTAATATGCACTTTATAGAGAATTATAGCCTATAGAACTAGCTAAGAGGCTCTAGAGAATAATAGTAATAGACTTTATTATTAAACTACTAAAGTCTAGAGACTCTATAATAAAGGTTACTTATAATATAATTCTAGTTATTATTAATAAAGCTACTAGATATACTTACTTTATTCTATATCTTAAAGTAAGTAATATAGAAGTATATTTATATATTATTCTTAAATAAGTTATTAGTAAATATAGCCTACTAGATAAAATTATCTTAAATAGAGATATAAAATTTATATCTAAGTTTTAGCAAATACTTATAGCTAAACTTAGTGTAAAACTAGAAATATCTATATTATTCTACCTATAGATAGACAGAATTACAGAATAAATAAACTAAATAGTAGAATAGTACCTATAGATATACCTAAACTATAAATAAGATAACTAGGTGCTACTATTACTAATAGCCTAGTTTATATATAATATATTATAGTATAGCACTATTAGACTAATACTATTCTTTATAAACTATAGATTTAAGCCTACTATAGCTTTAATACTATAAGAACTTAAATTCTATAGCTAAATAGTAGAAGAATAGGTTAAATAACTCTAGTATATATATTAAGAATTGCGTAATAATATAAAGTTTCTATAAGAAACTATAGATAAATACTATAATAAAAAATATAAAAAAGAACTACTCTTTAAGAAAGAAAAGAAAGTCTAGCTTCTATAAAAAAATATTAAGAGCTAGAGGCTAAGTATAAAACTTAACTATATTAAAATTAGCCTCTATAAAATTAAGAAATAGATTATACTAGTTAGCTACTAATTAAAGCTGCCTATAATAATAAAGATCTACTCTATATTCTATATATTACTACTAGAGAAGGCACTATAGAATGCGCAACTAGTAGCCTATAAAGCAGTAATATATAGATAGAATATAAAAGAGTAGAAAGTAGATAAGGTTATTACCTAATACTAGTAAAATAGATATAATTACTATCTTATTAAATAGCTAGAAATAAATAATAAGGGAGAACTATAGAAGAATACCTAAGAACCTAAAGAAAATATTATAAGCTTTAGCCTAATTAAGAACTTCTAAAATTAAAGTTAACTAGAATAGATAGTAATATACCTTACTATAAATTAAGAAAATTATTAAAGTTAACTCTCTATGCTAATAAGCCTAAGAGAGAAGTGCTATTACTAGCAGAGAACTTAGCAACGCCTAGACTGCCTATTGCAGTTAGGAGAGCAGCCTTCTTAGCTTCTTTGCAATCTAGCTTCTTATCTAAGGTAATAGACTAAATATCTGCCTTCTTATTAATAAACTCTTTCTACTTATATAGATAAGCTAGATAAGTATAGCTCTCTACTAGCTTATTAAGAAGCTTCTGCTAAGCTTTCTTAGCCTTAGTAATTTAAGCTCTTAGTCTTATTTATAAATAGTTAATAGCTTACTCTAGAACTATTAGAGTATACTACTAAAATTAGATTCTAGACTATATATTCTGCTATAGAGATGCTAGAAAGTTAATACTTAAAGTAATAACTAGATCTAATATAGCCTTTATAGTGCTTACTACTAGGCGTAATAATATACTGTAATAATAATCTCTTATAATAAGGATAAGGTAATATTTCTTTACCTTTGTGTAATATTTAGTTAGCTTATGCAAAACGCTTAGCTTTAGAAGAGAGAGGTATAGAGAAAAGGTATTACTACTTTATAAATAATAGGGGTTAGGCCTTTATAAATAATATATTATTAGAATAGACTTACCTTTAAGCTAAAGGCTTAGAAAGAGGAGATAGTATTATAAATAAATTCTATAAAGATAATAAGTTAGGCCTAATAAAAGATAATAAAGCGTCTAAGTATAGAATAGAGGATACTAAGATATAGCCTAGTAAGGATTATAACTTTAGCTTTAAGGCAGACTATAACCTTATTATATAACTAGACTAGTAGGTTAGTTAGGTTAGTCTTACTAACCTTTACTAACTCTTTAAACAACGCAGTATATAAGCGCGCTATGTAGTATAGATAGAAACTCTGTAGTTAAGAATATATTCTACTAATACTACTACTCTTATTCTATTAACATTATACTATTAGCAGAAACTTATCTATAACCTACTTAACCTGCAATACCCTTCTATAATCTAATATACCCTATAGCTTACCTATTCTAAGACTAGCTACCTTTAGTAAAGTACAGAACCTCTGTTATATCTTCTCTGTCTACTAAAAATAGAATACTTAACATCTTAATAAGGAGAAAAGCTATAGAGATAATTTATATAGTATTTTAATACTCTTCTCTTACTTATTAATATAAATAGATTATATAAGCACGCTTTGCCTAGTTAGGCAGGTACTAGAATAAAGATTATAGAAAAGATTCTATTAATCTTTATATAGAGAGTTAGTAATAAGCAGCTCTAGAGCTAGCTAAAAGCTTACTATATTAGTATAACAGAGATAAGCTACTCTAATATAGATTAGAGGCTTATATTATAATTCTATACAAGAGAACAGCACAGTAATAAGTAGCTACTAACTAGACCTCTTACTTCTAGCTAAAGGAGCTAGTAAAGTAGAGATAGTAGCAACTAACAGAACTTATATAACTGCTTATTAGCAAGTATAACATATATAACCTCTGCTTGTTTATAAGCATAGGCTAATACTACTTATTTATAAATAATACCTCTGTTTTATTAAACTAACTCTAGTTGCTTATTAATAAGTATCTTCTATATAGTAGTATATAGCAAGTAGAAACATAACTCTTATAGTTTATGTTTAACCTAAGTAACAATCTAAGTTATTAAATCTTAACCTAACCTTTAAGCTAGACAGTCTACTCTATACTACTTATTATTACCTATTGCTATTAAGACAGATAGATTGTATCTATACTCCTTATTGTAATAACCCTCTCTGCTAGACTCCTATTACTGTATTTATCTCTAAGAACTAATTAAATAGTGCTTATAAGCTTTACTTAAAGTATAACCTTAATAGCTTAGTTCTAGTATATTATATAACCTATATAAATTTCTTATATATATAATAGATAGCTTTTATCTAATCTTAGATAAATACTAATTAAATACTATTAATTACCTAAGTATAGTTCTATAAGCTTATAAATAGTTACAAGCCTAGCTTTCTAAGAATAGTAGATCTCTCTATATACTTAGCTAAATAGAGCTTATTAGATACTGCTTAACTACTCTAATTAAATTCTAATTCTTAGTAATAACAAATTACTACTATAAGTAAGCTAGTTAACTACAGCTTATAAGCTTAATATTAAAGCTAGAAGACTTTAGTTAGAAAATTAAATTAAAAAAGAATTAATAAGATTCCTCTATTAAATTAGAGCTGTTTAACTATATTCTTATATACCTGTCCTTAATATATATTAATCCTGTAATTAGATTATCTTATCTTCTAGTATAGGTAGTTAATTCTTTATTTTAAGTAGATATATTCTTAGAGCAGATAACAGCATATATTCTCTATAATATACCCTCTAGGCCTAGTTAACTATATTAAGCAGGTCTGTTATAACTCTAAGATATTAGTATTTATAATCTTTTCTTATCTTACTAATCTAGCTAATAGATTAATCTAATCTAGAGTGCTATACTGCACTCTAATAGCATACCTACTTAATTATATTAGCTCTTTACTAGCTTTATTTTTATCTACTAACTAGTTATAATATAAAGCTTAATCCTAATATATACCTAAGTCTGTGTTATATAAATATAACCTTGCATATCTAACCCTAACCTGCTAGCTAATCTACTTAGCAGCCTTACTCTTAAGCAGTTTCTCTAATTAATTAGTCCTTAGAATATAGTAGTATAGTATTTTTTAATTCTTTTTCTAGTATTCTACTAACTAACTTTCTATAATATTCTTCTTTTATCTATAATAATACTAGAGCTGCCTATTATAACTTCTAATTATAGTTTATTATATAAGTAATTAAATTATAAGATTAATTATTTTAAGCTAACTCTTTAATTAGCTTACTATTAGCTAGTAGTATAATCTAAATTTAAAGGTAATATTCTATATAAGAATCTAGATTAGAGTAAACCTAATCTACCTAAGTATAGTTATTCTAAAGGTACTACTTATAAGAAGGAATTAGATACTCTTACTAAAGCTACTTCTACTAAAAGTAAGAGTAAAGCTACTACTACCTCTACTAAAGCTAAATCCTTACCTATAATTGTAATTAGTAGTAAGTGCTTTTACTTATATTATAACTATACTAAGTAACAGACTAAGAAAGATATTAAGTTCTTACTTAAGTATTATAATAGGGCTTTAGCAAAGCACTATATAAACTGCTCTAGTTACTACTATAAGTATAGCTCTTACTTATATATTTATAATAATAACCTAGAGTATTACTATCTTTATAATTAGATAAAGGCAGCTTATACCTTAGGTAATATAAGTTATTTATTCCTATTCCTTAATTAATTCTTTTTTCTAATCCTTATTACAGCTCTAATAAATTATAATTACCTAGGTAAACCTTACTTACTATATTAAGATTGCTAAAATTAAGTATATAAATAAGGTAAAGCCTAGTAATAATATTAATTAAGATAATAAAAAGAATAAGAATAATAATAATAATAATAAGAAGGATTAAGGTAAGATAGAGAAGCTATTTATAGATAATAATTATAAGAATTCTTCTAATTCTACTATTAAGCGTCTCTATTATAATAATCCTAAGCCTAATTCTATCTGCTGCTTGCTATCTATAGCTTATAGTTCTTAACTAGCTTCTAATTCTAATTAGTACTGCAGCTTACTCTCTATTACTTACAGTTCTTAACTAGCTTAAGATACTTATAGTTTAGTCTAAGTTAATTAGCTCCTTAGAGTTAATTAGAGTTAAGTCCCTCTAACTCCTGCCTCTTTTTTATAGTCTAGGTCTTAGATTATCTTTAGTTAATCTCTTAATAACTCTATTCTAATCTTTTAATTAAACTCTAGTTAATTTTTTACCTACTAGTTTAACTTTAGCCTAAGATTAGCCTGCTTCTACTCTTTTATACTAGTATTCTCCTCTACCTACTAACTCTATTCTACTTCTTAGCTTTAGCTATAATACTCTTTAGAAAGAATTAAACTAGTTTAGTCTTATATCTTATACTTAGCTCTATAGTTATTTAGCTAAGCTTAAAAGTAATTATAAGAAGTTGCACTATGCTCTTAAGCAGCTTAATTAAGGCTCTCTCTGCTTTAATCCTTCTACTAGCTTCTGCTATTTTAGTAAGTAAGTTAGTTATAATCTAATTCTCTAAGTTACTCTCTTTAGTTAATTTATAATTATATTATATAATTAATTTCTCTTAGCTCTTGAAAGCTAATCTTTATAGCCCTTACAGTCTTAATTCTTAGTTAAGCTCTATATAAGTCTCTTACTAGATTAGTTTTTAATAAATCTCTCTATATAGAGCTCTAGCTCTTTAGCTTAATTAATAATAACTTTTAATTCTAATTTCTCTCTCTTAATCTTTATAGTTATATTATAAATATTAATTAATATCTTAAAATATTTAAATTATTACTAAGTAAGATTCTTTATTAAACTATCTACTAGTATACTTTTTATCTTAAGGTAGCTAATCTAGAGTTACTCTTTTAAGTATTCTTACCTAAGCTATATGTTTTATTTATTAATATATTAAAGTTATATATTAATCTACTTATTTTTACTAATTATAAAGTAGATAGTTTACTAGTTATTATACTAAATATTCTAGATTTCCTCTATATCTAATCTAAGCTTATTACAGAACTATTTTACTATAACTACTTCTTTAGTAATATATTTTAAAGTAAGGAGCTTAGCTTTAGTTATTAAGATAGTTATAGTGCTTTAATAGGTAGATTTCTAGATTACTATACCTCTAAATAAAATAACTAGGTATTCTTAGGTTAACCTTCTTATTTATAGATTATCTATAAATAATATATTACTATAAATTATTAGATTAGATCTATTATATCTACTATATTTAATCTCTTTAAATCTAGTTGTATAGAAATATATAATAACTTAATTAATTACCTTAAAGTACTATAGTTCTAGGTTAGTTAAGTAGTATAATAGTTTTAATACTATAAAAGTAATATTAGGCCTTAGTATAATTACTATATATAAAGCTAATTTAACTTTTTCTCTATATAGCTTAATTCTCTTTTTTAATACTTTTCTTAGGTTTTTAACTAACTCTTCTAATAGAAGAAGAGTTATAGAGAAAGATCTATATAGTAGATTAAACTTCTTTATAACCTTATTAATATAAGTATTATACACTAAGGTAATTATACCTTAGTCTAGATTATAAATTACTCTTACTTTTAGAAACTACTCTATAGAGCCTTATTCCTTAATCTTATATTTTAATATAACCTTCTACTAGGTTTCTTTTACTTTATTTCTATATTATTCCTAGAATATAAGTAGAATATTATCTATATAAAATAGAATAAAGATTTAATAATTCTAATTAAAGAATAAGTATAGTTCTTCTTTGCTAGTAATTAATCTAAGAGATATAAGTAAGCTAGAGAATTCCTTATATTAGAGTAGTAGAGACTTCTTAAGCCTATATAGTGCTTAATTTAGTCTTATATAGAGGCTTAGCTTCTTAAAACTATCTAGTAGATTGTATATAACTAGAATTAATAATATAATTTCTATATCTAGAAATACTCTAACTATATTATACTATTAAATTACTAATCTAAATTCTGTAGCAATTGCTATAGTAGTTTAAAATAATCTAGCAGCTAGTATTACTATATAAGTTAAACTTAGTAAGCTAAATTCTTAAAGATTTCCTCTTACTATAATCTTAGCCTTATAGTAATTAAATATTCTATCTTATTTAACTTTATAGGTCTATACTTATTTTAAAGAAAATAGTAAATTCTTTAATATACTTTATTTAACCTTAGTCTAGGTACTCTTTACTCTTAGAGTACTAATCTCTTTTTCTAATATAATTAAAAGAAGTAACTTTAAGAGATATTAGAGTAGTTATTTTTAGGTTACTAGTAAAGGTAGTAGATTATCTTAATAGATCTTCTTCTTTATATTCTATTTTTTAAAATAATCTCTATATATAGCTACTATAACTATAGTATTTATAGTTCTATAGCTAGATTAGTTATTCTAGATCTAGTTTATACCTAGAATAAGTGTATTATAGAGGTTATTCTAGAAATTTGTAAAGAAAGTAGAGAGAGAACTTAGACTACTTTCTTCCCTAGTCTAGAAGAGCTAAACTAACTAGACTAGGTAATTTCCTAATAGGGAAGCGTATAGCCTATAAGAGGTAATAAAGATAAGATAAAAATATAATAGATATAATAATCTTATTATATAAGGTTGCTAAATAATAGCTTTGCTAAGTACAGAACTATAGAGGGGAAAAGGTAGAGGTATATATACTCTACCTTCTCTCTCTCTATTACTAAGAAGATTATTCTAGAAGATTCTAGTATTTACTACTTATAAATCCTGCTTATAAATCTAGAAGTATTATAAGCTAGATTACATAGTATCTTGCGTAAGCTATTGCGTAACCTACTAAGACCTATTTATAGTAGCAGTTCTAGATCTTCTCTATTTACTAAAAATAGAATACTTAATATCTTAATAAGAAGAAGAGCTACAGAGACAATTTATATAGCATTTTAATGCTCTTCTCTTACTTATTAAGAAACGCAGATTATATAAGCACGCTTTACCTAGTTAAGTAGGTGCTAGAATAAAGATTATAGAAAAGATTCTATTAATCTTTACAGTATCTTAGAGAACTCTTCTAACTTCTTCTATACTAAATCTATTTATATAGGCTTATATAAGCCTAATAGAGTACTATTTTTAGAGTAACCTAAGACTATTATAGTCTAAATTACTAAGCAGTATCTGCTATTAGTCTCTGTTCCTTAGACCTCTAGCAATAGAGATAATCTAAGAAACTAGAGCAATAATTCCTAACCTACTTAGCTCCTAGTAAGACTATCTTAAGTCTATTATTTTAGCTTATATAAGCTTAATTTATAGACCTCTAAGAAAGGCATAAGAGAGCTATAATAGTAATATTATAGCAAAGGCTCTAGGTAGACTCTAGAACTAAGAATAAACTAGGCAGCAGCTATACTAGCTACTAGTATAAGCTATAGAGTTATAATAACTTATAAAATAGACGCTTATTTCTATACTTATAAGTTATCCTATAGTAAGTCTTATTAGAGCTTAGCAACCTCTATTAGGGTACTAGATACTAGTATATTATTGCAAAAATATACTGTTCTATTTACTAGTTAGTATACTAGTATTTATATTTGCTAAGCTTATAATAAAAGCTTATTCTCTTAGTTTTATAGCTAGAGTTCCTCTTAAAAACCTTAGAGTTTAGTAGAGACAGTAACTATAGAATTAAGATAGATAAAAGCTATAATTCTAGGCTAGCAAAGTACTAAGCTAAGAGAGATACTGTGTAACTGTGTAGATAGTTGCAGTATATATTTTAAGAGCCTTATTTTATTAGTACTAAGATATTATAGTACTATATAAGTTAAATCCTAGCTATAGAGTTATAGACTAGGTATTATTTAAGCCTTTATTTAAGTACTATCCCCCTAGTACTATTTAAGGATCTTAGTATTGTAAAACTAAGTATCTATTTTACTAAGTTATACTAAAGATATAGACTCTAGTTCCTAAACTTATAATATAGTATAAGTTATACTAGAGGCAAACCTTAGTCCCTAAACTTACTAAAGGCTGTTTAGATATAAGACCTATTATAAGTTATTAAATAGGCTTTCTACTTTTATAAGGCTTAAGCTAGTTACTTTTAGATCTAGCTATTACTCTCTTAGGTTATTTAAGCTTCTTAGCCTATTAATATCTATTAGAATATTAAAATACTTAGATATTAAATTAAGAAGTAGATTCTATTAAGCTGCCTAAGCTTAAAGGATCTGCTAATTACAATATTTAGGCTATAAGAATAGAAGCTATTATAGTAGAAAAAGGTTTACTAAGTTATATACTTAGTAACCCTGAAATAAATAGCTCTCTAGAAGAAAATACCTTAAAAACAATAGCTATAATTAAACTAGCCTTAGAAGATAGCCCTCTATTATAAACTAGGTTTATTAGTAATCCTTTTATACTCTAGAATACTTTAAAAAACCTATATTAGGCTAAAGGCTTTAGTAGTAATTTTCTATTATCTAAAGAATTAGTAAATACTACTTTAAATAGCTATAAAGGCAATTTAGAAGAGTATATTAACTCTTTTAAAAGAATAGTAAATAATCTAGAAGCTAGAGAAATTAGTCTGCCTACTAAATTCTTAGTTGCTTTACTATTAAATAATCTAAATAAAGATTCTAAATATATAGTAACTATTATTATACAGTCTATTAAAACCTCTAATTCTATAAACTTAGAGGAGATAATTACACAGTTACTAGATAAATCTAGAAGAATTAAGGCTATTAGAAATACTAAATCCTACTCTAGTAATTATTCTAGCTATAATACTAGCTATAGTAATAATAGAGATAGTAATTCTAATTCTTCTAGCTATAGCAACAATATAGAAATGTCTATGCAGACTAATAGCAATAATAATAGGCAAAATATTAAGCCTAAATATAGTTATTGCAATATAAAGGGACATATAGAGTCTAAATGTTATAGGAAATATCCTAATCTAAGAAGGGATAAGCCTATTAATAATACTAATATAGAAGAAGATAAAGAAAAGAATATAGAAGAAGAATAAGTTCTTATCTCTTCTATTAAGTCTAATAATAGTTATAATACTATAGACTTTATTTTAGACTCTAGTGCTACTATACATATATACTATATAAAAGAATTATTTAATAGTATTAAACTCTTTAATACTTCTATTAAGTAGGGTAATACTAGTAAATCTATTAAAGTATAGAGTATAGGAGATATTAGTCTAATATTTACTAGTACTAAGCAATTAGTTAGACTAACTAATGTGCTATTTGTCCCTGAATTAGGAGTAAACTTACTAAGCCTAAGCTTAATTACTTCTAAAAACTATAGCTTATCTTTTAATAAAGATAGCTATTATATTAAAATACCTAATAACTCCTTATTAGCTAAAGAAAACTATAAGGAAGGTGTTAGTGTCTTTAGTACTATAAGCCCTAAGCCTATAAATACTATAGTTAATAATACTAATGCTATTCTTAATACTTCTAACTTAGAAGAAGTAGAAGAAAATATAACTATAGAAAAGGCTATTAATCTAGAAGAAGAAGATAATTCTAGTACCTCTACTAGTAAAGAAGAGGAAATAGTATTTAATAAAAATACTATAGAATTAGCATATAATAGGCTAGAGTATATTAGCTTAAAAGCTATTAAGTACTTAAAAGAAAAGACTATAGAAGTAGATTATATAAATCTAGAAGATATAAGTACTGCTTCTACTAGTTTAGATAATTATATTACTTGTATATAATCTAAACTTACTAAAAACAGAAGTATAGAAGCTAGTACTAAGGTTAATACCTATCTAGATTTAATCTATATAGATATAGGAGGTCCTATTAGGCCTAAAGCTTTAAGAGGCTTTAAGTATTATATTACCTTTAGAGATAGCTTTATTAAATACTTAGTAGTAAAGTTACTAAAATCTAGAAGTAGTATAATAGATATTATTAGGACTACTATTACAGAATTAGAACTAGAAGCTAAAGATAATAGTTCTAGTAATAGTATAGAAACTAGTAAACCTTTTAATAATAATAAGGTTAAAGCCTTATAGTTAGATAATAAATTTAAATCTAAAGAATTAGATAGTTATCTAACTAGTAAGAGTATTATTACTAGATATTCTGCTCCTTATACTCCTAAACAAAATAGTGCAGCAGAAATTATAAATAGAGTACTTTTAAATAAAGTAAGAGCTCTATTATTAAATAGTAATTTGCCTAAATTCCTTTAGGCAGAAGCTATTCTAACTGCCTACTACCTTTATAACAGAACTCCTAGTAGCTCTATAGACTTTAAAACCCCTTATTACTTTAAATATAAAGAGAAACCTAATATAAGCAATATTAAGATATTTAGTTCTCTAGTATATTATAAGGAACCTAGTCTATTTACTAAGAAGCTAGATCCTAAAGCTATTCCTTATTACCTAATAGGATTTATAGGGGATAATATATATAAATTATATAATCCTAGTAGTAATAAGATTATAACTGCTAGAGATTGTAAAATAATAGAAGGATATTTCTATAAAGCTAATAATAATAACAATATACAAAGTATATTTACTAGGTTAGAGCCTAGTAATACTAATAGGATTATTATAAATAGAGATCCTAAAGTTATTATTAATAGAAAACCTTCTACTCCTAGTATAAATATAGATACTAGAATTACAGAGCTATCTAGTAATTCTAAAGATGAATTAGCTAATAATACCTCTATAATAGAGGATAATAGCAATTCTCTAAATAGTATTACTCTAGATAATATAGAGAATAATAAGCTAGATTAGAAATCTCTATATAATAAATCTATTATAGAGAATATCCTAGCTACCTCTAACTATAATAACTTAGAAGAACCTAAATCTTTTAAAGAAGTATTACTTAGAAAAGATAAAAATCTCTATCTAGAAGCTATGCAAATAGAAATAGAAGATTTACTAAGTAATAATACTTAGTCTATTGTAGAAAGACCTAAAACTGCCTCTATAATTAAAGGCAGGTAGGTTCTATCTAAGAAATATAACCTAGATAATACTATTAAAAAATATAAAGCTAGGTAGGTTACTAAAGGATTTCTACAAAAATATAATATAAATTATAAAGAAACCTTTGCTTCTACTAGTAAACCTAGCTTAATTAGGCTATTCTTATCTAATTTTGCCTATTTAGATTAGGAAATTTATACTTAGGATATAAAATAAGCTTTTCCTAATGCAGAAATAGATATAGAAAATATCTATATACAATTGCCTATAGGCCTAGAGGCCTTTATTCTAGATAAATCTAGAGATAAAATTAAAGATAGTGCTTTACTAGCTATTATAGATAAAGCTACTAAAGATAAAGATTATTCTAGACTAGTTTATAAACTAAATAAGGCCCTGTATAGCCTAAAACAAGCTAGTAGACAATAGTAATTATTCTTAACTAGAATTCTAGAAAACCTAGGATTTGCTAGTTCTAGAATAGATACTAGTATATTTATATATAAGAATAAGCCTATTCTATTAGCTATATATATAGACAATATACTAGTATTTACTAAAGATATTAGCCTAGTAAATAATCTATATAAAGAACTAAAGAATACCTCTAAGTTAGAGGTAACTAACCTAGAAGAAATAAAAGAATTCCTAGGAGTAGAAGTAATTAGAGATAGATCTAAAAGATCTATTATAATTACATAAAGAAATTTTATTGCTAAAATACTTAATAAGTATAATAAGCAATATAATAAACCTAAGTCTATACCTTTGCCTGTAGGTATAAAATTAAGTAAAAACCTAGAAGAAAGCACTATACTTAGTAAATTTCAAAAGGAAATAGGTAGCCTTATTTACCTTACTATATTTACTAGACCTAATCTAGTTTATAGTATTAACTACCTAGCTAGGTTTATATCTAATCCTAGCCTAGAACACTATAAATACCTAGACTATATCTTTAGTTACTTAGTTAATACTAAGAACTTAGGATTAGATTTAACTCTAGATTCTATATACTCTGCATCTAGTAAAAATAATAGTACTACTAGTAATTCTATTAAACTAGTAGGAATATTAGATGCAGATTAGAGAGGTAATATAGACTCTAGAAAATCTACTATAGAAAATATATTCTTACTAGAAAATACTAGTAATAAGAGATTTACTGCTATAAGCTAGATTTCTAAACTCTAAAAAGTAGTTGCAATTAGTTCTGCAGAAGCAGAATATATAGCCTTAAAAGAGGCTACTAAAGAGAGCTTATATCTA
Source organism: Stagonosporopsis rhizophila (assembly GCA_016767195.1). Taxonomy (NCBI): domain Eukaryota; kingdom Fungi; phylum Ascomycota; class Dothideomycetes; order Pleosporales; family Didymellaceae; genus Stagonosporopsis; species Stagonosporopsis rhizophila. The sequence goes on from CP068509.1 coordinate 388,591, forward strand.
CAAAATATACTAAAAGAGCTATTTATTAATAGTTCCTCTCTTAAAGACTATAATATATTTAGTAATAAACTAAATACTATTAAAATAGATAGTCTTAGTGCTATAGAACTAGCTAAAAACCCTGTATATTACGCTAGAACTAAGTATATAGATATAACCTACTACTTTATTAAAGAAAACCTGCTAGAAGATAAGATAGACTTAGTATATAAAAATACTAGTACTATACTAGCAGATAATCTAACTAAGGCTACTAGTAATATTAAGATTAAAGATTTTACTAGTAGAATTAACCTAGTAGATTTAAACTAAGATATCTACTAAGTATACTTAGAAGATATAAGGTATATAAATTGCCTAAACCTTATCTCTAAGTATTATATTAAGCTATACTATAACTAGAGAACCTAAATTGCTATCTCTATAGTATATGCTAATTAAATTATATTTCTTCTCTCTTATCTCTAGAATAAAGATTAAGAGAGTGTATTAAGATTAATAGAATCTTTCTATAATCTTTATTCTAGCACCTGCCTAATTAGGCTTAGTGTGCTTATATAGTCTACTTATCTTAATAAGTAAGAGAAGAGTATTAAAATGCTATATAAATTGTCTCTATAGCTCTTCTCCTTATTAAGATATTAAGTATTCTATTTTTAATAGATAGAAAAGGTCTAGAACTGCTACTATAAATAGGCCTTAGTAGGTTACGCAATAGCTTACGCAAGATACTACATAACCTAGCTTACAAATACTTCTAGATTTGTAAGCAGGATTTATAAGCAGTAAATACTAGAATCTTCTAGAATAATCTTCTTAGTAATAGAGAGAGAGAAGGTAGAGTATATATACCTCTACCTTTTCCCCTCTATAGTTCTATACTTAGCAAAGCTATTATTTAGCAACCTTATATAATAAGATTATTATATCTATTATATTTTTATCTTATCTTTATTACCTCTTATAGGCTATACACTTCTCTATTAGGAAATTACCTAGTCTAGTTAGTCTAGGTCTTCTAGGCTAGAGAAGAAAGTAGTCTAAGTTCTCTCTCTACTTTCTTTACAAGCTTATATATAAAGTATAGAAGAATAATAAGTTCTAAGAATAACTAGCTTATATACTCTACTATAAACTAGTATACACTATAGATTATAGATTTATACTAGTACTATACTATACTATAGAAAGAGTACTTTAAGATCTATAAAATAATAAATACTACTAGCTACTCTAAATATACTGCTATTATAATTACTGTAAAGCTTATAAAGAAGAAAAACTAGAAGCTAGTTAATTCCTAACCTATAAAGAAGGTTGCTACTAACTATAGTTTAAATATCTACTAATAAGATATATAGACTATATCTAGGATAAACACTATATACACTATTTCTTAAGTATAATAGGTATTAATAAAATCCTAATAATATACTTAGTATATAATAAAGAATATAATAGTAATAATTAGGCTAAATGCCTTAATTCTAAATATATAACGCATTTTAGCCTAAAAGAAATCTATAGCTTTACTATATATAGTAAGTCTTTTTTAGACCTTGCACTAAACTATAAGAAGAACTATACTAGGAAATACAATCTATTAATAATATATAGAGCTCTAGGGATTAGAGAAATAATATCTATAGCACCTATTCCCTTATCTAGATCTCTATTATGCTAAATAGTAGATAGATAATAGTAATAGTAAACTTAGAAGTATAAGAAAATTATATATCTTAAGCTGCTATTAATTATATAAGCATAATAAAGTAAAGAAAAAAAGAGCTATACTCTTTATAAGTTGCTAACAGAGAACCTATACTAGAAGAAGCAGTAGTAACTTATAAGGTAGTACTATAATCTCTTAAGATATAGAATTACTATAAGCAGATAACCCTAGATATTCTAGAAACAGCTGCCTATAATATTATATTAAGATTGCCTTAGTTATAAAAGTATAACTTAATAATAGATTAAAAGTGTAATATACTTTTATTTAAGTGCTGTAACTGTAGTATAATATAGCTAGAACCTAGATAGTATAAAAGATAGCTAGTAGATAAGAAAGAGATTAGTAATATTCTTTTACTAAAAATACGCTAATATAGAGCAGTTAACTATATAGAGATTAAGCAGCCTCTAACTTATAAAGTAATAGTTAAGAAGAAGAGTATACCTTCTAGCATCTCTAATATATATAAGTAGTATGTATAAATATTTAAAGAAGAGCTTATAGTAAAAGCTCTGCTAAAGTATAAACTCTAGAATTATAAAATTAAGATCTAGAAAGGAAAGATACTAACTTTTAGGCTACTATACTAACTATTAGAGAAGAAACTTAAAGTACTGCGTAAGTATATTAAGAAGAACCTTTAAAAGAGATTTATTAGAAGATTAGAATTGCCTATAGAGTACTCTATTCTCTTTATACTAAAGAAAGATAGTAAGCTATAACCTTATATTAACTTTAGAAAGCTTAATAATATTACTATTAAAAATTAATACCTACTACCTAAGATATTAGAACTATAGGATTAATTATAAGAAGCTTAATACTTTACTATATTAGATCTTAGAGAAGTATATAACCTAATCTATATAAAGAAAGGTAAAGAATAGAAAATAGTATTTAGAATATACTATAAACTCTATAAGTACCTAGTTATACTATTTAGCTTAATAAATACACTTGCTATATACTAGGAATTAATTAATAATATCCTTAGAGTATACCTTAACAGGATAGTAGTAGTATATCTAGATAATATCCTAGTATACTCTAAGATACTAGAAGAGCATATATAATATATTATAGAAGTACTAGAATACTTAAAGTAAGCAGATCTCTAACTAAAACCTAAGAAGTGCAAATAGTATAAGAAAGAAGTAGAATTCCTAGAGTTTATTATAGGATAATATAGAGTTAAGATAAGCAATACTAAGATTAATATAGTAAAGAATTAGCCTACCCTAATAATAGTTAAAGGAGTTTAAGAATTCCTTAGGTTTATTAACTTTAATAGATATTTTATTAAGAATTACCTAAAGAAGGCCTTACTGCTTATAAAGCTTATACGTAAGGACACACTCTTTAAATAAGGTAAGGAATAGAATAATATATTTAAGTTATTATAGTAAGTGTGTATTAACTCTCTAATACTAATTATATTTAAGAGTAATAAACTAATATAAATAGAGATAAATGCCTAAGATTTAGTATTAGGAGTATGCATTATATAAGAGAAAAATAGGTAATAGTACCTAATTACCTATTACTTATATAAGTTCTTAGGACTAGAAGAATAATATAATATATATAATAAAGAACTATTAGCAATTATATTAGCCTTAGAATATTAGTAAGTATATATAGAAAGTTATTTAAACCTTATAATCTATATAGATTATAAGAATCTAGTATATTTTACTACTATAAAGGTCTTAAACTAATAATAAGTAAGATAGTTAGAAATACTAAGCTTATATAAATTTAAGATCTTGTATACTCTAGGCAAAGACAATAGTAGAGCAGACGCGCTTAGTTAAAGATATAACCTTATAGGCAAGAAGATAATTAATAAAGCTGCTATACTTAGGATTAACTAGAATAGGTTACTAGAACTATTACAGTAGCTTAACCTTATTATGCAAGTTTAGAAGGAATAATATATACTAATATAAGTACTAGATAAATTATAGTTATAAATTATATATAATTATTATAATAATATACTTTATAGATACCTAGGAATTATCTAAATAATAGAACTTATTGGATAATACTATAAGTTCTTAAATATAAAACATAAGGTTACTAAATATATTAAGAACTGCGCTATATATTAGTAAAATAAGTATAGCACCTATATAAAATATAAAGAAATATAAGTAATAGAGCTGCTAATAGTACTATAGACAAATATTATAATAGATTTTGTTACTTAATTACCTATATCTAAGAACCCTTTTATAGGCTATAAATATAATTTAATATTTATAGTAGTAGATAGATTTATAAAAGCTGCTAAGTTTATACCTTTCTAATATAGCTATACTACAGAGTAGCTTGCATAAGTGTTCCTAGATAGGATTATTTAACACTACAGCATTCCTAAATTAATTATTAGCAATAGAGATAAGCTCTTTATATCTAACTTCTAGATAATGTTTCTTGCAGAAGTAGGCACTAAGAAAAAGCTTTTAATAGCTTACTACCCTTAGATAGATAGATAAATAGAATAAGTAAACTAGATAATAGAAATATACCTCTAAATTTACTGTAATTAACAGTAGAATAATTAGGTTTTACTTCTACCTATAGCACAGATTATATATAATAATAAGAAATTAGAAGTAATAGGTTATATACTATTCTTTGCAAGCTATAAACAGCACCTAAATCTCTTTATATAAAGTCTTAATAATAATATCTAGACAGAGTTAGCAATATTCTTAGTATAGAAACTAAAGAATATATATTAGAAATTACTTAATAATATTACTAAAGCTTAGTTATAAGTAGTTTTCTATATAAACTAGAAAAGAAAAATAGCACCTTAGCTTAAAGAAGAAAATAAAGTCTATTTCTTTATAAAAAACCTATGTATAAAAAGACTAATAAAAACACTAAACAAAGTTAAAGTTAGACTAGTAAACTATAGACTAGAGCTACCTAAAGATATAAGAATCTACCTAGTGTTCTATGTATCTTTATTAGAACCTGCAGACCTAAGAATACTAACCTAGAAAGACTTCTATTACTAGGTAGATAGTAATAACAAATAGGAAGTTAAAAAAATAATAATATACTAAGAAATAGGACCTAATAAAGAATACCTAGTTAAGTAGTTAGAATACTCTAACTTAGAAAATATATAGGAACTAATAATAAACTTTATAAACTACTACTAACTAGTATATAAGTACTATAGTTTGCTACTATCTCTTTAATTAAGCCTAAGGCTCTCTAAGTAGTTAGTAAAGTACTAATACTAATAGAAGCTGCAGGATAATTAAGCTCCTTAGCAGGATCTAATTCTTCTAATTCTACTATTTTATTTGCTAGATATAATACCTTTTACTGCATATAATTATTTGCCTATTTTAGAATCTTCTTATTCTAAATTAGCTATATAATTATAGTTGCTAGTAGTGTCTTATCTTTCTTAACTTTTTTTTTATACTTCTTATAAGTTTTATCTAGCAAAGACTATAATATATTTACGCATAGCTTTCTAGCCTTAGTATACTTAGTATACTTTAGATAATTTAAACTACCTAGTATAATAAAATACTTATAGCCTTTAAAGAAACAGTAATTATAGAGAACTTTAGTAGGAGTATTAGCTTAATAAATCTTAAATATAAAATAAAGGTTATAGATATAAAAAGATATCTTAACTTATAGGTTACTAGATAAGAGGATTACAGAGTATATATAACTCTAATTCCTAATTATATAGTTTAAGAGCAAACTAGATAGAAAGAGGTAATAGTATTATAATTCTATATAAGAGGACAGCACAGTAATATGTAGCTACTAACTAGACTTCTTACTTCTAGCTAAAGAAGCTAGTAAAGTAGAGATAGTAGTAACTAATAAGACTTATATAGCTACTTATTAATAAGTATAATATATATAACCTCTACTTATCTATAAGTATAGTATAATACTACTTATCTATAAATAACACCTCTGTTTTATTAGACTAACTCTAGTTGCTTATTAATAAGTATCTCTAGTATAGTAGTATATAGCAAGTAGGAATATAACTCTTATAGTTTATATTTAACCTAAGTAATAATCTAAGTTATTAGATCTTAACCTAACCTTTAAGCTAGACAGTCTAGTCTATACTACTTATTATTACCTGTTACTCTTAAGACAGATAGATTATATCTATACTTCTTATTATTATAACTCTTCCTACTAGACTTCTATTACTGTATTTATTCTTAAGAACTAATTAAATAGTACTTCTAAGCTTTGCTTAAAGTACAACCTTAATAGTATAGGTATAGCTACTAGTACTAGTAGTAGTAGTAGAGAGAAAAGAATGCTAGAGCTATAAGATTAATAGAATAAGCTAATAGATATCTAAAAAGCTCTTTTAGAAAGTAACCTAGGTACTTAGACTTCTAGTTAACTCTATATAATTACTAGATTTACTATAGAAGATCTAAAACAATTAAATAAAATATAATTTAGCTATTCTCTAAGAAGATATAAAGAATAACTAGAGAGTATATTATATAATTAAGCTGCTTAGCTATCTATATAGAGATTAGATAACTAAAGAGTTAGTAGTAAGTAGCTCTAGAGCTAGCTAGAAGCTTACTATATTAGTATAACAGAGATAAGCTACTCTAATATAGATTAGAAGCTTAGTTCTAGTATATTATATAACTTATATAAACTTTCTATTTATATAATAGATAGTTTTTATCTAATCTTAGATAGATACTAATTAAATACTATTAATTACCTAAGTATAGTTCTATAAGCTTAGAAATAACTCTTTAACTCTATATTACTAGAGCTTATTTACTTTAATATTAATCTTTTTATAATTCTAAGATACAACTTTAACTAGCCTATTTTTTAGAAATTCTTACCTACTATTTCTAAGCTATATAAACTCTCTAATACTAACTTCTAAGAACTCTTATTAACTATAGGTACTAGTTATATAAACCTTACTATTCTATCTATTATAGTAATTACTACTCTTATCTACTCTAACTATAAATAAAAAGCTTTAAAGAAATAGCTCTAAAAATTCTAAAATAAAACTAAAGTACTATAAGAAGATATTAATTAACTTAAATCTAAAGCTAAGATAAGAAAGGCTAATATATACTAGTATCTTATACTTTAGAGCTTAGTAACTCTACTTCTATAAACTTCTTAAGCTTTATATACTACTCTATTACTACTAGATTTACTACTATAGATATCTTTACCTCTTTAGGCTTAGAACTAGAACTTTACTTTTCTTTTTAACTTAGTCTCTTCTACTATAAGGCTCTTAAAGTTAACTTTAATAACTTCTATATACTAAAGAAGCTTATAATAACTTTACCTATCTTAAATTATAGTTTCTTTATACTCTTTTTAGTACTTTAGAGTATAAATAAATATCTTTATTAACTAAATAAATATAATAATAACTTTAATACCTAGACTATAGATTTTCTTACTTACTTTAAGGCTAATAAATAATACTACTAATATAATACTAATTATACTAAGTACTTTATACTAAATATTAAAAAGGCTACCTTTAATATTCTCTAGAACCTAAAAGGCTTTAGTTACTGCTTTAATATCTGTTTCTAAGTTCTATAGAAACTCTAGTTTATCTGTAAAGAAGAAGAAATATTTAAAGCTATAGAGTAAGCTCTTACTAACTTTATCTTTCTCTGCTTTTCTTTTATAGAAATACCTAATAAAGTAGCTACCTTTACTACTTTTTAATTATAAATGTATCTTTTTACTTTATAAATATAGTAAATACTAAAGACCTACTACTATTATCTTTAATAGAAGCTTCTATAATTTATTCTTACTACTATAGCTACTTTATATTATAAATAATCTACTACTTATATTATTTTCTATTACTTTTAAATTAGTACTTTTATTTATAACTATAGTATCTAAGTATATAATTTCTTAAAAATAATATAACTTTATTATTTCTAGTAAGAAAAATATACTACTAAGGCTATAAGTTTATTATAAACTAATTATAGTAAGTCTAATACTTCTACTTCTAATAAGGTTACTTATTACTTCTACTATAGAAATAGTTATAAAGCTAATAAAGACTCTAAATCTACTTCTAAGAGAATTCTATATAAAGCCTATAATAAAGACTTTAAAGAAGAATCTAATTTTAATAAAACTAAAAAACTAACCTTCTTTAGTTAGAGTTATAACTTAGAGTATTCTTTAACTATATATAATAGTTTATTCTCTCTACTTCTTACTAGTACTAAGGCTTTTATAATTCTCTATAAAGTTTAAATAAGCTAGTAGGCTTTTATACTATCTACTATAATTTAATTAGCTTTCTCTTCTCTTATTAGGTAAGTTAAGAATATACTTTATTATATACTAACTTTAGTAAATAATAGTATAGACTCTAGCTTTATTTTTTACTTATTTCTTAACTATACTAAGGCTTTATAACTAATTCTTTTAAAATAACTAATTATATATAAGAAATTATTAAAGCTAAAAGACTTTAGTTAGAAAATTAGTTTAAGAAAGAATTAATTAGATTTCTTTATTAAATTAGAGCTATTTACTTATATTCTTATATACCTATTATTAATATATATTAACCTTTTAATTAGATTATCTTATCCTCTAGTATAGGTAGTTAATTCTTTATTCTAAGTAAATATATTTTTAAAGTAGATTGCAGTATACATATCCTATAATAATAGTTAAATAGCTTTAATCTAATAAAGAATTCTAATTAGTTCTTTCTTAATCTAATCTTCTAACTAAAGTCTTCTAGCTTTAATTACTACTATAAGATAAAGACTTTAGTATATAACTCTTCTATAAAGAATACTTTCTTCTATATATATATATATCTCTCTTCTTTAGTAGTTACTTTTTCTTTTTATAAACTAACTAAATACTATAACCTTTTACTAGAACTTTATTTATATAAGTTATACTAGTACTCTATATACCTATAAGTTATCTATTTAGTAGGTTATATATAGGTTAAAAAGGTTCTATAGGTAGTATATCTAGACTTCTTTATAGTATATACTTAGGTCTAAGTCTCTTTATATAATAAGTAGCCTTAATTCCTCCTAAGATAAACGCGGCCTAGGTAGGTTATCAAGCGCTGAAATGCATACCTAGCTAGCAACTTCTAAATGATGCTCAATCTCCCCAGAACTCCATGAGATCCTCAGCTCTCCACTTTGTGCCCCAGCCTGTTTCTCGTTCAATACGTTCCAAGAGCTCCAATATTACTTTCTGCTCACTTGGATGGCTCATCCACTGTCCAGCAATCCAAAGCGGTTGAATGGAGTTTGTCCATGCGCCATGATGATGGTTATTGATTGATATTGCGCACGCTTGACGAGCGTGCCAGAATATGGAGCGTGGTTTTTGTCTTACAACAGCGGCTAAAGGCTTGTGTTGGAGCATCAGTACGCATGCTGTGTGGTATAGTTGGTTGCCTGATATTGCAGCAGGATTGCTGTAGAGAACCTTGGGGAATGGACTCGATGGCAATTTCATGTGGTGTATAGCCATCATCTCGTCTGATCGGTGGTGATACCAATCATCAACGTACCCCCAGAGTTCGGTCCAGCGAGAGACATATGCATACGATGACTGATTAGCATCAATAGCTATTGAGGGATCCACCCGAGAAGCGAGCTGTGGCTTGTGTGTGAACAGATCAAGTACATGTCCACAAAGATAGACAGCATAGCAGGCTTGCGCGTCGAACCCTTTTGCTTCTTTGAAGTGAGTGGCTTGTTCATCAAGTGTAGTGCCAGGTGCCCAGCAATCCATTGGAATGAGTGTACTCATGGACATGATTAGTCCACCGCACACATCCATCCGGGCGAAACACCAGAACAAAGCTTGGTTGAGACCCCCACAAAATCCGTGAATACCTGACGCCTGTATCAGATGAGCACAGCCTTCAAGATGTTGCCGCCATCCTTTTGGAGAGCTACTTTGCATCTCAAGCACGCATAGCACCACGCATGACGCTATGACGGCTGTGCTCCGAGTATGAAGCTCGGGTAGTACCAGCTGAATTGCCTTCTGGTACAAGGCGAGACTTCGGTCTGTATGCGCACTACGCTGCTTCCGTTCTGACTGACGTGCTGACGTGGCGAGTAAGGCGTAGCGCAGGTGCAGATGCGAGCGTGCCAACACTGGAAGAGTATGCTGAAAATGTCGTTCACTATCAAACTTGTCCATCCAAGGCGCGACTGTCACTGTCAGCAAGTGCTGCGACTATGCCTTCGGGAGACTGACCTTCCTCTACCCAGTTTTGTAGCAGAGTGAATTCTTCCTCTTCTGTCATGACAGATGGCTCGGCAGCCCTGTCCTCAAGGGCTGCGTCGCTGCTTAGAGCAGTATCGATCTTATCATCTCGCAGCGACTCTGGGGTTCCAATACGAGTTGCATTGTTTGTATTCACCTCTCGAATAAGGTGGCTACGCAGTGTAGAGTATGCATCAAGGTACGCAGATCCGGGGAGAAATATGCTGTCATCGTATAGTCCCAATGCTGTCGAACTTGGCCATATGTAGGACAGGTCGTCGACCGGTGGTAGCGCTAGTGTTGGATCGGTGATAGATGTATCCGCAGCCTGTTGATAATCTTCATCTATTTCTGGGCAGCCTTCTGAAGGGATTGACATAACATCTATCGCAGCTGTCATCTCCCGAGCATGAACCTCATTTTCAAAAGGTCGAGTGGCTATCTGTATCATCTGTGATAAACGTGAGTTCACCGTTGATTCTGGGTCAATCGTAGAGGCTGAACTTTCCACTAAGTCGTGTTGCTGCTGATCTCGAATGACCTCTGCGGTGACATCTTGGATTTCAAAGCGGCAAGACGTAGGCCTCTTGGATTTATTGTTTTTTGGACGCGACTGGAGTGTACTGAGTCCATGATTGTTCTCTTCCCGGAAAACAATTCGCGCTCCCCATTGACAGTCATCTTTCTTATCCCTACACCGTCCACAAATAGGCTTTACCTCATCGCACTTTCGGCGTTTTGCCCTACACCGTATGCAGCCTGAACGTGCTCTTGCTCTTTTGGGTCGCGCTTTAATTGCTGAATCGTTTTCGGCCATTGAGACAGTTAAATGTCAGTGGAACACAACCTATGCACGCAGATGGGAGCGACGGTTGTTCCAGGTGACGGCTGGCATCGAGGAAATAGAGCTTGAGCGGAAGACCCAAAAGTAGTATTCCAGCTGATCTACGTAGTTTGACGCTACTGAACGTGGGGCCCCCGCACTGCACCCTTGCATTCTTCGCTATAGCCTGGAACTTTACTTCACGCAGCCGAACAGTTGCTGCGACCTGAGATTTGACCTTCAGGTCATCAAATTCAGATAGCACAGCTTACCCTGATCCACCCTTGCTTGGTGCTTTCAATCATCTGCGCACTTTGCTAAATAGATGCGTCGCCGATTTTGCCTCCATCTCCACTATTTGTGCTCCTAGTACATGGCGACCTTCTCCCCAGTGAATCGCTTGTCGATGTGTTCGAATATTAAGCCGCGAGTCTCGCGGTAGTAGGAGTATATGAGAGGTAGGAAGCAGACACACCAAAATCCAAGCAAGTGCGCCAACCTACACTATCAGTTCCATTGAGTAATGGATATTGTGCTTACAACTACCGTTGAGGCTCACAAGTATGACTTCAACAAGAGCAGGTGAAGGTTCAGTTGCTGGCGGTTGCAAGCGCTGCAGCAAGAATCGAGATAACCAGAGGCCCGCCAGCCGTACTCAGCAGGCAAAGGCCACGGCATAGCCACAAACCCCACTACGAAGAATGTGATAAGATAAAAACAATATAATGATTTTCACGAAGCCGGCGTTTGCAACTGTTCCAGCCAATGTAGCCATACAGGCACACCGTCCGCCCGCGGCGAAGAGCATCACCTCTCGACGGCTCAGGCGCTCGATACACGTAATGGGGATGATGAATGACAAAAAGTTGGTGATGTCGTGAAAATCTGCAGTCGAAAGGAAATTTATCGCGAGAGGCCGACTGACTATTGAAAAATAACAAGTGCGTACTAAAATTCGTTAGGCGCCTCTGTCTCATTACTCGGAATGGTGGTTAAGTTAATGCCAGAAAGCTGCCGCATGAACTGGCCGCCAATATCTAGCATTGTGCTGTGTCCTGTAGAGGAAACAATGATCTTTATTGTTGAGTAAGGCCTTGTAGCTCGAACCCGCAGGGGCAGTACGTTGTTCCGAGATCGCGTGCTGAATCTCAAAAAGTTCTTTCCTAAGGGTTGCATCGTCAGGGTCGAGTTGGTGTGCATTCTTCTCCACTGCCCACAGGACCTGTTTTACCTCTTGTATACGGTCGTGTGCAATAAGCCATCGAGGCGATTCTGCTAAGACGAAGAACAAATGAAGGTGATGATGGCAAACAAGATCTGAAAAGCAATGGGCAACCGGGACTGAGCATCGTTCGATATGTAACTTATACCGTAATCGACCCAGTGTGCAGTCATGACGCCCAAGATGTTTATGACAAGCTCAGTGCAAAGCCTCTTACCACAATCATTCGCTTTCATGAGTTCTGAATGCCAGACAGCTGTAATCTGTCAGTCGCCACCACACAATTTGATCACGATGCAATATACAAGTCGTGCTTTGTTCATGCCGTTTCCAAGCCTTGCCATAGTCTTCCCGATGGTGAATTGGGGAATACCAAAAGCAGTGGCTTGGAGAGCGACACCGATGCTGTGTAAAACACAACCAAGCATAATGCATTTTCTTCGACCAAGCCTTTCGCCGAAGATCAAACAACAGATAACGCCGAAGAAGCACCCGATTTGGCAATGACGACATCGGTGCCTTGGAGCGAAGAACTGCCTCCTGCACCAGCGGTCGTGTCAGTTTCGGGAAAGGTCCGGTCAATATATTTTAGAGCATCGAACAGGAATGATGAAGGAATGCCCGATGGGGTGTACATCAAGGTGGAGACGTAATGCTCTATACCCCACTTCTGACGATAGTGACTGCCAGCTCGTAGCTCTCGCGGAGTCATCATCGCATCGTATCCCCCATCTTCTTCGCGTGGGAGGGTGCATGAATACATCGACAAAGAGCAACCTGCTGCTAACCGCAAAAGGCAATGTTACTCTCTTGGGAAGTATGAGGCGCTAGCGAAGCCGGCCCGAGGCAAGGGCTGACGCTTCGGGTTACCTTTTCGGTCAGTCAGGTTATGTGTTGCACCGAACTTGCTACCAGAATGATGGTCGCTTGACCTGACGTGTTCTACTTTCCAGTTTGACACCTTTAGATCAGACATTTGCCTCCACATTGAAAGAGCTGACTGGCGAAATGCATCCGTCTGTCTTTCCGACCCAATATAAATGCTGCGTTTATACATCATGGATCCGGTTTAATGAGGACTGTTCTCAAGACCTCATATTTCGTTGCTCGTTCCCTGGGAATCACCAACCCGCACCAACGCATAGTTCGTACAGGCGACACATCCAGTGCGGCCAGCCGTCATACAACACCAAAACCAAGTCTTACAATGGCCCCCGGGGCAGTCGAAGCGATGGCTGACCCATTCTCTCAGCATGTACCATCCACACAGATCCCAGCTCTTTTCTCCCTTCGCGGCAAAACAGTAGCCATCACAGGTGGTGGCCGTGGCCTAGGCCTGACACTTGCGTTCGCTGTCATCGAGGCCGGTGGGCACGCTGCACTACTCGATCTTCTGCCCAGACCCAGCGAGCCCGAGTACTCCGCTCTCGCGAGGCTCGCGAAGAGCTCATGTCTGACCGTGAGCTACCGGAAGTGTGATGTCACCAGTGAGACGGAAGTCACCACTGTTCTCGAAGCCATCGAGGATGAGGGCTCGACAGTTGGTGCGCCGCTGGGCGGGATGATAGCCTGCGCGGGGATCCAGCAGCGCGTCCCGGCATTGGACTACGAGGCGAGCGATTTTGAGCGCATCCTTAGGGTGAACGTTGTTGGTGCCTTCATCTCCGTGAAAAGGACAGCGAGAACCCTCAAGGAGAAGGGCCGTAGTGGAAGTATCGTTCTTATTGCCAGCATGAGCGGTGAGATCGCAAACAGGGGTCTGACTTGCACTGCGTATAACTCTAGCAAGAGTGCGGTGCATCAGATGTGCAGAAGTCTGGCGCAGGAATGGGGGCAATATGGGATCAGAGTCAATACGCTGTCGCCCGGCGTAAGTACTCCTTGACTCCACGAACATGGATCGTTCTGGGAATCAATGGGCTGACATTTCCACAGTACATCCGGACTGCGATGACTGATGACCTTCTGGCTGCGGACCCAGGGCTTGAGGAGACATGGATGCGAGGCGCGCTTCTAGGTAAGCTTGGAGTTCCCGATGATTTCAAGGCGCCTGCTGTGTTTTTGCTTGCGGAAGGCAGTGGGTTCATGACCGGCGCGGATCTGAGGGTTGATGGAGGACACTGTGCTTCAGCATAAGTCTCGATTGACAATCACAAACGATTCTTCACAAGTTCCGGATATTTAACATCGATTTTAATTTGGCGCAACACATTGTACCCGTCGGTGTATCGATCGCAGGACCAAAGATGTACACCAAGGGACAGAGATGTTGCGCATGCCACTGTCACCTCAGATCTTCATTGTTGATCTGCATTTGTATTCGCATTGCTTCTTCTTCCCAAAATTCGGCAAGCTGCTCCGCTCCTCGTCGTCCACCAAACTGTACGTCGCCATTCGCCATGTCCCCCTCTGCACCATCCATAAGGCGCTGGAAACATGCCTTGTTCTTTGGGTCGTTGAAATGCTGATACGGCCGTCCTGGATCCAGCCAAGCACCGCACAGGTAACAAAAGTGGGTTTTACACTGCGCGCATGTCATGTGATTGCCTGAAGCAGTATTAGCTGCTGTAACCAGCATGCAATAAAGGACATCATTGACTTACAACCGAACGACTTCTGACAAGGTACTGAACAGTATGCACATGGCGAAGTGTTCTTCATGATGAAGTTTAGAGATGCCTGGTCCTCTTCGGTGAGCTGATTGGCGTCGCGGGGTTCGCAACGGACGAAATCACCGTGCCAGGACGAAAGGCAAACGACACAAAAGGCAAGAGTGCAATCTTCACACACGGCGAGACGATCCATGCCTCTGACACCGACTAAGCGCTTCTCTGGTCCCGCGGGGGTATTCGATTGTAAATGATCCTCCCCCTCATCTGCTTCCGAATCCGAGTCGTCTATGTGGCTCACGTCGGTAATCTTTGGGTACTTGGCCGATCGCATGGCGCCTTGGCACCACTGTCGTGGACAGAAGATGATGTCGGGATCTGACTCCATCTTCTTCTTGCGTTTGATGTTGACGTAGCGCTCCACCTGCTGGCGAGGGATGGGTATCTGCAATAGTTCCTTTGGGGATATCAACCGGTCTTTTTTCTTTCCGCCACCACATTCTGTGGACATGCATTTCACGTTGTTAACCGCGCCCTCGGCGATGCAGTTATTGTAGTAATCTTGCAAGCAGGCGACGCAGAAGACGTGACTGCATCGCTCCATACGATAGCAAACTGATCCCTTCTTCGGCTCGAGGCAAACCCCGCAGTCGAATGTCTCTTTGTCGAACAGCTCGCGCTTCATCCGCCTACTGTAGTCCAGCAGCTCGTTGCGCAACGAGGCTGGCAGCGTAAGCTCTGCGATGCCAAAGCACGACTCAGCCTGCTCCTGCACCGAGCTGACATAGGTAAACAATATCATGCCACCTCCGTATTCGTCCCACAGCGACCTGGCGTCATCTGCAAGCCTTGTAGCGACGCTCTCTGGCAGCCAGGGCGGGGTAGTCGTTATCTTGACCTGTGGCGGACGGTCGTTGGGGTACTCGGCGGGCAGGTGGAACTCGATGCGGAGCGAAGGGAGATAGCCCAAGCGTTGGACGTCGTTTTCAGGTGTGTAGGTTACAGGCAGTGGTTTGGTGGGTGCTACCAGCAAGTCGAGAGTCGCCGTATATGGGCTACTGGGGTCGACGACGAGCTCTGGGTAGATGGATTGCAATGTGTCGAGCTCCTCGGAGCGCTCGTCTGATTGCTCGTCCATGGTGAGACGCGGCAAGAATTTGGTGTCCAGACTAGGTGTACAGATTCGATACACAGACTAGGTGCATACAGTGCTGCGGCAGGGTGTGGCGTAAGAATACTGATTCAGGGCCGAGGGAGACGGAGATAAGGGCGCGGGCGCAGGCGCTGGCGGGCAGTGGCGAGTGTCGAAGGCGAGAAACGGCTGGATTCAACCATGGTGTGTGAGTCAAATGCTGCAAGCCCATGTACACAGCGGCGAGGCTTTGCTGCAAACAAGTGCGCCGTTGCTGACAGTCCCGTGGAGGTGGGTGGGTGGGTGCTCCCGCTGCGTCGCGAGCTAGCGTGGACAGCCGGCGCGGCTGCCATGGTGCATGGTGCAGCATGGTGCAGCATGGCGCTGTGACTTCACCCACACACCTCGACACGCTCTTTCGCCATGGAGAACCCCCCGCTTGCGTCCCTATCCTTGACGCATGTCCACTATGTGTGTGCCTTGCCGCTCCCCGATGGCGCTGCTGCTGACCGTGCAAGAACCCCGCCGACCGCGTCTCCTACCTGTGCGCCTGGCTGGCTCTAGTGCCGCAAGGATTGTGCGTCGTGTACGCGACGCTGATCTGGTCAAACCGTGAAGTCGAGATTGGCCTCATGTTTGCTGGCCAGATGGCCTGTGAGGCGCTCAATTGGGTGCTGAAGCGCCACTTCAAGGAGGAGCGACCTCGAGGTACGCCCCAGCCCGCTCGCCGCAAACAAGACGCCGTACTGACCAGCACAGAAATGCACGGAAAAGGCTATGGCATGCCCTCATCCCACGCCCAGTTCGTGTCCTTCTTCTCCGTCACCCTGGCCCTCTTTCTGCTGCTCCGCCACGTCCCTCACCCTACCGAGACGCACACGCCGTTCAGCTTCGCCGGCCGCTTTGTGCTGTCACTCCTGGCCCTGGCCTCTGCAGCCGCAGTCGCCGTCAGCCGCATATACCTGAGCTACCACACTCAGAAGCAGGTCTTGGTCGGCTGCGCTTGCGGTGCCGTCTTTGCTCTCGTGTGGTTTGCCTTCACCACCTATCTGCGCCGAGCCGGTTGGATTGAGTGGGCGCTGAGCACCTGGCTTGCGCGTGCCTTCCGTATCAGAGACTTGGTCATCCAGGAGGACCTAGTCGACTCTGGCTGGGCACGTTGGGAAGAGAGACGCAAACGACAGGACTTCCGTGTACAAGGCAAGAAGAGCAGATGATGCAACGTCGTGGATAAGAAGAGCGGATTCCAGCAAGAAAAAGTCGACAATTTCAAACCGCCGTTGATGAAGATAATACTCCAGCCACTATTATACCCATGTCATTGCAAGTATTTTGAGCGCAGCTCCAAGTCCCGCAGAACCGTCATGTTTCTGTCCTTCTCTCTTGCCTATCAAACTATGTTGCACACTCGGCGAAGCGAGACATCCCTCGAGAGCGAAGGACTCCAATGCTCAGACGAGCTTCCACACGGCTCTTGCAGTCCATGTTCCCTGGTGACGTCACAGTCACCGATCGTTCCAATTTGGCCCGGTACACTCAACTCACTCGCAGCTTTCATGTGACCCCTGGATTCTATAACATACCAGAGTCCGCCGCACCATTGATAGATCTTAGGATCATCGCGCAACAATCATGAAGGCCTTTTCTACAGAGAGCTCTGTATGTACTACTACTACCTACTACAGCCCACTTTCTCGGCAACACGAAAGGGCCACTGCCATACACAGCACTCGTCAGAGAGTTCCTACTGGAGCTAGCAATGCTTGCTGTCATCAGGACATTCTCAACAAGCACAACAAGTGTACCGGCCGTCCAGTGATTTTGCCACGAACTTGGATGACAGCAGTTGGTGAGATCCTACACTTTCTACGTTCTGCGTTCAACGACAAGCAAGATCACCAGTACTGCTTAATGATGCGCTCGCTCGGACGCTCCCGCGTCTCTTTGCAGGGATTGTGGTACTGATCGACGACGTTAGTCCTTTCGCGCAGATTTTGTGGACGCCTTGGTTGGGGCTTGGCGTCATCAGATCCAATACGCACGCTTTGTGCCATCCTGAGCGTGATCATCCACTCGGAGCACCCTTGAACACTGGCAGTATCGCTCTCCTAAGCTCATGCCGTCGGACTTATTTATCGACCTTTGAAGTAATGTTCCGCGCGACTTCATCCGCACTGGATCGAGCCTCACAATGTGCACTCAAGTCTCAGTTCAACATAACTGTTTAGAGCAAGTCTGCCCACTTTGTGCTATGACTTGGTAATTTGACTCTGTGATGCATGAGGTTTCTGCTTTGCGAAGGAGTCGCACATGAGAATGACTTGGTCAATGCATTCCTAGGTGGCAGAGAACTTTGGAAACTGGGTGGGTAAAGGATGCTACTTCCACCTTCTTCACGTCATTTCTGCGCTTTGCGATCCAGAATCATCTCATCACCACCCGCAGGGTTCTGAGATAAACACATAAGTCGGTAGAATCTGTTAGGGTGAAGGCATCTACCCTTCCTATCCACAAACTTTAAATCTTGCTGAACGATATTTGCCTTGATGCACTCAAAGAACACACCATCAACAATGGTACCGCCTTGCCAGACATACGCAGGCGTTATTCACTGATTTGATACAAGTGTCAAGCACGAAGAAGTGGGCGTCCAACAGTGTATGATCCTGGCTTACCGTACCATGGCTATCATCTCTCGCCAGCAATAACCCCACTCGGGATGTAGTTTTAAGACACTCGTATCGGCTTACAGCACATCGAACGAGATTCACCAAACGAATTGAAGCATTGAGTCGAAATCAGACATGATGAATCTAGTTTGGCGGTGACATTAAAAAAGTACATAAACGCTTCGAGATTTAAATGACAATAGCTTTGCCTACAGGTCATTTGCTGCAGCCTCCAAAGACTCTTTGAAGATGCTGCATGCCTGAGTCAATTCCTCCTCGCTGATGGTGAGCGGCGGAATGAACCTGAGAACGTCAAAGACAGATGTACTGAGCAACAGCATATCCCTCTTTATGCACTCCTGTACAACTCTGGGTGCTATCTGTGGCTGTGCTTTCGCGTCCCACGATGCGGTGTTCGATGAATCGCTTTGCAGTGTCCGATTTACGAATTGCACACCCACCATCAAGCCCTTGCCACGAATGTCCTCGATCAAGTTGCCTGCCTTTGTACCAGAAGCCTTGAGATCTTTGAGGAACGAGAAAAGCTGCTCAGAACGCGCAGCAACGTTATCGAGAATGTTCTCTTCACGGAAAACCTCTATGACTGCCTTGGCAGCAGCGCAGGCAACGGCATTCCCAGCATATGTACCACCCATTGATCCTGGCTTCTGCAAATCCATGAGGTTCTTCGAGCTCGCAATGCCAGAGAGTGGGAAGCCGTTAGCAATGCCCTTGGCGAAGATGAGGATATCAGGTCGAACGCCCGACTCTTCTACAAAGAACATATGCCCCGTGCGACCCATGCCAGACTGGACCTCATCAGCAATGAGTAGGATGTTGTTCTCGTCACAGATCTGCCTCAAGCCGTGCAAGAAAGCTGGAGGAGCAGGCACATAGCCTCCCTCGCCGAGCACAGGTTCCAAGATGATGGCGGCGGTATCCGAGGGCGAGGTCTGTTGCTGCAATGTGAGCTTGACCTGGAGAAGGGCTTGATTAACAAGCTCATCAGTCGGTGTGTCGGGGGTTGCACCAGCAAACTGGCTGTAGTAGGGGAATGCTGTAGCAAAGACACCCCCCATCAGTGGCCCATGGCCCTCGCCGTATATCGTCTTCGATCGTGTCATCGACGCTGTGGCGTTGGTACGACCGTGGTAAGAGCCTTGCATAACGATGATGTTAGGCTTCTTTGTAGCTCCACGAGCAAGTTTGACAGCAGCCTCGACAGCTTCTGCACCCGAATTCCAAAGGAAGACAGTGTCCAAAGACTTGTGCGGGAGAATTGGGATCAGCTCCTTGAGAAGTGCAATTTGCGCGGAGCTGAAACCAATGTTGACTTGGGCATGTGTGATTTTAAGACATTGGGCTGCGGCAGCTGCGCTGACCTTAGGATGGCAGTGGCCGAGATTCACGACTCCAATGCCAGATGTCAAGTCAAGGAGCTTCACACCCTTGTCGGTCGTGATGTATGTGCCCTTGCCTTCTTCGAAAACATGCTTCGTGAGACGACCGATTCCTCTGGCGATGTGCTGTTCGCCAAATGCTGCTGAGTCTAGCTCAGAGGACGCGGCTTGTGTCGAGGAGAAGGATCGAGAAGGAATGTGTGTGGTGGAGCGGGAGACGGCAGGCGCGACGGCGCGCAAGGCGGAGGAGGAGCTCTTTTGCATCATGTTATGGTCCGAAGATCTGGAAGCAATCATAAAGGTGTGGTGTAAAGCAAATGATAATATGCTGGGTTCCTCGACACAGACTGACGGACGTACGAGGGGTGGATTGAGCGTCGATATTCAAGTACAGCTATTTATCGATAAGGAGCCGACCTCGGGAGTTTTGCGCGCCCTTCACGCGTGTAACGCCACAGACGCCACTAAAAGTAAGGACTGCATATTCTTACGACTTTGAAGATCTCGCAATGACTCGAATAGCTGCAAGCTGAAACGCAACAAACGGATTACCTACACCTGCCTCAGGCGACGGGCAATTACAAGTCTCTGTATATGACGTCACTAATCCGAGCTTCCCCATGATGTCCAACCAGCAAAAGAACCAGAAAAAGACAAACATGGTTAGGAGCTTTCCTCCACTTTCTGGGCTGCCCGTATTGGGTAACTGTTCGAAAGTCTCAAGGGTTATGCTACAATACCACGTACAATATACGGATTGTTGACTTTGGCTCATTGATCAGACTCGACCTGTGCATTCCTACAATCCTATGGAGCATCTACAAGATGCGAACGTCGCAATCATCATTGCATCCTTTTGCTTCGATATCAGCAGCTGGCCTTGGTCTCAAATTTGAGCCGTTCATGTCCAAGAGAAACCTGATACATGTATTACTATGAACAGAGGATTGAAAGTGCAGGAGTTGCGACGTGAGTGAGGATGGCGGGTGCTCCTGGCCCGGCGCGTGCAGTGACGTTTATGAGATTACTTATGCTTAAGCTGACATTACCTTTGCATGGATACCTCGCTACCAGGTGCGATGTGGATGACTGGCTGGGAAATGAAGACTACCATCACGGCAGAGAAACTGCAATTCTGTCAGCTGTGTCATTCGGAAGAACGCTTAGTTGAAATTGATGCTTACGCAGCAGTCGCGGCAAATATCTCTATTCTCGAGCTTGTCCCACTAGTGAAGAAGAGCAAGCCTGCAGCAAAAGCTACAGCGAAGCCACTGATGCAGAGAAGTAGGTCGCGTGTGCGGGAGAGCTGCTTAAGTACGACGATAGCGACAACTGGAATCAAGCAGGCCACGATTGTCGAGAGGCTTGATGTTAACTGCACAGCAGTATTTTCTGAAATCCGCTCAATAGTTTCCTCACTCCTCAACTGTTTGTTGTTTCTCACTCCTACACGCTGTTCTTCATCGTCGGCTCTCGAACGGTCGCGATATTTGAATGACAACCAGAAAGGAAATAAGTAGTACGCAGTCCACTTGCTGAGTCCATCGATCTTGGCTTCGGGGTGCGTAACCACAAGATCGAAATTTGCTTTCGGTGAAGGTTTCGCCCAGAACAAGGCACTGAGAACTTCCCGAAAGGTACTGGAGTGTACAATGTCAGTTGTGGTGCCATAGCTTTCCACTGCACCGTCACTGTACACAATGGAGCCATTACCGCCGTCACGATCACTGATCCAGCTACGAAGCGAACACATGTTGTATTCTTCGGGATCCGAAAGTGCCGATACTTTTGATAACTGCAAAAGCGCATTGTCTGTAGTAACATCAATCAGCATCTAGCCGATTAAGACATCAAAGGGATGCGTACTGTATTCACGCAACCCGATCCTGAGTTTGAGAAGCAACTTGTGATATTCAGAATTGCCTTCCTCAACAATAGAGTCGTAGAACCGAATATCAAACTTTCGCTTCGCGCCCTCTTTCTTGCAATCCTCCAGCTCCGCCGTCTCGATTTGCCGGTGTAACAGTTCGAGCTCCGCTTGGTAATACAAGAGATTCTTGAAATTGAGTTGGCGAAAACGAGGGAATGCCGCAAACTCGGGAACTTCCCTCATCTTCTGCGCAAGATGAGGCCATCCGTAATTGTTGGAGGGCTGAGGGTCGTCATAGCTACTGCTATCTGCGATCGAACCACCTCCTATACTCGCATGATGTTCTGTCCCTGTAGTGTCCGAGGATGCTCGTGGCTCTCCGCGTCCGCCGAGCCTGGCCCTTGGGCTTGGAGGCATTGAGAGATCAACCACTGTTGATTGGCTGGTTTGGTGACTTGTTACGGATTCGCGAGGTGAGTGAGTCTCAAGTTCCTCCATTTATGGCTGATGACTGGCCACCGTTATGGAATTGTGTCAGCCTACTTATATAGACAGTTATGTTCTAGAACCGACGCACAGATTAGTGGACATGTATGTCAGCTTTCGGTCTTCTGTAGCTGATCATGTAGCAGCAAGTGAAAGAGGGGTGTGCAGATGGGCTGCAGCAGACGTAGTATCTAGCCTGCTGCGGTCCAATCATGCAACGAAAGAAGTTGGGTTTTAGGCACTCATCTTTGTAACATCCACAGGTGTGCATGCTATCAGTCGGATGCAGTGTAGAGGCTGGTGAAGCTGTGCTATAACTCTGCAGGCGTTTGACCCCACTGCTGCTTAGATACCGGTAGGACTCTGTAGATAAATCACCACTGACAGCCACTTGCAGCCCATGTCACGTTCTTACTTGAAGTTTATTTCGAAGATCGACTTGTATACTCTGTGCAATATCCTGCTGTTCTCAATACGTGGCAGAGCTTGAATTCCGTCATCAAGGTCTCTGTGTGGCCACCCTGCGCGCGAAGGACTGGATGCACCCCGGAGTTCCCAACTGTACAGCTTGATGATTTTGGATTGCATCGATGCGCCGGTAGGAAATCGATGGGTTATTGAAAGCTTGGTAAGTATCAGAAGAAGGGACTGTCGTTGATGCACACATAAGCGAAGCACTAGCCCGAGCGGTCGTCAGTACCGCAATGGCAAGACTGTATTGATGTGGATTCTCGCGCTAAAGTTTGAAGCAAAAGACGACAACGAGATTTTGCCTGTAGACCTTCAGCCGGCATCGAAGGTTCAAATGCGCCAGCTGCAGGTGTTGCTCACCGGTCGAACAAGGATGATTGAATGGTGATGCGCCTTGCTGACCACCCTGCAGCGCCCAAGATCAATACAGCTGTCAGCTCGGCAAGCTGCCTTATTGCCTTCTCTCAATCCGTCTGGTGTATCGTTGCGTAGGATGCTCATTTCATTCGCTATATTGAGCCCAACATTGAGGCAAGGCTGTAAATCAACAGGCTTTGAGGACCATGTGTTTACGCCACTTTATCCGCCAGACACACTCCGGAGGGCTTCGCCACCAGCCAAACATCAACACACCTTGCACCCAGGTGTCAGATACCCAATCTTTGTAGTCATGGCGGGTTGAGCTCGAACCAACGCTTCGGGTACCACAGCAGAGCGACCAACACACCGTCTCGGGCGTAAGGTCGACGCGCAATGGGCGAGTTGATTTGGCCAGCGCTCAGTGGGTCGGTCCGCACAATTACGCACCTTGAGAATGTCATCTTTGGAGCTCAATGCCGTGTAACAACTTCACAACTCACACACAGCCCGAACGACTGATATCCGTAGAGCTAAATGCATCTGCGGGTGGAAACGACGAGCTTTAGCCTTGAAACACACTCAAAAAGAAGCATAGGGTCGGTACATTACCAACAGTCAATTACTTCCTGGGTTCCGGACATCCTAGTCCGACCTTCTCGAGGACCAATGAGGTTGGCTACCCCGTCCTCCATTCATAAAGGCGGCACATGCGGACAAAAGGCCTGATCAGAGGTGTCCCTGCGGCTGAATAACTACACGTGAACCACCATCCACCACTTCTTGGGGGCCACGGGTGTGCTTATAAACCTACCAAACCTCACCGTGTAGTTCTCACGACAGGTTGTACGACCCACCCTTGTGCCTCACTACAAGACTACCATTTTTTATGAAAAACTCAGATTTACCACGATGGCGGAAAGACAAACACATGGTGCGTCCAAACGTCTATAACTGAAGTGACTCTCGCTAACGAGTATGGGGCTGTATAGGCGCAAGGGTATCGTTGCTCGCTGCTCCACCCCAATCTCCTGTCCACGATACTCACGGGCGTTCTGGTTCCGTTGCTGCGTCGTCCCGCTCCACTCAATCGCACGTGACAATCGTGGAGGAGAAAGAAAACCTTCCGGGTTTTGATGTTTCTGATCTGAAGAAGCAACATCTGCGACGTCAGCAGACCTTCAAGTTTGGCCGTAGCCTCACATTGATCGATCGATTAAGAGGGGTTTTCTCCCCACAATGGTTGATGACGCAGATGGAGAGATCGATTGAGGTCTTACCATCTGAAGTCTCCCAAAATGAGGTTGGTTTGACTCTCTCACCATGATCACAAGGCTAACGACATAGATCATCCGTAGCGCCAAGTCGCCTTGGATAGTGGAAGTGTACATCTCACGGAAAGACGATAGCGCGGAATTTCATCAAACGCACTGTCTCCTAGACACAGGCTGTTCACATGGTAACATCGTGTCGAAAGAACTTGTGAAGCAGCTTGGCTACACAGAGGCAGACTACCAAGAGCTGAGCGCCGCGGAGAGTCGGGAAGCGATTACACTGGCTGGGCAGCCGTTCGCCGTGGAAGCTGCGATTCTTCTCTCCTGGCATCACAACACGAGTCTCAAGAGGTTTTGCCAAATGCGGTTTCTTGTCTCTTCGGAAGCGAAGAATTACGACATGGTCATCGGTGCCGAAACGATTGAGAGGTACCATCTCCTGTCCCGACCCGTATTTGGTCTTGGGCAGGGTGTTGCTACACATGTGAGCTCGGGTAAGCCTTCGTTTGGTCGTGAGACTGCAGCGAGAGCTCACGTTCCCCCTAGATGTTTTGCGTAACTATCTCATCATCGATAGAAGTACTTTAGATACTCGCCTCCATAACATCCATGGGGAGAAGAAGAAAGAAGATGATAAAGAAAAGAAGGCACTTCTTGACGAAGAGCTACTTGAAGTAAAGCATCTGCTGAAGCTGCAGAACTTTGCGATCGAACTGCGGGGCGCGGGAAACAAGGAAATTTTGCAAGCAAAATTGGACAAAGCTAAGAAGGATTGGGACTCAAAGCATCCAAAAAACACAACAGACCTGGTGGACCAGCGATTTTGGGCTCGCCACAAGAAAGTATCTCCAAGCAAAGCTCCACCAAACCAGAAGAGCACAAAGTCGTCTGGTTCTCAAGCAGCACAGACTGAAACAGCTTCCACGTCGATCAGAGGTACGCGTTCGAACAACACCTGAGGCCTCTACTGAGTGGCTGCTACCTGGGTACGCAATGCCACCGTCCTCGTAGTTCTCATTTACTTCTCAGAGTCACACTTTCCTCTCTATTGTCCATAGGCAGATCAAGCTGCAAGGCTTCCGTGACTACCCTTGTCTGAACTGTATGCTTCCTCCTTTGATAGTTGTTTTCATCATGCGGCAGACAATCACCTTTTCCTCCACCTCACATGGTTTCCCTTGTTCGCTTGACGGGTGTTTTCTTCCTTTGTCTCTTCTTAGTACAGGATCTACAGACGGACACGTCGCAAGACAGATACCAGGGTTTCCATCACATTTATGAATTACAACGATGTGCTTAGTTTAATAACCGAACTAACGTCTCTACTTTTGAATTCGCACACTCATCGGCATACAACACACCTAAGTACGATACCGTGTTTCCTATTCAGTGTCTTGACCCTATTGACTCTAGTATGCCCTAAACTTGTAGAAGTCAAAGGCATGCTGGCTGCTCATGCTAGCCAGGTGGTGTTAAGACATTCTTGGACAGAATTTTCTCTGCTACAGAGACCAGAATAAACCTGTAATCGACCGACTTACTACAAAGCTTGTGCTGAGTTGTGGTGAATGCCTTCATTAAAGCCAGGGAACCTGTGAACTTCCGCCTATTTGCTCGGAGATATGCGAGATATCTCGCATTGAATTTGTTTGCAAATCAAGCGTCTCCGGTTCCAGGCGCCACATTAGAACATGCGAATTCAAGTTAGTCTTCGAATTCACGCATTTTCCAGCCTCCCACGCCGGAGTAAACATGGTTTTACACAGCTATGAAGACCGTTGTACACGTACACAGCTACTTACAGGACTGTACCCTCACTACGAGCTGTTGAGATTATGTCCAAAGTCGGCCAGATACATGTGGCAGCAGCTTTATGAGGGACATTTTAAACAAAATTTGGGGTTTCACAGCGTGTTATTCTTGAGAAATGGCAAATAATTTTCAGACTGCTTCATGGGGCAAGATCTGACTCTCAATGTGAATCACGACAGAATGTCAATCAACACATAATACGCGACAGCCGCAGGCCTCCTTCCTCAGCGGCCGGCTGAGTCGCTTTGAGGGTCGAAGTGTCACACTTCGCCTCGATATCATGCGACGCACACGATCAGCTTCTGTCAAGAGCGTGGCTCCACTACCGCGCATCGCCACTCAAGTGAATCATCCACATCATCAATTGTGGAAACATATACGTGCGCATGTTGGCTGGCGTCACGCCGATGTCGCGAACGGCTCCTTGGGCTCCGGGATCACGCCAGCCTAGATGGCCTGTTACAGAATAGCGCATCATTACGATGACCGCGCGGCGTTGGCGACGGAGGTGCTGCGTAGGGTTTATCGAACCTAGTCTCGATGGCCATGCGCGGCGTATTGTATGTACAAGCGATGCAGAGTGCGTCACTGCTGTGAAAGGACCAGGACTTCGATCACGAGATTGAAATAACACATGTCTCGGGCCCTCACAGCATGCTCGGAGCCATTGAAGTTAAGTGTGGACTATTGCCGTTGTGAGTATTAACCATTATGCTTTTTCTATCATACAGACATGCATCATTACGCGTCTGCACATCTCATCACCCCCACGAGCGCTCAGCGCCTCATCCCCAGTCTATGACACATCTGAATCAGAACCAACTTTAGAAGACGAGACCCTTGGTCTGCGTGCCATGCTGCGCTTCAAGCTTCTTGACGTTGATGTTCCTCCAGACCCAGATGGACGCAATGCAAAGAGGAACAGTGGCGGCACCAGCAATGACCATCAAGCGTTGAGAGTGAGCGTAAGCGCCGACAACGGCGGCACGTTCAGGAGTTCCATCGAGGAAAGACATCTGCGTGATAACATCTCCAAAGATGAGGGCAGATTGGTTCTTGGACTCCTCAGGCAAAAGCTCGTATAGCTTACCAGGAGTCACACCGTTCCAGATGGCACCGGCAATTGCAAAACCGATCCCGGCACCAAATCCACCGAAAAGTCCCCACAGAGCGCTTACAGACGCAATCTGCTGGTGGGTGACGGGTGCCATGACAGCAAGGATACCACACTGAGCGAAAATACCCGTGCCGAGACCGACAAGAACCTGAGTGAAAGCCAGAACGCCAACGGGAGAGTTGGGCTCACGGTATGGGATCAACAAAGCTGTTCCAAGGAGAGTGATGGGAACTCCACTCATCGCAAGCCATTTGAAATTTCCCGTGTAGCTGATGATGAGTCCAATGAGGGGCGCAGAAATAGACGAAGTGAGGGAGAAGGCGTTGACGATGTAACCAGCGTGCTGGACGCTCTGCCTGTGAACAACCTGCAAGTACGAGTTGTACATGCCGTTCCAGCAAAAGACTGAAAGGAACATAACACCGTAGAGCACGCAAGAACCGATGATTGTCGGCTCCTTGAGGTATTTCCAGGGAAGGAAGGGCTTCGGGGCGATGTAAAGCTCATGCAAGGCAAACAATGGGAACAGAAGAATGCCGAGGACGATCATGGCGATGATGTAAGGCGTCTTCCAGCCATTGGGAGCGTACGACACGAGAGTGAATGGCAGCGAGAAGTTGCAGAAACCACCCATGAGCAAGATGATACCGAATACTGTTCATAGTTAGTACAGTGCTCGGACCGTTGAAATATAGACTTACTGTCGAATTCGATCGCGTAGAACTTCAAAGATTGGAAGGTAGTGCGTCCGGACCGTTCTTTTTTAGCATAGCCTGCTTTGCGGGCCTGACGGTACATGTAAAGCATAACGCCCATAGCGGGAATACTGCAAGCAACAAGGACGATGATGAAAGTTCCGAAAGCCCAGCGCCACCCGGCAGAACCATAGTAGAATGTGTTGACAAGCTCGGGCCCAGCAAAGGTCGCGGCTATCCTGGGAGTCGTGTTGAGACCCAGAATGATCATGCGGTTCTTGAGAGATGTCATGTCGGAGCACATAACCTGAATGATGTACATAAGACCAATGTGGCCCGTCCAGTAAAGAATGTGCCCACCAATGTAGGACTGCACATTCTTGCAAAGCGCCTTGACAATCATGCCAGACACACATATCACAAGCATGAGGCAGAAGCCCTCGACACGGCCCCAGATATCGATGATTTTTGCCAGTGTGAGTGGCGCACAGCCACCAAGTGCTGAAGAGATGACGGATCCAATAGTGAGAAGACCATGGACTCCAAATGAAGATGTGATGAACATGTTGAGGCCTCCATCGATGTAGTTCTGAAGCATGTCGACGAAAGAGATCAGATACAACCTGATGAGGTTAGTAGCTTTCACAGATGGATTTGAAGGGACAAAGCCTACAGAACAAACATGCTGATGAGCGTAGGCTTGTTCCAGATGGTAGTGATGACACGAATACGCTCAACACCCCTCTGGAAGTCTTGAACCTTCTCGCCGTCAACGTCGTATTCGTTGGTGTTTGCATCTGGGCCGTGGCTAGAATTGTCGCTGCTGGTATGGCCCACGATGGGCTGATTCTTCTCTGCATCGATCTCAGGAGACGTTCGGTCAACACTAGCCACCGGCTGCGGGCCTGCTGGTGCGAGATTCATGGCGAAAGGACAAAGACAAATTCCAATCGAATGCCAGGTGCAGAAGCGATGGATCTCAAGGATGTCGAAAGGAGCGAGGGGCCACTCTAGCTGGTATTATATACCCGGTACCCACGCGACGGAACCACCAAGCAACGGGAGATTTGCCCCTGCCAACGCGCCGACGACCGGACAAGGAAGGTAAGTGTGTGAAAAATCGTGCATCTCTCCCCACCACGAGACTT
Source organism: Stagonosporopsis rhizophila (assembly GCA_016767195.1). Lineage (NCBI taxonomy): Eukaryota > Fungi > Ascomycota > Dothideomycetes > Pleosporales > Didymellaceae > Stagonosporopsis > Stagonosporopsis rhizophila. Next base: position 417,712 of record CP068509.1, read on the forward strand.
CTGGATTCTTCAACAATAGCGCGGCCCAGCAGCCTCCTCATTGCTCCATGATCTGATAAGATGGAGCGCCCAGAAACTTGAAGATCAGATAACTGCGATTAGATCAAGCTCCGTATGTGCCTCCAATCATGCCACAAGCACGTGTGGGGCGAAACGCCATAATCACGGACAAGTCCTCCGTGCTGGGCGGGCCAAGCTACGGCAGGCTGCCCCAAGCCTTGGCTCGGTACGGCGACGGCTCGAAATGGCCTTGGCTAGGCTGTGGACAGTGAAAATTTGGTCGCTCATTTCTTGGCCTCATATTGCTTCGAGTCTGTGGTGAGCGAAAATCGGGTTTTCTAGGAGATCGTCTACGTTCCTGCAAGGCATTCGTGGGCCGAGCTCAGAAGCGCGAGGTCTATCGGCTCGACTGCGGTCTTCAATAAGTGCTCTGGTTCGTGGACAAGGGAAAAACAAACGTGGATACGCGGCGAGATGCCCACGAAAAGCCGTAGAAGGTAAAGATGGACGACGGCCAGCGTGCTGCACGCATGTGCGATTCCCGTAAGCGCGGTTCAACGACAGGATGGCACGTTCCTCCCTTCGAAGAGTCTGGCCAAGCTTCGAAGTTCAAGCCCAGATGAGGTGGCACATCATGCGCGAAGGCCTTGTCGTGAGCGTGATATGCACAAGGTTCGATAAACGCGGTAGTGCGTGGTGCGAGCTGCAGCATGTGAACCATGCAAAGTTCGAGGGGTCCAGCGGGAAGGGAAGGCCCGCGCCCACAGTGACCGCCCCACCGGCCTTCGAACATGCATATCAACAACTAAAACTCTCCTACAACCAGGCTTCTGGTTGTCTTGAAGCTTTAGCCAAGGGCCTAGCATCAAAGACATCTAGGGTTGCTACGTATAGCTCGTGGTTCTAGGAAAGGATCAGGTCTAAATGGGAGATGCGCTCTGTTCTCGAAAGACATCGAGGGTCTCCACAGAGTAGTGGAGCTACACAGCCGAAGATGCAGCCGTCGTGGGCACACTTGCCAGGGGGATTCTTCATACTCGTCGTTTCCAGCTAGAGAGTAGCATCTGGCGATCTTGTGATCCCTGCTCTATGGACTACTGCGAAGGAGCATGACTCAAGCAGCCTGCAGGAGTCGTGATATTTGCAACAGCACATACAATATAATGCCTACAAGCATAACACACTCCCCAGCATACAAGATTACGTATACGGCAGCTGTCGACACCCTCTCTCGTGGTGCCGAGGGTACAGACCAACAATTCCGAGTCACTCTAGCCCTGACGGAGGCCATCATCGAGAACTGGCACAAGCGTACTGAAGAAACAGTTGGTCGCAGAACTATGTTACTTCCTGTCATAGATGGAACCCAGTTCAAGATTACCTCAACATACCGTAGCTACTACAAGCCGCTGAGATGATGCCTTGCTTTCTGCAGCACAAAAGACCTTGTCAAAGCATACCAGGCCACCACACCTTCGTGCGCGTAGAACGGCACTAGGAAGGCCCTTGCTCACAAACCATAGGAAACCATTCACCAACTTGTTTATACACTCTAACACTGCTAAGAATGACATGTCGAAGAGCGAGCACTACTGAAGGAGGTCTAAGCCTTGCGATAATCTTGTTGAGATGCAATGCTAAGTTCGTCCGGCGGGCAGCCGCAAACGTAAGATTGCTTGAGAGCGAGATTGCAATGGTTGTACATTGGACTATAACGAATTATCTATATGTGTAGCCGTGCGAGGTCAAGCTCAATAGACAAAGTACCCCTGCGTCAGCGGCAGCTCCTCGCTCGGCTCAGCCGTGCAGTGCATGCCGTCAGCTTCGACTCGATACGTCTCCGGATCAACTGTCATCTTCGGTCGTACATCGTTGTACTTCATGCTCCGCTTGCCAATGCTCCTGCAGTTCCTGACTGCTTCGACGCGCTTCCGCAGCCCGTAGGATGCGACTACGCCAGAATCGATGGAGGCTTTGGAGACAAAGGTCACAGATGAGGAGGGCACCAAAGGTGCGAACATGGGACGCATGATGATGGGCTCGACGGTGGGGATAGAGGCGTTAGGATCACCCTGAGAGTATTAGTGGCAACACCTGATGCTGTACAAAGCGTCGACTTACCATCTGAGCATACGAGCACATCCCACTCTTCACGACAAGCGTTGGCTTGACGCCAAAGTTTGCCGGGGTCCACAGCACCAAGTCAGCCAGCTTCCCAATCTCTATGCTGCCAATAAGATGACCCATGCCTTGGGCGATAGCCGGATTGACGGTGTACTTGCTGATGTATCTCTTCACTCGGAAGTTATCCGCACCTGTGCCTTCATCTTCTTTGAGGTAGCCGCGCTGCACCTTGTTCTTGTGCGCCGTGTTCCATGTTCGCAGAATGACCTCACCGCAGCGACCCATGGCTTGCGAATCAGACGACATCATAGAGATGGCGCCAAGATCGTGAAGCACGTCTTCTGCAGCAATCGTCTCGGCACGAATTCGAGACTCTGCGAATGCTACATCTTCTGGGATATTCTTAGACAGGTGATGGCATACCATCAACATGTCCAGGTGCTCGTCCAGGGTGTTGCGGGTGTACGGTCGAGTGGGATTAGTCGATGATGGCAGGACATTGTCGTGCTCGACAACACTGATGATATCTGGGGCATGACCTCCTCCTGCACCTTCGGTATGATAGGCGTGAATTACTCTGTTCTTGAATGCAGCAACGGTCTGCTCGACAAAACCTGATTCGTTGAGAGTATCGGTGTGAAGCAGAGCCTGAATATCATACTCATCACATACTGTCAGGCACGCATCGATAGCTGCAGGTGTACTTCCCCAGTCTTCGTGCAGCTTCAGACCACAAACTCCAGCCTCAGCCTGCTCTCGCAGAGATATGAGCTCGGAGTCATTGCCCTTCCCGGTGATGCCATAGTTTAGCGGAAGCTCATCAATGGCTTGCAGCATCTGCCTAATATGGGTCTTTCCTGGGGTGCATGTAGTTGCTTTTGAGCCAGTACTAGGGCCTGTACCGCCGCCCAGCATGGTCGTAATGCCTGATGCAATGGCCTCGTGGGCCTGTTGAGGACAGATGAAGTGGATGTGCGTATCGAATCCTCCTGCCGTGACTATGCCATGCTCGCCTGCAATAACATCTGTGCAGGATCCCACAACCATGTTCGGATCAACTCCATCCATTACATCTGGATTGCCGGCTTTGCCAATACCCACGATAATACCGTCCTTGATACCGATATCAGCTTTGTAGATGCCTGACCAGTCAACGATCAGAGCGTTCGTCACAACCGTATCCAAGGTCTCGGTGTCAGATCGTCCGCCTGCCTGGCCCATGCCTTCTCTGAGTGTCTTGCCACCACCGAATGCGCACTCGTCTCCGTAACGGGTAAGATCTTTCTCAACCTTGACCCACAGATCAGTGGCGCCTAGTCTGACCAGATCCCCAGTTGTGGGACCGAACATGCTGATGTAGGCCTGGCGCTCCATGGTGCAGATATCGATATGTGCAGCATCGCCGGCAGGCTCTGGTGCGTGGAGGAAGCCGCCGGCGGTTAGTCTCTCCACAATCCCCTCTGCAACGCTTGTATCGTGGATGTGGCCTGACGCAACTTGGTTTCCACCCTTGATGACCTGGTTGCCGGCAATCTGCACCAGAGTGACCGTCTTGGTGTCGCCAGGCTCGAAACGCACAGACGTGCCGGCGGGGATGTCCAGGCGGTAGCCGTGGGCTCGAACGCGGTCAAAGGAGAGTTGGGGGTTGGTCTCGATAAAGTGGTAGTGCGATCCGACCTGGATGGGCCTATCTCCCGTGCTCTTGACCCGGAGTCTGATCCTCTTGCGCCCTTCATTGAGCTTGATGATACCGGCCTCGCCTTTGACAGCGACAATGGCGCCAGGTTGTTTTTCATATTCGTATACGCTCGCGTCGGGGAGGGGAAACATGTCATTGGACGGCACAGGCAGAAAAGAGCCGTAGAGGGCCTTGTCGAGATCGCCATCATCGCTCGAGATGGGGTGGTGGACGGTGACGAGGTAGGTGCCAGTGGGGAAGGTACCCTCGACCATCAGCTCGTGCAGGCCTGCAACAACCGAAGGCTGGACATGGCGCCGGCCGAGCATGGTCTTGCCAATGGCCATGAGGTCGGCGACGGAGTGGTTGCCATCGCGGATAAGCTGTGCGCCTTCAGCGAGCTGTCACGGGAGGGCGTGCAGGCGGGTGTGCTACTTCTTGGAGATTGTTGGCGATGAGAGCCTGCTTCACATCAGCAATGCATACTACGCATTGGACGAATGCTATAGACGCGTACTATGGCTTCGCTGCGGTTCAACTTGACGCCTCTCGCCAGGCGGCGCTGGGCAAGCAGGCCGAGCTGGGAGATGACGAGCTTGTCGAGCTGTGGTGGGGTCAGCGAGGGGCTCCCTGCAGCCTTGCAGCTGGCACATTGCACGCGCGGCAATCATGCCGGCCAGTCACGCACCTCCTTGGGGCACAGTTGCATTCTGTGTATATATATTCGCTGCAACGAAAGCACGGCGACAAGTGACGTTCAAACAGCCATGCGCGGGGCATCAGACCGTTCCGCAGCTCAACGGCCAGGCCATGCCAAAGCGAGCCAGAGCTCCTCCGCCCTGCTCAGTTCGGCGCGCTGCGTGCTCGCTATTCGTCGATAAGGACGACCGCCGATAAGGCACGCTGACTACTGCTTCCTCGTCATCCTCATTTTGGACGACTACAAAACCACAGCATTTGCCGGCCTTGGGGTGAGGCCTGCGACCGTTACTCACGCTTCTTGCTATGGTATGACGTCTCTAGAATTACACTGATACGAATGTGGCGCCTCATCCTGCACCCTGTGCACTACCAATCCACAGGCAATCGCACGTCATGCAGCATTTGCAGAGTGCCTGAACTTGCCGCACCCAGTGTCAGGAACCGCGTCTCGGCCGTCCCAGCACCTCTTTGCACGACACATAGAAATTCCAGTGCTCCGGCCTTGGATCACTCATTCCAGGTAGCATGATTAGGCGGTGGATACGCTTGATGGGGTCGCGGAGTCGCGGAGCTCCACGCTGCGGAGCCTTTGCCTCGACGAACGCGTGCTTCAACAACACCAAAACCCGCAGACGCGGCTCGCATCTTAGCCGCTCATCACGCTTACCTTCGGCCGGGCCCGGCTTGGGCCTCAGGATGCTATCGTTCCAAGCTCACAACTCCCAAAGCGAGCGTAGCATGGCAAAGTTGAGGCAAAATCTTTGTTCCAAGAGCACGGAAAGCAAGGGTCTCGATGCACCCGAGTCATTAGCTCCCGATGTCGTGCTCGACCCACAGCTATTCGACTTGTCCTCGCCTCAACCATACCGGTCAGTAGTCGAAGATTTTTTTTCATGAGCAACTATGCGCCAAGTAGATATATTCCACGTAAGTTCTGTGCAATGAGTGAGTAGCTTGAACGTCCATCACTTTTCTACAACGGATCAAATCGTCCGTGGATCCATCGCCATGTCTTCCTCCGTTGCGTCAGATGCTGCCGCTATCCGCAAGAACAAGTCCTTCTTCCGCTCGGTTCCCTTCCAGATCATCGTAGCATGCGGTGTTTCCTTCACAGCGCCAGGCATGTGGGATGCTCTCGGTGGCTTGGGTGCCGGTGGTGCTGCTGAGCCATATGCGGTTTCGGCCGCCAACGCTCTGGTATACGGACTCTTTGCCGTTGTCTGTGTGCTTGCAGGTGCTATCAACAACCGCATTGGATTGAACTACGGACTCGCCCTTGGTGCCGTTGGGTACCCCCTGTACGGTGCTGGTCTTTACACCAACAACATCAGCGCCAATACCTGGTTCATGCTGTTCGGCAGTGCTCTCTGCGGTATCAGCGCCGGTTTCTTCTGGGCCGCTGAAGCAGCCATCATCATTGGCTACCCCTCGCCTGGTGACCGCGCCTTCTACCTTGCCATCTGGCAGTCTGCCAAAGCTGCTGGTCCTATTGTTGGCGGTGCCATCAATTTGGGTCTCAACGCCCAGCGCAAGACGACAGGCTCGGTCTCGTCGGCCACCTACATTGTCTTCATTGTAATCATGTGTCTTGGCCTCCCCATCGCACTCTGCCTCTCGCCCGCACACAAGGTGTGGCGCAAGGACGGCACGCTGATTGTGACCGAGCGCGCTGCCACCTGGGGCCAAGAGTTCAAGGCCGTGGGCAGGCTCTTCGTCAGCCGCAGGATCCTGCTCCTCCTTCCCGCCTTCTTCATCAGCTACTTCTACAACGGCTTCATGAGCACCTGGTTGACCACCTACTTCACCGTCCGCTCGCGCGCGTTCAGCTCCTTCTTCACCAACTTCGCCGGCATTTTCAGCTCCTTCATCATCGCCTCGCTCCTCGACAACCAGAGGATCCACATCAAGACCCGTGCGAAGACGGCTTTCATCTGCATCGTCACCATCCTGATTGGTACCTGGATCTGGGCCTCGATTCTGCAGAACCAATTCTACAATGCCCCCACCGCGCCAGTATTCGACTGGTTCCAGGGCGGCTTCGGAAAGTCGTACGCGCTCGTTTTCTTCTGGCAGTTCGGCGGTCAAGCCTTCCAGCAGTTCCTGTACTGGTTGATTGGCCAGTACGCCACCAACATCTCGGATCTGTCTCACCACACAGGTATTCTGCGCGGTGTAGAGGCGCTGGGCCAGACAGTGGCGTGGGCTATGCAGAGCGAGGGCAACGCGAACCACTTCGTGTCCATTGGGATCAACTTCGGTTTCACCATCCTCTGCATTTTGCCGACGTGGATTGTGTTGTCGGAGCTCGAGGGCAGCCACGAGACGGTCGTCACGGAGGAAGAGGTTGACAACAAGCTTTCCGGCAATGCCTAACCGCGTCGCTGGATGTGTATTTGATGATATGTAGTTTCTAGTAGCTTCTTAGTTTCTTTGTGTGCAAGATACCCAATAGATTATTTCACACGTTTCAATCATCGTCCGTCTTGTTTGCGTACTCCACGCCTCTCGCCAAGTCACCTTGCCAGAAGGATTGTGTAGATGCTGTACAGATAGGCCTTCATTGAAGGCTAGGATGTTCTTTTGTGACGGAGGTGCTGTAGCCGGGTTCTTGAAGCTTTAGGTGTAGCTCTTCTTGCTAGAGCTTCTTGGAGCTCTCCAGAGCCTCCCTCTGCTCTCCCGGAACATTGATATTCTAACCGACCGAAGGGTCGTTCAGTGGTCTTGACAGGACGCATTTCTTCAAATCCGTGCAGTGAATCGGGGTGGGAATCGGGTTGGGGGCGTGATGTGGATGCTCCCTGATGTTTGTTGGACGGTCGTGACTATTGGACGTGCCTCAGGACCACCACGGGCCATCTGTTCAGACTAGCCGTCAATGCAGCAGTGCTCTCACGGCCTGCCTACGTCATCCTTGTCCACCCTCTTCCCGTCTCGCTCGGCCCACAGTGCTCTCAAGCTTGGCATGCCGACTTCAAGGTACTTGTTCATACTCCTCAAGACCTTGGTCGGGGTCCTGTGAGCATTCGGTGGGCGTTTGCTGACATCGCTCAGCCCCAGATGCGGGACCTGCTTGGCCAGATCCTCCTGGGCCATGCTCTTCATGGGAGTGAACTGCTTCCACAGCGGTTGTCGCTCGACAAAGTCCTGGTGCACGGCGCGCGAGCGATCGACGGTGACTTGGAACCATTTCTGGGTTGTGGCTTTTGGTGGAGGAGGCGAGAAGGGCAGCGGCGTGGGGGAGGGCTGGGAAGATGGTACCGGTGGGGGCGTGGGCGTGCGTTGCAGCAGCGAGCTGGGGCGTGTCATGTCGGACATGTCTGCCGCAGACGTGGCAGGAGGCAGGGCGGACGGGTCGGCTTCGGGGTCGTTGTCGTAGGCGGTGGGCTCGGTGTATGCTTCACGCTCGAGCGAGAAGCGCAGCGGCGAGGCATTGAGCGCCTGCTGTGCGGCTTCTGGGGTGCGGTAGATGGCGAGGGCGACATTGTCGGCCGGGTTGTGGTATTCATACTAGAGCTGGGGTTAGCAGAGCTCGTAGCGCTGCAGCGGGGAAACACACGCGCAGGTGTTTGTAGGTGTTGATCTCGCCGAAGCGCTGCAGCACGCGGAAGATTTCGCGGCTTTCCGACAGGTTGGCTGGGCGGGGCACGATGCGCAAGTGTACAGAGCGCGAGGGCAGGTGTGCTGCCGCTTTACGGACGGACATTGCGGTGGTGCAGAGTGAGGGCCATGAGGGATTGCGCTGCGAAGCCACAAAAGTCGGCAAGTGGGTCGCGGTTGGCGAAGAGGATCATCATCCTGGGGTTACGGGGTCACGTGCGAACCGGAGTATTGGGTCACCAAGGAAACGTTCATGCATCATGTGTGGAGAGATGGAGACGAATTGTGGTCCAAATGCTTGATTTGGTACATGCATGTACAATATGCCGTGGCAGCTTCCAAGGCCGCGTAGTCAAACGCCAGGCTCAACCCGTAGGGAGCACCAATACCCAAGATTCCATTTGCTAATCCAAACCCGTGCGTGCTTTGCTGTGTGCATCAGTAGCAACGCCAACGCCGTCGCAATGCTTGAAAATCGAAAAAAAAAAAAAGAAGACAAAAAATTGGCAGTCATGGCACTAAGTCGTCTTCCTCCGCTCCTTGGTCTCTTTGGTCAGACTCGACCGCTTACGCATGCGGACGTTCTTGCTGACACGGGCGCTGTCGTTGTGGCGATCTGTTGCGCGATATAGCGGGCGCGAGAAGAGAGGATCTGATGTGCGCGGAGAGCAGTCGTAATACATGTCGATGCCCTCGTCATCTGCAGCTCTAGTGGCGGGGGCTGACTGTGATGCGGGAGATGCGGGTGATTCGCCGACGTTGCACTGCTCCTCATCCTGGATCATGCGGACCAGTCTGGAGATGTCGCGGGCCTGGGCCGAGCAGCACTGCAGGCGGGTGTTGGCCTGGCGCTGCATGCGCATGATGGAGGCTGAGGCGCGGCAGTAGGTGGGGCGGGCAGCCTGGGGGTCCGGCTGCTCGGTGGCGAATGTGTCGTCGTCGTCGGTGGGCGGTGTTGGCGGCCCGGCGGGGACGTGCTGTGAGCGTGAAGTGCTGATGAAGAGGTTCTGGCCGCCCAAGAGCTGGGCCAGGTCGCCCATGGTGCAGGGCGGCGGCGTCAGCGGCCTGCGGTGGGAATGTGTGGGTGTGGGCGGCATTGAGGTGGGAGAGCAGTTCATCATGGCGCGCTCGGCCTCATGGTCGGCCAGCGAGGGCGAGGGCGCGTCGAAGGAGAAGTCGCGGAAGAGGGCTGCCATGGCTGGGGGAGGGGGAGTGTTGGGTGTGTTGGGTGCGTTGCAGTGTTGGGTGTGTTGCTGCAGTGTCGGGTGTATTGCTGTGTTGGGTGTATTGGGTGTATTGGCTATGTTGCTGGGTTGCTGGGCGGTGGTGTTGGTCGTCCACTATCTGTCTGTCCTTGTGGAAAGAGGGTCCAAAGGGGCTGCGGCGGTGGAGGAATTGTGTGTTCCGGTCGTCGAGAGATCAGCGCGCTGCCCTGCTACACAGTACAGCCGCGTGCGGGCAGCCGTGGTAATTAAGGCGAGTTGCACTGCAGCCAAGGGACCGGGCGCACTCCCACTCGTCTGGTCGCTCAACGGCCTTACGGGCGGCCGACTCATTGGCCCGGCTACGCAGCTGGGTCCGCTCAAAACAACGGGGCTTGCGCGCCGTGGTGCTCCAGCGTTCCACCGACCCTTGTATGCGTTTGCCCGCACCACTGGCCGCTCGAGGCGCTGGAGACCACTGGACACCACTGGCGACCACTGGGCACCACTGGGGACCACTGGGGCAAGGGGCGACGACGGCCGCTGGCAGTGCTGCATGCCTGCGTTGCTGCAAGGCTGTGCCTGCAGCAGCCGGCCGCCTGGCCATCGAGTGCGTGGCGAGGGCAGCTTGAAGCGAGAGCGTCTGCGCTGAGTCGCTGACGTCGCAGCACTAGCAGACCCAGCAGAGCCAGCAGAGCCAGCACAGCCAGCAGAGCCAGTCGGCTGCCTCTGCTGGACTGCTGGCTGCTGGCTGCTGGCTGGCCGACTGCCTCGACCACTGCACGCTGCGTCGCCCGGCTCGCCACCAGTGCCACATCTCAAGGCGCTCTACTGGCTGCTGGCTCCTCCACGATCCGCGTGCACTGCGTGCAGCCCCCCAAGCCCTTCCCAGTGTATCAGCGCACGCCAACTGCGCCGGCCTCTGTCGCGCCCCACTGTCCACCCAGACTTCAGTGTCTGGACGTCGTTATTCCCACCCCTCACGTCCGCCGCCCCTCGACCCCTCGACCCTCTCCTGTCCCGCCCAGCTGTGAGACTCGCTCTCACCCGGATCGCCGGCCGCACGATTCAGTCGTCTCTGTTCGCTCGTGGCTCCTGACACCCCCTCGACAGCGCCTTGTTGGTCCAGGCACCGCCAGGCCGCCTCCTGGGAACAGCAGTGCGACGCTCGCCCCGACCCACCCTCCCACCCTGCCAGCCTTGTCTTCCACCTTCGCTGCTAACCATCGAATCCCCTTTGATGGATCCTCGGAGCCAATCTCATCCTGCCCCGGCCGTTGCTTTTTCGCGCCCCAGTCCGCGTCTTGGGTTGCATCTGCCCACCCTGTGAGATTCGAGCCGCACCCCTCATTTCCGGTCGCTCCTGTTTGCAATCCGACTCCCGACATTGCGATCCACTCGCTTTGTCCCAGACGGCCAGACATCCTGTTTGCACCCGTGGCTTGTCGGCTCGCGCGCCACAACTCTGCACCTTGTCGCTTTCTGCGTCCCACTCTGTTATAGGCCCGCGCTTCCTGGGCCGTCGTGTACGAGACCTTCTCTAGAGCCTCCACCAAATACTCTCCTGCATCCATCCTCAGGCAGAAGGCGTTTACTCTACGCGCCAGCCCTGCAGCATCGCGTCGAATCCTCCCGAGTCTACCAACAGTCTGCTGGACCAGGTTGGTGGGACACCGTTGGCTCCCAGTCCAGACTGGTCCAGCTGCATGCCAAACGCTCGCATTCAGCCTCAGCAGCACCTCCCCTTTACGCACAGTGCACACGAGCAACACACCATCATCTTTCACCACTAACGCACCACGGTCTATACAAAGCCCCCTGCCTCAGCTCAAGGACGAGTTGGCAAAGGAGCAATTCAATGGCACGCCAATCACGATCCTGCGAGCCAAGTCTTCCAGAAGACGGGAACGCCGCAGGTCATGAGTGCTGTGCCTGTCGATCATGGCAGCTCAGCTGAGCGAACCATTCTGTACCAACTATAACAGCCCCTCGATCCTACCATCTCGTCGCTTTGTCCGGGCAGCTGAACTCCCCACATCTTGGCGACTTCAATCTGTTCATCTACACCGGAGTCACCGAATGCCCATCACTGCCTGTGAACCAACACATTTGCAAAATCCAAACAATAACATGTCGAGATTGTAGGGAGCCTGTAACACACTTACCAAAGCCAACATAATAACATGTCGAGGTAACAAGGAACCTGTAAAGAGTCGCTAAGCATCTGATGACGTCCACAACAACGCATGCTCCTTTCCCCGTGGCTGCACATCAAAGACGGTAGGTCCACGAATGCAAATCACACCTCAGCAACAGCAGGGTGAGCCGATGCAGGGATACCAAAGGCGCGGAGAGCATCCACCCTGTGGATAATGCATGCTGAGCCGATGATCCGTGTAATCGATCGTACTAATGTAAGAAAGCAGTGGGGGCTGATCGGAGAGCACCTCCACTGGCCGGTATTTACGTAGATCCCGCCAAGGTCAAGACTAGTTTCCAACCTCATCTGCCCATGCTCACACGACAACACTGTAAGCCCATGCAGCACCACGGTGAGCCTCTGCAAGCATGACAATGCTCACCACAATGAAACATCCGCACCTCCCCGCCCGGCCACGACTCGCCACCGCCGCTGAACCTGCGCCATATCGCCACGTGATATTGAAACACCGTCAAACCTCCGTCAGCACCGGTTCTTGCCCCAGCGCGCCGCAAACGTCGATCGCTTTGCCATTGCCCCATTGTGAAAACGTAGTCTCTTGTCATGGAGACACGGCGAGCAAGTAGCTGCCCGTAGTGGCACGTGCTGCATCAACAGTCTCACCGTGACATGTTGAGATACGAAAACGTAGGTGTCCTGGTTAGTTGGAGTAAGAGCCAATACGACCTTGTATGTACTCGTGCAAGAACCCAGAATTACATGATGCTGCCATCGCACTCGAGTCTCACAACGACAGGAGGGTTACTACATGGCAGATTGGAACAAAGTAGTCTTTGTTGAGCGAAGTGGTTTTCAGTTCCCCACCAGTATAATCGCATCATGAAGCACTTGGACCGAGGGTGGTCCGACAGATTGTCATTCAGATAGCAGATGGAGTAGATGCAATCACGCACAGCTGCTCCACCACACTCAAACGCTTGACTGAGCAGACAGAGCATATGAAATAGTTTCCCTATCCACACTAACGCCAGTCTCTGACACCATACCATCTAATTTAAAAAGGTATAATTCAATTGATGACATTAGAAGCTTCAAACTTCGACCTTCCAGTCCAAGTCTAGATGCTCTTGTGATAACACAATGTTATAAACACCTCCAACTTTGTTTCTCCAGTGCAACATCCTCCACACTATCCTAATGCTGGCTATATGTATCCTACAGGACAAAACGTCAGCCCTTAGTTTCATGTCCTCCCCCTGAAGATACGGCCTAAAGCAACAGATAAGTCGCATAAACTAGACATTATAGTCCTAAGAGAACTATAGGCGATCGTCTTACGTCTTACTGATGGGTGGGCGATAGTGCTTCTAGTAGATCTGTGCTTTCAGGGGTTAATATCTAGTTATCCTTGTAGTAAGAGGGACAAAACATGTAGCAAGTTGGACGAGGCAGACCTAGTGCTGAGAAAGTTCTAGTCTCACCTAGTAACTAAGGCATCTGATGTTAAGAGCATAATATATCCACAAAATAGATCTAGATCTAAGAAGTAGCAACTGCGCTGTTTCTAACAGACTATCTTATACGCTAATAGGCTCTTAGATATTAGCTATACTATCTAATTGCAACTAGAAATTACTATATTACAGCATCTTTACAAGATAAATTTAAGAACTAAATAGTAGCAGTACACTAATCCTAAGCTACTTATAGAGCGCTTTATTAGCTACTTTACACTAGTTTGCTCTTTATACCTAGTACTAACTAAATTATTTACTTTACTTTCTCTTAATTTATTTTTATATAATAATAAACTGCAAGTTGCAACCTTCCTAATAGTAAAGCTTTACACTAGAAATAATAAGCGTATAATCTAGGAAGAAGCTAAGCAAGATAATAATAAAGAGGAGGTATATACTTAGCTATTAGAGTTAGATAATAACAAGTTGCTGCAAATCAACTATAACCAGGTAAGCTTAGAAGAGCTCCAGAACGAACTGCAAAAGTACCAAGAGAGGCATGGTAGTAGCGCGTTACAATACAGCAGACTTAGCTACTTTTAAAATTTTACCGCTTGATATAAACAGACAGGATTGATAAAAGCCAGCGGCGGTTGGGTATGCCCGTTACTCTTCCCAGGGCAATTGTCGGTTTTCCTTGATCCTGCTCAAGACACATTAGCAAACTACTGCATCTACTAATATTTTATTAAGCATGCGAAGAGTTATATTAAAGGCTGATCACCTTAGCAGGTTAATATAGGCACGCAAGAACGCAATAAATTGCTACTACTAGCATGCTAAGGTATGTAAAGAGCTTTAAAGAGCTTTATACTCTACTACTTCACCAATAACCCACTCACATCTATTTGAAGCTACTAAGTACAGACTATGTATTGTACTAGATGCGTTTCCTATACTAATATAAGAGAGACAAAAGAGAGGCCAATAGAGGGGACATGTATCTCGTTCACCAACAGCAGAAAGTGACATGGCTCTCATCGGTAAATAAAGCAGAACACAGCACAGATTTTCTATCTATACTTATACTAATAGTATGTTTATTACCTACTGTCTTCACAACCTAGCGCAACATCCTCAACACCACCTTTCCACAACATATATCTGCTACAGCACCTCCTTCAACGCCCTCCCTTCTACACTAACAATGCTTCCGTTGCCAGCAATGACCTGCTCACCACCCGCCAGCCTCCTCTCAACCTCCTCCACCATGACCCGCGGACCCTCGTAGCCCCGCTTGCGAATCACCACATACCACACGCCCTGGAAGATGGTCAAGCCGCCGACAATGACACACGAGTAGTTCATTGTCGTCGCATCAAACGGCACTGCATAAGGGAAGCAGTAGATGACGATCCACACGCTCATGTATCCACAGGCCACAGTCGCGACAGGGTAGAAGACTGCTGCGGGCATGGTGAACGGGCCGCGGATGACGTGTGCGCGCCTGGAGAGGATGTTGGGCAGGATGAAAGCAAGGTATGAGCAGCTACTCATCACAATGAAGGAACCCACAAACGCTGCAAAGGCGGTGCTGTTGCCTACATAGATGGCACCAAGCACCGAGTTGATGAGGGCGCACGCGAGCGTCGCGTTGAAAGGGTTCTGCTGCGAGGCGTGGACGCTTCCGACCCAGCCGCTGAAGGGCGTGGCGTTGTCGCGGCCCAGGGTCCACAGCATGCGCCCGGACGTGATGTAGGTACCGATGTTGGTGCAGAAGGTGGGCAGGTGGATGACGATGAGGAGGCCAAGCGAGCCGGCGAAGGAGTTTGTGGACTGGCGGTAGAGCTCAGCGAGGGGAAAGGGCCAGGGGTTGCTGAAGAGCGAGTCGAGATCGTTGACGCTGTAGAAGATGGTGATTACGTAGAAAAAGGCGGTCAGGAAGCCGACAATGTACTGCGCGAGAATCGCTTTGGGAATGTTGACACGAGGCTTGGGGACTTCTTCCGCAAGATGCGAGACACAGTCGCTGTGGTTGTTAGTACTAGTGCAATGATGGATAACAATAATGATATATACTTACGGTGTGCCGACAGCGTACGCACCGTTTAGCATACCCGCGCAGAAAACGAAGCCATCGCTGGTCCAGCCAGTCTGGTTTTGCCATTCCTTCCAAACAAAAGAGTGAGTTGCGTAGCCCTTTCCCGTCTTCGAAGGCATGATGGCACAAACCATAATGGTGATGAAGCAGCCGGCGAGGATCAGGAAAAGACCAACGTTGGTCAATGTTGGTAAGGCGCGATTGGCGTACATGACAATAAGAGCAGAGATCCACGTGTAGATGAGATACACAATGAAGACATGCCAGCGCTCGTAGGCATAGTCCGGGTGGAACAAACCGTACATGCTGATGACTTGGTTGGCCAGGATCGAGGTCATCGAAGCAGTACCAAAAAGCCAGCCAAAGAAGTTCCACCTTCGAAGTGTCAGTACTACCGTCTTAGTAGTAGCTACCAGAGTAATGTACATACCATCCGGCGAAGTAACCAAGGATACGACCATACGTCTTGCCTCCAGTGATGCTCGCCCAGTGGTACACGCCGGCCGAGGAAGGAATGGCCGAGGCCATCTCAGCAATACATGCTGCGATCATGAAATAGAAGCATGATATAGCAATGAAAGCATAGATCACACCTGGTGGGCCGCCATTGTAGAGAGCGATGACCTGTCTCGTCAGTGAACGGACACCGAGGCGATTCTAGGGGGGAGACTCACGATAGAACCTCCGAGTGCAGCCCAAACATTACCAGTAGTGATGCCAATGGAGCAGATGGACAGGAGGCTGAACTGACGTTCCAGCTGCTGCTTGTGGCCAGATGCATTAATCACCTCGCCCACCTCGATAGTGTCATCGTGAGACTCAAGACGAGGCTTCTCTTCCTTATCTCGACCCATTTTCGATAGCGCCACACGGCGTAAAGTTCAGCGGATTCTTTGTTAGGAAAAAATCACACGCAGGAGAGGCGCAAGGCACGCGGCGCTGCTTGGGTCAAAGAAGAAAGTTCGATCGCAGATCAAACGAAGAAGCTCGAGAACCGCGGAAGGAACTTTCCACGCAGATAAACGACGAGCAGATATCGATGCTGTGGATGGGAACACAAGATGGCACCCTCGTCGCCATGCATGAGCGCCTTAATACCTCTCGCACAAATACCGCCTGCTCGGACGCCCTGTCCAAGTTGAATAGTGCCATCAAAGCCAGCGTAAGCGACGCCATAGATGAGGTACGGAAGCACTGCCAGTGCACTCTTTACGCCAGATGTACAGGGCTATGCAAAACCTGCCTTGTCCGCGAGAGGAACCATTGCAGCGGGTGAGACAGTGAAGCACGAATAATCATCTGAGCTTATCGCCCGGATCAACATTGCCAAGTGCGAGAGATATCACCCCTGTGGGTGAACGATGCAGGCGCAGGCACGGGGCGAAACTAGTCCGATTATGTCCAATGCACTCTCGGTTGGATGCAGTATTGGCGGCAGAAATCTCACTCGCGTAAACACCTGTACACCTTGAGATCTTCACGGTCCTCACAATACTGTAGCGGCATCTCGCTTCAGTCTGTGCCGTTGTGGAGAGAGAAGTTCGGTGCACTCAGGCAATGCTGTTATCAATGGATCTAACGTGGAGTCGATGGGGGGGAATCGCTCCCGTCTCCCGCAGGCCAGGGTCCATTCACAATGGTCCGGGCGCGGGCGGGTTGGAGGCGCGGCTCGTAAGGCCCCCACGCGCATACTCATCTGGTGTAGACAATACGTCCGCACTTTGTGATTCGCTGTGCATGTTACCATCAGGATCCTACCGACATTAAAAAGGAATGGTGGGCAGGAAGGCTGCGGCAGCACGCCGGAGTGTTTGTCACCAAGACAGACGTGCATGCGTCGCCGTCATTCGTTGATCGGAGAAGAATGTTAATAAAGCGTAGTAACATGCCATGTTGTCTACCTTGAGACATTTCCCCTAGATTTCACCGCTGTTGCTCCGGACCGTTGCTTGCTTTTGCATCTCGCTGTCCAGAGCTACGGTTCCCTTAGTGTCACCCTCGTGAATATGCGCGAGCTTCCTGTTATGCCATAGCGTTGATGCACGGAGATAGCCAGGTGGCATTTCACGCGGAGCCCATATCAGCATCCGTAGCCTCAAGGTCGCCAATCTTCCTTTTGCTCGGTGTCGCGACGCCGCTTTGAGCGTCACCATCGCCTTCGACCCATTCGGTCACTTCCCACTCGACCTGCACGCCATTATCTGAGTGTCTACCACGCTGCTGCTTGAAACGACCCAGACTCGTGTTGCGCACAATCTCCTCAAACCACGGAGCGCCGCGTGGCTGTGGTTCAGACCGAGCGACTGCCCGCGAAGGACTTGATCGCGGAGATGTCGCAGTCCTTGATTCCTCATCACTACTGTCACCAAAGAAACCCAGCGTGTTCAGCAGCTCCTGGTCTTCGTCCAGCAGGCTGCCGACCGGTAGGCAGATGTGTTCAGCTTCCTCGCGCGTGCGCTCGTTCCATGATGACAGCTGAGTACCACAGTACCCGCAGAACTTGTTGGATGTAGAGGGCGTATGTGGTGATACAAAGGTACGTTGGATGCTCGAGTGCGTTTCGTCAGGGAACTGCGCGAATGTGGCCGAGGTGTACCATGGCAGCGGCACGCGGAGCCAGAGAGTGAGTGGGCTGGCAGAGTGCTGGCCTGTGAGCGAGCTGTTAGCTTCGAGTGGAGAATGGGTGGAGCTATGACGTTACGTCAAAAGCTCACATCATTTTGCAGCACAGACGTACGTGACGCAGAAGAGTTATCGTACCGGAGTTCAGCTTGTCCGGCGTACTGTGAGGGCAGGTTGACTACATGGCGAAATCGCCCGCAGCTGCAGGAGCCATGCAGCCTTTGGGCTGCCATTGTTGTTCTTCGGTCGGCAGTGGGTGTCAATTGATATTGATAGGTCGTTGGGAAGATAGGTTTACTGCTGTTGTGCAGCTAGCGAGCGAGTATATGTGGCTTTCTGGAAGTGGTGTCGTGATGTGGAAGAAAGTTCGAGCTCTGTCTCGCGACTTCGCGACTTTGTGTGGTACCGCGGCTCCCGCCCGATTGGTTAGAGAAGGTGAAGATCACCGTTGAAGTCGAATCCAGCCCCACACTATCGGTGAACAGCCAGACTGAAGATCGCTGGTTTACCAAATGTGCGATGTGAGCGCCAACGATGCTGCGGTGTGCATGAGCATACAGCGGTAGTTACAATACACCTGGAGAGGGAGAGCAGTCTGAAGGGGCGCCATGTCCATATCTAACAATGCCTTTCCAAACATGATGTGCACACATTCGATACACAACCCGTCAGCTTGCTTCAATCAAGCCAACAGCCTTCAAACGCGTTTCTTTGAACTTGTGTTCCATCTCCCGTTCACGTCGGCGATTGCTGCAGCAGCACCCTCCCATCTCCCCCTCTTCCCATCGAAGAAGCGATGTATATGTGGAGTCCAGATACCACCCATCAACATATTACACAGCTTCATATTCCGTAGCCAAAACCACCATCCTTTCCAATCATAACGTAAATGTTCATTAATACCGCTGCCAGCCAGTTCGTCAAGTGCATGCAACCAGCTTCCACCCTCGACCAGGGCTGGCGACACATTAGAGCGTCGTCCTGCTTGGTCCGCCAGCCAACCATGATGTGCAGCCACTGCTTTCTCCATCACGGGCAGAGGTGGCAGTATGGACGCGCCTTTCCACACCTGAGCAATTGCCATGCTTGCCATATCGAACAGCAGGAAGCCAGGCAGTGTAGTATGCACATTTCCAATGAATGCAAGACTGTCCGGTTTCTCGAGTGAAAAGAGGTTGTGAAAGAGATTGAGCAGCGGCTTGCCATTTGACCCACTCGCGCTTGACCATGCGGACGAGGGCTTCCTGGTAGGGTCGAACCGGGGTTCGAGCATGCTGAAGTCTGCTTTGTAGCCAGTGCACCATATCAGTACGTCAACTTCGACTATTTTACCATCATCCAGCTCGACTCTCGAACCGTCGAGAACACACTTTATGCCTTTGGCGGACTCGATCTGTCCACGTTCAAGGAAGTGGACTAGGTCGTTCGAGACGATTGGAGTCCATTGAGGAGGCTCGAAGCCCCATTCGGGACGGAGCTTGAAACTCTTGTTTTGCAGGCTTTTGAGGAATTTATCGAACATCCTAGCGCTAAAGCTGGGGAAGAGTTTCGTCATCCACTTCTGTATGGTGAACATTCGCAAAGTCAGAGCGTGATCGACAGGCTTGCCGTTAATGCGACGAGGTAGCTATGTGTTTCAGCGATTACTTTAGAACTAGATGTACTCCGCAGCTCGGGATAACTTACCAATCGCGCTCCGTTTCTATGCGCTATATAGACCTTCTGTGCGACATCTGCAAGGGCAGTCGCCGTGTCAGCCGCCGTGTTGCCAAACCCAACCACCATGACCCGCTTTCCTCTGAAGTTTTCGGGCACTTTAAAAGCACGTGCATGAAGGGTCGTCCCTTTGAATAGCTCTATACCTTCAACCTTGGGAACATTGGGCAAGGTGGTGACACCACCAATAGCTATCACCAATTTGTCAAAGTACTGTGCCTCTGCATCCTCAACTTCGACAGCCCATTGATGGCGTGTATCATCGTATTTGATCTGACTGACAGAAGTGTTCAAACGGAGATGCGACTCCAATTTGAAGTGCTTTGCGTAGTCTGCTAGATACTGCTGAACTTCTGCCGCCGTAGGATACGAGTCAATGTCTAACAATGGTCAGGTCTCACACTCTGCGTTCTGCGTGTAGTACTCGCTCTCACCCTTGGGATACGGAAAATCTGTGAAGCAACCCTAAGGAAATATCAATCTAATATGAAGGCCCAGCGTCGAGACAACCTACTTTCTCCTTCGAAATGTTCACCACGGTACTCTGCAGCACTGAGGTCTTGTCTCCCTCGGTGTATTGCCACAGACCGCCCACATAGGGGTTTTTGTCAAACCCGGTGGCTTCGAACCCTTCCTCGAGCAGATTCTTGAGAGCCACCAGGCCGCCTGGGCCGGCACCTATAACTGCCACTGTCGGTTGTCGTGTAACCATGGTGTGGCTTCTGTAAGACTATGCCGCAGGCCGGACGAACTTGGTACAATTCGAATATGCTGATGGGGAGTTTGATGTGATTTTCTTGAGAGTTGGTCTTATGACATGTTCGAGATAGGTACCAGGCTGGATGCCAAGTACCAAGTTGTCAGCACACAAGCCACGTGAAAGTCATATCTGGGGGCGGGAGGATAAGCGAATTGACTTGCAGATCAGGTCACTTCGTACCACGCTCTCACAACAAGCTGAGGCTGTGCATAGCAGACGTGGTATCGAGATGGGAAAGATGTAAGCTGGCCGCACCACCCTTTTCCTGCGTCTGCCTTTGTGGCGTCGCGCGTCACGAACAATGAACGATATGTTACGAACGTCTGCTGAACATCGAAGCTCACGTCGGTACCTTACCTACTTTGGCGTATGCAGCGATGCGTTGACGCGTGGCGCAGAAGTTGCGATTGGATGATATTCAAACAGGGCCGCCAGGCAACAGCGAATCGAGCTCGCTCAGCCCTGGAGCTGCGCCCACGAGAAGTGGATCTCCTAAGCTCTTCACCCAAGCATAAAATCAACAGCATATCTCTTGGCTGCTTGCCAACTTGGAACTACACAATTAATCACCTTCGACTGTTATTGTGAATAATGGCAGACAACACTCAGCCTGCGACTGCCCCGCATTCAGCAATATCGCCACCCAACCCCCCATACACACCCCGTTCGACCTCTATACCTGATGACTCGGAAACAGAGTTTGAGCCCACGCCTCTCCACAGCCCAGGCGGACCGCAATATGAAGATCTTCCACCTTCGTACGACTTTGCACTGAGTGACTCGCGCAATGGCGTTGCGTCGCTCGACGCTAGCCAGATTGAAGCCCACCGCGTCAGCGCGAACGAAGGGCCTGACGAGCCTGAGGTGTGGGAATACCGCATGCGGGGCGACTCAGCAGAAAACGATCAGGTGCAGGAGCAAGAAGAAGCTCCTGCTTATGAGGGACATGTTCCTGTGCAACATGTTCCGAGCAGCGAATACATTCCTGTAGGAAGAGTAGGAGACTACCATACCTCTACGTCTATTGGTAGCAGAGGATTCGCCAGTTCTGAAGACCCACCAATTTCTGTTCCTGAGACTGAATCTCACTTTGAAGGTTCCGGTAGCAGAGGAGGACATCGCAACCAGCCTTGGGCTCCATTTGGTGCTCCAGGTTGTGGCCCTTTCGGTCCCCCGGGCAACGGCCCCTTTGGACCTATTGGCAACGGTCCATTTGGCCGCAGTCGTGGCTTTGGCCAACGAGGCTCTGGGCGACGATCTGGTCGCGGTCGCCCTGGACGTGGAGTTAGATCTGGTTCCTCACAAGACTGGGCAGCCTTCGGTCAGAACATGGGTAGACTGGGCGAGGAGTTTGGACGACGTATGGGGAACTGGGGTGAGCAAGTCGGTCGCCAGGCAGGTGCCATGGGCCAGCAAATCGGGAGACAAGCTGGTGCCATGGGACAGCAGATCGGCAGAGACGCTGGGGCTTGGGCCACCGCGTACAGTGGAAGACCTACGACCAGTCAGACCACCTCCATTGCCGGTCCAAGCAACATGGACACGCGGGAGCCACCACAATACGATGAGCCTCCTTCGTACCAAGGGCCAGTGGTATCTGCAAGCCAAGAAACCGGTGAGCTGCACAGTGACCGCAAAATAGACACATACCAAACACCTCATTCATCGGCTGAGAAGCCATCTGAGAAGACGCTAGGCAAACAGAAAGCCGGCGACTACGACGATGACGACGACGATTCGTCCATTTCATCTGGATCTTCAGACTTGTCGTCTTCCTCAGACAGCGAAGATGACGATTTCGACGAAGTCCAAGCTGCGTTCTTGAGATGCATCGACTCTATCGATAAAGCCGCAGAAGCTGTAGCTGCCAAGGGGATCAAGAGCCGCGAAGAGATCGAGTACGAACGTGACCTTGCAATCGCGAAAGCTACGCAAGAGAAAGAAGAGAACGAACTGAAGATTGCACGGAAGCAGTCTAGACGGATGCAGCAAAAGGACTTACGGAACAGAAGACGTGCGTTGACGCAAGAGTACCGGCAGAAAAAGAGAGATCTGAAGGAGAAGGCACAGAGCAACGGGGAAGGGAAGGGGAAAGCCAAGAAAGGGGCAGGTCGAAAGGAACTCAGAAGAGAGTACAAAGCCCAAAGGAGAGCGTTGAAGCGCGAGAGGATGGATGCGAGGAGGGAGTGGAAGAGGGAGAGGCGCGATGGGAAACAAGCGCACAAAGAAGGCTCTTTGGGTGCAAGGACCGAGCTGAAAGTTTTGAGTGAGAAGTCTTGAGATGTCTCATCGATCAAAACATGTGCCATAGGTCGATGGAAGTTTTGGCTCGTGTGCAAATGTAGCTAGGATGGATCGACCAAACGAGCTTTTTCCAGCACTTATGCAGGACGCTGAACGATCACTCGGAGCATCTTGCAGCATCGAAGAGCCTTATGGGAGTTGTACAACGATTGATACAGGTACTTCATAAAACATTAACTCTGTAAGCAACCTTTATATAGCCAGAAGTCTACACTTCAAACTTGACGTGTTTGGACAGCCTGACAGCTCCCACCCGTACCCTGTTCTCCATAGCGACCTTTCCAGGTAGTTGTTCTTCCGAGTCACCATACAACAGCGTCACAGGAGGCGGTCTCAACACTGTAGGTCTATGAATGAACGTTCCCATATCGGGTCGTTGATGTTCAGATGGCGGTGGCGGCCGGAGTGGTGCCTTGACCTTTGCTGGAGAATTGAACACGGAAACAGCAGAGCCGTGGCGAGAGTGCGCAGGGGTCACCATGGCAGCTTGTATGGCCGGCAAAGGCTCCTTGATAATGGATGCTGACACCGAGGCGAAGTAGTCGGTAGCTATGTCGCTTCCAAAGCTTGATCCGGACCAATGCTTCTTGAGGTTCAAGAGGCTGTCGGTGGGCGGATGCTCGACAAGATCGGCGAGACAAGGTAGTGCTAGTGTGCAAGATAGTATTGCGGCGATGGTTATTTGGCAATACGTTGCGATGGCATATGGGAGACTTTCCAATAAGATGTTGTAGTTGTTAGGCGTGGGTTGCTGTAGATAGACAAGTCGTACGAGTGACGGTATGATGAGGCTGGCGACGGGTCAGTAACTGATAGAAAGCAGCAGCGATATCATTTACAGTGTCCGAAGCGAGAGCATGAAGGCGGCACGGCTTTCGCTGCGCCGTTGGACGCCCAAACTCATGACTGCGATGGTAGGGAAGATGAACAGGCTAGCATCGATTGAAATGTCGATGGCAATCAGTGTTGTCCATAGAGGGTACTGTGGCTATCAGTTGACATGTTACTGTGAGTGTACTTGCTCATCTTACCGAGGATGTACATTGTCCTGATTGTATATCCCAAGGCTTCGGTATTTGGCACTGAAAGATGATGCTGGTTGTCATGGCGAGCAAGCATGCAACTACTGCGCAAACTATTACAATATAACATATCTTGTAGATGCCAGAGAGTTCAAGCCGTTTCAGCCATAGAACGAGAGGCATCTTGGAGAGGTTCAACCCAAGGATAAACAGTATCGTTGACACATACGACATGAGCTGTACGTTGTGGCCCTCGACAGTGCGTGGCGCATTGTCTGGTTTTGTGGCGCCGGTCACATTGGCCGACATGGACAACATGCTGGCAAGAGCAATAATACCCACAGTAACGACCAGTAAATCATCCGTTACTGGTGACATACGACTTGCTCGATATCTGAAGCTGTATAGAAGCCTGAAGGATACGCACAAGACCTGGACCCCGCATAAGTATCAGTGAAATGGATCAAGTTTGCTAGCAGAAGGATAGCTTACCAGGGTGCTTGACAGCATCCAGATTAGAGCTACCAGGGCAGAGTCCGATTCGTGCATGATTTTTCCTGGCTTTGATTTTGTCAAGACGTATGTCGCTTGATGCGGGAAGGCAACAAAACAGAAGGAAATTGCGAT
Organism: Stagonosporopsis rhizophila; assembly: GCA_016767195.1. Taxonomy (NCBI): domain Eukaryota; kingdom Fungi; phylum Ascomycota; class Dothideomycetes; order Pleosporales; family Didymellaceae; genus Stagonosporopsis; species Stagonosporopsis rhizophila. Next base: position 441,785 of record CP068509.1, read on the forward strand.
AACATGAAGGACACAGAGCGTCAACGCCCCGCTGCCAGGGCGCCCCAACTATAAGCGACCTCTTTCACCTGCTACACTACGTGAGCTGAATGCAATGAAGAGTCGATCGCTGCAGCATGTATTGCTGTTGAGAACAGTCCTTCTCTAGTGCACGATATGCTTAGCTTACAAGATCAACTCAACCGCAAATAGCAGAGAACAAGGCCAGAGCAGCAGCTGAAGGATTGGCTAGCCTATCATAGGAGATTTAGACCGTATTGAAAAGAATAAAGATGCAGCGTAGTGCATCAAGCTGAAGCCTCGACCCGAGATGTCGGAAGTCCACTGTGCGCCACAGTCCCACAAGCACATGGGCAATGCGTGTAGGCCGCGAAGTGGGGCATTTGACTCGACAGCTCCGCGAATTTACGTTTCAGAGGACATGGCTCCGATGCGAAGCTATCGAATGCAGCCGGACCGCACCGAGCAGAGCCATAGGTCAATTGTTCCTTAGCGTAGCTTTTCGTTTCAAGAGTTTGCGTGTTGCAGGAAAGGTTTATGCAGTACTCTCCGTCACAACACGGGGATACGGGTTCATGGAGATGTCTTTGGAGAGCCGTTGCTATTTTAGTGCAACCAGTACCGCGCAAGGTCGACTCTTGGAGGTTCTGGTCCTGGTCGATTTCGAGTTTACTGAGTCACAGATAGGAGGAGAAAATACATTATAGCTGAAAATGGCCCGCGTGTCGTCGCAAAGCTGATTATTGCTTGTGAGATGCGAGATCGTGCCTGGTCCAATGGCTTGAGGTAGACGTAGACAACGGTGAAGTTGTGGGACGCTAAGATAGCAGCGATAAGCAACTCAATTTCTCGCTCAAGACCTCTGCCGTGCCTAGCAGTTGATTTCAGCATCAGTGTCACAGACATGGTAAGTCGTTCTTCGCTTTCGCACGAATACATCGGCTCATAGGGATTCTAGGCACCTATCAAGAAACGCACAACTGCGCGAGCAAAGTCTGCGCGCGCGGCTCGTCCAGTGCCAGCTGTGCTTCCCAAGCCGGACGACTTTGAGGGCACCTTCGGTTCTTCGAAGAGAGATAAGCTGAAGATCAAGCACTCGTCATTCGTCAGCAAGATCGAGAAGTCAGCAGCAAAGACACAGAAACAGCGGCGACCGAACAAGAAGCTTGTAGCGAACCTCGAATCACTCGCCGATGCGTTACCAGGGCTTGTAGAGCAAGGAGCAGACGGCGAAGTAGAGGTTGGCCAGGCGAAGATTCAGCGCAAAAGTCTGAAGTCAAGGCCGGGAGCTACAAAGCGGAAGGAAAAGTTGGTGAAGACAGAGATGGAACGCTTCAATAAGAACCTCGCGCAGCTGGCGGGAAGCAATACAGGGTCTGGGGTGCAGGACAGATGGGCTGCATTGAAGAGCCATGTGCAGAACACGATGGAAGTGAAGCCCGAGTTCGCTCAGAAGTGAGGTGGAGAGGTGGAACGTAACGCACATATGACGATACCCAAACAATCTTGGCAAAGCCACAAGCTGGTGATGAACCATACTCTCGATATAAGTCGTGAGAATGTGAATGCAAAGGTCGTCCGGAAAGGGTTGGGCAGCGTCGAAACGGCATAGTATAGGGCCCAATGCCACAGTCAGCGTCTCCATAGACTACTGATGGGAGTCATGGCTGGATGCCTTTGATCAAAGGGTAGACCAAAATTATAAGCTCGTCCTTAGCCCACTTGCTGGTCATATGTCGATCAGCAGATGACTTCGGGTCCTTCTGGTCGCTGAACACTTCATTTCTCGCAAGAGATAGTCTTATTGTGAGCGAATAGGGCAAATCCCTGCAAGACCAAAATATCGTATCTAGACTACGAAATCGAATAAATGGACCCCTTTGCGCCGTGAATAGATAGCGCGACACCCATGACATCATCCCCGACTAAATCTCAAATAGCAACGCCAAACAACAAGTGCCCGGAGATTCCGCAATACGTTTTTGCATGGCCTACCTTATTTGCATTAAGCATGTCTGGAGTCTTTCTTCGTTCTGACAAGCACTGCACGGCGGCTCTTGCTAGCTTTTTCGCAAACTCTACAGACATCAAGCGATGAGTTTACGCATTGTTCTCATGACCATCAGTACATATACACACCTCGAGAAGTGCCCCGTTTGATCACCTCATTACAAGCACGATGTCGTTCATTGAGCGGACAACGACGCGAATCACTGGCAACGAGCCGGATCATGGTCGCCGCAATAGCACCTTGGGCGGAGAGTTCTCAGGTCAAATTCCAAACGCGAAGAAACCTCGGTCACGACCTCCAAAATCACTGCGCGATCGTTTGCCATTCCCACAAGGCACACTGCCGCCTTCCTCCGGGCCATATTCGATCGCGAATATGGAGATAGAGGTTCCTGTCGAGCAGCCGCGTCCCATATCAGATATAAAGAGGGATGGGCGGCATTTACTTCAACTTGAGACTGTCCTGTTCACTTTGTACTATCCTGCAGCGTTTGGATCTGGCAATGGACAGGATCCAGCAGGGCATAAGCATTGGAGCCGCGAAACGTGGCTGCCGCGCCCGCGCATTCAGACCGCTCGAGGATACGCACATTTTGCTGGCATTCCTGACTGGACAGTTATTAGCTTTTTGGGTGCCACATCTATGCTCACTAAGCTTCGCGGCTTCCGTAACGCTCCACCTGCAACACATTGGCCACCAGGAGGGAATTCAAAGCAAAATGGCTATAAAATCAAAAATCAAGAAGGACCACCACCCAAGGGCCACGATGAGGAGCCGACTTTTCCACTGCTGATGTTCAGTCATGGTCTCGGAGGAACCAGAACAGCATACTCGAGTCTTTGCTCTGAATTCGCAAGCTATGGCTTCGTTGTCTGTGCGGTCGAACATCGTGACGGATCAGGTCCTAGGACTTTTGTCAACCATAGGAAGCAGCAGACCAGAAGCAAAGATCACAAAGGGGGAGCGAAACCAAACAAAGCAGACTGTGAGGGCGACAAGGAATGCAAGCAAGATTGGGAGAGGTGGAAGAAAGTGGATCATACCGAGGAGGAGTGGCAAAAAGGACATCATAATATTGTAGGGTCGAACCCGAATAATGCCTGTGAGCGAAACGCTGACGAGCGGAAGGACTATATCTTTCCAAAAGGGAACCCAAAGGACACGGCTCCAAACAACGAGCACGGTGTCGACCAGGAGCTGCGCAATGCACAAATTGAGCTACGACTGTGTGAGCTTGAGGAAGCCTATAATGTACTCAAACGCATCTGTAAGGGGGATGGTGACGAGGTGGCCCGCCAGAACCTGCGAAGTGAAGGTTACGTTGGTGGTTCTTCAAGAGGTCTGAAAGGCGTCAGGTGGGACCTGTGGAAGAATAGGTTTCACATCGACAAGATGACTGTGGCAGGACACAGCTTCGGCGCGGCTACTGTGATTGAGGTGTTGCGACACACTGACCGCTTTAAAAATGTCCAAGCAGGCATCATTTATGACATCTGGGGGTGAGCCAACAACCGCGTATAGATCAGGTCGCATGCTGACAGAGTGACAGAGCTCCTATCAAGCCACCTGCTGAAGCTCCGGAGCATCGAATCCATCTACCACTACTGGGGATCAACAGCGAGGCTTTCATGTACTGGCAGCAAAACTTTGACTCTGTCATGTCACTGATGAATGAAGCAAAGGAGAGTGGCGCACCGGCTTATCTTCTTACAGTTCGAGGATCTGTGCACATCAGCCAGTCTGACTTTTCGCTACTATATAGAGGCGTAACTGACCTACTCATGAAGGCCACAGTACATCCCCAAAGAGCAATCGACCTAAACATCAGTGCCTCGCTCGAATTCCTACGCATTGTAGCGCCGGATGCTGGCGCAGGAAAGTCTCTGATTAATCGTTCTATGACCGATGAGGGCCTCTTGAACACCGAGTTACTCGAGCATGTACCCAGCGAGCACCGACCAACCGACCAGTGGATAGCTGCTAGACTGAAGGTACCCCACGAGTTTCGTACACGGCTCACCGCTGGCGTAGAAAGGCACTTCAAAAAGAAGAACGACAAAGGACAAACTATTTATAGCACCGGGGATGAAATATGGATGCACTTCAAGCCTACCAAGAAGAGCCTCGACAACTGGGTCGAGAAGGAAGACAGAGGAGCGCAGAGGATCGACTCTGACCACGCCGTGAAGTCGGGTCCAGCGAAAGACAGTCCCGCAAGTCATGAGTTGCATGGGAGCGAAGATGGTTCGAAAAGCCATACAGACGAAAAGTCTTCCAGCACATCTAATCGCAATGCATGCTGATAAGCGTGAGCAAGAGCAAAGGCAAACTAGCTTTGTCTGGTCGCGGCACGTAAGATATGACAGGAAGCAACAGCTGTCCAAGTGATCTTTGGGACGAGATACGGGATGCGGCAGGCGATTCATCGAGGTATGTAGTCTTTACCAAGCCTTAATGAAAATTTGTGGATCTACAGACTGCAACGCCATCGGACCGGTGAAGCAACATCGCTTTGAGATAGGGTCGCGATGATGACGATGCGTTCGCTCTTCCAGCCGAGCAAGCTTGGTACACGTGACGTTGACGCTAACCGAGGCGGCGTTAGTGGTCTCGGTCGATCGAGCCCTGGACCGCTCTTCTGAATAGTAATCATCCGATCATCTACCTCCAGAATCGTCCGCTTGGTACGATTAGATAGATTTCGCAACTTCGGCAAGTGTTATAACGCCGCCTCCGAAACCATTACTCCCTGCATTCCCTGCAGAACCGTTTCAACAAACTAAATGACTATGCTGCCGTTTTGAATGCGCGACTGCGCCAACTGTTCCACTCTCGTAATCCCCCCACAACTCCCTTGGTCCTTCAGCTCCTGTCTGGCACCCCGTTCTATGCAAGCGACAACGCTCAACCTGATCGTCCAGAGCCGTGCATCGTGTAACGTACGTGCAGGAGCCCGGCCTTGGAGCCTAGCAGCCGGCATATGCTTATTCCAGAACCTTGCGTCGCTTCGATCAGTCTACGTTCCAAGTTACCCCAGACTTAACTCACTTCGACAACGTTCCCGGACGCTGTTTGTATTTGGCGACGGCGTATAGGGGCATTCCTCTAGGGGTCCTGGCATCTGTATTCCCCACTTGACATATCCACCTAACCTTGTTGACGGCATCAATATCTCCGGTCTAGCCCTTCTGCTCCGTGAATTCACGATTATTGGCAATTCACAAAAGACAAAAGGAAACAGCCAGATATACTCCAGCATGAAGAATGCAGAGAGCACAGAACGACCCCGCAAACGGGCCTGTCCAAGCGAAGATGGGGACGAAGCAGTTACCGGATCAGGCGGCAAGAAGACACGGGGAAGACCGCGAGTAGATACCCAAGATGCCACTGCTGCAGATGTGAGTTTTCCGGAGCGCAATTCCCTTAGCGTTGCTGCCGAATCTTGAGACTGACATGGACGCAAGCGCCGAAGAACACAGATTCGTCTTGCACAACGTGCTTATCGACAGCGTAAAGAAACGACTATATCTTCGCTCAAGCAGCAGAGCTCTCAATTACACACCATCATCGAAGAGATGCACAAGACCTTTTTACGTTATCATGAATCGGTCGTGCAATCTGGACTGCTGCAGTTGAACCCTGGGCTTGCAAAAGATGTCAGAGAGATGACCGAAACCATCGCTAATTGCATAAAGTCTTCTAATGAGCGGACGCTGGACAGCGATGAGGACGAGCTCGGCGGCGAAGAAACATCAGCACCAAAGTCACAAAGCAAAGCTGCGCAAGCCCGGCCACCAACGACAACTCCCGAGAGAGAGCAGCCTAGAGGTCATGCAGCAACGCAACAGTTTTCAGAACCAACACAGCCAAAGGCGACCACAACAGAACCTGAGAGCTACCTTGCTCATATTTCAAGTTCTTCCTACGACTTACCCGAGCCTGATCACCAATTTAGCCTTGTTCGTCGATTCCCATCCATCATGAGCGAAACCGTCGATCGTTCGAGAATTAAAAGCGTAAACCAACAGTCTCGAGACGCGAGCGATCGATTCCAAATACAGCAGTATCAACAACGCCAAGAACATGACCAAATACTTCCCTTCGGTCTTGTTGACCTTCCCAGTCGGGAGCAATCGCCTTTTATGCCACCATACATCTTTCCCGTTCACGTTCCTGCGATGGGTGCAGAGCTTCCGCCAGCACCACGCTACTCGTCTCCGAAACCCTTGCCTTCCTCTACCACACCACTGTTGACGAAAACCATATCACCACATTATACATACTCATATGAAGAGGTCACCTTTGCACGACGGTTGTTGCGAGCTGCACTAGAACTTGGTTTCTCGGCGCTCAGCAACCCCAATATACCTCCTGCCATACTGGAACACGCCTATAAGCTATCTCTACCATATATTACATTGGAAGGCATTCGCCATCGTTTAAAGACCATCCTGTCTCGCGGCGTCACGGAGGATTTGGACTTTTACGGTACGCCCTTTCTTCACCTAGGGGGTGCCGGCACCCATTATCAAAGACGAGATGCTCAGGGCACACCTATACCGATAAAAAACGGCTGGACAGTTCGACAGATTGGACCGTTAGATCAGCGCATGATCAGAATGGAGAATGTGGCTGACGGTCGAACACAAGATCTTGAAGGGATCGATCTTCGCGGGTTCGAAGGTGAATGGTTCGATTCGCACGATGTAGAGGGCTACCTTGAGGAGCAGTGGCATTGCAAGATCGATCCGAGAAGCTCTTTCGCAGAATGCTTGATTGACGACGAGACTGCTTCTTTTTCAGACAACGAGACTGACAGCTCTACTTTGAGTCGCAGTCCTACTGCGAATACTGCAGACGAAGCCACTCCGCCAGCATTGGCACCCCATGCAGCCAGCACCTTCCAACAGTCATATGGTCTGGATATGTTGTTTGGCAGCGCTCCAACCCTCAACTACCTCTCCGCTACACCCAAGCAAAGCCTGCTTGACCTGTCCTTCGATCAGGCCTTAGGGCTAGATTTGGCGCCTGGCTTTGATATGGGGTTTGCGGGGAGCAGTGAATACAGCACGCTCGGCCTAAATACGATAGGCGAGTCCGATCAACTCCCGGTGGTGAGACAGAGACAGAAGAGAGTCGCATGGGTGGATGTTCAGAAAATGATTGACAGTGAGTTCGCGTTACGCGCATCAAGCCTAGTCGAGCGATTGCTAAAGGTGGGACAGAAATCATCAGACGTGGGGTTTGCCTCGGCCGGGCACCGGGGTACAGGCGCAAGGATGTCGATAAAGCGTTCAGAGAAGCTCTCATCCCTGCGTACTGAGAGTATGCAGATGAGTTGGCACACTGGGAGAAGGCTGCTTTGGTAAAGTGAGTGAGGTCATGATTGTTTATCGAAGCGATTGGCGTTTGGGGACCAGCTAGTAGGATTAGACTCAATCACGAAATATACTAGAATACGTTAAATGAAAGTCACGACAGGCGACTGCGACATTATAGTATTGCAGCATCAAAGAGTGATCGACCTGGGGTGTTCGTTTGCTGCAAACTCGCCAAGACGCTAAAATTTAAGCAGGGAGTGATCTTCTAGCAGTTGTGCGGCCGAACACCAGTACACTCACCCCAGACCCCACGACCACTATCGTGAAAGCACTCGCACTCGTCACACAAGACCCGCCGTCTGCAAAGCCCATATCCGTAGTCAATATACACAAGCGCAGAAGCTTCACGAAGCGCGCGCACTCTGTCGTACCTGCAGCCCCAGCTGTGACGTTGCCTGCGTGGCTTGCCAGCTCCGCCGACCATCAGTACAACGCAAGCAACTGTCGCACGCTCTGCGCAATCGCCCGCCTCATATCCCTAGATAGATAGAGCGAGCGGAAGCCTGTCGCCATGTCGAACCAGGTGGTGGTTAGTTGCCCTCGTCATCTGCTTCGTGCGAGCAGTTGCGCATGGGTCGAGGCAGTTGCGCTGACAGCATCATCAGGGTAATGTCTACCAGCAGATCATCGAGAAGGTCATCCAGGCATCGCAAAATGATTTCGAGGAGTTTGGCGTGGACCAGTCGACGCTCGACGAGATGAAGCAGGTATGTCATAGCCGCCTGTCGGCATGCACCTTTCGTTGCGTTGCCATTTTATCACTCTTTGCACCCAGCCCTGCCTGTCCTCTCATGTCGACACTAGACTTTTGACAATTTGGTCAACCGCTGCATTTTCCTTTGTTTCGGCGTACTTCGATCGCTGCAACGTTGCCGCCTGGGGTGGATGGGCGGCCGAAAGCGGGGCGCGGATAACCGGTCGGTCTCGCAGGTTCGGGGGCGCCCTCAGTATTTGGGTCACTCTTATACCCCCGGCGGCAGCTCGTTGCCCCGCCAAGCCAAGCCCACCTCTGCCCAACAAGGCATAGCCTCGTCATGTGACGGCTCTGGCATCACAATTCTTACTCATGACATCTCTTTGCTCTGGCCATAAGCTAACATTGTTAGGGCTGGCAAGAGAAGCTGTCCGCTCTCAAGGTCGCGCAATTCCCGTGGGATCCTCAGCCTGAGCCAGTGCGACAGCCACCTACGGTGCCGTCCAACGTCAAGGTCGACCACGACCTGCCTCAGGTGTCCACGGCGCAAGAACATGTGAATTTTCCCAATGCCCAGATCAAAACAGAGGCATCCTATCAGCAGCATCCTCCCGCCAATTACCCTCAGGCCCAACCCTACGCTGGTGGTGGATATGACCAGAATCATGGTCTAGCTCAACAACGTGCGCACAACCTGGTCATGCAGCGTCAGCAACAGAGCAACATGATGCCACAGGCCAATTACCCGACTCTGCCACAGCAAGCTCAGCACATGACTCAACAGCAGCGGATGATGGCACCACAGCAACAACAAATGCAGCGTCCGCCTCAGCAGCAGTTACCCCAGCAGCGTCCACCACCACAGCAGAACAACAGCAACCTCTACACATCGCAAACAGATGGTGCTGGTGAGGGGTTGGCAGACTGGAAAGCTTTCCTCGCTACGCGAAGGGCTGCAGAATCTCAAGAGGGGCGGATCGCCGCTGATGAGTTCATGCGCGCTCGTGTCGATGCAATGGCAATGCAGCAGGACAATGGACTCATGGTACCGCTCGATTCTATGCCCAAAGGCAAGAAAAGGAGAGCGGCTGTCCGCGTGCTTCAGGCTGAAAAGGCGGGTGCATCATCATCGACGGCGCCGAGCGCTTCAGTGCCTGGGCTGTTCGATGGCCCCGATGATGACATCAAGCCTGGCGAAGAAGACCCAGATGATGCTATTAACTCTGATCTCGATGATCCTGAGGACGACTTGAACGATGGGGACAACAGTGATGACGAGATGGTTGACTACATGCTGTGTACCTATGACAAGGTGCAGCGCGTCAAGAACAAGTGGAAGTGCACCTTGAAGGACGGCATTCTGACCACAAACAAGAAAGAGTAAGTTCCACAACTTTGGCCACTAAGAAAGTCTGCTGATTGTACAGGTATCTGTTCCACAAAGCCAACGGTGAATTTGAATGGTAATAGCATAATGAAACAATGCTTATCGTGTGCAGCTGAACTCGAGTTCTAAGCGGCCTTCCCCCGCGACACCCAGCTCCATACGCTGACGGACCGAGTTCAGCTACCGCGGTGGCGATTGTACAACACCAACGTCCCCTTCGACCTATCTGACGGTGCGCGATGACGTTGGAAACGATCGAGGCCAACATCACGAACATGTCCACCCCGCAGTACCACCATCAGATGCTCCAACTGTACCACATACCATTGTCACGGCCAGGATCTGACGATTAGAAAAATGCCTCATCTTTACAACCGAGCATGCGTTCACGGGTTCGTCCTCGGTTGGAAAGGGTCATCGGGACCGTCATGGCCACGGCAGACCCAAGACAACTCTTACCGTATTTGCGGTATTCGTGTCATCAGGCCAAGCTCTTGTAGCGTGGTTTCAACGAACCCCCGCTTACGATTTCTTTTTTGGACAACAGACTGAACACACCATGTGTCCAGCACCTGACTATGCACTTAGATACCTTTGCTTCCCGCTCTCGGCTTGGTTGCGCTGCAGAAAATCTAGTAGCTACTCTCAACAATAAATACGCGTTGATGACTGCATGGTTCTTGCAACATTCGAACGTGACTGACTATATCTATATTGATCCGAGTATTTTTGCATTATAAGCATTACATTAGATAGTGGTATCGACCGTAAGTGTCATATCATAACAAACATCGTAATATCGTAGTCGGTGATTCACCTGATAGACCGCACTCATCTAATCCAACGTCTAATTAATACCCTCTTGCCCTCTGATCGCGCTCAATCAAATCCAAAACTCCCAAACCCACACTACTGACACCCAGCCCAGCAGCTTGCATGCTATCCTTTCTCTCCATCACGTTCACCCCATTCGCATTCACCCCGTTTACGTGTCCAGACATGGACAGTAGTCCGCCCATATGCGCAGCACCCGAGCCGGTATCCTCGTGGAATGGGCTCGCGAGGTTCCACAGATTGGGAGTCAGATTCGCGGCCGAGCTGTGCAGCGAGCCGTGTCCGACGAGGTCATCAGTGTAGTTCGCGAGGTGGTTCATCTGCGCGTGGGTCTGCTGCTGCTGCTGCTGCTGTTGGTGTTGGTGTTGCTGCTGCTGCTGCTGTTGTTGTTGTTGCTGCTGCTGATGACTCTGCTGCTGCTGGTGGTGGCCATGGGTCTGCGCGCGGCCCGCCCAAGGCGACACGTAGCTGCCGCTCTCGGCCTGACTTTCCAGTGAGCTGATCAAAGCCGTGTTGTTATGCGCCCATGAAGGTAGCGGTTTGGTGCTATAGCAATTCTGCGCGCTGGCAGCTCCACCGCTGGCGCCGACGCTGAGCTGGCCCAGCGATGGGTCGAGGGACTGTGCAGGCGCGACGCCAATGCTGGCGATATCATGGGCGCTCAGTCCCATCTCAAGTAGTGATTGGTGGTCCAGGGCATTGATGCCGCTCATGTCACCGCTGTGCGAGAAGGCATCGTACTGGGCCATGATTGCGGGCGAGAAGGCGCCGCTGATGTCGAAGTCATTCGCGTCGAAGCCCGGAGCTGTGTCTTGCGAGAGGTTGGGTAGCGAGGCGAAGGAGTGGTCTGTTGCTGTGCTGGGGGCTGCGGAAGCGGAGGGCGTCGTAAGGTCTGGTGCGGTGCAGGGCCAGGATGAGAGAGTATCGATGTGGAGTTGTGGGGGTTGGGCTTGGTAGGGCTGGACTGCGTAAGGGTGGTGAGTAAGCTGACCTAGACTTGATTGTTGGTGGTAGATTGAGTTTGACGGGTGTTGTGGCTGGCTGGTTCCAATGTCGAGCAGTCTGTCGCCAATGTCGTCGATACTGTCTTGCTTGGTCCACTCTTGCTTCAGGCTGCTTTGAGAAGAGCCAAATGATACAGCACGCCATCTCATCGCGCCCACCTCAGCGGAGTCGCGGGTCTGGCGGAAGCGCCAAAGAATAGTAAGGACGCACTCTGCCTCGCCATTAGGGCTCACGCCATATACGTCCTGGGTTGCTGTAAGTTTCATTAAAGACCGCCCAACTAGATTGTCGTCCTTGTGCCGAAGGCTTTGGTACTTTGACATCCTGTTCACCCAGAATCTAGAACCAAACGCAAGGCGCAGAATACCGGAACAACCATGTGGATCGGGAGTATATTCGCAAGGCGTGCGGTGCTCTTTAAGGTCGTTTGGTTGCGGTCCGTCAAATTGCGGGTCGGCGTTCATCCTACCGTCATCGTAGAATCGAGTTGTGCATACCAGAGAATCGAATTGTTGCAGGTCTCGTTGGCAGTGTAGATCAAAAGTGATCGAGAGGTGTGCGTTAGGTCGCGTTTCAGTCATGACCTTGATCGACGCGTCGCACACTATGACCTTTTGGTTCTTTCTTGTCCACTCACCCGCCTGCTGTTGGAGGAACGCGAACTCAGGATACTGTCGGTTCCACATGGCCGTGTCTGTGACGTGCAAGTCTTGCTGTCTCCCATCTCGCGAAAGCTGCGTAAAGTCGTGCACCGGTTGATCGCCGTTCTCAACCAGCATTGTAAAGTCGGTCACTGCGTAGGGTACTATTCCAGTTGCACCACCCAAGCTCAAGCCAAGGGACGAATGCAGCGAGCTAAGTCCAGACCAGAAGGGAGCAGAAGGGCTATATTCGTATTTTGAGCCGCTGCCCACGCGCTGTTGCTGGTGGTGGCGTCCGCCCAAGTGTGACAGGTGATACGAGCTCGCAGCCTCCCTCCCGCGGTGGCGTTTCTTGTCTTCGTCTTTTGTTGCCATGTATACAAGCACTGTCGCGTGGTGTGTCAGCCTCTTCCGCGAGTCAGGAAATCCCTAGCAACAACAAACGTCCAGACAACGCGAGAGACCGACTGCACTGAAAGGAAAGATGCAATTCAGAGCTTGGGGGTGCTTACCACCAGGCTGATCTTTAAGATGCTGCTTGAGCACCTGGAGATGGCTCGATACTTGTTTGCGATCTCGCTTTATCCTCGTATCCTTGTAAATGGAATCTTGAATGAGCTCGTTGCGACCACGAAGGGCGCCATCCAGCATAAACTTCTTACGACCCATGGGTGGCCATCTGATGAGGGCTGTGGTTATAGTGTCAGCTCAAGCGTCCGGAAGTTGGATGCTTCAAGAGTCTACGAAGCTTCACTCACCTCTCCAAAAGGCGAGCTCTAGGAACTCGGGCCACACGCTCTTCTCTGGGCTCTTGTTGTCCTTTTCCACTTTCATCTTTGCCTCTCTTTCTTCCCTCTCAATAAATTCAAGTCGCGTCAGGACTGGCTGTTTTTCCCTATATTTTTGGTATTTTTCTGATCGTTGCAGCAGTGCGTATAGTCGTTTCGTTTCGCGTACAATCTGCTTTTCAGATCTTCCCTCCCCGCATCCTGCTAATCCAATGTGCTGTGCATGTAAGCTGCCGGTGAAGTAATTCCCCGCGGCAGTGGCCTGCTGAGGATATGCATTTTCTGTAGGGCTTTGGCTTCGAGATAGCTTCTGTGATGCGTGTGGTGCGCCTGAAAGTGGGCTGTCATGTGGCCAGTTGGCAGATCGCTCTTGCAGGACGGCACGGTGTTGCGTTGATGGACCATCGAGTGGAGTTCCAATAGACGGTGTGTTCAAGGCTGAACCATTAGCAGGTAGTATACCTGACTGGTGATGTTGAAGTTCCATAGTAGTAATGCTTGGTATGTAAAGAGGCTAAAGAATGGAGTGAAGAAAGGGTAAGAATGATGACTTTGCGTATCTCAGGCAGAAACGGAAGGAGCGTTAGGCAGTTGGAGCAATGAGTGACTGTGGATTGTGAAAGAGGATTAAGAGAATGCGGTTCGAGTATGTGGCAAAGGTATGCAGATACTGATCGATGATATAAGAGGGTACCCCAACGGTCGACCCTCAAAAGAGAGGACCGCTTGGCAGAAGGAACTGGACTTGCGGTGTTCCCAAGGGAAGCCGTCTGACAGGTACGATAGGACTCGGCTATACTTGAAGTGGGAGCAAGATCGGTCACCAAGGTAGCATTTCGACGACCATAAGATTAGGCTAACACGCTACCTACGGGCGCCGCGTTCGCCCACCTATCGCCATTTCGCTTGTTGCCCAAGTAATTACACTGTTCGCGATTCCTTAGTCTATTGGAATGGTAAATATCGCATGGTTAGTAGTGGGAGCAAGGGCATCGGGTAATTGCCGACTGATCAAGCGTCATATGATTGGACGTGTGCGAGGGAGAACTCGGCTTGGAATGCTTTGAGCAAGAATGAATGTCAGTGGTCAACAACGGATTATGTGAGTCGAGTTCGTATGATCGACGACCGTCTCGTTTGTGGCTGCCTTGCTCGTTGTGTCTCAGAGTTACTGAAACCCAGTGTGGTGGCCATGCCCATTGATTCAGGTCTCTGTGGGTGAATCCTGTCGCGGCTAACGTAGCGGTGACTTACATGAAGAAGCTGTGTGCAAGGTGTGACCTGGCCCGCTTCCAGTGCACCGCGGGGTCGTTTGCGAAGGGCGGGCCTCGCTCTTCAGGCCAAGGAAGCAAGGGATGTCGTTAGGGACGACACTGCCTAGCAGTGACGCGAAGATTTTGCAAATTATCCCGACGGGAATACGCACGCGCTCACGCTCATTCATCTAGCTCGTCGTTGCCTGCAACGTTAAACTTCTGGCGGCCACCAGCAGTGAGCTTCTGTAAAGCCACCTTGTTGGCCTGCGCGCCCATCTTCTGCTGCATCTTCTCCAGTTCCTTCTCAGGATCGTCTGATTCGGTCTCAGCGAATGCAAGAACCAACCGCCGACCCAGAAGATGGGTGTTCTTAAGAGCATTCATGGCGTTAACGGCATCGCGTTTTGTGGTGAACTCAGCGAAACCGAAACCACGTGAAGACGAATCAAACTTCTTAGGCACCCTAACGGACCGAAGCTGGCCGTAAGGGGTGAACAGGGCGCGCACCTCCTTCTTGCTAGCTTCGAAGGGTAAGTTCTTGATAAGAATCTTGGTGCTCGCCGCCTTCTTTGCAGCGTCCTCTTTTCGGCGCTCCTCTGCGGCATCCGCACCTTTATGGGAAGCCTTGATCTGCAGCTTGTGGCCTTCCAGGTCGTGACCATCGAGGGTGCGCTGCGCTGCGGCGGCCGCTTCAGGACTGTCGAATTCAACGAATCCGAATCCCATCGACAGGACACCACGCTTTGGATCGATCTTTGTCTTCACCCTAGCACTGCGGAAGCCAGACAAAGGCTTGAAAATTTCAGCGAGACGTTCAGTCGTCGTAGAGAAGTTGAGGTTGCGGACGTAGAGGGTGGCGGTATTTGCCGCGTCAGGCTCAGGAGCCTGCTCAAGCAGATCTGTTGCACTGAGTTTGGCTTCTGTCTTGTCACCCGACGCCGGCTGGATTTGATGCGCAACAAAACCCTCTTTGAAAAGGTCTTTGGGTGCTTTCTCGAGATACAGGATAGAATCCTTCATCTTGCGATAGGAAAGTGCCATGAAAGCAGTTTTTGTCTCAGCAGCATTTGAGAATTCAATAATAGCAGTCATGCCTGTTGGTGGCATCAAGAACTTGGTGACCTTGCCGTGCTCCTCGAATGTCTTGCGAAGCTCGTCCGCTGAGACTGAGTGTGGGATGTTCTTCACCAGAACCGCCGTGTCACCCTTTGCACTGTTCTTGAAGGCTTCCAGATCGACGCCGTGTTGGGCGAAGTAGCCCTTTGTCTCCTGAATGATGTGAGTCTCGGCATGAGCCTGCTTCACAGCGGCATCCGATGATGTAGGGTCCAGCAGCTCTGCTTTGCTGATGCCCATGCGGCTTGCAAGTGTGGACATGACTGCGTCCGCATTAAGGTAGAGGGAGTTCCAGTTGAATGTAGCTTTGACAGCATCCTGCTTTCGACGGATCTCGTTCTGCTTTTTCAGAGGCAATTTTGAGATTTCAAACTCGTCGAGTTTGGTATCCTTCTTCGCTTTGGCTGAAATGATGTGCAAGAGCCTTCCTTGAAAGATGGTCCTGTCGTTATCGTCGAAAGCCTCGACCGCATGTTCTGGATCTTTGAATTGAACGAAAGCAAACCCCTTTCCTTTGCCGTCGCTCTTCTTCAAAGGTACATGTATCTGAAGGCGTCAGTAATCGTCCGCGCAAGTATTGCGTGATGAAAAATAACGGAATTTGCCAATATCAGATCAGAGAGACATCTACTAAAATACTCTCACAAGGTCACTTCAAATGCCGAAGCATCAGTTGTCCCTATCTTGACATTCATCCTGTAGCGAAGGGTAGAAGGAAAGATAATACGTACTTCTTCAACAGGTCCGTACTTGGAGAACTGGTTCCTGATGTCTTCTTCGGTGACCTCGAAGTGCAAGTTACGAAGATAAAGGCGCCCAGTTTCTCGAATCTTGTCCTCTTCAGATGATGCGGAATCAGTGGCAGGTACTTCGGCAGGTACTTCGGCAGCTGATGCTGACTGTTCGACGGCGACAGGGGAATCACGTTTCTCGGCACTGGACTTCATCGGGGCTGGCGCCGGGGCGATAGGTACATCGTCGTCTTCAACAAGATCCAGAAGTCGGTTTGTGCGTGACCGAAGCCAATCATCGTCCGTGGTCGGCTGCACAGCCACTGCAGGCTCCGGGACATCTGTCATAACACCATCGACATCTTCCACTGGGGACGCTTCAGCAGGAATTGCAGCTGCTGCCACTGGAGCTGATTCTGCTTGCCCTGATGTCCTCTGCGATGCGTCCAGAATCTTCGGTTTCTTGGCGATGACTTGGTACTCATCATCACTCTCGTCTGCGGGTACGACGACATCTTGTACCTGCTCCTCAACTGCTTCCGCATTACCTGCAGCGATCCGCGCATCCCCCTCCGTCCAGATATTTGTCTTGGAAGGTGGCTGGTAGACTTCAAGGAACTCCTTCAACTTAGGGTCCTGCTCTGCCTCTTCTCGCTTGCGCTTGAGGGCATTGTCCTCCTTCGGTGGCGGGAAATAGTCGTCGCTCTTGGGCATTGCGTTCTCAGACTTGATTTGTCGTCGAGATTTGGGTAGTTGCTCGTCTGCAATCTGACGCGAATGTCAGCATCAACGGCAAATGTGAAATGGTGGGAGAGCATACCGGACGCGCAATCTCGACAAAGATCTTGGTCATTCTAATAAAGGTCTTGTTAAAGTATTTAACAGCCTTTGCGGCGTCGTCAGGCGTCTTGTAGCCCACATATCCAATGCGGCGATGGGGGAAGAACTTGACGTCTGTGACCGGGAATTTGGCAAAGTGCTTGCGTACGTCGTCCTCGGTGAACTTGGGAGGCAAGCCCCGCACGAAGATACGTGACGACTCCATGACCGACACGAAAGACAGTGGGCTGTGGCCTGCTCAAGTAAAGGCGACACACAAAGTGAGAGTGAGTGTGTAGCAAGAAAGCTGTTCGGCAAAACAATTTGACAAATTTTAGCGTCATGGCTTGCTAGCGCTCCGATAGGGCGAACCGACCGACCGGTGGCTCCTGCTGTTTCGCACTGGCCAGCTACAACACCACCCACACCAGACACTACCACAAACACCAAGTTTTGATTAAGCACTTTCTTACATACCGCTTTACCCCCTTAGCATTACCCCACCATCACACGTGACATAACGAGAACAGCATCATGGCCAGCGAGAAGTCAGAGGTTCAGAAGCAGGAAGGTGAGGCCCCTATGCACGCGCAGCTGTCGCTTGAGCCTAAACTAATGTTTGAGTAGCGCAGATCAAGTCTGCGGACATGGTAAGCAACCGATCTTGCCACGGAAGCGAGTCTTTGCTGATCCGTGTCACAGAGCGAAGAAATGCAAAATGAGGCTATTGAAGTTGGTGCGTGGATTTATCCCATACGCGGCTGATTGAGGCGCTGACAGCTTGGTAGCACAGCAAGCAATGGAGCAGTTCACCATCGAGAAGGTACTCACTCTTTGCTATGACCTAGCAGAGCGATGCTGACAATTACCCCAAGGATATTGCTCAGTTCATCAAGAAAGAGGCAAGTCGTCGACCATATATCACGTGATTCGTAGACCAAAGCTAATCTGCGTGCAGTTCGACAACCGCAAGGGTGCGACATGGCACTGCATCGTGGGCAGGAACTTTGGCAGTTTCGTCACTCACGGTAGGGACACCGCTCATCCCTATTGCGTTCAGCGATGGCTGACTTGTGGCAGAGACTAAGCACTTCATCTACTTCTACCTCGGACACTGCGCTATCCTCCTCTTCAAGACCCAGTAAGCACCAGCAACTGGATTTGAGTACACTCGGTCATCTGTACCCAACATTGGCTCTCGTCGTGCTGTAATGCCTGGACTGTCGCGCACACCTCTCATCACGGTGTCGGGTCAAGGGTCGGTGTCTGTCCTAACTTCAAGAGCCCGACCTGATCGGGATTGTATACTCATCACGCTGAGCGATCATAGTATGTTCGTTGTCCATTTGTTCGGCGGCGTACGAAGGGGTCTACGGAGTCCGAAAGCAGGGGTATTCTTGTCTGAAGGCTTCACGGCCGTGACCAGTGTCCTTGTAGGCTTAGATGCCAATGGCTGGATCAAAAGTGCAAATCAACACATTGAACAATCATTCCTCACACAATTCACGGTTAACACGCGCGAAGCATTCCGAGCTTGTAGAGAAAAGTGCACCACGGACAAAAGCCCAGTGTGGCTGAGTACAAGTCGTCGCGGTGATGACGCACGCGCCTTGCTCGGCGCCAATTCACGAGATCATTTAACATAGCACCTGCCACGACCTTACTCCTCATTGACCCCAGAAATCCCTCTCGCCTTCTCTCGCCTCCCCGTAACCCGGAATACTACTCTACAATCAAACGCGCTCGCCGTGCGACGATATTACTGCAGACTTAAAGCACCCTTGCCTCGCCAACCCGCGGCTCGCGCATAGCTCCATCTTCATCTCCGCACCACCTCCGCAACACCTCCGCTCGATCGACTCGCGCCGCGACGCTCGACAAAGTCCACCAGCCACAACATTCGCGCAACGGCAGCACACGTCTACGAGCATCATGTTCTTCTTCTTTACATGCGGAACCCACAGTACGCCCGCCAAGACAAACCTTGCCTGATTGCATAGCTAACAGCAGCCCAGCCTTCCAATCGGCGCTCAGTGGTGCCGAACATATCACAGTGCAATGCCAGAACTGCGGTAACTTCTCCGGCAGAGTGATGAAGCGCTGGTAAGTTTGCATCCACACTCAGGTTCCTACCAACAACCACAACCACATCTCTCCACCATCCCTATTCGTCACACCACGCTGTCCGGGACAGATCTTACTCAAACTAACATGTCGCAGGGAATGGTTCACATTCTGCTTCGTACCGATTATTCCGTTCTCGCTGAAGCCCTACAAGGAAGTCGGCTGCCACATCTGCAACTTCTGGCAAGATATCAAGTACCGCCCGGACGTACAGCAGCAGATGCAGGGCGGTGGAGGTCAGCCGGCGGTCATGATGCATGGTGGAAACGGTCACGGGCAGCACGGTGCGCCGCCCAGTGGAGTGCCGCAGTACAAGTGAGGCGGTATAAACGAGGGTTGAAGAGCATGGTGTCATGGAGTTGGAGTTGCTGGGTGACGTTTTGAGGGAGTGAAGGAGGATAATGTGTAACGGCCTGGCTGTTTCCTGGTTCACGTTGACTCGAGAGGACTCACAAGTCCTGTGACAAGGAGCTTTGTGTGATTCGACAGATCAGTCGACACTTTTTGAAGTTGTGGTACACTCATTGTGCCACACATGGCGTTCAGGGTTGCGAACAGATACCATACGGCCTTTTACTTTATGCCATGTCAATTGCTTGTCTTATGCATATCAGCTGGAGTCTTGAGCCTTACTTCAATTCGATTCCAAACCCGCGAAAGAACAGGCGAAGACGTAGGACAAGCCTCGCATAAGGACCATCCATAACGCTTTACTTGTCCTGTACCCGCACTAAAATGTCAGAGGTCACGCGAGTGGCCGCGCGGTTCCAGTGCAAGATGGGGACCTATCGCAGCGCTTGTCTCGCTCTTCAATTGCGGTGAATCTCGCGCTACTGAGCTGCCGACGAAGCAGCACTCTAAGATCGTCCTGATGTTTGCTTCCACACCGGGCCTTCGTTTGAGTGATTCATCCGCCTTCTCTTCCCATATGTGCTCAGCCGCAAGCAAATTATGAAATCAAACTCTAATCCGTTGAAATTCTACCACCTTCCCTCATCCCACCACTCCTCTCCTCCATTTAATGCAATCCAACCACCCTATCACCAAAGTCCCCTGTTCCCTTGACTCCCCAGTAAAAATTGATCAACCTACCCCTCGAGCAAGCCACCGACATCGATGCCTCTCTGGATACGGAGCATGAGATCAAACGGCGTCTGCCTGGAACAGCGAGCTGGGGAGACAGCACCATAGAGGATGGTGTTGGGGTGGGCGGAGCCAAGGTCACGATGCGAGGAGACTTGGTTGTGGTTGGCGTGTTGGTGAGGTGAGATGTGGGATTTTCATGCGATTACAGGAGAGGGGCCGTGGAAACATGGGTGGTATTCGAATGGCATAGGAAGCGACAACTGGCATTGTTATATTCGGCTGGATATAGTCAGGATACAGTCAGGATACCATCATCACTTCAATGCCAAATATTCAAAACATGTGGCAACTCGCGATCGCTTGCTTGACGGGGAATCTATATCTAGCAGACATATCGTACAGTACCCTTGCAGCCTCTAGAACTTGTAGACCTGGTCCTTGCTGTAGCCAAGGTCCTTGAGGTAACCATCAAGCTCGCCCTGATCCTGGGGGCTCTTCTTGCCGCCGCTGACAGCCTTGTACAAGCCGGGAGGACCGCAGACGAAGATCTTGATCTTCTCACCCTCCTTGGGCTCGGGAAGGACAGTCTTCAGGAGCTCCTTGGTGATGTGGCCCTTGCCGCCCTGCCACGACTCGGGCGGGTTGTCGAGGACGTAGAAGGCGCGGAAGCGACGGGGGTATGTGTTCTCAAGCTCCTCAAATTCGCGCTTCAGGAGGATGTCCTCCTCGGAGATGTTGCCGAAGACTAGGGTGACCTTGGTCTTGTCATCGGGGTTCTTGAAGATGGCGCGGGCGGTCTGCCACATGGGGGTGATGCCAGTTCCACCAGCGATCAAGGCGATGTGCTCACTAGAAGGAGGGAATCGAAGTCAGTAAACGTGCCACACGTTGTCCCGGTTGGCGGGCCACTCACTGCTTGTTCGGTGCCCACTGGTACTTAGGAATGGGGCCCTTGATGTCAAGCCTCTGCCCGGGCTCGAGGTTGTGCATGTGCTCAGACATAGGGCCATTGGGGTACTTCTTGATGATGAAGTCAACAGTGCCCTTCTGGTCAACGTCGCTGATGGGAGTGTATGGGCGGATGACGGGCTTCTGCATCTCAGGGCCCTTGTACTTGGTAATGACGGCAGCTAGGCCATTGTCAGCATACATATACACGCGAACATGTGTCGAACGTACAGGCCACGGGCAGACCGCTCTCCTGGTCCTCTTCGGGAAGCTTGAAGGTGAGCTTCTTGGTGTTGTGGTTGACGATCTCCGACTTCTCAAGCACCAGCGACAGGAAACCCTGGTCACCACCAGTGAAGGCCTTCTTGACCTCGCCTGTCGAGACGGGGATCTTGCTCTCAGCGGAGGGAGCAGCGCCCTGCTGCCCTGATGGCGCATCGCCGCCCCTCAGGTAGAGGTAGGCACCAGCAAGACCAGCAGCGCCGAGACCAGTGTACAGAACGCTGTTGTTGCCGGACTTGGGAGCGTCAGACGCATATCGACGGACATGCTGTGGGTTTGTCAGCTGTTGGGGCCGTGTATATCGAAGATGATTCGCGCACCTGCTGCAGCTGCTTAGCTGGGCGGAAAAATTGTCTCGCGAACATCTCGAGACGAATTGATCAGATGGAATAGAGGGTGGGGTGCAATTGAAAGCGTCAGCCGCGAAGAAAGCGAACGACATCGCGCCGACAAGCTCGAAGCTCAACGCTTGCGCCAAGCAAAAACGTCATCGAGTCTCTTCGTCCGAAATCCGAAGTGCTGACAGTCTACATCCAAGCTAGCCTTCCATCTACCCTGTGCAGTGCAAGATAAATTTTCAAATGCCAAAAACCAGGAACAGGTTCTGAGGCCATAATGTGTACATTCACAAAAGCGATCATAGCTTCAAGCAAGTAGTTTTTACGCTGTTGTGCAGCGCCAATTCCTGTTTCCTATCAATTATAATTAAGGAGTCTTTACTGAAGTGTACTCTAGGCTGGAAAACTTCTGCTCCTTTCTCACGACTCAGGAGTGAAGCTCCCAGCCTGTCATGGCCACCTCATGTTCCAAGCATACACAAAACTCAAACTATCATATTTGACATCAACATCAACACCAAGCTACTACCAACACTACGGTTCCTACGATTTAAACCAGTCTCTAATCTCGTTCTCACCATGTTGTTGATCTGCCGGGTCGATGGTTGCGCTCTCATCACGCAAGGATAGTATCAGCACTTGTGCTCAAAGGCACTCCAAAAGGTCAAGGTGAAAGCGACAAGCGCATACTGCAGCCTCCCACCCGCAAACGCAGACGCTGAGCCCCACACGACCGTTTGTTCACTTAAAGGTTCACTTACAGACTTTGTATGCTCAAATGTACTGTGCTCATGTTCTTTGTCGCTACAAACGCTGTCTCCAGCTCTCCTACGACCAACCACACGAGTCTACAAATTGACCATCCTGACTCTTCTACATGGCACGAGAGATTTGTAACCACGAAGTCTTTCCCAGCCTTCGCGAGAAGCTCACTTCAGCCAACATTGTAGGGTGCCCAACGTGCCTGCTGCAGCTCCACGTCGTTGAGATCGCGGAGACAAGAGCCGCACTGGAACGTCGAGGTGGCGTCTTCGCCTCGAAGGCCACCGCAATCGATCAATTAGAGAATGACAATAGAAAGGACTTCGTTGCCCACAAGACGCTGATGAGACGTTGGCGCCTTGCAAAGATTGACCTGCATAAGGACCTAACACTGTTAGAAGGTCTGCGCAGCGAAGGTGTCTGCAAGCCTCAGTGGGAGCTACAACTCGACAAGGCTTTCGGGTTCTGGAAAGAGAAGGAGATCGAGTCTAGTACGGTACCTGGCTATATGCTTAAGGAGGACGACGACTTTCTCGCCAGTGAAGAGAGGCAGGATGCGGACTTTGACGCCTTGGAGGAGCCCCACGACTTTAAGCGGACGAGAGTATACAAGTCACCGCTACCTGTAAGCTCGGAGAGCAAGGACCGCACTATAAGTCTCTCAATGAAACGGAAGCGCTTATCTGCATCTTCATCTGGCTCAAGGCTATCAAAGAAGCCCCACATCGACAACCGCGTTAGAGGTATTTGCGACGCCTCTCCGTGTAGTTCGACTACATTGGCTACCGCCTACATGTGACTGCAATTTCTTACACCACCCGAAAACAGCTCGTCTACGTCACGTCGTATGCGTCACGGGATCGAGCGTGTCACAGGGTCTACACTTCCTTCACTTCGGTCGTACCAGATTACGAGAATTTAAATACATCTCACTACAAGACATCGCGGGATGTACAGAGTACCTTGTAGCGTGCGGAGGATGTCAAGGAATAGGGAGGTCCTAAGCGTTGTATGATCTTGAATAGTCCGAGAGTGGCTTCTCAGGTTCAGATCACCGGAGAGCATCATATTCGCAATCATAGATCATATGTAGGGGTCTGTCACTGTTGTGCTATCTTATGTTCGTGGAGCACTTTGGACTGTCTTAGTCCCTCACGCCTTCAATCACATTTTTGATGCCCTCCCCTCTAGCCGTCCTCTCCCAAGCCTTCGTGGCATCTTCAAACGGCGTCACTGAGCTGAGCATAGCCTTAGCCTTCACAAGCCCCTTTGTGATCAGGTTGACCGCCAGCTCGTAGTCGCCAGCCCCATACCTGAAGCAGCCGCGGAACATCAACTCCTTGTTACTAACCGCCACGATCGGAAATTCAATCTTCGACTTCCCAACACCAGTCTGCACATACTTACCACCAGGCCTGAGTAAGTGGATACCCATGTTGATACTCGACTCCGCGCCCGAAGCTTCAATCACCGTATCCACCTTTCCCCCCGTGGTATCGATGCCAAACTCCTCTAACCCAAACTCTTTCAAGAACCTCTCCGCATCCTCCTCAGGCGTCCTCTTTACATCCGCACAAAACGTTTCAACGCCCAAAAAATCCCTCGCAAACTCCAACTTCTTCTCCAGGATATCAACAAGCACAATCCGATGCGCACCAAACTGCCGCGCAACAGCCGCCACCAGCAGCCCTATCGTGCCGGAGCCCATACTACCCACGTCAATCAGCACACTCGAACCACTTATCCTTTCCAGAGCTAAGAATTGAAACATGTAACTTACACAACAACCGTCTCCCCGGGCCTCACATCCCCGAGCCTCACCGCATGCACCGCAACCGCCGTCGGCTCCACCAACACCGCCTCCTGCAACCCGACCTCATCATCAACCACATACACAAAGTCCTCCGGCACGCGGAAATACTTGCTCAGCGTGCCGTTTGTGTCTGGCGGGCCTGGCGCGGCAGCGAACCGCATGCGCCGACACAGATGGTAGGACCCGGATTTGCAGGCGCTGCAGAGGCGGCATGGGGTGCCGGGCTCGATGGCGACGCGGTCGCCGACGCGGACGCGAGTCACGGCGGCGCCGGTTGAGGTGATGGTGCCCGAGGCTTCGTGGCCCATTACTATGCCGGTGGTGGGGGAGACGGGTTTGCCGATGCCGCCGTGGTTCCAGAAGTGGACCTATGGGGGTTAGGGGGTGGTGGTGAGGGGTGGCGAGCGAGTAGAGATGGTGTGGGTAGGGGGGAGGGTGGCTTACATCACTGCCGCAGACGCCGATGTAGGCAATGCGGACGAGGACGTCGTGGGGGTCTGTGATTACGGGGATCTCTCTGTCTTCGAGCCTGGCGTTGTGGGCGCCGTAGAGGACTATGGATGGGTTTTGCATTGCCATTTTTGGAGAGAAGGGTAGGGAACGGTAAGTGGGAAGGGAAGTGAATGTTTGAGCAAGTTCAAGAGCAGGATAAGTGGTTAATGTACCTAAATGCCGATGAACTATGTATGCTGACTGTAACGTACGCACCTACAACGCGTATGTGCATGCTGACAGCAACGTTCACACCCCTAACTTGTTGATGTTGACGATCTTGATAGCGCTGGGGTATTCCTTAGAAGATAGACATCCTCGCACACCGGATTGGCAGTCACCAGCGGCTGTAGGAAAGCTTTAAGCGTATCATCCACATGGTGTGCATGGAAATTCGTCACCCCCATTGCTCATGTGGGGTTGTTAGACGCGTCTAAGCTGCCCCACTTCGAATGCGGGATTCGCGCCTTCGTGTCGACACTTCCTACAAGCATGACGTAGCGACCTCAGTCTACTCGCTGTGGCTGTGGTGGAGTCTGCTAGCCTCTGAACTCCAGGTATTGTGCATATCCCAGCGAATGCGGGGAAAATCGATATGTCTCACGGCTGGATGAAATTTTCCGGCCAATTGGTGACCAGACAGGAGCCATTGCAGTTATAGCAGCAGGTGAAGAGTGTATATGAATGAGGGAGAAGCAAAGTGAGTAATGCAGAATAGATAGCCAATGAACTATCCAAGTCTTTATTCTGGAGACTATACAGCATGGCCAACCCTGCAACCAACATCTATTTAGTGTACAACTTCTGCAAATGCTTCGCAATAGTGGTTAGCTGGATATTACTCGTCCCCTCGTAAATAGCGCCAATCTTGCTATCGCGGAAGTACTTCTCGGCCAGCCCCTCGCGCACGAAACCCATTCCACCCATCCATTCAACCGCCTGGCCCGACACCTTGCCCGCGACTTGCGAGGCATACAGCTTGGCCATGGCAGCATCTAGCACAAAGTCCTCGCCGGCCTCCTTCTTGCGCGCGGCGTTGTAGACGAGGGCGCGGGCAGCGCTGATCTCCACCCAGGCTTGCGCAAACTGGTGCTGCATGCCCTGGAACTCGCCGATGAGTTGGCCGAATTGCTTGCGGTCGTTCCAGGCGTAGCTGTTATCGGATTAGCATCTGGACGGTGATGTGTGAGGAAAAGAAAAAGAAATGCAAGACGTACCCAGCGGCATTCTCAAAGGCACCAAGTGCCAGGCCTGTCATCTGCGCGGCAATACCGATGCGGCCCTCATTCAGCAGGCCGATGGCGTATTTGTAGCCATGGCCCTCCTCGCCGAGCAAATTCTCCTTGGGAATCTCGACGTCGTCGAAATTAATGACGCACGTGCTGCTGGCCTTGATACCGAGCTTCTTCTCCTTCTTGGCTATGCTGAAGCCCTTAGTGCCCTTTTCGACGATGAACGCTGTGATGCCCTTGTACTTCTTCTCTGGGGCGAGGTTGGCGAAGACGATGAAGAAGTTGGCCTCGATTGAGTTGGTGATCCACATCTTGCTGCCGCTGATCTTGTAGCCGGTGTCGGTGCGGGTGGCCTTTGTGGCGAGCGCGAAGGCGTCCGAGCCGGAGATGGGCTCGGACAAACAGAAGGAGCCGACAGTGTTGGTGGCGAGCTTGGGAAGGTACTTCTTCTTCATCGCTTCGCTGCCCCACTTGATGATGGCTGTATTGACAAGCGTGTTGTGCACGTCGCACATGACACTGACGCTAGGGTCGACGCGCGCCAATTCTTCGATGGCGATGATTGCACTGGTGAAGTTCATGCCGGAGCCGCCGTACTCCTCAGGGATCTCGATGCCCATCAGCCCCTGCTCGAAGAGCTGCTCGACCACGGCCGGGTCCATGGCCTCGGCCTCGTCCATCTCGCGTGCCTTGGGCAGAATGACCTCGGAGGCGAACTTGGCAACTGCCTCGCCCATCATGGCCTCGGTCTCGGAGAGATGTGTGATGGGGGTTGGGGGAATGTCGGAGATATCAACAGCAGCATCGCGGCGGGGAGCGGTGGATGAGAGGCACCGTATTCTGATTCTGTTAATGTGCGTCTTTCAGGGGACGAGGCGGCGAGATGGCATACTGTGGGGAGGCGCGTGTGACGGCAGGGCGGAGGGAGCGGCGGGAAGAAGCCGTGGCAGCGCGGGCCAAGGGCCTGAGTGATCTCGCAATTGAAGACATGATGTGACGAGCTTAACGTGGGCACAATTAATGGGGGCGTCTACAAATATTAGAACGCAAAATGTCCGCGATGCAGACGAAAAAAGGCAGACAAGGGCAATCTGGACGTCACGCTGAACCGAGGCAGGTCACTCTGCCGATTGGAGCCGGCCTCCAGTCTGGGGTTGTGTGGGGACGGCCTCACTCAGCCAATTGGCATGTGATGCAGCGGAGCGAGCAGCAGTAGAAGAGCAATTGAAGATGCGCAGCGCCAATGAGACTCCACGATTGGCATTTTCGATCCAACCTCATACTAATTCTTGTTGGCTTCCACCGACACTTCTCCGAACTTTGCTTTGCGCACCGCGTCACTGCAGAATCGTGGGATTTGCCGCAGTTCGGGAAACGGAACTGTACCGCTCCGGCCAATGAGCACAGCTCAGTTCTGTGCCCGCCAGGAGCTCATGACGCAGTCCAGCGAGTCAAGAGAGCTCGTCCATTTCTGAGCCAGACCTCAGGCATGCGCCAAGGTGAACAAGTCTGAGATGCTACAGATGCCTCACCTCCTGTCGATCAAGCGTCCCACTTAAGACCGAACCGGGCATTACACAGACCGAGTGTTGCCTCACGCGACGAGACATGACCATGCAGTATATCAGGCATCAAGCCTTGTATTGTTCAACTAGTAAATCAGCTATAGCCTTGGTCTGAGTACAAGAAAGCAAGGGTATATATCGGAGCTTGAATAGGAAACCAGAAGGAAAGAAAGGTTCGATCGTGACAGTGACATGAACATCTACGCACACCTGCGCCAACAACCCCGCTGCGCGTTGGCCGGCTACTGAAACAAAGATCTGATGAGACGAGGCGCATGACCTCTGACAAGATACAAAGCGCCGCTATGTATCGTCGTTTTCAGCGTGGTTTAGACGCGGTTGACGTGACTGCCGAAACCAAACTTGCCACCCTGCATCTGGCTCCTGTATTCCTCCAGTTCGGCAGCTTCCTTCTGCTCGCCAGCCAGCAGCGCAGCGTGCTCCTTCTTGCCTGCACGGCGCTGCTTGACGCAGCAGAAGGCCAGAAGGCACATTAGGATGCCGAAGACGGAGAGTGCGCCGATGATGATGCCGCTCTTGGCGCCTGCGGATAGGGCCTTCCAGTTGTTGCGTACGCCGGAGGGGTCTTGGATTTCCTTGAGGACTTCAGACTTCTTTTCAGGGCTGCGTAGAGTTAGTTGATATTCAGTCTGGGCTGGAGTGCATTGTGCTTACTTGATGACCTTGACCTTCTCCCACGAACCACTGGCGTCCATGTCCTCCCAGCTGTACTCAGCACCCTGTGTGTAGTCCTTCGCGTAGATGGTCTTCACCCTCATAGTGAAGGGCCCCTCCTTGAAGTCTGTCTTTCCACCAGCCCATTCCACGACACCAGGGTCGTTATTGGCGACATCACCACCTGCCCAGACACCCATGCGGATGTTCATCGGCGTTTGGGGGTAGTTCTTGCCGTCGAGAGCTTCGGCGGGGAGGAGCTCACGGAGCATCTTGCCGTCGAGCCACCACTGGATGCGGTCCTTTGTCCAATCAATGGTGTAGTTGTGGTAGTCATCCTGGGGAGGGGACATATCGAACTCTTTGCCGCGATCGAATGATGTGGTATTGCCCTTGCCAAAGTAGTTGGTCAAGCACTGTTTGGTGTTGGTGCCAAGGAACTCCCAGTCGACCTCGTCGAGGGCCTCCGACTGCAGAATGGCCGATGAGACAATACCCTGGCCTCTGGCGGCCTTCATGATGACCTCGAAGCGACCAAAGAGCATGTAGAATTTGGACTGAACCATGGGCGAGTCGCCAGAGCGCTCAACGGTGAACGTTGCTGCTCCCTCTCCGCCGTCATCCTGAGCCCAGTCAATCTTGCCTTGGTTCTGCTTCTCCCAGACCTTGCTGCCAGTGGGGATGCCCGTCTTGTTCCAGTAAAAGGTCGCATTGGCGCCGAGAGCTTGCATGTTGGGACATCCAGTGGTGTTCAGCGGATTGCAGGCGGTGAATGTTTGCGCCCATGCTGCTGGAAGCATGCTCGCAAGCAATGCGACCGTGGGAAGTGTAAAAGACTTCATGGTGAATAGTGTGTTGGTAAAATTGATCAAATGTACAAGGTAGAGAGTGTGTGTCGCGCGTAGACCAGACGCGCAGTCGCAGCAACGAAGATGAATGACGTGTTGGGTGAATGAGTGGACTCCCGTAAAGTGAAAGGGAAAGAAGATGTGCCCAAGGGAGCGGCAAGGGAGTGTTTTGAAGTTCAGTAGTGAAGGAGAAGCGCAGATTGAGCGAAGATTAACTCAGGGGAGCTAGTGCAGGGTGCAGGAATGCCGTGCACAAGGGCAGGCCAATGACAGCCACCGATGCTGCACACCAATGCCGATCTCGAAAGAATCTTGAGCATGAGCATCACCGCAACTGTAGCGGCAGAGTACCGCAATCAAGGCGCGGTTGCTGCGCCTGTCTCAGTCCCCAATACGCTCGAGTGGACAGCAATCGACCTCGAATAAGCCGCAGTGACACTCACAACCGCCTGCGCGACCAAGCGTGCTATATGCAGGGCGCGGGATGGGCGTGCGCCAGGCGGATAAGCCAAGCGTGATGAAACACCCATCCTCGGCCGCGGGCCCGCCCCAGCCAATTCGTGCGCCACACTGCTTTGTGTCATTATCGCAGAAGCGCCGCGCTGCGACACCGATGCCCTTGCTGTGGCATGCCGTTCGTCTCAAGATCAAAACATCGAGGGCGCGCAAGTGATCCAGCATGGAGATGCCTGCCGAGTCCATGTACTGCCTCTTTGCTAAACGTGACCGACTTGGCGCATTGTGGCTTGCAGAGTGGCTGTTTGAAGACACCGGAAAGGGCCAACTGCCTTTTTGGGGTTGGACGTAAATTGGCTCCGACAATGGTATGCCACAGGTGTTGCCCCGTACCTGCATCCTTTCAGACCGTTTGTTCTGCTTCACCATCGTAGAGCGAGCTGTCGTCGCCGTCGTCACCATCATCGCTCTCATCGCTCTCGTCGCTTGTCACCTCGCCAGAGTTTGAGCTGATGGTGCTGTATTGTAGTCGCAAGGGCTGATCCATTCTCGGGAACCGCCCTGTCCCTTCTGCATCGAAGAATTTGCCCCAGTTCAGCGACGGCCCCTCGAGCGAGAACTTCCCTTGCTCGCGCCATCGGCCAATGTACAGGTTGAGCGTCACCATTACCTTGCCGACGTCAAGCCAGTCGAAGCCGTAATAGTAGGCGGCTGGGTGCTGGTTCTGTGGGTTGGCAAACTTCCTGCACCAGATACCCCACAGCGTTGTGTACATTTCCTGATCGCGCGCTTTGATCATGGTGAAGCCGTGCAGCTCAAGCAGACCTTCCATAACTTCATGGCAAGAGCTCTCGATCTGTCGCGGCGTCCGTGAGAAGATGGTGGCTATTGTCTCATAGCGGCAGCCTGTTTGCAAAAGCTCCAGGCAGTGCAGTACCTTCTCCGTGCGGCTAATTACAGCCGACTTCTTCACATAATGATTGTCCACCAGCCACTGCTTCAACGCTCGTAGTTCATGGTGTTTGATGAAATGAAGGTACGGCAGAACGTAGTCGTCGTTCAGGACGTTGTTCATCACCATATCGGTCACCACAGACCCTTCGCAGCTACCTTGTCGCACCCTGTCCGGTTCGACAAGAACAGGTGCAAGCTCGGCCTCTTCTTCTCGCATCCGGGCCTCAACCTCTATCTTTGGTATGGTTGCCTGGACCGGATCGAGCTCCTCGACAACAGACCACTCTTTCCTTTGTTCAGCTCTCTGTCGTCGGATGCGAGTTTCGTATAACGAGTCATCGCTCTCATAATCGCCGTCGTAGCGGCCATCGGCCCCCAGCCCTTGATCATACGTTACTAGTCGAGGAGGATTCCGCGACGTTGTTGTGGGCATGACCTCGGCCGATGCTCGTGTGGGGGCTAGTTCCGCAGGCAGCCTTTCTGTTGATGGCATAGCACCTGACATTCGATATGTTTCTGTCTGCTGTCCTCGCTTGTCTTTCGCCGAGATGGTGATGGCTTTAGGTATGTGTGCGCTCAGTCTGGCGCCTTGAGCGCCGCTTGGGACATACGTGACTGGTCGCACGCGTCGTTTTTCGGGCACTTCCATCGCACCAGCCGTTGTATCGTCCTCTGTTAATTTCTTCTCTGGCTCCATCTCGATCCCGATCATGACCGGCGAATCCTTCTCGTAGTCTCCAATCCAGTCTTCGCCGTCCGACAAGTTCACCGGAAGGCTTCTGAGTTTCTCCTCCAGCTTCACCATTCGCCGGTATGCCTGCCATGCAAGTCGCATAGATCCTTGCACCCACTGGTTGACCTCAATGCCCAATGACGGACACTTCTCGAAATGTAGCTTTTCCAGATTTCTATGTGCTGTTTTTAGCTGCCTCTTGATCTCTGTGACTTGGCCGATAGTCGAGCGTTCCTGTTCG
The DNA here is from genome assembly GCA_016767195.1 of Stagonosporopsis rhizophila. Taxonomy (NCBI): domain Eukaryota; kingdom Fungi; phylum Ascomycota; class Dothideomycetes; order Pleosporales; family Didymellaceae; genus Stagonosporopsis; species Stagonosporopsis rhizophila. The sequence goes on from CP068509.1 coordinate 472,997, forward strand.
ATGAGGGCCTCTAGATACTGCACACGAACACTGGTACGGCGCACGTAGTCTTCCACCTGATGCAAATTGTTCTGCATTATCTCGCGCGATAACTTGGGTGCAGACCTTAAGGACTTGCCCCGCGCTGGGGTGATTTGAGGCTGTTCAAGGTTCGCCAACGGCTTCCCTTCGACTGCCCGATCGAGAGACACTGCATCCTGAGTCGCTTGCCGGTGTCCTTTGAAGGGCTTCGAGAGTGTGCGCCGTAATGAGGTAGTTGTGGATTTATGTGAGTGAACAGCATCTCGTCGTAGGCGAAGGACGACATGTTCGACCAGAATGGTGAAGGTCTGGAACTGCTGGCGCTTATGCTGTGCTGGCTCCATGGTTCAACAGCTATGTCGCTGCACGTTCGGACTGGAACAGTAAGTGGGCGACAGCACGATTATGCCACGAAGCCGGCTTGCCATGCTGCCACGATGTCCTGTTCGAGTGGGCTCAGGTGTCTTTTTTCTGTGCAACCATCTTCGCAGCCCTTGCAGTCGCGTGGCGGCATCCTTGCACCGTGCCAGAGACATAATGATGGAAGAGGCACGCGCTTGCGGCATTCCTGGATTTAGCGCTCCAGAATGTAGAGTATTGCCCGTTCTCTTGTTATGTTCTGGAAGTCGGAACAGTGGTGTGAGGTGTTGTGCTACCAAGGGTTGACCGTCGCTGTCCTCACTCAAGAGTCACAAGGTGCGACGCTTTGTGAGAAGTAAACATCCGCGAGTCGTAAGAGGCAAAGTGTCAATAGATTGATGTTGATGAGTAAGAGTGGGGAGCTTTCAACGGAGACTCGTCAAATGCGACGTCCAGCAGGAAGTGCTTCATCGCTAGACAAGCGCGTCCTTTACCCTCGTGCGGCTCTTCTCTTCCGCAACAAGTCCGAACTCCTTGGTGCTCTTCGTTACTTCTCGCAACGAGCATCGTTATAGCTAATGGTTGCTGCAGTCCTCAGCCACTGCTTCCCAAGCAAATGCACTCCAATTGGGAGTATGCTGACAACATTGACATGTTCAATGATCTGTACGTCATGATATTTGTCGATCAAGTGTGGCGCTCTCTCATGCTGGATCCTTCATGTCGTGGTGGGAAGCGAAGTCTAGCTCCCAGATCTGAGATGTTCATCCTCGACTCGGGAGACCTTGAGATCGGAGCAAGGATGCCAATGTCCGGTTAGTGCACTTACGAGTAAATAGAGCCGAAACTCGAGAGGCCATATCTTTTATAGAATACAGCTTGCTCACCGTCCAGGACACTGCGTATGTTGACAGCCAGGCTGGAAGATCCAGACGCACCGTAACGTTGCGGCTTATCTCGTGCCACACGGTGGAAGATGTTGTGCAGCTGCTCCTTCTCGAAAACAAGTCGGATGATTGTGGCTGGCAGTAGCGCCGCCTGGTGAACAGCACTCCACCCTCGATCCACATCACGAGAGAACTTTTGCGACAGTGCGGCACGCCGACAGGACCCATCCTTGCCCCGGAATTGGCCCTATCGCTTGCGCAGCGCCGGGACCATGTTGGCCTTGAACGCGGAGTCGTTCTCCTGATCGTTCGACAGGAGCATCGAAGTTTCTTCCTCTGATGACGGCAGCGCCCTAACCGCTCGTCTCCCGCACGACGGCCGTTAAGCAACACAGAACCCTGATTGTGTGCCCAGGCGTGTTTACGACCCCTCTTTTGTTGTTTCCCTGTTCGTAACCTGTTATTACATCAAAGCTGTTGCTAGTCGGCATCTGACGTTTCTTTTGTGTTTGAGTACTATTCTTACCCTGCCGCGATCCTAGGATTGTTTTTTGAGTCTTCGGTAATCATCACCATACATCGCACCACGTCAACACTCAGCCCTGTGGACCTGTTGGCAGCGGATCCACAACAACCAACCACCTTCGATCCTGTCGCGTGGCAGCCCTGATTGGCACGCGTCTCCATTTTTAAGACGTCGTAGGGCAAGCTGAATACAAGTATCATTACATGACGATTTAAGGATCGCCAACCATGGCGCCCGGCCCCGATGCCCAGGAGGAGGATCACCCTTCCACCATACTCGCCGGCCTGGGGTTGGAGAATGTACTGCCAGTCAGTATGACCAGACGAAATAGATCCAAGTCACGGCCGCGGCCCTCTGCTGCGCCGCACATGGAATGGTCGACATCGTCCATGGAAAGCAGCTTCATGCTGGACCATTGGGGCTCACAGTCGCAGACCCTCGATGGCTCTTCCCCACCGAATGGACATGCCTCAAGCTCCAAGGACGAAGAAAAGCTCACTCCAATCACCAACTGGGCACACTTGTCTTACGTTAAGAATCAACGCAGCACTCTGCGTGCAGAGCTCAAAGCACATCAGATTGCTGGCGCCGAGGCGAAGCAGTCAGTAGCATCTTTGCAACGCATGGCGTTTCGCATGGCTGTCAACATATCTGTGAAGGAAAAGCAAATTGCAGCAAGTGCCCGTAATTTGGTCAGAAGCAGAAAAAGTCACTACCTCGATGGGAAAGATGCGGAGAAGAGAATTGAGGAATTGAGAAGGTCGTTGCGCATCGAAGAAGGCAGGAACAAGGAGATTTTGGAGGCTCTGGAGAGAGCTTCCATGCTGACACTGCAGTGTAAGTACCATGACTTTACAGCATCAGCCGTTGCTAAACGTTGTTACAGATGCCAACCCGAAGTCAACGGCGCAACATCGCCGTCAACCAAGTCCGCTCTCCCCTCCTCCATCCCCGCCTACTCGACTTGCCAACTCCCCCGAGAGTCCGCTGCAGCCTCCAAGAACACCCACGCGTCTAAGCTCTTCCGATTGGCATGACACAGATTGGGAGCTGATTCCCGACCACAACGCCCGCGTTGCCGTTATTCGAACGTCCGATAGTCGTTTGATCAAAGCAAAGCGCGACTCCGACCAGGCTCTTGCGGCCTGCCGCAACCGTATTGCAGCGTTACAGGCAGAATGTGTAAAAAGCAAAGACGATGGTCGAGTACTGGAAACCGCGAAGGATGAGCTTGCAGCGGAACTGCGTGCCCAGAAAGCTCAGTTTGCCGAGCTCAAAACATCAAGAGCTAGCATGGAGGAAACACTGAAGGTTACCCAAGCGCAGCTTGCTACCCTGGAGGCCTCTCGACATGCTTTGGAACAGGAGTTGCAATCCAAGATCAGTGAGATTGCGGAGCTGGAGTCTAGCAACGTGAAGCATCTTGACATAATCGGAGTGCTGGAGAACGAGAAGGAAGCCTTGGAACGGCAGCTCGACGAGGGTGAAGCCCGCTTACATGAGCTTGAGCAGCACACGACTTCTTTGGAAACAAATATACGAGACTTGCAACATAGTATCGGAGAATTCGAGCAACAAGAGAAGGGCCTCCATCAACTGCTTGTCGAAAAAGACAATGAGCAAAACGCAACTCAGAAGCGTCTTGACCGAGGTACACAATACGCGCAACTCCTCGAGCAGAGGATTACGGAATACGAAGCAACCATCACGGAGAAAGACAAGAAGATCAAGGTAGGCGGTGATGTCATATCAACTTTGCGCGATCAACTCAACGACGCGACCAGCAACAGGAAGGATTCCGAGGATGCCTTGGTAAATTTACGAAGCGAGATCACAACACTACGGTCTCAATTCGATGTGGAAGTCCAAGAACGCAGCGCTCTGGCCAAAGAGCTTGACGATGTCCGAGGCGCAAAGAGCAGGTTAGAAGACAACGCGCGTACATTGGCCGAACGCTACGAGGCAGAGAGGAGCGCGAAGGATAAGTTACAGTCCGAGCTGGCCTCGGTGTACGCATCCTATGAGAACCTAGAAACAGACATTGAAACTGCTCGCGAACGAATTGAACAACTGGAGCAAGCCGACACAGAGACCCAGGCGAAACTCCGAGCACTTGGACAGAGTCTACATCATGAAACGACTGCCAAATCACAGCTTAATGCGGAGCTGTTGCAACTACGAAAGAAGCACAGCAACCTAGAATCAACTCTACAAGTTTTCAAGACGAAAAATCACTCATTGGAGCGGGTCGAGATTGAAAACCAGGCGAAGTTGAAAAGTCTCATAGAGTCCAAAACAGACCTCGAGTCTAAATTGAAGTCTACTCATGATTCTTCCTCACAACTCTTTAAGCAGCTGAAGGAAACTCAGGATGCGCTTACTGCAATCCAAGCAGAGCAAGTACAACTTCAAGACCGGCTCTCTGCTTCAGAAAAGCGAACAACAGCCCTCGAGGCCGAACTTCGCGACAGTCACAATGCAAAAGCTGACGCGGAAGCTCGACTTAGCGACGATCTACGCACGAGCAACGAGCAGCTTCGCGACATGGAAGCCTCGGTGGCCGTCCTCAAGGAGTTATTGCGAGCATCTGAGCGTCTAAAGACGTCACTGCAGCAGGAGCTGCAACAAGCCCAATCGTCTCGGACTGACACTGAGCTGCGGCTGAAGGAAATCGAAACTTCGAAAGCGGACTTGCAGAACCAATATAACAAGACTCGTGCTCAAATGGAAGTGGCAGAGCGCGAGGGTCAGACTTTGGAGACACGCCTGCAACAGCTCGAGAACGACTTGAGCTCAAGTCAGACTTCCCAGGCCGAACTTCAGAGCCGCTTGGATTCATCGCAAGAGGAGAGGATATCCTTGAAGGATGTCGTAACCGAGCTGGAGGCTGCGCTCAAGGAAAGTCGCGATGCAGAGGCGAAGGCCAACGAGCGTTTGCAGGTCATTCAGCTGGATGGCGAAGCGTCTGAGGCTAAGATCGTCGGCCTGTGCGAGCAGTTGGGTGAGGCCTCGGATGCCAAAGTGCAGGTGGAATTCGAGCTTCGAGACCTTCAAGTCCAAACCGGCCATCTAGAACGCCAACTAGATTCTGTGGGGACTAAGCTGGGTGAGGTGGAACGGACTGTGGCTGAACGACAATTGGAACTCGATGCTCTGCAACAAGATATGAAACATGTTCGGCAGGCTAAGCAAGACGCTGAACAGGCACTCTCCACTTTGCAAACTTCTCATGCCAAGCTTACAGATGAGTTGCAGTCAACCCAGTCGCGAATGACAGCAGCTGAAGCTGAGATTGTAGCGCTCGAACGTAAGCTATCAACGACTGAAGAGGAGCTTGTAGCTGTTCACCGCCAAAAGGCTACTGTTGAAGGCGAGTTGGAGAGATCAGTCGAAGCCAATGCGGGCCTGGAAGACCAATTACGCATTACGCGAAAGCACAAAGCCGACGTCGAAATGCAGCTTCGTCGCTTTACAGACTCCAACTCCAAACTCGAAAATGATCTTTCGACATCTCGATCACGCATTGAAGAACTCGAGACAGAGCAGATCGCACTTGCTTCCAGGTTGGCCAGTACCGAGGAAAATGTTTCAGCTCTTCGACAGGCCAATACTGATGTTGATGAGAAACTCGTTGCTGCACTAGGTTCAAAAGAGCAGCTGGAATCAGAACTCACAATAGCTCGATCACGCGTAGACGAGCTTGGAACGGAACGATCTCGCCTAATCACCAAGCTGGCTAACGCGGATGGTGAGATTCAAAAACTTCAACAGATCAGAACAGATACCGACAAAGGACTCGCGTCGGCTTTGAGTGCCAAAGCTGGTTTGGAGAAAGAGCTGAGAGACTTGCGGTCACATCTGGAGAAGAGCTCATCGGACAACTCGGACTTGGCATCAAGATTAGCCGTTGCGGACGAACAATTGGTAGACTCTCAGCAAAATCATCTCGAGATGGAACAACGTCTCACATCGCAGCTGTCAACTACAGCGGAAGAGATCGACAAGCTCCAACGGGTCAAGGCTGACAGCGAGGAGAAGCTCGCTGTTGCTGACAACTCCATAGTCAAGTTTGAGCAGGACCTCGAAGCCATCCAGTCTCAGTTAAACAAAGGCAGAACAGCCAATGCTGAGCTGGCTGCGAAGCTTGACAGTACACACAAGGATCTCGAAGAGCTTCGAAGGAACAAAAGTGAAGCTGACGAGCAACTTTGCAACGCGCGCACAGAGCTCGATACTTTGCGGCGAGCTAAGAGTGACGTGGAAGGGAAGCTTCACGCTGCGGAGGCTGACCGTAACAGCCTTCAAGAAGCCAAAGACAGAGCAGAGATGGAGCTCAGCGCCACTAACAAGCATATGGTGGAACTCCAACAACACCAGGACGATACTCAAAGCAAGCTCGACATCGCTAGCCAGGCACTGACACGGTCATGGCAGGCGCAGGCTGAGATCGAAAGAAAACTTGCTGCCGCCCTCACACAGAGCGCCACTGTTGAGAAAGACTTGGCGTCATCACAAGCGGCGCTAAGTGACGTAGAAACTCGCAATACCGAGCTCATGTCCAGTCTGTCTGACAAAGACATTATGCTTTCAGAGCTTAGGGAGAGCAAGCAAGACATGCAGCGTCGTCTTGATGACATCAGCACGTCTCGCAGGGGTCTTGAGCAACAGCTAGCATCGGCACGATCTCAAATGGCAACTCTGGAGTCCCAAAACCAGTCTGTCAATGGAGAATTGACCAAGATTAACGAAGCCATGTCCACAGCCACCCAGGAGAAACAGCAACTCGAAGCTAAGCTCGAGAGTGTCATGCATGAGAGTGGTACATTCGAGAAGGATCATCAGACCCTCGCTCTCCGACTAGGCACTTTAGAGGCGGACAAGGCGAGTATCGATGCGAAGTTGGCACAAAACGCCAAGGAGTTGGACTGTGTCCGACAAGAAAGAGCTAGCGTGGAAGAGCAGCTCCAAGATGCATCATGTCGCGTTCGTGAGCTTGAAGTCGAGCTGACAAGTCTACACTCGGAACTTGAAACAACCGAGTCAAAAAAGTCTGGTCTAAGTGCAAAGCTCGCAGGATTGCAGGAGGAGCTGTCGACCCTGAGACAAGAACGACTCAACATCGCAAAGCAACACAAGGAGGCCTTAGCGCGAACCGAAACCCTACAGGTAGAGTCGACAGCTTCGCAGTCACGAGTACATGCACTTGAAGCCGAGAACGAAAAACTTGCGCTCCAGCTTTCTGATCTCCGGGACGAGCTCGAACGCCAGCAATCTCATGTTGCTGCACTTGAATCTGAAACAAAAACGTCGACTCATCAGCTCACAGTCGTCCGTGAAGAGCTAGACCAGCAACGCACCGCGAACACCGGTCTGAAAGACCAGTTCATGGTCGTATCCAACCACGGCACTGATGTTGAGCGTAATCTACAAGCAACACAGATGCGACTTGAGATCGCCGTCGCTGAAGGTTTTGAAGCCGACGAGCAGCTTCAGATCTTGCGTGAGACGAACACTAGGCTGGAAGCGAACGAAAGTGATCTTCTGCAACGACTCGCGTCCGCTGAGGATGACCTCAGTGACGTGCGGGACACGAACGCACGGCTAGAGGAGTTCCTTAGTAAAGTCAAGTCAGACATGGCTACCGCTGAAGCCGCGTTTGAGGAGAGTGAGAGGCGGCTGGATGACTTTGTTCGACAGTCGGAGGCCAAGTTGGAAGCGTCGCAAAGCTCAAATGCAAAGTATCAGCACAGATTGTCGGAAAAGGAACACGAGATTGAGCAGCTCATCAGCCAGAAAGCCGAGCTACACCACCGGATTGATAGCCAGAGCAAGCAGCTGGACGGCTTGAATAAGGGCAAAGAGAAGATGACTGGAGAGCTTGACCAGAAAGAGAGGTTGATTCAAGAACTCACTTCATCTAGTGACAAGCGACTTAAAGACATCCACGTGGCAAACGATAGACTTGGAAAAAGCCATGATGCTCAACTACAGATAGAGCGACGTGCTAGCGACGACTCACACAAGCGTAGCAACAGTCATCTGCGCAACGAGATGCACGCTAAGGATGCTACCATTGCAGACCTTCAACAGAGCAAACACGACTTTGCAACGTCGTTCGCAGCGCTAGAACAAGAAGTGTGTGGTCTTAGAGAAGACAAGCAAGCATTTGAGGCGCTTGTAGCGACGCTGCAAGAAAGGATACGTCACCTTGAAGTCTTGGGAGAGTGGCAAAACCCGTCGGAGCCCAGCGCACCTGCAACACCTTCTCGGACTAGGGATCATATTGAGTGGAGAGATCAAGGTCTTGCAAGTCCCTCCAGGAACGGCAACTTGAGTCCAATTCCAAGTAGCACAGGCCGCAGCCTCCGCAGCCAGCCAAGTGTAGTATCGACATGCGCTAGTATAGGCTCATCGCCCGAGGACCTTGACCAATGGGCAAAGGAATTTGAGCGTGTTCGCATGCAGCGGGACGAACAGGCAATCAAATTGAAGGGTATGCGAAAAGAGCGCGATGACTTGAAGAAAACATTAAAGGAGAGTGAGCACCAGCTTCACGAGCTAGAAAAGCGAGGCCGATCGTAAGTCTTCACATACTTCATCCACGTCGTCAGGCACTAATGACATTTAGGCAACGTCCGCGCCAGGTCCTTAGAAAACGATCTGCACGGCCTTCACCAAACCAGTGGGGCCCAGACGAATTCTTGCAACCACCAAAGACACCCACTCGCAACCGTCCATCTACCTCTGCTGGGACGCCTAGCCTTCGACCCAGCCCATTTTCTTTCGGCTCCGCGCGTAGCAGGCACAGCAGCTACACATACTCGCCACCTACGCCCTACTCAGACCGTCCGAGCACCAGCACCGGATCGCCCAGAAAAGCGCCTCAGCGCTGGACGAGTTTCTACCATACCAACCCTCCGCCAAATGTCGATGCGCTCGGCATTGCTGAGAGTGAGAAAGAGAACCAAGAGAAGAAGCCACGGAGAGTGCCTATGACGAGTCGCAGCTTCAGGTCGATCAGGAGTGCGGCCAAGGATCAGGACAGGCAGAAGCCAAGGCGTAGATGGAGCTCGGGACTTAGAAAGCTTTTCTTGGGTGAACGTTCGGCGTTGCATTGAGTTCTTCGCATGTTGATGCGTTCAGCATCTGACTGGAGACTACGTTCTTGTTCTTATGTACATATTACACTTAGCGAGCGAGCTCTTTCATTGATTAATATACTACACTGCATATCAAGATCATTGTTATGCCAGATCAGTTGCGGTACGATTCTTTGGGATGCATCCCGGTCCAGACAGTCTTATCAGGACACCGAACATTGATGCTTTTGCCAAGCGCGGGACTCGTTTTAAAAACTGCTTTGTCCAGACATCTGTATGCTCGCAGTCAAGATGCAGTATATTCACAAGCACTTATCAACATGTCAGCGGACACCGAAGCCTGGACAACCTCATCAAACCATAGGAGCCGAACATGTTCCGCAGTTTGAAACAAGACGGCTACCATGTTGCGTGTTTGGCGCTGCGAGGTGACACCTTTGCGCCGAACGTGACTGAGCTCAGTATGGACGAGTGTGGTTTTCTCAGAGTTCATCCCGAGGTTCGGCGGCCGAGACAGCGAAGTGGATGAGAGTATTTGGGGACGACACTTCTACAAGGGCGCTCGTAACGCGGAGGAGGCATTGAACTATAATGATGCAGCCGTATGCTCAGCGCTCAAACGGCTAGAATGTCCGCCAGATGACAAGCCTTGGGTTCTATCCATGCCGCTGATCTTCCCTCATTGTCCTTTCCAAGTCGAAGAGCCGTACTATTCAATGTACAACAGGTCCAAGTTGGAGCAGCCTGCCTTCGACTCGAACATGAGGACAGGATACGAGCCGCAGTGCATGAAGACAATCCAGGAGCGGTACGGTACGACTCGGGCGACCCCTGAGATGTAGGCTGAAGTCAGAGCAACGTACTATGGGATGGTTGCTAGACTATATGATCAATTTGGACGAGTGGTGAACACGTTGGACGAACTACGACTGTGGGATGACACCGTCACCATGTTCTTCACGGACCATGGCGAATATCTAGCCGAGAGCTGCAAAACTTGGCGGCAGTTCCTGAGTCCACCCTAGTTGCGAACACACTGCAAAGTGAGAAGTTCAAATGGTTGATGGCTGGGAAAGACTTCTTACCTTTCACCGAGGATGATCGATTCCCAAAGGTCCGCCTGAAATTGCCCAAAGAGCAGCTCGAAGAACGTTTGTCGAAGGCAGAGAGGCAATGATTTTACGAGGAAATTTTCGAAGAGGGCGAACGAACATCTACTAGCTGGAAGGACATCGAGAGATGCAATGAAGTCCTGTTTCAGCAGCAAAATGCCGCAATCAGAAGCGTTACCTCTACGTCTTCAAGTACAGGACTCTCTGCGTAAGCAACAGTTTGTGTACACTAATCGGATATCCAATTTTTTAGACATTCAGCATTCCATTCGAGCGCTTCAAAATCCTGGCTGCTATTTTTGCAGTCCAAAGACCAACTGTTTCAGGCCCAATACATGCCGTGCAAGCTGAGGTCTAGATCTTCGAATGTGCCTTCAAAAGCATTGCTGAAAACGAATTCAGCTGGTTCATGCATAGGTGCCACCTGTAACATATCCTCAGCGGCGTGGACCGCAGTGGAGATGCCTTGCCGCGCATGAGCGGCACGTTTATCGACGTCGGTGTCCTCCTCTCTGATCTGAGTTTATCCAATAGCACTATGGCGTGAGAAGGGATGGTTCGATTGCGGACCAGCTTCTGGCGCGGATACGCCGTCCAGCCTTGTGGGATTTGGTGATGATGCTCTTTGAAGCAGTTTCGCCAGATTCCGTATCTGTAGATAGACTGGAGAAGGGCCAAGTCGAACAACATTTACTCACAATCATCTCGCCCATAGACGATTCAGTTTGCGTGGCTCGCACGGCAGCCGGGCACGCTTTTGCGTTGTTTTGCACTGCGGTGTGATCAATTGGAACTAAATTGGGCAATTCTTGAGGTTGGTGAAATGACTGAAGACGCCAGCCAGTGCCGGAGCGCTGTCAAAACACTTGCGACACCAGCTTTCTACTATGCCAGCTTCAAACTTCTACAGGCGAGTACCCGGAAGTGCTTCTCTGAGGCTGGTCAAAGCGATTCGATATGAGTCGCAGTAGCATTGACGCAGCCATATATGGACTGAAAGAAACGGACCCAATCGAGTGGAGTAGATACGCAGTTGTAAAGACTGGCAGCATTTGAGCGATTGAGGCAGCTTGATTCGTATGTTGTTAGTTCGTTTGTGAGCTGCTCAATCGAAGCTGTCAGCTGCTCAACCTTCATTATTTTGCTGAGCACTGCTTCTTTCGTGGCCTGCAAGATGCAGTGGCGAAACCACATAAGTCGTATATAGATTGCGAAGGACCCGACGGACTCAGAGAGTGGGACTATAGGGGTCGGTTCAAGCGCTTCCACTTCCTGTGGCAGGTCGAATTCAAAGTTGTGCTCTTGACAGGGCAGATGTATCCGCAGCGACGAAGCCGGACAGAGTACGAATCGGACATGCCACCAGCCAGCTGTGTATCTATGGTATACAATGACCATATTAAGCGTCTCCTTGATTCACGGGCAAGGAAGCCGAACTTGGGGGTTTCATGATCCAGTCCTAGGGCAAAGGCCCCTCTGACCGCTACAGCATGTAGCATGAAGGCATTACTGAGCAGACCTTACCTCATGCAGTGGGTGGTCAGCGTAATCAAGGCCTGAATCGTAATGACTAATGGCCTGCAGGACTATTTCGTCATACTGCGCTCGACATGAGCCATCCATTCAACGCTCTGCGCTCTAAGATATGCACCCATGTCCAGCAGTTCGCAAGCAGTGCTAGCTAATGCCAGTAAGAGAGTCTGGTCAAGCTGTCCACTTTCGACGCGCTGGACAAGAGACGCTTTATGCAGATATGAGAAGACTGATATTGGGTGGATGTGTTGGAAGGAAGCTTCTATTATGCGAAGAACAAAATCGCTGTCGAGCGAAGGCAGTACCTTCTGGGTGTTGGCGAGTCCTTTGGCCTTGGTTTGGCCTTTGCTCATATTTGCAGATATGTTTGAGGCTTCATTGACTTCTTTCTCGAGGTTTCCCGCAAAGAAACACAAACAGATTCGACGCTTGCGTAAACATCGTATGCAGCTTTGCAGCTCGCCATCGCATTTCGCCTTCAGAGACCGGCAGTTGGTGCATGCATTCTAATTTCTTTAATCTCCCAGGGTCACGTCTGGCTGAACGTTGCCATCAATTTGGGCATTGTCGCTGCCGAAAGAACAATCGAGTCTGGGTCGCTTGCAACTGTTCAGCTATTACTGTCGCTGTTGCGGTTGCTATTGCATCTCACTTTACAGTTTCGACATTCTGCGCATGTATTGGGCGACCGCCTCCAGACCACATAGACAGCAAGCTGGATTGCGATTAGACACTAATCGATATAGAACGACATTTGTACGACAAGACATAGACGCGTCTCGGTCAACAACGATTCTTCTCGCGGTCCAGTAGAGAATCATGCTAGCCAGATTGAGCTAGTGTTTGTCACGTGCAGTGAGACCCCAAATATTAGACTCGACCCTTGCACTTCTGAGCTCAAGACGACGATTGAGCATCGAACACCACAACATGCAGCAATGTCTCTCTTTCCCGAACAACCTGGAATGATATGCCCTTAGATCAGACATGGTTCATTGAGGTTGGCATCTTCACACGACCGCACGTGATTCTGCCGTACTCAGAACAGACGAGAACATGTGGAGCGCACGAATTTGTGCAGTGTAACGCCTACACGTGTCAGCGCTGTATGACATCTATTCGTGCACAATACCGTCACCAGACGTCTTTCTCTCGGACTTGTATTTGCCGTTCTGCAAACATTGACAGCAATGAGGTGTAGATCTTGCATCAGGCCCTGACCTGTGTTGTCAATCGAGACATCTTGCTACATTTGAAGATACAGACCAAGCTTTGATGCCTATTCTTGTCTCACAGCCGAGGAATGGTGGCGGACATTCCTCCAACGGTGACTTGCGCGTCTGGACCATGCGGCGCAACAGGACGAAGACAATCGCCGGGAGAAATATGCAGAATTTATGTGGTAAGACACCAACAACGCATGCTCAAGCCAGATCTGTTTGTTGTAAGCAGATGGTACCTTCTGTTCGGCACGCCTTATGCAATGTCCATGGTGTTTCCGAGTGACAAGCCATACTCCGAGGACAAACAGTATAGATATCCTTGGCCACTCCTTGCTTCATACAACACTGGGCCAACCGGAAGGTTTCTTTCCGCTGATCAAGTGCGAACCAGCGCTCAGATAGCGCTCTGTGTCCACGTGGGTCCGCCGAGAACGGCAACTGCAAGGGATCGAGAATACCTGCCAACGCTTGTCATTGGCAAACATTTGGCTGTTTACTTTCAATTTTTGAGTGTTTATCAAAGCTTTATTTGGAGCGACGCCCCAATTCTTTGCACAGAACATTTACATTGTAGATTTTTTGCATAGCACCAGCCACAGTTCTTGTTCTAGCATGTTTATTCGGCGCGCTATCACGGCGCTATCGCTATGTACCGTAGCACTTACAGCTCCTACGTAAGTCATGTGCGATGGTTGCTAGTGCGATTAGGGTTATTTTATTCGATAGTCTACGAAATCAGTTCCCACGTCTTCCGTGCAGCTCCTTCCCAAACACCTGAAGGGCACTACGATCGTTTCAAATACTGACGACAGATAGCGAAAAGCGTTCAGTCGACTTCAACTGGGGCGGTGAGACGATTCGTGGTGTCAACATTGGTGGCTGGCTGGTTCTTGAACCGTAAGTCAAAACCTCGAGCTTAGATATACGCACTACTGAGAATCACCCAGATGGATCACACCTTCTGTATTTGATAAAGCCAATGAGGGTCGTCCACAGAGAGACATCGTCGACGAGTACACGGTAAGCAGTTCGACGGTCACCTCTCTGAACTTGTTATCCTCTAACACCAATCCAGCTGGGCGAGAAGCTTGGGCATGACGCTGCTCTTGCAGTGCTCCGCAAACATTGGGACACGTTCACAACTTGGCATGACTTCAAGAAGATCAAGGATGCCGGCTTCAACATTGTACGAATCCCGATTGGCTACTGGGCGTATGATACTTTCGATTCGCCCTACGTGGACGGCGCCAAGGTGTACATAGATGCTGCCATTGACTGGTCACGCAGCCTGGGCCTCAAGATTATGATTGATCTTCATGGCGCTCCCGGCTCACAGAATGGCTACGATAACTCTGGCCAGCGACTCGATGTTCCAACATGGCAGTCTGGAGATACAGTCAAACAGACTTTGCAGGTCTTGAAGACAATCTCGGACCAGTATGCGCAGGAAAAGTATCAAGACGTCATCATAGGGATCCAGTTGCTGAACGAGCCGGCCATGTATTTCGACAACATCAGCGAAGATGTCACACGGCAGTTCTACCGGGATGGTTTTTACCAGGTCCGTGACACCTCAGACACAACTGTCATCTTGCACGATGGCTTCATCCGACCGAATCAATGGAACGGCTACCTGACGCCTTCGGACAACAACGCACAAAACGTCGCCGTGGATCACCACGAATACCAGGTCTTTGACAACAACCTTATCCAACTTAAGCCTTCAGAGCACAACCACAAGGTATGCGATCTGGCCGATGCCTACGGCGGCGCCGATAAGTGGACGTTCGTTGGAGAATGGTCAGGCGCCATGACCGACTGCGCAAAGTATCTCAACGGCCTTGGACGGGGCGCTCGCTATAATGGAACGCACTTGGGAGCACCGTACCAGGGCGACTGCAGCTTTGCCAATGATTTCAGCAAGTGGGACGAAACGAGGAAGGACGACGTACGCAAGTACATTGAGACGCAGATCCACGCTTTCGAAGCGAAGACCCAGGGCTGGGTCTTCTGGAACTTCAAGACAGAGAACGCGTTCGAGTGGGATGCGCTCGCGCTGGTCGATGCTGGTATCTTCCCGGCAATCAGGGACGGACAGGTCGAGTACAAATTCCCCAAAGTCTGTACCAACTTCTACTAGGTGAGCAGTTGGTGGGGAGGACGACTCAGTGGAGTCTGGGGTTGAACCCGCCTGGCCGTTTGTCCCGGCTCTTCATTGCCCATGTCAACCCCGACGAGAGCTGTAGGTAGGCATTATTACGCATGCAAATATAGGTCCGTAGATTTCTCCACCCCCTCTATGTCGCCCATTTTCCAAGCGAGTAATACGCGAGCAATGCAATGCAATCCATTCACCTCTCCGTCCCCACGCCCCAGCCCGCCCAAGCCGGCCACCCTCGCACCACGCAGCAGTCCTGACGTGCCGTCGGTCCTGTGTCTGGATATGCTTTTCCGCCCAGCCCAGCCCAGACGCTCGATTGCCACACCCCAACACGCCCATTCGTGCGCCTCGCCGTCTCGCGCAAGCCACACCGACGAAACCGACCATTCCGGCACGTTGCAGCCTTGTTCTTGCAGCCCGCTTGGCACAACGGGCGTACATCTGCGCCCGAGCAGCGCCATCCATGCCAGCACCCCCCGCGACCGCAAAGCTGGGGGTGGGGCCGCAGCGATCTGGGGAAAAAAAGAGGACCGGTTTGCAGTGTGCAGGGACCGCACTTCACCGTTGCACGGTGCGGGGTAGCTTGGAATGCCTGGGGTAGCACGGGTGCCAAGTGATTGCGGATGGGCTGCCAAGGAGGGGAAGAAGGGTGGGAGTGTGCTACATATAATAGATGGGGTTGCATTGCCAGGTGTGTTTCTTGTCTCAGTGCAGTGCAGTGCAGTGCAGGAAAAGGACAGTCCTTTTTTCTTTCAAAACTACTACACCTCTACGCCTGCTTCGACACTCGACTTGGGAGAACGACAGCAAGATGGCGACCAAGACCCCAGAGACGGTCATTGAGAGCGAGAAGAATACCCGCGTCTACGATGAGAAGACGGAGCTGGAGAGCATCAAGCCCACCGGCGGCGGCGGCGGCGGCGGCGGCAACGTCGACTACACGGGCAGCGTGGCGAAGACGGACCCCAAGGAGATTGCGCTGGTGCGCAAAATCGACTGGAGACTGATGGTACGCCCCAGCCCGCTGTCGAATGGCGACCACATGGTGTGGTGAAAAACGACTGGCTAACGAGAGATTAGCCCACGCTGTGCACAATGTATTTCCTCGTAAGTTTTTGTTCAAGTCTACACTTTTACTTCAAGCTTCACGCCGACAACAAGCCCGCCGAAGCCTCGCCAAGAAAGCTTCCCCCATCCCCAGCCACAACCACCTAGACATCCAACATATACATCCACAAACAAAGTTTTGTATTCGTGCTGACAACGTGCAAAAGAACTATGTAGACCGCAACGCCATTGCGCAAGCGCGACTCAACAACCTCGAGCGCGACCTCGGCATGACAGGCGTGCAGTTCAACACGACCGTGTCGATCCTGTTCGTCGGCTACGTGCTCATGCAAGTTCCGTCCAACATGCTGATTACGCGCATCAAGCCGGGCATCTACATGAGCGCGTGGATGCTGGTGTGGGCCGTGGTGAGCGGGTGCACGGCGCTTGTGCAGAGCTTTGGCGGGCTGGTTGCGTGTCGGTTTTTCTTGGGGATCACTGAGGCGCCGTTTTATCCTGGTGCGACGTATATGCTGAGTATCTTTTACACGCGTAAAGGTATGTGTGTGAGAGAGAGGGGTTGAGTGGAGATGAGTGGCCGCTGACGAGATGACAGAGGTTGCTACGCGTATTGCGCTGCTGTATTGTGCGCAGATCTTGGCGACGGGATTCTCTGGACTGATCGCTGCTGGAGTCTTTGCTGGCATGGATGGTCTGAGGGGCATTGCGGGATGGAGATGGCTCTTCATTGTGTACGAAAGTCCTACCAAAGACTATGTGTTTTGCTAACATATTGCAGTGAGGGCGCAGCAACAGCATTCGTTGCCATCTTTGGCTTCTTCCTGCTCCCCAACACTCCCCTGACGACGTCCTGGCTGACGCCCGAGGAGCGCCAGCTGGCGCACGACCGCATGGAGCGCGACCGCGTAGGTGATGCTGGTGAGAAGGTCAGCATGATGGAGGGTCTGAAGCAAGCGTGCCGCGACAAGCGCACATGGCTGTTCTGCCTGATGCAGAACTTCCATTTGAGCGCCTGCTCGTTCAACTCGTTCTTCCCTACGTAAGTCATCGACGCCTAGACTCGATCTTAGAAGCGTAAGAACTGACAACGTGCAGTGTCGTCAAGACTCTTGGATTCAACAGGACCATCACCCTTGTGCTCACATGCCCGCCCTTCCTCTTTGCTGGAGCAGCAGGCATCATGACAGGCTGGAGCTCTGGACGCCTGCACGAGCGCACCTGGCACATCACAGCCGGTCTGTCCGTGGCCGTTGCGGGATTCGTCATCGCAGCCAGTACGCTGAACACGGCAGGCCGCTACATAGCATGCTTCATCTTCCCCGTGGGCGCGTACTCGGTCAACTCAGTCATCATCGGCTGGGCAGCGTCAACACTCAGCCAAACAAAGGAGAAAAAGGCCGTGGTCTTGGCATTAACCAATGTAGGGGGCCAAATAGGTTATATTTATGGGGCTTATCTCTGGCCCGACAGCGACTCGCCCAGGTTTGGGATTGGATTTGGTGCGTCTGCTGGGTTTGCGTTGTTGAGTATTGCGTGTGCGTGGGCGATCCGGGTGCTGCTGATCAAGGAGAACAAGAAACTAAGGGAGTCGACGGACGAGAACATCAACTTGTACGGATACTAGAGACAGAGACTAGCAGGTGGGATAAAGGAGGCTGTAGCTCGAGGAAATGGATTCGGAGGTGCAGAAACACCAAGAAATTGAATATACGTGATGCGTGACGTCATTTGCGAGCTGCGTCGCGTTGTGCGAGCAAGCGCTGGGCGTGGGCGGCCGAGGGTAGTGGAGGGAGGGCCAAGCAGAACATCAAAATGGCTGCGTTGGGGCGTGGTGCAGGCGTAGTGGGCGGGCGGGCGGGCGGGCAGGCAGACAGGCCAGGCAGAGCATGCCGTGTGTGGGCGGGGACCACAAGAGGAGGGCCGAGCAAGGGCAGTGCGACAGTTTGATGGGCGCAAGAAGCCCTTGACGGCGGTGGCAGCAGCAGCCTCAGGTGGTGGGAGAGGGCGTCGAAGCGCGCAGCAGAGACGCGCCCACGCCCACGCCCACGCCCACGCCCACGCCCACGCCCCTACGACCGAGCTGCCCTGGGGCGGGCATTGCTGGGGGCAGGTGGCCGATGGTGCAAAGCCAACGGGCAGGAGGCAGGCAGGAAGCAACGACAGCAGGACGGGCGCTCGTGATGCGGCTGTTTGGCGGCTCTCGCTGCTTGTGCGGGCAAGGCTCAGCGAGGCCTGTTGCGAGGCCTGTTGCGAGGCCTGTTACGGCTGGGTGCAAGGCACTCACGGCGAGGCGCGCACACGGCACGACGCAGACGGCAGGACTGCAGACGCACTGCGCACACCGGCCTCTTGAGCCAGGGGCGCCGTCTTGGACTGTTTGCTGCGGCAGAGGGCGCGGCCTTGTTGCGCGTGCAGGGTAAACAGCGCTGGCGGTAGCGCGTTTTTGGCCTCTGGGGGCACTGGCTGGGGCCACCGGCACTGGCTGGTGGGTGGGTGCCAAAGCCAGGCGCTGCTGTCACAAATATCCCCCACTGCCCTTGGGCCGTTCGCTGCTCGCTCCCGCCCGAATCTTCACCACCACCGCCCAAGCAGCGCCCCATCACCCACCAGCCCGCCCCCAACCACACCATGGCCAGAACAAAGAAACCCAGCGCCGACGATGCCGGCGAGCTCATGGTCTCGGTCGAGTCCTACACACGCACCAGAGATTCCGTAAGTCCTGCCCTTTTGTTCCACAGCGCGCCGCTGCAGTGCTCGTGTCGTTGGTAGCTTGCCGCCATGGCCGCGAGCTTGCGACGCGCCCTGCACAGCACCCACCACCCTTTCCAGCCCTCTGTCGCGTCTTGTCTGGGTCGCCTGCCCTCCGCGACTCGAGTGCAATGTCCGCGCAGAGCCACCTGCCGTTGCTGCGCCCGAGATTGGCTGTCTCGGACACGGTCACCTCGACCACGCGCAGCGACGCGACACCACCGCCCATTTCCGCCGAGAACACTGCTGACAGTCTCGCCGCCCAACAGGTCATTGTCTCTCTCAGCAACCTCCAGGCTGGCCTCGCCCACGTCCAGAGCGGACTCAACGAGCTCCTGCGCGCCTACCTCGAGCACACCAACTCGGTCATTGCTGGCGAGGATGGTGTCCTCGACAAGCTCTCCCTGGGCAAGGAGATTGCAGCCACCGCCAACACCGCCATTGAGGCCGCCTCTTCGACTGCCAATGGCATTGCGCAGGCCATCACCGCCAGCGACAAGACCGAAGCTGCCGAGCCCGGCAAGCCTGTCAAGGGCACCAAGCGCAAGCGCGAGAAGAAGGAGAAGGACCCCAACGCCCCAAAGAAGCCCTTGACCGCCGCCTTCCTCTATGCCCAGACTGCGCGCCCAATCGTCAGAGGAGACCTCGAGGCTGCTCTTGGTCCTGACCAGAAGCTCGAGCCCAACGCTGTCAACCTCGAGGTGAACAAGCGCTGGAACGAGATGCCTGCCGAGGACAAGGAGGTAAGCATGCATACGACTAGCTCTGTAAGAGGAAACCTACTAATCTGCAACAGACTTGGAAGCAGTCCTACCGCGACTCCATGGAAGCCTGGAAGGAGGAGATGGCCTTGTACATAGCCAGCAAGGGCCCTGCTGCTGTCGTCGATCTGCACGACGACGACGAGGCTTCCGAGGCTGAGGTCGAGATTGAGGCTGTTGCCGAATCCGACGACTCTTCAGAGGACGAGGAGCCTGCCCTTGCCAAGGCTCCCACTCCGCCCGTCAAGACGCCGCGTGCCAACAAGCGCCAGAAGACGGCCCAGAACACCGCCGTCAACGGTACTGCTGCTCCTGTTCTCGCTGCTGCCTCGCCTGTTCCCCTTCCTCGTTCTGCCCCTGCTGCCGCTCCCGCCGCTGTTGCTGAGACTCCCGCCAAGAAGGAGAGGAAGAAGAAGGCCGTCCCGCAAGCCATTGCACCCGCGCCCGCTGCCGCTGCTAAGGAGTCCACCCCCGAGGAGGGAACCAAGAAGAAGCCCGCCAAGAGCAGCCGCACCACAAGGAACAACGAGCCCGAGGCAGCTGGCCAGGACAAGGAGAACGTGGCTGTGCCCGAGAAGAAGAAGCGTGAGAGGAAGCGTAAGGTCGAGGGAGCTGCTGCCTAAGGCCTGCAGAAGATCAGAGACACTCTTACTTCTTTCTGCGGGCGTATACGGGTCGCGAGCGTGTGTTGACGATATTGCTGTAGGCGCGTTTGATCGTCCTTTACCTCCTTTGCTTCCGCGTCTGCTCCACACACACTGCGGCTGCCCAGCGCTCGATTGCGAAGCAAACACTCATGGATTCAGTCGTCAAGATTTGCGACATACCCGCCCGGCTTCTCCACTTGCCGGCCAGCAAAACATGGTCATTAACGACTACTTCTGGGGTCCTTTGAGAGGATCGTAACCTGGGACTGACGAGCTGGTGTAGCTCTGTGTCCAGCTTGGCATCGTTGCGCTGTCAATGTAAAATTATCATGCTAGTCAGCCAAAACCCAACAAATGCACAAACACCTGGTGTTTTCTGATGTAGGAAGTGTGATCATGATGTCTGCACTGTGGTACTGCGGACGAATGTAGTTTAGAGCCGCTCCATGGTATATCATCGGTGCGACGCACGCGTGTCAACAACAACCCGCTTTACCCTCTAACAAAAGCATCAGACTTGTTTTGCAACTTGACGCTACCGCCGCCTCACCGCGCAATGCGCTTCGGCCCGCACTCGTTACCAACAAACACGCTGACGCGCCATCACATGCAAGCTAACCCCACCCAACCGACATCCCAGCCAGTCCTAGCAAAAGACAGCTGCACTTGCTTGACATGGCTGCAGGAGACGAATTGCGAAAGTATTTAATCGTGCCTCCCGAGTCATCGTCGTCTTCTCAGGATCCGCTCTCCAGTCAGGCTGCCAGTTTGTTTCTCGGTCCTCAATCCAGACCTGACACTCCGCGATTCCACAAGTCAGCAGTCCACAAGGCTGAAACCGACAACATGGAAGTCGACAATCCTTCACAGCTGGCCCCGCTCGTTTCGGCTCATACGAGCGATGTCGTAGTACCCCTCGAGGGTGTCATGAGCCTGGACGACTTCCTGTCTGCCCACCAAGCTGACCATGATGCGTATGTGGCTGCACGTGAGAAGACGCAACCGGCAGCGAAGAAGCCAAAGACAAGCAACGACACAAGCCGACCGCAACCTGTCGCTGTTGGAGCTCGATCATCAAAGTACACCATCCTGCTGAATGAAAAGAGCCAAGCGCTCGCCATTCCACAGCCGGCTTTTGAATACGAAGGAAATGGCGTTACCAAGTTTAAAGTCACAGTCAGCTTCCCAGGCCTCGACAATGCTGAGGAGCTGCAAGGTCTGAGAGACGAGGGCTTGTTCAACAGCAAGCAGGAAGCCAAGGAAGCTGTAAGTAAAACCGCAGTGGAGATCCTGGAGAGACTCGTAGAAGAAGGACGGGTCAAGAATCGAGGCAAATCGAAAAAGCCCAAAGGTGAGCCGTTGCAGCAGCTGCCAAACGAGAAGGAGGAACCGGGTGAGAACTATGTCGGTCAGCTTCTCGGTACGTATATCCAGGCTTCTCAAGCCTCTCCTAACGCCAACACACAGAGTTCCAGCGCGCGACGTCCAGCCCTCAGCCATCCTACACCGACTACCAGCTTGGCAACCGATGGGCATGTGTGATGGAGATTGAAGGACACGACCAGCCCTTCAGCTCCCTCGACGCTCTCTTCGGCTCCAAAAAGGCCGCCCGCCAGCATGCCGCCGGCTGCGCAGTCGCCCAGTTCAAGTCGCAGAACCTCTGGCCCGAAGAGTTCACCGACGTCGGTGGAATCAAGAAGCGCAAGGCCGTCGCTGCATCTCCACACTCTCCCTCTCCAGACGCTCGTAAAGCCAGCACAACCTCCATCCCCACTGCCGGCAGTGGGTCAGCGACATCGCAGGTCGCCGCGCTCGCGCACCTGCTCAGCCTCAACACCCCCGAGTACCGCTTCTCGTACGAAGACCCGTCAGTCACAGATCTGCACATCGTGTCCTGCTACTTCAAGAACGGTGGCGCGCACGAGGGTCCTATTGGTGAGGTGCGGAATGTCTTTGGCAAGAAGAAGGCCAAGGAGGAGTGCGCTAGGCTCGCGCTTCAGTATCTGAGCGAGGTGAAGAGGCAGCGCGAGGAGATGGCCGACAGGTTGCTGGCGGGGATTAAGGGAGGTGCAGGGGTCGCGCTGGATGGGGAAAAGAGCGTTGCGAAGAAGTTGGCAGCAAAAGGCGTAAGTGATGATGAGTTGGATATCTACGAGGATGCTGTGGAGTTTTGAGTATCACCATCTTTCACAGCGTCGTTGCACTTGGCCACCACTCGCGCTGAATGTTTGGGGAGCTCGCTTGGAGCTCGGTATTGCAGGAGCATGCACAAGAAAGGAACTCAGATTGTGTCACACTTAGCCAAAAGCATATTCTTTCCACAGCCTTACAGCATGCTCTAGCATAACTGAACAACTCTAAACTCGTCCACCTTCACCTCACCGCCCCACTCCAGTAAAACACCTCAACCAGCTGTCTCTCTCACCCACTCCAACCCCTCCCCATCCACTCAAACATTTCCACCAACACACCAACCCATCATCCACACACCACCCACACCACTCACACGACATGCCACCCGCCTGGCCCCAACCAAACCACCACCCGCTCCCCCACCTCGCCCTCTCCATCCTCACCGCCCTCCTCCTCCTCGCCTTCCCGCCCCGCCCCCTCCCCCACCGCCTCCTCCTCTTCGCCCTCCTCTGCCTCCCCGCCACCTACGCCTTCATCCACCACCAGCACCTCACGCCCTGGTGGGGCACAAACGACACGCTAGGCAGACTGGTGTACATCTGGCTCGCGCACGTGAGCTGGGTGGTGCTGATTGCGGGTGCGCGGCCGGTAGACGAGTCGGGCGCAGAGCTCGGGGAGGGCCGATGGCGGGAGAGAGTAAGGTGGGGTGGGAAAGTGGTGTTTGCGCGGCGGGTGGGGGGGTATTGGCCTGTGTGGCGACGGGGGAGAAAGGAGAAGAAGACTGAAAGGGAGGGTGAACAGGGGACGTGGAGGAGGAACGGAGAAGTACCGCATGGGTTGTCGCGTTGGGGGTTTACCGTCCACCACTGTGTGCGGCTGGTTGTGTGCGGTGTCGCGAGCTGGGTGTGCGATGTTTACTTCCCCTCCCCGTCCCACTCCGCCGTATCTTCTTCTTCCTCGCGGCTCAAATCCAGCCTCCAAATGACGTGGGATACCTGCGTCGTCGACGCTCTCTACTTCAGCTCGCACTACTCGCTCGCTGCGCTGCTGTGCGTCAGCGTGCTGCGTCTCGATACGCCGTCCGAATGGTCTCTCTCCGTCTTCGGGTCGCTGGCGGACTGCTGGTCCGTACGCCGCTACTGGGGCGTCTACTGGCACGACTACATTGGGGCGAGTTTCTCGGCGCACGCGCGGCTGCTCACGCGGCGGGTGCTGGGCTGGCAGCGCCGCAGTGCGGTGAGGAGGGGGGTCGAGAATGCGTGTGTGTTTGTGGCGAGTGGGCTGGGGCATGCGGCTGTGCGGTTTGTGGCTACGGAGGGGAGGGGCGAGGTGTGGACCGTTGCTGTTTGGTATGCGGCGCAGATGGTGCCGATTGTGGTCGAGGACGTGGTGGGGTGGGTTTGGGGGAGGTCTGGGGTGAGGAGCGGGATGGGGCAGTGGGTGGGCGAGGGGGTGCTGCGGAGGGCGGAGAAGGCGGTGGGGTATTTGTGGGTTTTTGCGTGGATGTTTTGGAGTGTGCCGACGTATTTGATGACGAGGGATAAGTGGGAGATGGAGGGCTGGAGGCGGAGTCATCCTGAACTGTTTGGTGGAAGCGTGGAGGGTATCGAACGGGCAGTGGAAAGGAGTGGCTGATTGTTGCTGGGTGGACAAGCTGGAGTGGAAAGGGCGGTTTGGACGATTCATGAAGACAGGGTCAGAGAGTTCTCTCTCGGGTTTGGGCGGTCATCGAGTAGATCGATACAGTGACCTGCAAAAGTGCGGACATCCCTTAGTGTGGGACCCTACTGCAATCTTTCTATT
The DNA here is from genome assembly GCA_016767195.1 of Stagonosporopsis rhizophila. Taxonomy (NCBI): domain Eukaryota; kingdom Fungi; phylum Ascomycota; class Dothideomycetes; order Pleosporales; family Didymellaceae; genus Stagonosporopsis; species Stagonosporopsis rhizophila. Next base: position 497,080 of record CP068509.1, read on the forward strand.
GAGTGTCTGCATCTATGCCAGTGTCAGGCTACCCAACACTACTAGTTTACCGAGACGTAGGGGAACAACATAGACACGAGCTACTACCTACGCTGCCCGACTTGTAGCAAGTAATAGACTGCAGCCTTGTACCATCATGAGGTAGGTCAGCACATGTTGCATGCCATTAATGTCAACTAGTCATGCCACCTCTCACTACCACTGCCACCAATAGCATGCCCATTTTGTGCTCGACACCGAATTGCGCACGCACAAAAGTTCGACACATATACAGCCCCTGCTTCTCTCTCCGCTCGAAACGCGCCGCCCCACACCTCAGCCAGCATGGTGATACCACTCTTGCACACCCACTTAGCGGAGGACACGAGTTTCTCACCCTACTCCGTCGTACGCTTACAGCATGGCCGCTATGTCTCGTCGTGTCGTGTGGCTTGAGGCCCTTCCAGAGCGATGATGATTTATTTGCAGAGAAAGTGGATGGATGGCCCCAGATAGCTGACATCGCGGAAGCATTTCGACGTGATGAGAATGTTATCTGCGAGTGGGCAAAGGTTGGCGAGCTAGAGGCGACCATGGTAACCGAGCTGTTTGGGATCTGTGGCGGTGGTGCAGCGCTTCACGGTGGATGTCTGGCTCCTCTGCAGTCGGGTGGCAGTGTGGTCTTGAGTCTGGGGTGCGCCATGGGTCTGGTCGTTGAGATGTCGTGGGCGGCCTGTCGTTCCAGAGGGGCGCTGGCGACTTGGTGCAGGTGAAGTCGTTGTCCGCGTGATGCTGGTGATCTTCCCATTCCGGCAAGGTAGAGCAACGGACATACTCCCGCATCTGAACGCGCGTCCTGACTTGAGGCATTTCTCTTCCACGTATCGTGATTGTCCTGGCCCCGTTTAGGAATGGCGGTGCGTCGAAAAGCGCCACACTCGGTGGTCCCCCTCGATTTCGTATTGGTGGCTGATACGGTCCCCTCAGACAACGGCAGCAGCAATGACTGAAAGGTTTTGAACGAAAAGGTTGAAATCGTTCACCCGCGTCCATAACGGCCAACTGTCAGTCCTAAACTGACTCCAAGCGCCAGACCCAGTACAACTGTGATGATCAATCCGGCAATCAGGACTTTCCCATGCAAAGTGCGGCGGCGGCAAGCCAAAGCCTCAGGATCCTGGACGTCGAGATTCGTCGAGCGACCCGTAGACGAGCGACCGAGCATTTCCTTATCAGCAGGGGAGGAATCCATAGCAAACGGCAGAGACTCTGAGACAGACAAACAAACGTGGACGGGGAAACAGAAAAGTTGATGTCCAAGTCCTTCGTCTAGGCCCAGCAAGCATAATGTATAACAGCAGCTCGGGTAACTCGGCATCACGCCCGGCCCGCTTGCATCTTCTGTGCCTTTCGTTCCGTCGCAGCTGTCCCAGCACTGCGCGCCGCCCATGAAAAGGCTTGGACATCTCCGCTTTAAGGGCGATCGGGCGCGAGCGGTGCCCCTGCGAACGGAACTGCGGATGGACAGGTAATTGACGCCGACATGGTGGTGGGTAAGTGTTGGGGAGTCTGAGGTGCGCGCTGGGTGAGCGCGGCAAAGAGCACTGCAGCTTGTGGTTGAGATTGTGTCGCTGAGGTTTTTGGTATTTAGATATTCTACTAGTCTCCCCAATGTTTCTTGATATGTGGCTGTGCCCTCTTGAGGCTCATTCTCCAGCCTCTTCTGCTGATCGGCGACAGAGGGCACGGTCCGTTTCTTAGGCTTTCGCGTTCGGTGGGTTGCCGAGTTGGCGCGGGCGCAACCACTCTGAGGCCTGCAGCGCTGTGTCGACGACTGTTTCAAAATGTGTGCTGCCGAGTTTTCTTGTTTCTTCTTCGTTAGCTGATTTAAGGCCCTGGCAGCAGCCTTGGGGTATGTCTCTTGTGACGTCACCCAGAGTCCGTCGCCGAGTACGCCATGCTCCTCCGGGGCGCACGATGGTTCTCCGAAACTGATCTCACAGTGTCAGTCGTATTCTCCGAACACATTCTTTCGACGCCAACTACGTTCTCCGGGATGGGCTTTTGGAGAAGAGATCTCGGTAGTGCGGTGAGCCCTGACGATCTGTCCGAGCTTGACTGTGATGTTGCTTGGTGGTCCTATCACGGCCCACAAACGTCATGATGGCTAGCAATTTTTTAATGATGCGTACGGGAGCTTGGGAAACCGCGGATGAATAGAGATAAGGAGGGCAGGGGCAGGAGGATGTATGTACATGATAGAGCCTCGTCATCGTCATTATAGCAGCTAGAGTCAGTCCTAGGGCGATTCGAACCGAACAGCGTCAAAGCTGTCAAAAATGCAATCGATACTGCAATTCTAAAAGTTAGAAATGCATGTCCGTCTTGCTATTGGGCTGCCTTCTGTTATCTACACATGTATTACTAAAGCATGCTTCAATCTTATTGAAAACCATTGGAGCAGTATGGACTTTGCAGGTTGTCCCCATGATGCCTTTGGCCTGGCGATTTGAGCTTATCTTAGTCGCTCCTTACGTCATATGCGATGCTGGGCAACAATATTACCAACGTCAGATGGCTCGGTAAACATAACAACAACACCTTGTACGAAGGAGCTCGTTTCTTTTGAGCGATCGTCCGTAAACATCATAGAAACCTATGTTGGCTAATACTGCAGAACACAGATAGAAATTAATCCTTATCAAAAAAAATATAGAGAGTAGCATGCCCTATATTTCTGCGAAGAAGGATTGTTTAATTAAGTAGTAGAATAGCGAGTTATAGCCAACATACAGTTCTGTTGTTCTTAAGAATGATCGCTCAGAAGAAACGAGCTCCTTCGTACTGGTGACGCGATGGAGGGCGTCCAGACTTCGACGGGCACGATCACCGTCAAGCTTGCAGACCTGAGCCCAGCCCAACGACAGATCATCTTGGAGAGCCGACCTGAGCTCTATAAAGTTGACGACACCACAGATCTAACGGAGCTGTGCAGTCTTCGAGGCCAAGACGTACCTTCGAAGTTCGCGGGCAGCCACATGAAAGATGCTTGTGTTGTAGCCATGCGCAAGGACCTCGACACTGCTGGTGGTAAGTCCACTTTCGTCGGGCCTAGCATTGACGTCTCCAAACTTGACGGCGAAGGCATGAAGATCGCTGCTCCTCTTGATAGGATCAATGCGCGTTTCCATCTCGACACACAGACACAAAACGTCGAGATAAGTACTGGCCGCGCTGGCACCGACGCCACGAACCCCAATGAGCTGATTCCCACACGGCTGTGCGCTCAGGACATCTGCATATACGAGAGGATGAGCGAGGTAATGATCTTTGCTCGTCCTTCTTCGAACGGCGTTGTGCCCAACAGATTCGAGACTAAGCGACGGATGCCGGGCAACGCCGATGTTGCAGAGCTCAAATCGATCCTTGAGCAGAAGCGTCTCTTTGAGGTCATGTTAATCATCAAGCAGGACAGGCCAGCCTCGACGTGGGTAGGCATCGAACACTCTGTCACTAGCAAGATTGTCAGTGGTGCTGCATCCAAAGATGCGGGTACACCTGACGTTGCCACCCGAGATCTGCTGATCCGACAGAAGGGGCAGAAAGACACTAATGTGATCCCGTTCTTCACGATGATCAAGGAGGATCAGATTAACAGTATGCTAGGTCGCATGAAGGACATTGTCAGCCTCTTCTCAGTGGCAGCTCGCTATGGTATCTTCTGGTTCTACCGCCGTCAGCTGAGCCTGAAAAATATTAAGGCGGACATGTTGGAGACGTCTGACCTCCCCAAGATTAATTTCGAAGTAACCCGCTGGCTCGTCACCGAGTTCACGTTCGACACCACTGAAGACGACAAGGGTGAGCTGAAGTTCTCTAAGCCCGGCTTTACCTCTGGTCGCACCCTAAGCTCCCAAGGATACGGCGCAATCCAAATGAGGCTGCCTTCCTCTTGAAGATGGGCATCGAGGGTGAGCGTAGGTGCCAAACTCGCAACCCAAAGCAGCTCGCCCAGAGTGATAAGCTCTGCTTCCGGGGCATTTTCACAGCAATGGTGTAAATCAGTTATGCAATTGACAGTCTGCTGTACGAACGTCAGATGAGAGTTGTCTTGCAGATTCAAACCATGAAGAAACCGGAGGGAGTCAATCTCAAGAAACTCTTCTTCAACGACGAAGGCCATGCTAAGAATCCTAATTAACCTTGCGGACAAGATCAACCTTGAGCACTTCAAAGCCAGAGTAGAGTGTAGGCCAAAGAAGAATCAGCCTAACGATTCAAAGAAACGCGCTATGTACGGTACGTTCAGCACAGGTAAGTCTTGGACTAACACTAACATGAAGCCGTAGCCTGCCGACGCGAAATTCTCCGTTGCAGCAGAATACGGTCACAGCCAAGCCAACAAACACCATCGTGGCGGTAAATGTGGCGGACGTGGTGGACAGGGTGGACTTAGTGCTGGCAATTACCCGGCTCCTTCCGCACCAGAAATGCTCCCAACCTGGGTGGAGTTCAAGGCCGCCAACGACACCAGGTGGACTGGCGGGGGTGAGGGGTGCCAGCTTGACAAGGTCCTGATGGAGCAGTATGAGCAACTTAAGAAGACTGTGCCTCGTCCGCCTACATGGACATAGATAGTTGATAAATAAACCTACTCCTTTCATGTATGCCACAGGCAAGCCGAGCCCACCTCGAGTATTTTGCGGTGCGCCAGCACGCAGGGAGATCTCTTCTCTAAAGGCTCGTCCCGGAGAACGTAGTTGGTGATACAAGTATGTTATAATACTTTTTAAACTGTTTTACTAAAATAAATTAAAGTAAAAGTTATAGACTAACAATCGTTTATCACAAACTAGGGCACCTAATCCCTTTGCGAGCTTAAGTATTCCGCATGCAAAGCTAGAACAAAACATAGACAAAGGCACCCCTAAAGTACTAAATCAACTTAATAATCTAGCTTATAATATGTAGGATACTAAAGACAGGAGATTAGTAGGTTAAGTCTACAAAACCTTCTTATACAAGTACAACGCTAACAGTCTTGCAGAAAGTTAAGATTGAGATTTGTCTTAGTGCCACGTGCGCAGTCATTTCAGAGCAAGGCGCGCAGGTTAAAATTGCGCTAGGGGCAATAGATGTTCTACTTTCTTGCAGTATAAGCACTATTAAAACTAGAGAGTAGTATAATAACACTGCTAAAACTAAGAAGGGCCTAGAAGATAAACTTAAGATTCTTAATTAGTTAGGGAATATCTTCTAGAGCGTAGCAAGTAAATAAGAGTACGCAACTACTAGGCAGCCTACTAAGGTGTTAACACTTGCACGTAATGTTATCTAGCAAGTGTAATAGTAATATCATCGATAGTTATGAGATGTATGCCGCATCGGCGCTGACCAGTGTCACGCTCGTGCGGTATGTGACTGCGGGCGGTATGACAGTGGTTGGGACACCGTTCTACAAGAATATGGGCGTACCACTGGACAATGACGATACTTGGTCGGATCAGTGCTCTGCTGGTTCCTGTACCGTCTCTGTTTTATATCTATAGCACGAGAATCAGAGCGAGCAGCAAGTACGCTGTTGTGCATAAGTAGGAGGTTGTGGCTCACTAGAGTCACGTAAACTCAACTTTAGATCTACTTTAATTGGAGGCAAATGCATTGGGCAGCATCGTACCAAGAGACCTTGTGCTTGCTATTGCCATCTCCAGCAAACAAGCTTTCATGACTTATTAGCCCGACCCCTACCGTTCTTCGATCAAATGCCCAAAGTAGTCTCGCAAGAAATATGCGCTCCGCTTGGGATACCTCGTCTTCTCTACACTTTTGAAATCAATCCATGTGCTCCCAAACCGATCGTCATACCCGGCTGCCCACTCCCAATTATCTGTAAACGTCCACGCGAAATAACTCCTCACATCGACGCCATCCTTCACCGCCTGCGCCAACTCACGCAGATAGGACTGGAAAAATGCCACGCGATGCGTATCGTTCAATACATCCCTCGACGGAGGGGCAGCAACATGCTCCCCTTTAGCGGTCGTCCCGTTCTCAGTCATGAAAATCGGAACATGATACCGGTTCCAGATCCAGCGGAGCAATTTCCCAAACCCCATGGGCGCAGTACGCAACCAGGGGGTATCTGACTCGTCGCCCCGTGAGATGCCAGCGGGATTAGTGTCGAGCTTCTCGATGTTGCCGAGGTGGTCATTGATGTCTGCGGGCTCGGTGCGGTGTTTGGCGAAGAAAGTAGTGTACGTGTTCATGCCGTAGAAGTCAGAGCTGCCACGCACCAGCTCTTTCTCCTCGGGTGTAAAAGTCGGCAGTCGAGATCCGAGCTGGTCGCGCATGCTGGCTGGGTAGTCGCCGGAGCCGTAGATGGGGTCTGCGAACCATGCAATTTCGAATTCGAGCGCGCGCTGGGCGGCCGAGATATCGAGGGGGTCGTTTGCGTCCCAGGGCTCTGAGAAGTTGCCGTGCAGGGTGATACCTATCATGCCTTTCTGCTTGGATTTGAATTCATCGCGGTAGATCTTGACTGCGCGTGCGTGGCTAATGATCTCCGTGTGCGCGACAATGAAGGTCTCGGTGCTGCTGTCGCCCTCCTCATTGCGCTCGCGGAACGAACTGCGCCCTGGTGCGTGAACGCCCGCCGCGTATCCAGCCAGCGTGTACACACCTGGCTCGTTGTATGTGATCCAATGTTTCACCCTGTCGCCGAAGCGCTCGAAGCACAAACGAGCGTAGCGCAGAAAGTCGCGTGTGTATTCCTCCTGGTTTAGCATGCCACCATATCTCTCCTCGAGCGCCTGCGGAGTGTCCCAGTGGAACAGTGTGACGAAGGGTGTGATACCATGTTCGACCAGCTCATCGATCAAATTGTTGTAATACTGCACACCTTTCTCATTGACTGGGTCATCAGCGCCTCCGAGCGGGATAATACGCGACCACGACAGCGAGAAGCGGTACGCAGTCACACCAAAACTTTTCATAAGCGCAACATCTTCTTTGTAAAGGTCATACGCGCGTGTTGCGTCTTCGTTCGTGCTTCCATCTTTGACTTTACCCGGCGTGTGGCAGAACTTGTCCCAAATCGATTCGCCCTTGCCGTCTTTGTTCCAGGCGCCCTCGACCTGAGCAGCAGCTGTTGCGAACCCCCAGTGGAAATCGGGACGGAGTAGGTTCTTAAGGTCGCTGTCGGGCGGGCTATCGAAGTTGTGTGTCCAGGCCATGATACGTGTACTGGAAGTGAATGCCCGCGCGCTTGATCGACTGCTATTTGCGCTTGCAATAAGCTCCTTCACGCTTATGTGGAAACCTTTTGCCCAGGAATCTCGTTATTGTCTTCCCCTTGGATTTTCGCAACGCAACTTTAGGGTGTGGTGCGTTGAACGTGAAGTACGTTTAGCTTTGTATTTCAAACCTCCAATTGGTACTTCTCCTCTCAGATATTCCGAAATGGGAGTAGTTTCAGTTTTGAATGGAAACAAGATCAGCGATGACGTTTTTACATGGAGCGTATGGTCTTGTTGATAGTAAGCTCTTGCTGCACGCATATGCATGCAGGTACATGCCGCCTCATTGGCGGAAATGGAAACTTTTGTGTCCGGCGCAAGCAAGACCGAGATCTGCACGTATACGATGATCAACAAGTCTATATAATAGATTTAGCCTACAAGGAATCTAGAGCAACTAATCGCAAGGATTTGGTAGTAGCTGGCTGCAGGCAGCCTTGCACTTACCAAGGTGCACTATCCTCGAACCAATCTGGGAAGAAGGGCTCAAGCGCTACTGGAATACTCGATGGGCGCAATTCAGGGTATGCTTTGATAATAGTCTTTCTGATCTCCTGGTACAATATCTTGTAACCGTCACCACTGAGGTGCAGTCCTAGATCTACAGTCAGTGTTGGGAACAAGTTATGGGGCCAGCAAGGATTACTCACCATCATACAGCAAGCGTTCCAGAACATCACTCTTTGCAGCGCGTTTGTCGCCGGGCATCAGAAGCTCAACCCCGCGTTCTGCTGAAAGTGAGGCATCCCACCCCACCATAGCTTCCTTCATGCATGCGCCCCACAGATCTACGAAAGCGACGCCCAATTCCTCCCCAACCTCCTTCACCCCCTCGGCATATTGATGTGCCGTCACGGCCGTGCGTGCCGATCTTCCAGGCTCATCCCAGTGGTCAAAGCCCCATTCATTGATTGGAGGCGGGCTGATCAGTAGCATTCTGATCCCGTTGTGAGCCTGAACTCCTCGGTGGGATACAAGACGACGAAGATTCTCTTTGAAGTCATGGATTGGAACGTGTTGACCTGTTGTGTTTGGTAGTGACATATCGTTGGCCCCGAAAAAGAAGCTCTATGATGATTCAGCAAAGCAGCTCTCTATCCAACCAACCGTACAGAGTGCTCTCACAATCAGACAAACATGACTCTGTCTTGGGCTGGGCAGGATTCTGGGTAGGATGCTCAGGGCGTTAACCGTATTGTAGCCGCTGAAGCCGCGCTTCACAACATCGATTCTTCTGCAGTAGTCTACAAGATTAGCCTGTCGTTCCACATATTGCAGGAGACTCTTACCATGTTAAAGGGATTGGTAGCTACTGAAGCCGAGCGAGGGGTCACCGTCACTTTGCGTGATCGAATCTCCGAAAAGGAGGAACTGATCATAGATAAAAAGAGTAGAATCTGGAAGCTCGGCAATCTTCCCAGCAAGATCTTCTTCCTGTTGCGAACTCTCAGAAAGCTCGTGGACTGACATGCCAGAGTTTGATGTGTACGCTCTATGGTTGCATGCGAAAGGAGCGCGTCAAGGCCTCCCCAAGTCAAAACCACATTTGCGGCCTAACCGCTTTAGACTGTACGGCTGATCGTATGATCACCCTTGACTGCAGGTATTTCGATCCAGATGCCCTTATCTTTATCATCAGAGCCTACATGATGGACGATAAGGAAAGCTCTGCGTCCAAACAGCGACTTGACGTATACAGAACCTTTAATGTTCCCGGCTTCCCACTCAAAATCAAGTTCATACCCACCACGACATCGCAAACCTCGAATTCTGCCCTCCTTCCACTCAGCTGGACAAGAGGGAAGTAACCTTATAAGCCTGATGGAATCTCCTGAACCCTCGAGCCGAATCTCTTCGTGGGACTGGGCAAGACATTCAACTATACCTGCAGCACCCCCAAAGTTACCATCAATCTGGAAAGGGGGGTGGTTGTCGAGCATGTTCGGTAGAGTGCTATCTTTCAGAAGTGCATCAATACTCTTTTGACATTCGGCTGGTTGCCGTAGTCGAGCCCAGAAGTTGATGAGCCAGGCTCTTGACCACCCTGTATGACCGCCTCCATGCTGGAGTCGACGTGTCAATGTCTTCTTGGCGGCTTCTACAAGTTCCGGATCAGACCTTGTCGTGAGTGTGCCAGCCGGATAAAGCCCATAAAGATGTGAGATATGACGGTGCCCAAGTTCAGTCTGCTCGAAATCGTTCAGACCCCACTCTTGAACGGTACCAGTTTTTGGACTGATCGTGATGGGTGGCAACTTGTTTAGTGCAGACTTGACTGCGGATATACGATTCAGATCAGAGCATCTGTTGTTAAGTTCGAACGATAGGAGGAGGAAATGTGCAAAGACCTGTCGGACAATCTCCATATCCATTGTGGAGCCCTCACAAAAAACGCCTGTCTCCTGACTTTCGCCATGTAAGAATGTATTTTCGGGCGACAGAGAAGGGTTGGTAACCAAGTATCGGCCACTGGAATCTTCAACCAGATAGTCAAGTAGAAAATCAACACATCCCTCAAGCAACGGGGTCATTCTGACGAGTAGGTTTGTGTCGCCGGTGAAGGTATAGTGATCCCAAACATGGGTGCAAAGCCACGCTCCCCCCAAGGGCCAGAGAGTTGCTGGCATCCAACGGTCCTGGGACTCGGTATCACCAAAGATATCTGTGCAGTGATGTGCACACCATCCTCGACAGCCCCAGACTTCCGATGCTGTGCGCCGGCCATTGGTGGCCATGCGTTCCAGTAGGTCAAATAAGGGTAATTCGCATTCCGAGAGGTTGGAAACGTGCGCAGCCCAGTAGTTCATCTGAAGATTGATGTTGATAGTGAATTTTGAGCCCCATGGAGGCTGAAAGGATGGATTCCATATCCCTTGAAGATTGGCCGGCAGAGCCTTAGGATATGAGCGACTGCATGATAAGAGAAGGTACCGTGAAAAGGCATAGTACAGTGCGATTAGTCCAGCATCTCTGCATCTTGTTAGTCGCTCCGAAGTTGTAATTTGTGTGTTATCCGGAACTAGCTGTAAGCTCATACGCCCGTATAGGCACTGCCAGTCAACAATGTGTCTTTGCCACATTTGCTCTGAATTCAAGTACAGTGCGTTTTTCAAGTCAACCAAAGTTGCCGGTTGCAGGTTCTTATGGCGGTATTGCGTATGCGCAGCAATGACGATGAGCGTCTCTTTGGCGGTAACAACCAGTTCGCGCCCTACAGAGTGAACGGTGCCTGCACCTTGGATTTTCACTCCTGCCATGAGGCACAGGCTGTTGCTGCCTTTGCCACCTGGTGTTGCGTATAGCTCAACGCGCTGTTCGGTCACTTCAATTGAGTCCAAAAACTCGTTGACCTCCCACTCGACATCGCTCATACGTGTCAAGCTGATAGTGAAGGTGATCTCTCTGTCAGCTATGATACGCAGGGCAATGACATTGTCTGCATGCGTTGCGATGACCTCACGACGTACACTCGTTCCGTTGATAGAATACTGCACTACTGCCTCAGCTCGTGCAAGATCGAGTGTTCTCTCGTAGTGGTCCACGCCTTCGACGACTCCAGAACTTGATTTCGCAGCAGAATACTGAAACTCGATCGTACACGTGCCCAGCGGTTCGTAATGTCTCATACTCTTCGGAGTAGCAAGGAAATATTTCCTAACCAAGTATTCGGCGTCGCGATGCTTTCCGGCGCGGATGAGTTTCCTCAAGTCCTCTAGGTGGTCTTTTGCTCCTACAGGAGTACGGTCCATCGGGCCTCCATACCAAACGCTTTCTTCATTCAGGCGTAAAGTTTCTTTGTGAACGCCTCCGTAGACCATCGCACCAAGGCGACCGTTGCCGAGCGGGAGGGCGCCATTCCAGTCAGATGCGGGGGAGTCGTAGCGTAGCATGGGGTTGCAGATGTGGGATTGGTTCGTTAGCGATGTGGCCACCGGTTAATGTCGTGGGTATGTTGAGTCGGAATCTTGCCCTCGTTCTGGATTTCGCAATGCGAGCACTTATGCACTTTTTTGTCGTGAGCCGCCTGGTGCGAGTAGTGGTTGGACGGAACAATTCGTTTGGGCGGGCATTCGATGGATGCAAGGCGTCTACGTGTGACCGTGATTACATAGTTGCGATCCTTTCGCTAACCTACATTCGAAGTACAACTCTGTCCTGGACGTTGGGACACGCGCCTACCATGCATCGTTCCCTATGGGGAAACAGATCCTCAATGTAAACATGGGTTGACAGATTTGGCTATTGTCGATCTGGACGGAGCCATGCTCTCCGTTCTCTTGTGGTGTCCAGGTCAAGGACCTTAATAGATGCTTGCCGACGCCGTTGAGGTCTACTTGCAGTCTCTTGTTGACTCTCTACTGCACTGTAGCCCTCATAATATATTGGATATCCGTCTTCTTCGGGTGCATTCGACGCCACGATGGCTCCGCAAAATAACGTTAGATCGTTCCATCACAATGTAACAGACGAGAAGGCTGCTGCTCTCGAAGTGGAAGAGATTGTCGTCCAGCGAATCACGGACGACGATCTTATTCGTATGTCTAGAGAGGCCATGCCGAGATTCTGGACGGCCACCGGGTTCAGGCTATGCTTGATCATTTTCGTCCAAGGTTGCAACCAGGCTGGTTACGGTGTCGATTGGGCAGTCATAAGTAAGTTCGGTTCACTGAACGTTGCTTGCAACGAGGCTTAAGTAACCTCCCATAGGTGGCATCAACGCTTACCCAGCTTGGCATAAGTATTTTGATATCGCAATTGATGGCGGTAAGTGGTTGCACGACAGACAAGTACTGAACAAAACTGAACTTCGGAAGTCAAATTCGCACACGTCACGGCATTGATGCGTATTGGTACTGTCGTTGGTGCTCCATTCCTCGCACTCAACGACAAAATTGGTCGCCGTGGAGTAAACTTTCTCGGCAACTTCCTTGTTATTTGCGCTGCGCTCATGCAGGCGCTTGCTCCTAACTTGTCTTGCTTTATGGCTGGCCGCTTCTTTCTCGGAGTGGGAAGTGCGCTCATGTCGTCGCCGCAATACATCGCAGAAATTGCTCCCGCCCATCTTCGTGGCCGAATTGTTGGTCTCTTCGGTGCCTGTTTCCAGCTTGGAAGCATCGCCATGAACGCTGGTATGATCGGAACCGCCAGCATGGCGAAGAGTGATACAAACAACTGGTCCTGGCGTCTTCCGCTGCTCCTGCAGACATTTTTTCCAGCCATTGTATGCTCGCTTATTTACTTCCTCACACCAGAGTCGCCTCGATACCTGATACTTCGGGGCCAGCGTGAAAAGGCGAGAGAGGTCATTGCCAAGTATCAGACTACTTCAGGCTCTCTGGATGAGCCCATAGTCGACATTGTTACAGCGCAGATCGAAGAATCTCTGGAGACTACTCGCACAGGCTTCAAGCAATCCTGGAACTTCGCAGTGTTTGTCACTAAGCCTGTTCGCTTCCGTCTGCTCGTCCTCGTACTGTACTCGTGTTTTCAATCGTGGAATGGAGGAGGGTAAGCTGAGATGCTCCAAAGCTCTAAGAGATATCTGACCATTCCAATAGTATCGTGTCCTATTATCTGACACCAGCACTCAAGACTGTCGGAGTAAGTACTTGGCAACTCCTCACTGCGGATCGCATAGCTGACGTTCCCAGGTCACAAATCCCATAACGCAGCTGGGCGTTAACCTGGGGTTGACTGCAGTTTATTTCGTGTTCACTGCCATAGGTGGTTGGTTCGTTGACTACTTCAGGCGCCGTACGCTGATCTTTGCTGGCCTAATCGGCATCATGTGTATGCAAACAGCCGCAACTATCACTTCCTGGCAGTACAACCTAAAGCCATCGAATGCCACATCGGCCCTTACTATAATGTGGATGTTCATGTTCCAAGTCATCAGCGCGACATTCATAGCCACGATGCATAACCTCTATCCGGTTGAGCTCTTGTCGCTGCCACTGCGTGCAAAAGGTATGGGTTTGTACGGCGTCATCCAAGGTGCTTGCGGTGCCGTTGAAGCTTACGGAATCTCCATCGGTATTTCAAAAGTGGGTTACAAGATCTGGTGCGTATATATCGTCTACAATGCCCTTCAGCTTGTTGGTGAGTCATATTTGTGTATGTTTGACGGATCTGGAGAGCTGATCTTTGGCAGCATCGTATTTTGTTTTCCCGGAAACCAGCAAATTGAGTCTGGAGGAAATCGATGCTGTTTTCGAGACACCTGGCGTTGCGCCTGTAAAGATGTCGTTGGACATCCAGAAGGCGAAGAAAGAAAAGGCCAGACTCGACAGGGAAGCAGGCATTGTGGGTTAAGCGGAACGCGTGTGGTCATGTCAAATCCAGCTTCGGTGTATGTAGAAACAATTACAAGCACACATGTTTCTGTGAAAGTAGTGGGAGTCGGCCTTCAGAGCTGTAGAAGTGAAGTTGTTGATTGTAAGAGTTAGGGACTGGAGTTCGCAGGCACCCACCATTTAGCTAGTAAAAACGCTAGTAATCGCCGTTGCCCAATGAAGTATCCTTCCTTCTATGCCACAGGCGGCCATTACCCAAACAAGAGCAACTTAGCACAGGCACTGACAAATGACAGTTACTTACAAAGTCGAAGTGTCGTCTGCCATGCAAAGAGAGCAGTCTGGGATGATCGGCGTATCTCCTGACCATATTCCACACATTGTAATGCTTGCAGCCCGCCTCTTTTGCGACGTGAGAGGCGGCTAAGATGGGAAATGCTATCAGAACACGTCGAGGCGGGGCAATGTCGTTAGCGTGTTTCCATCCCTCCTCTTCCGGAGGAGCAGTGAGTGCTGTTACCTAAGAAATGAACTTTATGGTCTAAGTCTCACGAAGCAACCAGAGGGTCACTTCTCAACGTGTCATTTGCATTGCTACAGTCTTCAATAAACTCGCAAATTACATGATATTTTTTAAGATGTCATCAACATGACGTAAAGACACACGGGGACGTTCTTCATCTCAACAGCCCCGGGAAAAACACTTTCTATACATGTCCTTGTGTTGGCTACACACAGTACGCGTACGACTGAAACTCAAGTCTCGAAATCACGAAAATGGATCCATTCAACATCCTCATCCTCGCTGGAGGACTATCGACGCGTATGGGATCTCCAAAGCATTTCCTTACTGTACCATCAACCGGAGCACCATTGTACCAACACCTTGTCAATGTCATACATGTTGCTTTTCCTGGTACGCGATCTATCTACATCTCAGTCGCAGGCAGCTCAACGTTGGACCGTATCCCTCACGAAGAACAATCCTTATCAACGATGGAAGCTGATGGTCGACGCGTTGAATTGGTTCCACTCCCTGACCAAACGATGCATAGTATTGGGCCTGCAGCTGGCCTCATTGCCGCTCATCGACACGATCCGATTGCGACCTGGCTAGTTGTTGCCTGCGACTTCCCTCTGTTAGAGCCTGAAGCTTTGCATCGGCTCAAAGAAGCATTCGAGGAGCCTGTTACCTGCTTCGTCAACAAAGACGGGTTCAATGAGCCTTTGCTGGCCATTTGGAGCCCACGGGCTCTTCAAAGCCTTTCCAAGAATGTCGAAAGCGGTCGCTTAGGTCCAAACTACACTGTCAAGCGCCTTTCTGGCAAACTCATTATCCCGGAGGATGATGATTGGATCCTGAACACAAACACCCCGGCGGAGTGGGAAAGTGCAAGACTGCGTATCAAAAATCCTCAGTCAACGGGCGGTGTGTGAGGGTAGCATCGGACAACGATCGGACCTTCGTCTACGTTGCAGCCTCTGGAAATGTGTGCCCAACAGTTGGAAGTGGCGTACTGCGATATTACAGCAGGACTCTGACTTTGACTGAGCTCGATGACTCTCCTCCCATCTGGTTGTGTGACAACACTTCCATGTCGGAAACAGTCCAGGTGAGATGGACATGCCCAAAACACGTCGCGATCGTTGCTTTTCATCGATAACTCTGCTGTAGTGACCTGTTCAGGCTCTTGTCCAAGCATCTGTCGAAGAAAGGGCACAACCATGAAGCGGAAGCATGCAGCAGTTGCGATTGGATTTCCTGGTAGCCCGAAAAAAGGAATACGCCCACAGTCTTGGTCGACGGTCGCAAAAAGGACTGGGTGCCCAGGCCGAATTGCGACTCCGTGGAAGTGTACTTCTGCTCGCAATCTCTTCAAAGCTGGCACGATAAAATCAAATTTGCCCTTCGAAACTGCGCCAGTAGTAATGATCAGATCCCATGCTGCGGATCTAGCTAAATTAAACGCCCTCTCAAGGCTCTGTACATTATCCTGCAAGATGCCCATCAAGTCCACTTCTACCCCCGCTTCGCGCAGTGCGGCTGCAAGGAATGGTCCATTCGAGTCGAAGATATGGTTCCCTTTCCCGGTCCCGCAGATGTCACGAGTCAACTCGTTCCCGGTCGTCCACACAGCTGCTCTTAACCTACGGCGGACAACAACTTCGGCAATGCCCACAGATGCAAGACCCATAATGTGTCGCGAACGTATGGTCTCCCCCCTCTTGACGATAATGTCATCCTTTTGCATGTCACCACCAGCAAAACGCCGATTTGCATGCAGCCTTATTGGACGCGTCAGGGTAAAGCGCTGCTGTGACTGGAATTCGGGCTTTGCACCAGCAGGTACCGTGTCTTCGATCTTAACACAAGCGTCGAAAGGGGCGTTTGAGGTACTGACAGGAAACTGTGCACCCGTCATAATTTCGACACACGGGTAGCAACCGTCGATTGGCTCATTTGGAAGTTCGATAGGGTCGTCGCCTGCCGCGTTGGTGCCCTGTACAACAAAGGTGACGGGCCTGTCAGGGGTCGCGTCCACAGTCGCACCAGAAGAAATCGCGTAGCCGTCCATGGCCGAGGTGTCCTTTGGAGGTGTGCATATTGGACTGGTGTGGTCTTCGGCTGCAATTCTTCCTACAGCCTGCTCCAGGGGAACTCTTTCTATGGGAGGCCCTTGCCCGTTCCAAACGCATGTCGCTGCCTCGTGCAGCAAAGTGAGAGCGTCTCGGTAGCTGATACCCATGGTCGATGTGAAGAGCAATACTCTAGACTATGTTAAACTTCTATCAAGGCGCATGCAAGAAGTCATGCCCAATTTCAATGACGGAAAAAGAGCGTAGTGGTCGCGTACGTGGTTGGCGCATCATGCATCTCCGAGACAAGTGCATCCGGCGTCCGCGGATTTGCACCACCGGTCTTGGGAAGCGTACCCAAGTATACCGGTCTTACTGGAGATTTGGCAAAAGCTTACTTGCTATTGGCTTGCCAAAATAACCGTCCAAGAAAGGAGAACCTAACTAGCGACCGCGCCCAAGCTAAAGGCTTAAAAAAATACTAGTCTTCCATTTACACACATTTACGTCATGTTTATTCTTGCCGATCCACAACAAAGATGCCAGACACAGCGCCTTTATGGATGTGGTGCAACCCCCGTCAATCCAATTAGCTAGGTCGCGTGTATACCTCCAGGATCAAACATCAAGTATCATGAAGCCTAAAGTTAGAATCGGAGAAGCTCCCAAGCACCAATCGCGCGATTCTATTGAAGATATCTGGGGGCCACGAACGCCGTACAGATCCGTCTGGCCTACTCGTGTGGACGAAGCAAAAGATGAAGAACCTGATAATTGGGTCCAAAGTGCTTGTGTTCTCTGTAGCAACGGATGTGGTCTAGACATAGGAGTCAAGAATGGCAAGGTTGTGGGCGTCCGAGGACGAGCAACAGATCGCGTCAACCACGGTCGTCTTGGCCCCAAAGGGTTACATGGAGTCAGTCAGTGCATTTCTGCTGCAGCAATCTGGAAGCTAATGCAGGTATAGTGGAAGACAATTCATCACGAAGATCGACTTACGCACCCTTTGATACGCAAGAACGGCGTTCTTGAGAAGGCCTCCTGGGACGAAGCAATGAGCTTGATTGTTGAGAAGTCGAAAAATATCATCGAGCGCCTGACTCAGCACGGCATAGCCTTCTATACTACTGGCCAACTCTTTTTGGAGGAGTACTACGCGTTGGCACTTGTTGGAAAAGCCGGCCTCAACACGCTGCATATGTAAGTTTCTTAGGCCTTATTGTTGTGTTGTATAAAAAACAACAATCTAACATTTATCAGGGATGGTAACACACGTTTGTGTACTGCGACTGCTGCTGCATCGATGCGAGAGAGCTTTGGCTCCGACGGTCAGCCAGCATCATATACCGATATCGACTATACCGACTGCATTGCACTCTACGGCCACAATATGGCTGCAACCCAGACAGTACTTTGGAGTCGAGTTCTGGATAGATTAGCGGGGCCGAGACCTCCCAAGATTGTTGTGGTCGACCCACGTGTCTCTGACACTGCGAAGCTGGCTACAGTGCACTTACAACCCAAGATCGGCACGAACGTAGCCCTGCTGAATGGCCTTCAGTACCTCATGTTTGAGAATGACTGGATTGACTGGGATTTTGTCAACAATCATACTGTTGGAATCGAGCCTTTGAAGAAGACAGTGATGGAATTCCCACCAGATAAGGTAGAAGAAATCACTGGCGTGCCAGCTTCGCTATTGAAGAAGGCAGCCGAGATCATTGGCACTAGCAGAACGCTTCTTTCTACGGCTCTCCAGGGTGTTTACCAGTCGAATCAGGCGACAGCGGCTGCATGTCAAATCAACAACATCAACATCCTCCGAGGCATGCTGGGCAAGCCTGGGTGCGGCATATTCCAAATGAATGGCCAACCCACAGCCCAGAATAACAGAGAAGCTGGATGTGATGGTGAATTCCCTGGATTCCGCAATCATCTGAATCCCGTCCACATGGAGGACATGGCGAGACTGTGGAACATCGACCCTATCAAAGTGCCCCACTGGAACGAGCCTACCCACGTGGAGAATATCCTAAGCTTTATTGCCAAAGGAACTATTCAAATGCTGTGGATCTCGGGCACCAATCCGCTTGTCAGTCTGCCGAACCTGGGACGCGTGCGTGAGCTCCTTACAAAAGATGACCTATTCGTCGTCGCACAGGACATCTTTATGACTGAAACTGCAGCCATTGCTGATGTTGTCCTTCCGGCTGCCCAGTGGGGTGAGAAGACTGGATGCTTTACCAACGTCGACCGTACAGTACATATTTCGCACAAAGCCGTTGACCCTCCGGGCGAGGCTAGATCTGACCTTGAGATCTTCCTTGATTATGGAAAACGAATGGGCTTCAAGGACAAGGATGGCCAGCCCTTGATGCCGTTCAAGGATTCGGAGGAGGTATTCGAAGCCTGGAAGAAGATGTCAAGGGGTCGACCCTGCGACTACAGTGGCATGTCGTACGAGATGCTAAGCGGCGGCTCTGGCATTCAATGGCCGTGCAACGAAGAGGCCCCTTTCGGTACCGAGCGTCTATTTTCGGACAAGAAGTTCTTTACTGCACTTGACTACTGCGAAAGCTTTGGACACGACCTTGAGACTGGAGCATACTACACCAAGGAGGAATACAAGAAGCTTAACCCGAACGGAAGAGCAATTCTGAAAGCCTGTCATTACTTCCCTTCGCCAGAGGAGCCAAACGACGAGTACCCACTCAGACTTTCCACAGGACGCAGGGCTCACCAATTTCACACCCGAACCAAAACCGGTCGAACACCTCTGCAGAAGAAGTGCCCCGAGCCAGAGATTGTCATATCAGAAGAAGACGCACGCAAGCTCGACCTCACAGACCGCGAGGAAGTCCTCGTCGAATCCATCCGCGGCAAAGTGCAGCTCCCCGTGAGCATCGGTGGCATCGAAAAAGGCAACACCTTCATCCCCTTCCACTTCGGCTACTTCGACACCGCCACGGGCGGCAAGGCACGCGCCGCCAACGAGCTCACAACCGCAAAATGGGACCCCATCTCCAAACAACCCATGTTCAAAGGCGGCGCAATCCGCATCACCAAGCTGCCCTCGCACGACGGCCAAGTCGCCATCCACGCACACGAGCAGCAATCCGCGGCCCTCTCCGCAGCCGCCGGGAGACACCAAAACGCCTCGCCGGCCACTGAGTCGACGCGCAAGCGCGGCCTCGAATCCTGGCTCGGCGAACTCGACTGCGCCATTGGCCGCCTCGTCATCCTCTTCGAGGACCTCCTGCCCAAGACTGACCGCGACCCGGACGCCCAGAACGGGCTGCGTATCATGGTGCGCATTGCGATGCGGGTGAGCGAGTGCATCAAGCCCATGGCAGCAAAGTACCGCGAGGACCGCACGCACGGGCAGAAGCGGGCGGATGCGCTTGCGGACCTGCTGTTCCGGCGGGAGGAGGGCGTGGACGGGACGTATGAGATGCTCGAGACGATGCAGGGGCTGCATTTGTATCTTGCGTATGTGAGGGGGAGCTTGAGGGGTATGTATCCTGCGAGCCAGGCGCTGTGGGATAGGGATTTTGTGCGGGCGGTGGAGGAGGCCACCGAGGATGTGGCTAAGATGGAGGAGTGGTGTTTGCAGCAGATGCAGTTTAGGAGTCCGCAGACGCTGCTGGTGCCGTTGCCGGTCAAGGAGGGGGGTGGACAGTGAGGGAGACTGACTGAGTTTTTGTGGTAATGAAACATGTTGTAGCCATTACGGGTATTGTAGATCTACAAGGCTTGCAGAATGTTCCGGGGAGGCATGCATAGTAATTGCACCTCTGCACGCCGTTCTCCCCCTCATAGTCCCGCTACTTGCTCATGTTGTACTTGAAAAGGGTCCGTTGTCGCCTTTACAGCCGGAAGAAGCATCAAATCTAGAAAGAACTTATTTCACAAGCGAACAAAAATACAGTCTTCCTGTTTACACATCTCCAACAACCTCTCCATTCCAAACGCCGACTGTCTAATCTATTCCCCCCAATCTAAAATTCAATTGCAATGCACGCTAAGCCCACCAACAACACCTCTAATCTATAAAATGCTCTATGCCGAGTCTAAGCCCACCCAATCCTATAAAGCGTATACCCCTTCTCGTCCCCCCTCCCAACCCCCCTCCGCTTCTCCAGCCTGGTACTCTCCAGAATCCTAAACGCCCGCCCCTTCCCATCTCTCGGGCAGAGCTCCGCCTCAAAGGCCGCTTCCACCGTATCCGGGATGCCCTCGAACTTGCCGTTCTGCCTGATGGTGACGATGAGCCAGAAGACGCCGTCGTCGGTGATTAGATGCGCGGCACAGTCGCGCAGCCATGCGGCGTGCTGCGGGGCGTACACGACGTCTGCGGCGATGAGGAGGTCGGATGAGGATTCCAAGTCGGGAGGCGGGAGCGACCAGTCTAGTGCCATGGCGCTTACGGGCATGTTGACGTTCTCGCCGGGAGGGAAGTTGGTGTTGATGTTATCCTGGAGGTTGGCGAGGACGGTGGGATGGTAGTCGGTGGCTGATATCCCGGAGGGGTATACACTGAGCGAGGGGAGGAGCTTGGCTAGTGTCAGGCTCACGAGGCCGGTGCCAGCACCGAGTTCGATGACTGAGGGCCGTTCAGGGAGAGATGATGATGTGAGCCCGAAACGCTCGGGCTCGGCGCACATCATGCTACTCAGTACGATGCTTGCACCCCAGGACTGGAGTCCGACATCAGTGTGGTCAGCGCCTGTCAAAGGCGCATCGTTCAGGGTCACCTCGATTGGCGCACCACGGTCTGTGGGAAAGGAAAACTCGCGGGTCAGAGCCTCTTCCGCCTCGTCGTTGGTCGAATCTGAAAAAGAAGAGAGAATGAACGCCGCATCGTCGATTATTTGACTCTTAGACTCTTCACTGAGATCCATCTCTTCCGCTCTGGAAATCAAAGACGTAAGCCATCTTGTGGCGAAGGTGCGTTCAAAGGGATCAGCCCGGATCGATGCTGTCACCTCCTCTGCAGCAGCTTCATCGTCCTCATCTTCGTCCTGTGACACGTAACCGGAATCTACTGGTATGGGTGTAGAAACACCAGAAACCGCTGAAAGGTCCTTGCGCCGGGCGCTAGAGTTCGGCAGAGTTGGTAAGCGAAGGGGACAGTACAACGTCTGAAGGCCGCGGAGTGCTGATGTAATCTCCTCTTCTTTCGCGCTGATCAACGAGCGGACCGGAGGCAGGCTGCTTGAAGGCGGCAGGCAAGGGCCTGGATAGCTGGTGGTCATTTGCTTGCTGGTCTGAAACTTGCGCACTGTCGTTGCAGAAGAAGGAATGAATCTGGGGTAGACAGGACAGAACGACGTGGGGAAGTGGAAACAATGATAAGAGATAAGAAAGGGATACGGCAAGGAAAGTCACTTTGACGATAGTCAGTCTAGCCTTACGCTCGGGCATTGTCGCAAAGGCGGAAATTTTTCACCGCTTGTCATTTGGCATCGTGGGCGATTGTGTGGGTCCAAGTGGCTACAGTAGTAGACACGGACTAGCTATCTCAGACGAACATCCGGTGCAAGAGCACATTGTGAGACATGTTATCGGGCTGGTTTCCTTTGAAGGGACGCCACTGCTTACGAAGGGCTGCATCGTGAGGTTGTCGGCAAAATTTGTGTTCATTCGCGATTTCACATCGGCACGTGCCGACGCTAGCTTCATGCGGCAAGCGCAGCCCTGAAATCTTCGTCTTTCATCCGTGCCACCCTTAGCCCGCGTTACATATCTTGGTGTACCGGTATTCTGGTTGTCGACATGTGCGGATAACCCTGTATCCAGGCCCTACTGCAAGTTATCCAGCAATCTACTCTTTACCACACTAGAAAGAGAACGCAAAAGTACTTTCGTGTTCCAAAATCTAGGAGCAACAGCACACCTGCATAAGGGGCTGTAAAGTGGCTAGCGTACATCAATTAAACATAATACAGATTAGACCTATAAACAAGAACAACATATAATGCTGCCTACCATATAAAGAGTAGTATACTACCAGTGTCTACACCCCTGTTCTGGTCTCGGGGTGATCCGCACCATTTGACAAGCACCGATACTATCTCCGGTATCAACGAACAAGACATCGATTGCAGCACTAGAGGCTTGGACGGAGATCCTCGGCAGCCCACCGCACATTGTACGAACTGCATCTACAACACCGCTGATGCTTGCTGCGCAACAACTCTACTAGCATCCTTGCAGCCCTTGGGAAGCTAGTCAAATCTGTAGGTGAAATTGTAGTCCCAACTGTTTTGGCTCCGCCCCTGTAGGCATACAGGTCGGCACTGAGAGCACCTGATCTTCGGGTTGTGTTGTAATTTTGACTTCTGCGGTAGTTTCGTATACCATGCCATATTATGCCACTGTCCGTGTGATCCGCCTAAACGCATACAACGCTGCCCATCCATGCCTTTTGAACGCCGTGACAATGCCCTCGTGTAATCATCTCCCCAACCATGTCCCACCCCCATCTCCCACCGGCATCTCCTACGAAACCTCCGCGATATTCTGCCTCTCAATAAAACTCTCCTGACTAGCATCCCGCCCTACCCTCCAATAAACATCGGTATAATCCGCACAGTTCATCTCCCTGAGAAACTGCTCGTCGTGCGTGATGACCAAGAGCTGAAAGTTTGCCTGTCTGCGTCTACTCTGAATAATCTGACTCAGACTCTGAGCCAAGCCCTGAATGTTCTGCTGGTCGAGATTCGTCGTCGGTTCGTCGAGCGCGATGAGGCCGCAGTTTGTGCCGAAGCATTCGGCGAGCGCGAGCCGGATGACGATGCAAGCGAGGACTTTCTGGCCCGCGGAGCAGCGGCCCCGCATGTCCATCTCGGTGTCTTGCTTGACCATAACGACACGATAGTTGTATGAGCGATTTCCTTTTGCTTCGACGTCGCCGGCGATGCGGATCGTGTCTACGTCGGTACCTTGGTAGGCGTTGCGCCAGAGCTCAGCGATGATACGATTGATCTCCTCCATTTTGATGGCATGGTATTGAATGATTGCTTTGTCGAGGGCGCCAGCGTAGCGGCCGAGGTCTTCGATGGCGGCTTTGTTGGTTTCGACTTTGATGTGGGCTTCGCGATAATTGGAGGCGGCATTTTCGTACAGGGACTTGTACTCTTCCATGAGCTCGGTGAGTTGATCGTCTTTGTTCTTCATGTCACGCTCGACGGACGTTTTTGAAGTGTTGAGTTGGTGGAATCGTGTGTCCCAGTATGATGCTTCCCGTTCGTAGTGGTCCTTGTCGCGTTCTGCGCCGTGCTCTTCGAGCTGTGCAATTTCTATTTGGAGAGTCTCGAGAACACGTTTGGCTTCGCGATAACGCAGGTTGTCTTGAATGGACCGCTTCGTCATCTCGGTGTCGCGCGTTGTGTCCTCGATCTTCTTTACTCTTCGGGTGACCTCCACCATCTCAGACTCGATCCGAGCGATCTCGCCCTGTAGGTTTTCAATATCCCGATGTGTCTGTGCAAGCTGTTGCGGGCCGCCACGCTCGATGTACGCATTTATGTCACGGTCTGCTTCGTTCAGTTGGCGGACACTGTCGGACAGCTTTGAAGCTTCGTCATGTGCGCGCTGCACTTTTTCGTTGACTCGCCGGTTGACATCGTCGTAGTTGTACTGAGCCTGCTCAATTTCTGGGACCAGGCTCTCAATTTCTTTGTCGAGGCCGCGCATAGTCTCCCTCTGCTCACTGTTCTCAGCCTTCAGCTCCTCGATGCGATCAGCGAGTGCACGCTTCTCCTTGAGCTTCGACTGTGCGTTGTTTAGATCAGCGTTGATATCGCGGATTCTGAGCTCCAGAGTCGTAATGAGATTCCGTGACTTTTCTCGCTCGGACGTGAGCTGTTCCAGGACATTTCTTGCGTTCCTGCTTTCGTCGGTCATCTTCTTGAGGTCTGCTTGAACAGCATCGATACCCCTTGACAGTCCAGCCGTCTTTTGCTTCTGACTGAGGTCTTTAACCTGCGCCTCGAGCTTGATGACCTCGTTGTAGTTGTGAACGATGTTTTGGACATCTCGCGAGAGCGCTTCCACGTCCTGCTTCTCTGCTTCCAGATCGTGGATCACAGCATCCTGATCTTCTAGCTGCTTATTGGCACTGTCACGCTCCGTCGACAACTTTGCAAGATCCTTCTGCAGTGCCGGAAGATCGGTGTCGCGCAAGCGAGTTGCCAATTCGTAGCTGGGCTTCGCGTTTCGCACAGCTTCAAGCTCAGCCAACAACTCTTCCCCGTTGTCGCCCTGCATATTGATTTCGGCTTTCTCGATGATCCTATTTAACTTGTCGATGAAACCAGCGGCGGTGAAGGACTGCGATCGGTCATCGTGAAGTGTTCTCTGGCACAGCCGGCATGCGTTGTCGCGCTCGGCAGTCATCAGACACTGCCGCATATACTCAATCTGCGCTTCGAACTTGGCCTTGTCTGTCGATGTAGCATCATAATCATCTTCAAGCTGTTGCAGCGTCTCCTCGAAGTCGCTGATGTCGTCTTTCTGGATGGCGTCTTTGATGGTCTGCTCGTACTGCTGCAGCTCTGATCGCTTCTTCTTAAGCTGGGACTCGAGACTTGACATCTGGAAGTTGACATTGTCGAGTTTTGTCTGCGTGATGTCACGTCGCGCCGTGGCTTCCTTGACTTTACTGGTCTTTTCCGACAGTACGCTCTGGAAGGCGTTGTCCAGTGATGATGGGTCCCAGTCAGAATCGACCAGCTGCGAGATACGCTTGTGGTGAACCTTCTTCAACTTTGCCAGGCTATGTTGCTGGGCCTGCAGCTCGTTCCGTGTGTAATCGATGGATGCTGACTCACGGGCCTGCTTGGTAGCATCCCCGAGCTCAACAGTTAATCGCTCTTTTTTGTCTTCCAGGGTGCGAACGGTCACTGAAGCTTCTTGGATTCGCTCCTCGAAGCGAGCTGAACTTGCCTCGGAGTTTGCACTGTTCAGCTGCTCCTCGGTCTCGCGCTTCTTGTCCTGCAGAATGGCTTCACTGCCTTCATCGGCCTGGATCTGGTTTGTCGACCGCTGTAGGTCCGAGATGCGCTTGTCGTTGCTTGTGATGGCCGTTCGAGCAGCCTCTTTGCTTTGGCTGAGGTTAGACTTGCGGGTGTTCAGCCGATTGAGATCATTCTGTGCTTCCCGTAATTCACTCTGCGTGTCCTTACGGACGCGTTCGAGATTCTTGTTCTGGTCTCGAGACAACTTGCTCAGCACTTGCTGAAAGTCCGAGACGTGTTTGTTGGTGATGTCGTAATCGTAGCCGCGGATGCTGTGACGCTTCGCGGTCTCTTTGATGAGGTTCTCGCGCTGTTGGAGCTGGCGACCGTGCTGCTCTTTCTGCGCTTCGTATTTGCCAATCTCGCCCTGCTTCGTACCGAGTTTGTGGCGGCTCTGTTGTAGCTCCTCCTGCAGATCGCCATAGAGCTGTCGATTGTCGGTTTGCTGGGTTTCATATGTCTTGATCCTGTCCGCGTATTGGTCCAACATCTCCTGCAGCTCTTGATCGGATTCGGCCATGTGTTTGAGGTCAACTTCTAGTTCTTCCTTGTTCTCTTTCTTGGCGTTGAACGTGATCCGTTTGCCGTTGAGCTGGGCAACAATCTGCTCGAATCTCGCAGCATGACTGTAGGCTTCGCTGGCCTTCTGCTGCGCCTCTGAGCACTCTGCATCGACCTTTTCATAATCGGCACGGAGTTCCTCGATCTCGTCGAAGAGCGCAGCTTGTCGCTTCTCACTCTTGCCAGCGCGGTCTTTGTCCTCCTTTGCATTTGCCTCGATGATTTTCAGCTGACCGAGCTGGGTATTGCGGTCTTTGCGAATCATCCTGATGTTTTCAATGGCTTTTGTGTACTTGAGAGCCTCAAAGATCTCATCAAACTTGGTCTTGAGCGTCTTTGCGTCGCCCAGTGGCCACAGGCTCTCTTCTTGGTGGCAGAAGATGACATTATCCAGGATAGCCTTGGACACTCCGAGGTACTGGGGGATGATGGCGTCAAGCTCGGCAACGCGAGTGGAGATGGAGTGCTTCTCGCCGTCTTTGAGCATGAGCAGCGAGCCTTCCAGGGTCTTTTGGCTGCGGGCGTTCTTCTTGATGGTGACCTGCAGGTTGCGTGTGGCCACCATGCGCACGCCTGAGGTGGAGCGAAAAGACAGCTTGACCTGGGCGAGCAGCTCTTTCTCATTGCGCAGCTTGGGGTCGTGGATGAAAGCGCCGCCTGTCTTGCTGTTTGTGGGCAGGTCGCCTGTAGTTGCATATCTCAGAGATTCGATGATGGTCTGCACATGTTAATCACTGTACTAGGCCACGGTTCAGCGCACACACTGTCTTTCCAGACCCGTTCCAGCCGACAATGAGGGTGAGCGGGGAGGTGAAGACGATGGTCTCGCCCTTCTCCGGCCCAAAGGAGCGGATGCCCTGGATCATCATGCGGTCGATTTTCGACATGGCGGCAGCGGTGCGAGTCCCTCGCGGCGGGCAGACTTGTGTCTCTTTTGGTTGTTTGTGATTGCTGACCCAGGCGCACAAGAGGCACAGAGGCACAGGGCGCGTCAGCCTAACACGCCCATGTACGCGCGATCACGTGAGCAACCAGTGCCGCATTGGGCCAAGCAGCAGCAGGCAGCGGCGCTGAGAGGTGCTGGCGTCACTATGGACTCCTAGTCACTCTAGCGGCGAGCAACCTGGCCTACTGTGCGCATCGCCAGGCCCACGGAGGATTGTGCCGTACCTATGAACCGCGCGACTGCCTCGCGACCTCCTGCAGATTATCGCATGTGCGCCGGGATCCCGAGGCGCACCGCAGACAGGCGAGGCCATGTACCAAAACGGCGGCGTTGAGGTACGCTGCGCTGGGGGCCCCACCCGCTCGACTCCTTGAGGCTGACGCCATGGCAGATGAGTGGGAACTTTGCACACCACCCGTCGCACCCGCCGCACTCGCAGGCGCTGCCCACACACGCGCCGCACTCGCAGACGCTGCCCACGCACCCGTCGCACTCGCACTCGCAGGTGCACCCGCAGGCGCACCCGCAGGCGCACCCGCACAGCAGCGTGCCAGACTTCGATGGGCTGCAGCTGCCGCTGGGGGACAGCACCCTGCCCATGACCATGGCCATGGACCTGGACATGACGCTGGCCGCCGACGACGCCGCGAGCCTCAACGGCGGCTTCACGCCCTTTCTGTCGCACGCGCCGTCGCTGCAGCAGCCTGGCCTGGCCGCAGACAGCACCCCCGGCGGACCCAGCGACGCCCTCGCCCTCGCCGCCATGGGCCACGACGACGGCGGCGGCGGCGGCGGCGCGTCGGGCGCAGGCGCAGGCCCGCTGCCCACGGGCTTCGGCGCGCCCAGCATGAACCCGTCCGGCAGCACGCTGACCGAGTTCACCAAGCGGCGCAACTGGTCGCAGCGCGTGCTCGAGGAGCTGCGCGACCTGCTGCACATCCTGACGCCCAACGGCCGCATCCTCTACGTCTCGCCCTCCAGCAAGACGCTCACCGGCTGGGACCCGCACCAGCTCATGGGCCGCTTCATCAACGAGTTCATCCACCCGGACGACATTGGCATCTTCGTCAAGGAGTTCAACGAGAGCATCGCCTCGGGCAACTCGCTGCGCTTCTTCTACCGCTTCCGCAAAGCCGACGACTCGTGGGGCATCTTCGAGAGCCACGGCCACCCCCATCTCTCCAGCGACCCGAGCTCCTTTGCGCCCCCAAATGCCCTCAACTGCCGCGGCTTCTTCATCATGGCCCGCCCCTACCCGACCAAGAACGCCGCCCTGCTCGACTCGTTCCTCGAGCACAAGATCGAGAACGAGCGCCTGATGAAGCGCATCGCCGAGCTCAAGCGCGAAGAGCAGGAAGAGCAGGACGAGTGGTCGCGCAAAGACGGACAAAGCCAGCCCGGCGCCCCCACCGAGTCGGTCGTCACCACCAGCATCAATCCCAGCATCAACCCCAGCATCAACCCCAACGACGCCGCCTCGTACGCCCAGATGCCCCCGCCCGCCAAACCCAGCATCTCCAACGCCGCCCTGACGCGCCAGAATCTCGACGAGGTCCTCGCCGCCAACCGCGCTGAGAACATCAGCGACAAGATGGCGCGCTACGAGGGCGCCAACCACCTCGAGACCATTGAGATGCTGACGGGTCTGCGCTACCGCGACGGCGAGCGCTCCAAGGGCATCAGCACGGGCGATGTGAGCCCCATGCTGATCCGCGGAGACGCCGGGATACAGATCTCGCTCGACCGCGACGGGCGGGGGACCAGCGACAAGAAGAAGAAACTCAAGCTCGCGGATGAATACGTGTGTACCGATTGCGGGACCTTGGACTCGCCCGAGTGGCGCAAAGGCCCGAATGGGCCCAAGACGCTGTGCAATGCGTGTGGATGTACGTTGACTTTTTTTTCCCCCCAGTCTCCTCACATGTACGTCCATGTCATGCATGCGTTTGCTAACACATCACAGTGCGCTGGGCCAAGAAGGAAAAGAAAAAAGCAAACCCCAATACCCCCGGCCACCACTCGTCCTCGACCCCGGGCCTGCCCATGCACCAGAGCACGGGGAGTAGCTAGCCGTTGCGGAAAGAAGAAGGACCAAAAAAGGCGTCTTGCATGGCGTTCAGGGCTGTGCGGATGGGCTGGTATGATTTCTGATTTCTGGTTTTGAATTTCTGATTTCTGATTTTCTGAATTTGATTTTGATTTTGCAATAACCCCCATGGTTTTGGACGAGCAGGACAGTCAACGTCCATAGGCGTTTCAAGGCGTAGCATGGATGAGATGAGATGGGATGGGATGGGCATAGCGTGCACTACTAGGCTGAACAGGGATTGTGTAGAAAAGTAGAAAGTAGTACTCCCACCAGGAATAGGAATTAGGAAGATGACCCACGAGTTTGCTCTATCACATTCCGACACAAATTTTCTCGCTGCCATTTGTCTGGTGGTACGATTCTTGTTTTTGGCCCAAAGGATTCCCCTTACGCACGACCAGAGACGTCAAGATGCAAGTCAAACAAGGCAAGTTGGCCTGATTAAGTAAGCGCTGAACGATCTTGTGTTTACCTCTTGCCTGATTTGATTTGCTTGACTTGCTTGACTTGCTTGTTGAAACCTGTGCGCACGACCACACCAGCAGACCGCGCGACTTCATCCTCCGTCCCTGACTCTCCTCCCCTTCCCTGCAGGCCCCGACCCACCCCCTTCCCCACTCCCACACCAGACCTTTACCCCTCTCTTCGCCGCATACTCCACCGCATCCCTCCCCCGTATCTGCGCGCACCCATCGACCCTCACCTCCCTCAGCCCCGGGCATCCATCAACCAGCATCTTGACGCCCGCGCCGCTCACCCTGGAGCCGGAGAAGTCCACGGTTTGGAGACTCATTTTGTGCTTGACGAGGGCTTCGAGCTCGTCGTCGTCGAGCGGGAGGGAGTGCAGTGTCAGCGAGGTGAGGGAGGGGGACAGGATGCGCGGCGAGGCGAGGACGGCGTCGTGGGTGAAGAGGCCGCGCGACGAGGAGTGCAAGGTCCCTGAGAGAGCGAGGTGGGTGAGCGGGGTGCCGGGGGAGGGCATCGGTGTCGTTTGGCTTGCTACGTTGGCGGCGGGGTCGTGGAGGTCGAGGAGGTTAGTGAGAAATGTAGGGGTGAGATTGGGGACGTCAGAGAGTGTGAGGTGTGTTAGTGCGGGAAGGGCGGTGCGGAGGAGTTCCGATGGCGCAATGCTGGGGCGCTGGGTGAAGCTGTCCATGGTGAGATGGTGGAGGGTGGGGGGAAAGAGGGGAAAGGTTGCTATGCATGCGTTCTTCAGAACGAGGGTTCTGAGGGGCAGGTGCTGGATGTCGAGGTGTGTAGAAGACATCCCTGTCAAGATGAGGGTGTGCAGGGAGGGAGTCAGAGCCAGGAGGCCGTTGATGTCGAGCTGATTCATGATCGGACGCATTGGGGCGGTGATGCGAAGGTGTTCGAGATTTGGGAACGGACCGGTCCAGTCTGCTTGATAATTGTAACTCATCAGAGCGCGAAACTCGACGTGTCTGAGCTTCGGCCCGTATCGAAGTATCTGCGTCGAGGTATTTGTGGTGGTGTCGGAGTGGACGATGATCTTTCGGAGGTTCTGTGAAGACTGCACGATGCCTATGAGTGATTGCGCAGTCTGCATGGGCAACGACAGTATCGTCAGCTCCTCCAAGCTCTTGCATGCCTTCATCACGTTCTGCACAACATCCATGTGCTGGAACCGATGTAGTGTGAGGCGCTCAAGACGATACTTGGAACGGCGGACGGCTTTGTCAACGAAGCCACGAGGCACAGGTCGTCTAGCACTCGACATGTCGAGGTGCATCCAGAGACGCGGCAGCTTCTGGAGGTAGTCACGCCAGCCCCTACTGACGCGCATGCAGCTGATCATGTTGTGGAAGGCGAGGTGTTCGAGGATCATCTCGGCGATCTCAACGGGCAGCATGGTGAGCGGATCGACGGCTTTGGCGGGCGAGAGCTTGCGGGTGAGCTTGTCGTGGAGCTGCTGGAGAAGCTGGGCATGTCAGCCATGTCAGCCATGTCCAGTGCATGTCCAGTGCATGTCCAAGACCCTGTGTCAGAACCGACCTGAAAGTTCCTGTCCTCAACCGGCACATGCCTCATGCCGTACTTGTAGATGCCCAGCGCTCTTTCCGGCAGCCCCATCTTCTCCAGAATGCTGGCCGTCCGCAAATGTCCCCTCACATCCTGCTTGTCCAGCTTGATCATGGCCCGCCCGTCCTCCACTGCAGCCTTGTACTCGCCGAGCTTGTCGTAGCACGCGGCGCGGTGGTCGTGCAGGCCAAGCGTGGGCGACGCGTCAATGGCATCGTTGAACGTCTGTAGCGCTTTGTCGAATTGCTTGAGTTTGTAGTACCGGCGGCCGAGTTCCTGGTACTCTTCTGGCGTCATCGAGCGGGGCATGGTGGGGTGGGCACGGGCGACAACGAAGGGTGCAGCGTGGAGGTAGTCGGATGCGTGACGCGCGCGTGCACATGTGATCGCCGCTGCCCAATGAACGAGCCCCTCTCTGACTTGATCAGAACATCGCGCAAGTTGCCTTCAGCAGACGGTTGGAGACGCAATGGTATGGTTTGAGTGATTTATTGATGATGCTATGACTACGCCTAATTGACTCCAAAGGTGTACAATGCTCCCTCGATGGCTGGGTGGGTATCATATCGTAACTCATGAACTTGAATGCTGCAAGAACGCTCGAAATGCTCCTTTACGCCGTGCAATGCTTCGAACGCCTCACCGAGTCACTGGACCCAGTTGACTGATCCGAGGGTCGATGCGGAGATCCTTGACAGGAACGCGTCACATACCCAAACGAGATGTAATACTTACCAACTTACCGTTGCGCGTAGAGTCGGGTGTACTGGCTCCATTACGCAAGCCGGTACTGTTGGACGCAGCAGCCGCATAACCCGAACAAGGCGACGGTGCTGGACGTGGATTGTGGTTGTGAACCCCCTGCTCTTCCCTCCTCGCGCGTGTTCTAAACGCCTCCCTCTGACATGACAAACTTAGCGGATGGTCATCTGCTTGGTAGCGCTGGGCTTGGTGGAGACAGCACCGGCGGCAGCGATCGATGGCTGACCAGGCTTCTTCTCGAAGACCTTCCAGAACTTGAGCGACTCGTCGGCGGCAGCAGTAGCTAGCATCTGGCCATCGGGGCTGAGGCAGCTGTGGAGGACACGAGACTCGTGGGCAGGAATCTCCATGTTCTTGACGCCAGTAGGATAGCTCCATATGCTGAGACTGTTGTCAGGGAAGCCACCGCTGCTGACAATCTCCTTGTAGTGAGTGCTCCATCGCAGACTGGTAACCTGAGAGTCGGTGGCAATGTGGTTGACGCGAGCACCAGTGGTAGTGTTCCAGAAGTAGATCTGGCGATCGTTGGAGCCACCGCCAGTAGCAAGAAGGTTGGATTGCCAGGGACACCAGGAAACAGCCTTGACAGCAGCGCGGTGGTTGGTCTTGGTGAACTTAGGCGCAGCGAGAGAGCGTGCATCCCAGATGGAGACCAGGTTATCGTTGGCGCCGGTCGCGAGCTGGGCGCCGTCCGCGCGCCACTCAAGACCGCAGACTTCGCCTGTGTGAGAGACAAGCTCGGCGACCTTGTGCTGAGCAATGCGGACGTCGTGGTTGTAGACGAGACCAGAGCGAGCGCCAGTGGAGAGGAGGTGCTTGTTCCAGCCCATGACACCAACGCGGGTCTCGTGGCCGAACATGCTGCGAAGCTTGGTCTGCTCCTCGACGTCCCAGATCTGGACCTCACCACTGCCGAGTCCAACGCCAACATAGGCGCCGTCGCCAGACCACTTCACGGAGGAGATGTACGTGTCGGCGGAGCACTCGAGAAGTGAAGACACGGTTCCAGAGTCGGCGGACCAGACGTAAACGTTACGCTCGAGACCAATGGCGACCTGGTTACCAGAAGACCAGTCCAACAGGTTGAGGTAGTAGTCATCCACGAGACCAGGAGCATCAAGAACGCGCTCGGGTGCGGAGGGGATGCGACGACGGCTCTGTGCGTTGACGCCGCTGGCGGGCCTGAGAGGGCGGTTGTACTGGGACCTGAGGTCGATAGGCTTGGATGACTCTGGCGGCGCAGGCTTGAAGGCCAGGATGCGCTGGTTCTGGTTGATCCCACATGCCGAGGCTAGTGTTGACTGGTAAGCGACTGTCTCTGGAGCAGGCTTCGCCTTGGGCTGGCCCTCCTCGTCCTCGTCGTCAAGGTTCAGGCCCTCGAGCGCGAGAGTGACATCCTCCTCAGATCCGCGACCACCAAGATCGAATGCACTCGCTGCGTTGGCAAGCACTGTGGAGCCTTCTACCTTGGAGCTCGCTTTGGACCGCGACTCGCGGTCAACCTTGCCAGAGCCGACTGTGGCAATGGCATCGCTTGCCGTTCGGTTGGGGATGAAGCGATCTGCAGAGTTGTATGTGATGCGAGTCTTGGTGGGGCGGGCGCGGACAGCAGGCTCCTTCTTGGCCTTGGTGACTGTTGGTGCCTTTGCCTTTGTTGTGACGGTTGCGGTTCCTGTGAGGGACCATTCTGATACGCCGAGCTCAAGTCTCCGTGGCGAGCTGACGCGGGCGATGTTTGACTTTGGGGACGGCTTCTGGCTCTTGGAGATGGAACGCTGGAAGCGGGCCATGAGGTTGCCACCGTGGATCGACTCTTGCGCCAGCGCATCGGGAGTCTGTGTCTTTGGTGTGTGGGGAGAAGGTGTCAATGGCATCCGACCGCCAGCGGCACGGGTGGAGAAGACAGAGTTGCGGTTCTTGACCGGAGTCAGAACAGCCGGGCTGGCCATGACTGCGAAGTTCTCTTGCTGGGTACTGTCAGACGAGTCGTGCACGTGAAAAGTGGGGCACTGCTCGTACAGTATGGTTTTTGGGTATGCTGTAGGTCGGTAAGATTAGTATTAGATGCTGGTGTAATCGATGCTCTGGAGTATGGATCTGAAGTGGAAGCTCAAGGTGTCTTTGCGGAACTCGTCTGAGAGACAAGTAGGCGCAGAGATGGAGAGGTGTTGCGGTCTGGTGGAGATGGCGTTCGAGCAGGTAGCTGCTTCCTTAAAAAGGGTTTGTTTACTGCAGGCGTTGACGGGGCGACAGCTCGGGCAGACCCTTGAACAGCGCTGGCCAGGCGATGACCTCACCGGCGACCGTGCACAGCCAGCCCGAGCTGCGCAAAGTGGCCTGGCGTGCCTGGCCGCTGCCCATGGCCCCATGGTGCGACTGGCTCCTCTGGCAACGCAAGCAGGCGGTGCATGCTGCACACAGTACAGTGCGCAGTCGTATGTAGGTAGAGCGATATCAGCTGGCGCCCGTGCTGCCCGCTCTTGCCCGTGGCCTGCCGGAAGAATCGCTGCTGGCTGCCGCAAGCGCCGACTCGGGCTTAGCCAGTCAGTGGCGGTAGCGCGAGGCGGTCAAGATTCTGCCGCCCGCGCTGACAGCCAGCCTCCAACATCCGAACATTTCACGCTGGTGAAAGGCTACCCTGCCTGGAGGGCTCCATATGCGTACCCACTTGCCGCCCACCACACTACCTCGCAATCCATGGCACACACCATCGCTCCCAATCCTGCCCTTCTCTTGAACACGCCCACCCCCGCCGTGCTCTCCAACCCGTCCCCGTCGACCGACCTCACCGCCCCGCCCGGCAGCGGTGCTTCCTCCAACAACACCTTCCTCATGTCGGCCAGCCCGGTGCGCAGTCGCAAGTCGGTCGGAGATGGCTACAAACCAAAGATGATCTCCACAATCGGCGCCAAGCCCGCCTGCCTTGTCAATGCATCCGTCACATACGTTGGCGACGACCAAATCTACGCTTTTGGAGGCTTCGACCAGTTCACAGACGAAGTCTACAACCATGTTCTGCGCCTGAATCTGGTCACGCGCCAGTGGAATCTCGTCGACAATTATGGCGACATTCCGGGGGTGCGCATGGGTGAGTATCTTGTTCTCGTGTGGTCGGCCTTGACTAATTGATCGCAGGCCACACCGCATGTCTATGGCAGGGAACCAAGCTGCTCGTGTTCGGTGGTGAGAACGAACATCGCCAGCACCTTGCCGACGTGATAGTGTTCGACCTGAAGACGGCGCATTGGACGCAGCCTGAGCTGCACGGCGTCATGCCGCGCGGCCGTGCTCGACACTCTGCAGTAATTCACGACGACAAGCTGTACATCAGCGGAGGCCAAACGGGGCACGACAGCGTTCTGGACGACATCTGCTATCTCGATCTCAAGACATGGACCTGGTCGCGCTCATGGCGCTTTGTTCCGCGCTACGACCATGCCAGCTGGATCTCCAACGGCCGCATCTGGATCTTCGGCGGTATCAATGACGACTTGGAGAAGAACAACGAGATTTGGTGGCTCGACCTGCGCGGCAGTCCTGAGTTCGACAATTCCATGAAGTATGGAACTGCCGATCGCCAGAATACGTCCTCGCGACAACGGGTCCAGGCACCTGCCGCTGGCCATCTTACTGCGACCGGTAGTACCGGCTACACGGCCAACTCGAGCGTGCAGTCATACCATGCCATGGGCTCTAGTAGATCTCCGTATGTTGCGCCTGGTTCGATATCCTCACTGAAATTCCATACGAGTCCAAATCTACCTTCACAAGCGTCTGGTACGCATTTTCACGTCTTTTCGTCCGGATGCCTACTTGACTTTGTCACGCCAGCAGAGCTGAATTGCGAAACAAGCCTTTCGAGCTTGGAGCTGGACACGCTTCGCTGGCAGAAGATCGCAGACGGCAAGGACCTCTATAGCCCTAATTACCGCTGGCACTACTGCACCACTAATCCTGAGGGCACGCATGCATGGCTGCTGGGCAGCCCTGTAGAGACGACGGCGGATGGCACACAGAATAGCGAATATCTGAGCGATGTGCTTGCTATCGACCTGCGCAAGTTCGGTGTTCTGGGCAACGAGCTTGCCTCTGACGCACGATCTAAATCCATGCCAGCGTCGGACGCCAATGTGTCTTCGCATCTTACCGGTATCGGCGCGGATTTGTCCATGACTTTCGACCAGGCGCCAGAGACTGGCAGTGGCGCAGACTTCATCATTACCGCCGAAGCTGACTACGACGATAATGTCGGCACAGAGCCATCGACCGATGGGCATCCCATTTCGCGGCCAATCCACGTTCACAAGTTCATCCTTCACGCACGATGGCCGCACTTCGCTAGGCTGTGGGCGGCCCAGATGTCCGAGTTCCACTCCAAGAAGATGCACATCCCAGAGCCGTTTTCTGCGGTGCGTGCATTCCTGTTCTACCTCTATACCGACAGTATCGCACCAAATCCAACCAATGGGCCCACCCTTCCCGACGTGGCAGGCATGCTTGTTATGGCCAACATCTACGACATGCCACGCCTCCGCCTCCTGTGCGTCAACCGTCTCGCACGCGAACTCGATGTTGAACACGCCGCCACAATCTGGGAGCGCGCCGCCACCGCCGGCGAAGACTGGCTCAAGCAGCGCGCAGCGTCATTCTGCATGCACAATTTCGGCCGCATTGTTCGCACAGCCGGCTTCAAGAACCTCCCTGCCGCAAGCCTGATCGAGCTCTGCAACGAAGCTAGCCCCGAGGCCCGCGTTGTCGGCGCAGAGGAACTCGAGCTCCTCGGCCAAACCCGCTTTGGCCTCAACAGCAACCGCAAGCGCAGTCTCGGCAGCGCAGGCGTCGTTACCCTCGGCGAAGAAGAAGGGGACGAGGATGCAGAGGACGATGGTATGGATGTCAATTAGTCGGTGCCGAGAAGGCTCGTGGTGACGAAAAAGGCGGAACGGAGCAGTTTGATACATGACATGACAGATGACAGCATTTCGGCGCGGCGCTAGGGTTGGTTTAACAAAGGACAAGGACAAGGACAGCAAGCGAAATCTGATGTCTGCTTACATTACGTGATGACCGCATGGCGTGGGAGTTTTCTCTTTCTTGCTAAGCGCGCGAGTGGGTATGCGCGGATTGGGATATGGGAACTGGGAATTGGGACTTTAAATTTGGGTATCTTCTGTTCTGTGCGTGCATGGAATAGTTAGTTATAGCTTTATACTGCGTCTGAGATACACAACATGATATAATGTGATATGATTTGATATGAGGTCTTGTATTCAATGGTATATTACGCTATCCTAATGCATTGCCTCATTGTCAACGAATGGTCTATCGGCCTATCATCAACCCATCTTCGGGCTTGGGTAGAAAAAGTATGTGACATTGAGATAGCATCCGGAGTCGCCATTAACAGAGTCACCGACCGACCGCTCCTCGTCGTCGTTGTCTGTGTCGTGATGATATGTGTCTACAATGCTGTCAAGATCAGCACCGAAGTCCTCCTAGGGATAGCGCGCCTGTTGGTCTTCAAGGCCCAAGTGGGTTGCCAAGTTGAAAATTGATGTTTGTCGGTCGATGAAATCCACCTGGCCGAAGAACGGCTCTTCTGCTGGACGGGCGTGCAGCGGTCTCGGGTCGGGGTCTGGCCTCGTATTGCGTTGCGATCGCTGCCCAAGGCGCATCCGATCCAGCACGGGGCCGATCTACGATCCACCGTTGAGGAGGTACTCGATCGCGCCCTGTACGTTTCCTCCGCTCCTGCGCAGCGCCGAGACATTGCGGTCGAATTCGTAGAAGCCCATCTCGTTGAGCTGTCTAAGCTGGGACTCGTATACCTCCTCTGGTGGGCGGTTGTCTGCAGGAGGAGGTGACCCGCCGAAGCCACCACCGTAGCCACCGCCGAAGCCACCGCCGGGACCAAAGAGAGCTGCAAAGGGATTTGCCTGCTGCGCGCCGGCATCCCCAGTGCCAGCGCCAGCGCCAGCGCCAGCACCAGCGCCAGCAGGCGGACTCTGCCCAAATCCGCCAAAGGGGTTGGCGCCTTGCCCGCCCATCATTTGCATCATCTGCTGCATCGCCTGGGGGTTTTGCATAATGTTGCGCGCTGCATCTGCAATTGGGTTGGCTTGACCGCCCTCAGCCCCACCAAACAAGTTGCCGAAGGGGTTAGGGGGTGCGGAGGTGTTCTGATTACTCTGCGTTGAGTCGGTGCCGGTTGTGCTGTTGTTTCCTTGACCTTGGGCCTGTGGAGCGAAAGGGTTTCCAGCGCCTGCAAAGAGACTTGCGAAGGGATTGGCATTGGTACCAGCGCCGGCACCGCCGAATGGGGCGAAAGGGTTCGCCGCACCGGCAGGATTTTGTTGGCTGGAGGTATCAGCTGTGCCCTCGCGGGCCGTCGTCGAGCCCGGCTGCGGTGTGTTATCTGTAGCGCCTGGAGCTGCCATGGCGGTGCCACTTCCATTTCCGTCCATGCCGCGCTGCATTTGAAGTTGCATGCGCATCATCTCGGGGCTAAACATCATGCGGCGCATGTCGGGGTTGCGAAGCATCTGCTGTAGCATAGGGTTGTCGCGGATCTGTGGCGTGTCAGCAGCTGGCAGCAGACTGCGCGTAGGAACATACCATGGGGCTCTGCAGCATCATGTCGACAACAGCGGGATTGTTCATGGCTTCGTTCATCTGCGACAGAAACATGGGGTTGTCCATCATTTCAAGCATGGCGTCTGCATTTGGCGGCGGGCCCATCTACAGCACGTTAGCAAGGCCCACAGGCAGGGAACAGTGATGGTGAACATACGCCTCCGTCAGCGCCAAACGTGTCCATCGAGGGCAGGCCATGGAAGCCAGCATAGCGCGCGCCAGTCAGTCCGGCGAGCGGGTTATTCCCTGTGCCTGCGGCGATGTTGGTGGGGACCTGTGGTGTCGGCGTGCCAGTGCCGGTAGACGCGCTTGATGTGCCGTGATTTGCGGGGTTCTGGCGCGCATTGCTGGCGGCACCTTTGACCAGGTGGATTGTGTGGCCGTCCTTGATCTTGACGCCGCCAAGAGTGTCTGGGTCCTTCAGCACACGGCCCGAGTATATCAGGCGTTGGCGCTCGGGTGGGATGTCTGCGTATTCCGATGTCGACAGCTTGGTCTTCAGATCGGCGACTGTAGTTGTGGAGGGTAACGTGAGGACATGCTTCTGG
Source organism: Stagonosporopsis rhizophila (assembly GCA_016767195.1). Classification (NCBI taxonomy): domain Eukaryota; kingdom Fungi; phylum Ascomycota; class Dothideomycetes; order Pleosporales; family Didymellaceae; genus Stagonosporopsis; species Stagonosporopsis rhizophila. Next base: position 535,823 of record CP068509.1, read on the forward strand.
TCGTTTGCGGCCTTGACGTTGAAGGTAATCTGCCCCTCCTCCGTGGACGCAGTGGCGTCGTCGGCCATGCTTATGGGTAGCGATTTGTGACGTGCAGCGATCGAGTGCCTGTGGGGGATGACTCGATAGCGACGAGTGAGCAGAGTCGGGCACAAGCTGCGTAGTAATATGCGTGCGTGGTGAGGATTGTGTTAGTGAAAGGGCAAGGTGGTCTGTAGTCTGTAGGCAGGGCTGAGCTTCACAGCTGCCATGGAAGGCCGCGGAATTGGAAAGACGATGACGGGCCAAAGTGGAGGCATGAGCCACCGCATGTGGGGCAGGCATGGCGCGTGGTGGCGCATGGCGCGGAGTAAGGCAGACGAGTAAGCCCCAACCGAGGCATCTTGCGGAGGGCATCGTCTCCTCCGAGCTTCGCAACAATGGACGTCTCCTACCTCTTCCATTCATTGCTTCTGTATCGCTCACTTCCAGACTGACAGCTGCTTCCACACCTTTTCCTCCCTTCCCCAAACTTGAACACATAACATTGCGCAGTATGAAGGGCATCCAGATCAAGGAGTACGTCAAGGTAATATGCCCACCATCGTCGCAACTGTCCCAATTGACAACCTCAGGGACCTGAGGACCTGAAGGTCCAGTCCTTCCCAGACCCCACGCCAAAAGATGACGAATACTTGATTGCCATTCACGCCTCCGCCACCAACTTCTTCGACTTGTTGCAGATTCGCGGCAAGTACCAGCATCAACCACCTTTCCCTTGGATCGCTGGCTCTGAGTTCTCGGGTGTAGTACTGAAAGCGCCGTCCTCATTGCCAGGCGGCCGAACACCCATTTACAAGGTCGGCGACAAGGTCTTCGGTGCCAGCCAAGGCGGGTATGCCACGCATGTCGCATGCAAAGAGGATCGATTAAAGCCCGTACCAGAGGGCTGGAGCTTTGATGAGGCCGCAGGCATGTTCGTGACTGCACCGACCAGCTATGCAGGCCTCGTCACCAGAGCAAACATCAAGAAGGGTAGGCATCCACGTCCTGTCTCCTTCACCACGAAAATTGCTGACCATTGCAGGCGATTGGGTCCTCGTTCACGCAGCAGCTGGCGGTGTTGGCCTCGCTGCTGTTCAAATCGCCAAAGCTTTTGGCGCAACTGTCATCGCTACCGCGGGCACTCAGCATAAGCAGGACGTTGCCCGCAGATTCGGCGCTGATTACGCCATTGATTATCGAAAGTCAGACTGGCCAGAGCAGGTCAAGAAACTGACACCCAAGGGCCGTGGCGTCGACATTGTGTATGATCCGGTGGGCCTCATTGCACAGTCCATGAAGTGCACAGCATGGAATGGCAGATTGTTAGTGGTTGGATTCGCGGCTGGTGATATTGAGAAGATGGCAACAAATCGCATCCTGCTGAAGAACGTCAGCGTCGTTGGACTGCACTGGGGCATGTATGCCGTCAACGAGCCGGAGATGGAAGTAAAGGTCTGGGACGGTATCTTCCAGCTGGTACGGGAAGGCAAGTACAGAGGTACGTGTTACACCGATACTGAGTACGTTGGCCTTGAGAGTGTGCCCGCTGCACTGAAAGCATTGGGTGGCCGCGACAGCTGGGGCAAGGTCGTTGTGAAGGTACCGCAGGAAGGGCAGAGTAAGATCTAGTCTGTGATTACAACTTGTCAAGGATTGGAGCTTTCAGGAGATTCGCTGTCATGTTGAGAATATGCTGCAGGCCAAAACTACTGAGAGCACGCAGCGCATGAATGCTACACATTACATCAATGCAACAGCCTTTTGCGATGGTTACAGTAATACACTGTTTACCTGGATGCACAATACTCTCAACTTGAGTTTGTCATGGTGCACTCGTGCCAAGACGTGAGACGCGCTAGTGTTCCGCCGTTCTTTGAGGCAGTCGCCGCCCGTCGCGCACTCGCACTCGACAAGGACAAGGAGCAGTCGTACTCCCCAACCTCACCCCACCCACTCCTCTCCCTTGATCTCTCCATCGACCGCACGTCTTGCGTCGTGAAATAACCTGACGCCAGCATGTCGGCCGGATACAACCCCGATTACATGGAGGAGGACGAGTACGAAGAGGAGGACGGGGCCATCACCTCTGAGGACTGCTGGGCCGTCATCAGCTCTTTCTTCGACACCAAAGGTCTGGTATCGCAGCAGCTGGATTCATACGACGAGTTCACGCGCAACACAATACAGGACATAGTGAAGGAGAACGGCAGCGTCATCCTGGAGCAAAACACACCATACAACCCGGACGAGGACGTCGACCCCATCATCAAGCGCCGCTACGAGATCAAGTTTGGGCGCGTCTATCTTGCGCGACCGACACATACCGAGGGTGATGGCACAACGGTGCAGCTCTACCCGCACGAGGCCCGTCTGCGCAACCTTACCTACTCCGGTGCTATGCTGGCAGACATCGAGAACCGTATCATGGTGGCTCGTGAGACAACCGCGCCGGCCGAGGACGAGGATGACGAGACAGAGGGTCAAGGAGGCGGCATCACACAGATCCGGTGGGATCGCGAGGACATCCCCATGGACAGCGATGAGTCCGCGCGGGTGTTCATTGGAAAGTTGCCTGTGATGCTGCGCTCAGAACTCTGTCATTTGCGTGGGCAGAACGACGAAGCGCTTTTCGGGCTGAACGAGTGTCCCTACGACCAGGGCGGTTACTTCGTCATCAACGGTAGTGAGAAGGTCTTGATCGCGCAGGAGCGCAGTGCAGCAAACATTGTCCAGGTTTTCAGGAAGAAGCAGGGTCCGATTCCCTGGATCGCCGAGATTCGAAGTGCCGTTGAGAAGGGCACGCGCCTGATCTCCTCGTTCAACATCAAATGGGCCGAGAACTCACTTGCCAGTGGAAAGCGCATGCCTGGACCTTTCGCCTACGCCACGCTCCCCTATATCAAGGCTGATGTGCCCATGGCCATCGTCTTCCGATCGCTCGGCATTGTCTCAGATGAAGAGATTCTCGGGCACATCGTCTACGACCGCACAGATACACAAATGCTGGAGCTACTCAAGCCTAGTATCGAAGAGGGTTCTATCGTCCAAGATCGCGAGTCGGCGCTTGACTTCATTGCCAGGCGTGGAGCAACACAGGGCACAAAGGACAGGCGTCTGAAGTTCGCGCGTGACATCATGCAGCGCGAGTTCCTTCCCCACATCTCGCAGAGGGAAGGTCAGGACACCCGCAAGGCTTATTTCTTCGGTTACATGATTCACCGCATGCTGCAGTGTGTTCTGGGCCGCCGAGATGAGGATGATCGTGATCATTTCGGCAAGAAGCGTCTCGATCTCGCAGGACCGTTGATTGCGAACTTGTTCCGCATTCTCTTCTTGAAATTAACCAAGGACGTCTACAAGTACCTGCAAAGGTGCGTAGAGAACAACTCAGACTTCAACGTGCAGATGGCTGTCAAGGCCAGCATCATCACCAACGGTCTCAAGTACTCCCTCGCTACGGGAAACTGGGGTGATCAGAAGAAGGCTGCCTCCGCGAAGGCCGGTGTCTCTCAGGTGTTGAATCGATACACATACGCTTCGACTTTGTCCCATTTGCGACGAACCAACACACCTGTAGGCCGTGACGGCAAGCTCGCGAAGCCTCGTCAGCTACATAACAGTCATTGGGGTCTTGTCTGCCCTGCCGAGACACCTGAAGGACAGGCTTGTGGTCTGGTCAAGAACTTGTCCCTCATGTGCTATGTCAGTGTCGGCAGTGATGCCACGCCTATCGCAGATTTCATGGGCAAGAGGAACATGCAGCTTCTCGAGGAGTACGATCAGAACCAAAACCCTGATGCCACCAAAGTATTTGTCAACGGTGTGTGGGTTGGTGTGCACAACAACGCGCAGCAGCTCGTTTCAACCGTGCAGGAACTGCGCCGTAACGGAACCCTGTCATATGAGATGAGTTTGATTCGAGATATCCGTGACCGAGAGTTCAAGATCTTCACAGACGCTGGACGTGTCATGAGGCCACTTTTCGTTGTGCAGAACGATGTTACCAAGGACGATCGAAACCACCTTGTCTTTAACCAGGACCACTACAACAAGCTAGTTCAAGAGCAGCAGGCAATGGCTACAGCAGGTATTGGCGAGGAAGAGAAGACTGCGCTCACATACGGCTGGAAGGGTCTCATTCAAGATGGTGTCATCGAGTATCTTGACGCCGAAGAGGAGGAGACTGCCATGATTGTCATGTCACCCGAGGATCTCGGTGAATGGCGCGACATGAAGATGGGCATACCGCAAGATGCTCGCAATCCACAAGGAAAAGACCGTCTTGCACGTATCAAGCCTAAGCCGGATCCTCGCATCCACGCTTACACTCATTGCGAGATTCATCCTGCTATGATTCTGGGTATCTGCGCCAGTATCATTCCCTTCCCTGATCACAACCAGTCGCCTCGTAACACATATCAATCTGCTATGGGTAAGCAAGCCATGGGTGTCGCCCTGACAAACTACGCTCTGCGCATGGAGACGATGATGAACGTTCTCTACTACCCTCAGAAGCCACTTGCTACCACACGATCCATGGAATACCTCAAGTTCCGTGAGCTGCCCGCAGGACAGAACGCTATTGTCGCTATTGCCTGTTACTCCGGATACAACCAAGAAGATTCCGTCATCATGAACCAGAGCAGTATCGATCGAGGACTCTTCAGGTCGCTGTTCTACCGAGCGTACACAGAACAAGAGAAGCGAATCGGTGTCAACGTGTTGGAACAGTTTGAGAAGCCAACCCGCGCTGATACACTCAGACTGAAGGGCGGGACATACGACAAGCTCGATGATGACGGTGTCGTCGCGCCTGGCGTGCGTGTCTCTGGTGACGACATCATCATTGGCAAGACTGCGCCCATTGCGGCTGATGCTCAAGAGATGGGTCAAAAGACTTCACTACACACGAAGCGCGACGTGTCGACGCCCTTGCGCAGCACGGAGAACGGTATCGTCGATCAGGTTCTTTTCACTACGAACACAGAGGGTCTGCGTTTCGTCAAGGTTCGCACACGAACAACGAAGGTCCCCCAGATTGGTGACAAGTTCGCGTCTCGTCACGGACAGAAGGGAACCATTGGTATTACATACAGGCATGAGGATATGCCTTTTACAAGAGATGGTGTAACGCCGGATCTGGTCATCAACCCTCACGCTATTCCATCTCGTATGACGATTGCCCATTTGGTCGAGTGTCTGCTTTCCAAGGTCGGTGCCATCACCGGACGAGAAGGTGATGCTACACCTTTTACGGACGTCACTGTCGATCAGATCTCTGAGCTGCTCGAGGACGCCGGATACCAGAAGCGTGGTTTCGAGATCATGTATAACGGCCACACTGGAAAGAAGATGCGCACACAGATCTTCCTGGGACCCACATACTACCAGCGTCTGAGGCATATGGTCGATGACAAGATCCACGCTCGCGCCCGTGGTCCTCTCCAGATTCTCACCCGACAGCCTGTGGAGGGTCGTGCTAGGGACGGTGGTCTACGTTTCGGAGAAATGGAACGTGATTGTATGATTGCCCACGGTGCTGCTGCTTTCCTCAAGGAGCGTCTCTTCACGGTCTCGGATGCGTACACGGTCCACGTCTGCGACATCTGTGGCCTGATGAGTCCTATTGCGTAAGTTCTCTATACCTTCCATCAAGAACATCAAGCTAACATGGCAACAGTCAACTCAAACAAGGCAAATACGAATGCCGCCCCTGCCACAACAAGACCCGCATCTCCCAGATCCACATCCCCTACGCCGCCAAATTGCTCTTCCAGGAACTGCTCGCCATGAATATTGCAACGCGCATGTTCACAACCCGCTCCGGCCTCAGCGTCCGCGACTAGGTGTCCGGTGAGCTGCTCGGCTGACAATCACAGGCTGGGAGCCGCAGAACAGAGTCTTGGTGGAGATGGGGGAGTTCGCCAAACGAACAAGGTCGTCATTACTGACGCCGCAAAAACATGGATGATTTGCATGGCACGGAGTTATGGAGTCCACAGCACAGGGGTTTAGGGTCTTCTTCCTCTCATCCTGGGGTTTTGCATCATAATGAGGACGAAGACTGGAACCTGTCCTTTTGTATTGTACATCTATCCAAAAGTCACAGACTAAATAATCCTCTGCTACTTACAACTTGACTGGCCTAACATTGCATGTCGGTTCGCTGTTACTATTTGTGATCCCACGTCTCCTCCCCCAACCTTCGTGTACTCGTTCATGCTCCCGGCTCCCTGCAGCTTTCCTCCTCGCGTAAGACGTGCAAGCAGTGCATGCAATTGCTACGCAGTGTAAGCAGTGAAGGACCGACTATACCTTGCACGCTTACAGGAGGGCCGACTGCAACCTCCGCGCTGGGAACACATGGGCAGCACGAGAAGCGAATAAGCAGAACATTAGATACAGGATATGCCAGAACTGCGATCACGGCGTTGGGACAAGCGCACGTTAGATTGTTAGCTTGGCCCAGTGCAGTGGGGGTGGATCTAGCACGAGGGTGGGATGGTCGGGACAACTGTAACTGCATGACGGAAGGTGGATGAGGCTTGTGTCACGGAAATGGACGGTGGTGGGATGTGTGTTGAACTTGTAGGAAGGTTTGGCCTGCACAGTACTATTCTAGATGTGTGGATATTGGTACAGATTGAGTCGGGATTGCTCATCGCCTCCTCTCTCTATCGTCCCTCCTGTGCCGGTCTCGACTACGGTCTCGCCGTTCCTCTCGTCGCTGCGGACTGCGGCTGCGGTCACGGCGCTTGGGCTCGTAGCGGCCGTCGTCTCGGTCACGACGGTCGCGTCGGGGGCTGCGACTACGATTGCGTTTGTGTCGGTCATCGTGGTATTCTTCTCTCCGCTCGCGTCTTTGTGCGCCGTCTCGCCGCCTGTCTTTGTCGTCTCGGGGTTTAGATTCTGGAGGGTCGCGGTCGACCACGAGGCGGTTGACGACGGAGTCTGAAACAATCTCGCGCCCTCCTCTCTCGCGGTATTGGGTTTTCTTCTCGAGGTTGTCGATACCACCAAACCCACCTGCTGCTCGTCTGCGCTTCTTGTTCGTGACGTCGCGCCAGTCATCGGCGATCTTTGAGACACTCTGAGAAAAGTCGACGTGAATGCGGTGGTCGTCTATAAGCACGCCATCCATCTTGAAGTACGCTTGTTCACATTCCTTCTGGTTCGAGTACTCGATGAAGGCGTACTGCAGGCTGTCGCCAGTACGCTTGTCACGAATGACTTCACAGCTTATGATCTTGCCGAATCGTGAGAAGATAAGCTCGAGATCTTCATCTTGCGTGACGGGGTTGAGTTTGCACACAAACAACACATTCTCAGGCGGTGCAACTTCGGCAAATGGCAGGTCGCCGACCATCTCTAAAGTAAGAGCTTGTGCACGCGCTTCACGCTCTCTTCGAACCTTTTCCAGCGCCTCTGGATCGGTCTCCTCCTCAAGATTCTCATCGTATGCAACGCGGACTGTTGCAAGTTGTGCGGCAGAAGGGATTGGGCTCTCTGGTGGTTCAACGAGACCAGCAGGATCGTCGTAGGGATCGTCGAGCACAACGGTGTGCAATATGCGGATATCTTTGAGTGGCTGGCCCTTGTCATCGACGTATGCTGTGTTAATCTTCTCAAGCGCGTCAAACCCCTCAACAACCGTACCAAATATGGCAGCTTTTCCGTCAAGAAAGTCTATGTTTGGGCCGAGTGTAATGATGAACTGGCTGCCGGCGAACCGTTCGTCTGGGTTGTCTGGGTTCGGCGCTGTGGCCATGCTAACAGTGCCCATCTCCGCATGCTTCAGCGAATGTTTGAACTCGGGCACGAAATTCTTCTTGTCCGCGTTCAATGGGTCCAGCAAACCCCATACTGAGCTTCCACCATCGCTGTCCTTGGATCCAGGGCCAATAGGATCGCCAGTCTGAAAGGAGAAGTTGGGTTGGACACTATGCACGGGCGAGAAGTTGTAGTACTTCAGTTTGCATAGCTTTATGAAGCTGGAGTTGGCGAGCTGTCAGTGGCTGTCGTATGCTCAGCGTGCGTCAAAGAATAGCGAAAGAGGGTGTACAGATGCGGTGACAGCGGGAAGATGGGTGTGGATAGCACTGAGGGGCGCGTAAGGGTCAGATAGACGTACTTTTCACAGCATCTCGGTGCATCATCCACGAGGAGATCGATCGTAATGTCACCAAGTGACGTTTCAAGAAGCACAGACATGGTTTGCGCGCGCAGATGTGATTGTCGCAAAAGTCCAGACACGGCTTGGTCCCGACAGCTTCGATAGCTAACACGCTAAAATTGTTAGTCAGCAGTGACGCAAGTGTCGCTACTTCCTCACACAACGCAACATGACACCGCAATTCCCTCAAATATCAATAGATGCCAACGTCAATGTCGGTTGAGCAACGTTATACACGGCGTTCAGGCTATTCAGCAAGATAAATGGATGATGCGATTGCTAAAAGTTCATCACTGTAGCTCGCTCTCCACACCACCGCTTGCCGCTAGCGCGAATGACCACACCTCATCCGACGCCGGTCTAAACCATTAACAAGTCGTCAAAAGTAAGTTCCGAGTGCGTTTTGACGCAAAATTCCTGTTTTGTGCAGGGGTTTTTCGGGATACAACATGCGGGCCGTTGTCGCGAGCGCTCTTCATCGATTGGCGGTGCGTACCAGCCCCTGTAGCGTTCCGGCACCATCGCTTCTCCTACAATCGATCTGACTGGACCAGAGCACACACAGTGTGGCCAAAACAGTGCAAGGATGCGCCAAAAGCGGTACCGAAACGGTTCTATCCTCACCGACATCTGCAAGCTGCGAAGGCCCTGTATATCTGTGGTTTTAGCTTAGCGTTCATTCTACGACGATGTATGTCGCGTCACTCTTTGTGCTGTGGCGCAATCTTGTTGCCGGCACAGCATGAGGGGTCCATATCACACGCGGGTTGCCGCTGTTCAGGCACCAGAAGGTCACTCGCTGTAGTCGGTAACGTACAGCACGGCAGCACGGCAGCACGGAACAGTGTTCAGGGCTGGCCCATAAGCCACCCAGTCAGATATGGATCTTTCCATCCTTGCGTCCAATCTTGAAACTTTCCGACCCTGTACTTATACTCATTGAAGGCTAAGCCTGGAACCTTCTCTGAAGCCGCGGCAACTCATCTGTGCACAACACAATTTGCTATCTCTTCTCCGCAGCATCCAATGAATGCTGTCTGCGGCATAAATCCCTCAAGCACTCACAGTGTTGCTAACGAGAAGGAGGGACGTGCAAAAATAAATTATCTGTTGGCTTGACACAATAAGCTGCTCTTGTTTGCCAGGTTGCAAATGCGTAATCACATTACAGGGCGTGGACTGAGTTCGATATTTGCGCTTCTATTACTCCTCCCGCCGGGGACCCCGGCATCAGGCCTGATGAAAATATTGTATGGAAGCACAATGATACCATCGCACACCAGCGCCAACCTTCCACACATGGGCCGTCCCTCAGCCGGTACACGATAGCCTACCGACCTCTAAAGACACAGCGGCAGCTAAACGCTATTGAGTGATTGTCAGCCCATTTTCTTCTCGTTTAGCTGTTCTGGTGCCTGTCAGGACTATTTCGACTGGGGCATCTTGGTATGGCGGTCGACTTGCTGGGCACGGTGCTTGAGCGATGGGTACGGTCAGCAAATCTGAACGAAAATAAGGGTCCTACATGTAGGTATGCTCATTCACTTTTTCCCAAGGCATTTTCAGACTCAGTGTCTAAAACATCGAATGTAATACCGCGTGGGCAGTTCAAACCCTTTCCCTTTTTCGATCTCAGGCATCAACGTTCTGGTTTCTCTGCCCTTGGAATTTAGCCACGACAACAATGACTGCTATGTCGATTCTTGGGCGCTAAGAACTGCCGGGGCAGTATCGCTTAAGTTCAGTCCATACACCAGGGACGTGCTTGGAGTCCAAGACGCGAGTTGGCGAGCGATCACTGACAGCTTGAACAGGACTTCCGCTTCCGCTTTCCCGTGTGCTACCGTGCAAGTCAACAGCAAACATAATTTACTCGGTGTACAACGTTTGATCCAGACCCGTATCTTCTAGCCGAATATCGAGCTGTGGCTGTAAAGCTCAAACATGTGTCAGTCTTATCGACTATTCGGCAAAGCCTGTCAGCTGTAATTAGATACGTTGAAGCATATCATCTTATTCCAAAGAGGTTTTTGAGGTTTTTCTGTCGACCTAGCACAATGGCTGTGGACTTTTGACTGTGTTTCATGCAGCTGTCCGATCTGTCTTTCAATATCCGGGGTGTGTGGTCTTTCCCACCCTTGACAGGCCTGCATCATGTGGGTGTAACAGGATACGATTGGCAAGGTAACCTCCAGTTAGGCAATCAGACAAACACTCTGCCTTGTGACTCTACCGGTAACGCCTTGACCTCTTCTCTACTCTATCGACTGCTCTTTCGACAGCAAACATTTGGGGTTGATGGCCGGCTCCTATAATCGACATTCCTAGTTTCTTGCTACGCCTGCTTCCTAACGGTTCCCCTGCTCGGTGACTGCCTCACCAGGTCACTGTCGGTCAGCGAATTCTGCGAAAGAAGTACTCTTGCGTTTGCTCGGTTTGCGTTCAAAGAGAATTGAGTGCCTTGTCGAAGACTGCGGCGCCAAATCCTTAAAAGGCCTGCCGATCGTCTGAGATCCATTTGCAAGGCTTTCACTAACATCTTTGGTATGCAACTTGACTCTGTGATAATATAAAGCTGACAGCTAGAGAAAAACGAAGCAATGTCAGCTTTCAATTACGCTGGCCCGCGTCGCTACCCTTGGTCTACCTCTGCTCGCACCTTTCCAGAAGTATACTATAATGAGCGTAATGTGGTGCACGAGTACCCTCGAGTGGACCCTTATTCTCATGTTGTGGGAGGTCCTGTCAGCAGACTGCGTAGTCGTACTCGTGAGAATCAACAGGAGTTTCAGCCAGAACAGGGAGGCGCAAGACGTCGCATTGCAGTAGCCGTACGTCATTCCTATCCATCGTCCATGAGAACTGCCTTGCCATGATTCATGTAAGCCTATGATATCTGCTGGAAGGTACTGACGAAATTTGCAGTGTGCGCGGTGCCGGAAGAGAAAGATACGCTGCACCGGAGATAGTGGAGACGGCGAAGCTTGCCAAAACTGCAAGATAGCAGGCGTGGATATTAGTCAATGTATCTTTCACCGAGTTGGTACCCTACTTTCATATTATAAAAGAAGTGCCCTAACAATGACAGGTTGGCTCGGATCAAGTCCACAAGGTCATGGACAGCTACAATCTTGTTCAGGGTCGCGCCAACATGGCTTCAGGCCACAACACCATGCCAATGTACTCTACTGGAGGTGATGGGCCGTACCGCCGTAGCTCGCTGAATGAACCTTTTCTCCAGTCAGAGGGGAGGTTCGGATACCCTCCACTTGACAGCAAGCCTTTATACGAACCTGCTTGGACAGCTCCCTACGGAGATGACACCTCACCAATCAACGACTACTCTTTTGATCAATCTCAACTATATCTCCAAACGACGGCGGCGTCATTAGGCTCAAGCTCATGCGATATTTCATGTCGATGTATGCCTCAGAGCGCACGCCTTAGTCAGCCAACGACCAGCTACTACTCTGATTACGGTCATACGTACATCTCGGACAGCCTACCACATCTGAAGACAGACATACCTACAGTTACTGCAAACGAACCAATGTCACCTCTGAATATGTCGTCTCTGCAACTGACGCTACCAGAGAGGCCTCGACAGCGACAGACACAACCTACAGAGGTACCTCTCGCCCCACGCAGACGACTCCCGGCACCTACACCTAGATCTGGTCATGGACTATACCACGCCCTTGATCACCAGCAAGACCAACGCCTGCGCTCCTCTCAGACCTTTGGCACGCCGTCATTCAGTGAAACAACCCCTTCAAACGCGTATACAGGGTCCTTGGCCAAGCCACTCCTGCCTTGGACAACTGCAAATGAGAACTTGGTAAATGCTGTCAATGAAGCAGCATCTGCGAACATGCCATCGCCAGCGACAACCTCTCAATTGCCGGCAACTATTGCAAACAACACGTCAGACCCTTTCTCCGCAGGCACGTCGACCAACAAAGGCTCTACAATTACAAGAACTCCGTCGCAAGACCTTCGATTCGATACCTTTCCTCTCTTGGATCCGTCGTTGACAGCAACGACTTCAATTGCCTATTCTAACTTCAGGGGGTCTCGCGACCTCTCAGTGTCACCAACGGTCACTCAGGTCTCGCGAAACAACTCTTCGCCAAGTCTGTACACTCACAGTGGTGGCTCTAAGCGACCATCTTTTCTTGAGACTGGCTCTTCGAATACCCTCGTCAGCGGCCGTCAATATACGCCATTGAGCCAACCGACCGATTCATCAAATGTGGATGAGTCGTTGGGATTGAAGAAAGCCTCTATACTCTGTACCCCAGACTCGAACCTCGAGAGCAGCTACTGATCACCATTTGACTCTGAAATGATTCGACGCTACAAGTTCCACATTCGTTGCACTATTACGCCGACGTCTTTTTATGACCTTGGTATTTTTTCTCGACTGAAATACATCACGTTAAGCTCATGAAGTCGTTCCTGCGTATCACATCATCGGCGTTGCTGTCTTTTGTGTACGGACGGACTTTGTGTAGCTTCGTTAGTGAAGCCATCAAATCTCTTTACGTCATCATTGAAAGCTTCTAGCAGTATTTCCACATTCCTTATTCATAATTGTGCTTCTCCAGGTTGGCAGTTCAAATGGGACACTCTGTAATGTATCATGGCTTCTATTATTGGTATCGTCGCTCTCTTTCATGGGCTGTCGAAATTTGTCAGGACCACTCCTTTCTGTTCTCTTTTTTATGCATCACCATCATCGGGCGGTCTTATCGTAATTATTTGCTCCAGTGAGCTGGGAGAGCATGTGCAACCTCCTCGGCTATGCATGGATTAAGGTACGATTACATTATAGCGCATTATCCTGTCTTTGTACCACTTTCTACGATCTAGACTATTTAAATATCTCTTCTGTCGCTCGTGATTGCAGATCGCACCAACATGAGATGGACAGTAGTGCGCCTTGCCGACCTTCCTCGGTACCATCAATCTTCTACTCTAACCTTCTCTGATAGCCTTGATCAAGAACCCGTGCCTCTTCGGAGATATAACGAAACACACGTTGCACAATCTTGATAATCGTGGACGATGAAGCACATACCCATGCTCGGCCGCCACTTTACGACCCAGTTTACGAGCAGCGTTTTCCCCGTCGAGACACAGCGGCAGGGTCCGCGTACAGCCTGCTACTAAGACTAGCAGGGATAGGACAGCTCCAGCTCATTCCTGGGTGCTACATACATCTAGTGTTGCACAAGTGGTTAGCGCAATCGCACGGCATGCAGGATGAGGCGGGATGTGCTTACGCACGGGAAGGCCGGGGGATACTAGGGTGGTAGAGGAGAGAGGTAGTACGTTTCAGAGATGACTCTGGGGGGTCAACGCACGTGATGTATGGTGTATGCATAGGGGATTGTGTGCTGGCGGTCCGTGCCGAGTAAGGTCGGGCCCGGTTCGGTTGGCTGCAGGTGATGTCCTGCCTGACTGTACTGTTCAGTGGAAGAGTGGTCGATTCTGGTAGATCCAGACTGGGCACTGCGGCCCAGAATCTCTAACCTTCGCAGGGCCGGGGCGCTGGCTTTGACAAGGTGCACATCAAGAATAGAATCACGTGCATCATTCACGTTAGGTACCATGTCTTAACCGTTTCGTGTCTGGAAATCTATACAGACGCATCGAGCGGCTACAAAATTGTTACAATTTATGGGTCTGCAAAGCCAAGTCCTGCTAAGGATGCTTCGCGCGATCAGCATTGTGGTAACGTAGCACCAATTCGCTTATCTACGCCAGCTTGGAGAAAGTCATATCATGTCGAGCAGGCTTTGTTCAACTGAAGGCCATTATGTTGAATGATCATTAATTTGGCCTGGGGGTTTTTTTGTACTCGTGCCTAGTCCACGGTACCTGCGCCACTGCACGCGTTTACATGCCGGTGAACCGCGAAAGTCATGCACTTGGACCATACTCTTCCATGCGTATGTTTGTAGATTGATTCTGCATGAGTATCTGGTGATAGTCTTCAGCTTTGACAGGATGAAGCTGTTTCCAAGACATTCAGGTATTTCAGGAATGCGACTGTGTACTGGATTCAAGACGTGCGAATTCATGCCATTGAAGCCAGTACAGTACAAGCCAAAATCAAACTTCCTCAGATAGACTCTACTGTCATCAGTTGCTGGACATCTGGAATCCTAATCTTTCATTATTTGAACTTTGGTAATGCTCATCCTCCCACGCCGTAATACATACCATTGCGAACTCAATGCTCTTCCGGCTTCTCTTTACCTTCTCAAATCAACCGGAAAATGTTCTCAGATCATCGTCTTGCAATTTGCCGACGAATCAAAGTCGAGAAGGAAAACACCAAATTCCCCGAACAGTACGTGGCTTAGATACGGTCTTCGAACATGCGACGGATCCAGACCATAGGATCAGCATCGTTAGACGCGTTGCGAAGCTCTGCGGCAACACAATCGATGTAAGCTATGTCACTTGCGTCCAACACGACGTCTTGTCTGCCGTATATCGTGACTAGCAGAACGCCATTCACTTTACGCCAAGCTTGCTCGAAACTGTTCAACTGCTCCCAGTCGACAATACGCAGCTGTTCGCCCCTAGCTCGAGTACGCTGAAGTATGGCAGTCATATTCACCTTGGTGATAGCACGGTATGTTTCCTCTAGCGAGGTTGTTCCCACAAAGTGCTGCGATAATGCAGGGTGCAGAACTGGTGGCGAGGTAGCTGCCCGAGAGACGAGTATGGGGAGCTCACCGACAGGGTTGACCATTGGCGGAATCGGGAACGATGCCAATGTGGTTGCATGAGACGAGTATTGCAGACTTGACACGGGACATAGATCAATTTGCTCAGAGATCTTGTGATGGGGACTGTCTCTCTTAGGACTTCCTTGTCCAATATGGTCGATACTTCTGCAGATATGGCTGGAAGCTGGCAATATTGGGTGTGCCATAGTATAAGTTGTGCCCTTTGTGTTGTTGACTATGCTTGTAACAGACTTCGATCTGTTACGGCCTGGGTACGCCTGAGCGCCAGCGGTAAGAAACATGGTCGCCTCGCTCTCGTAGCTTCGGAGAGGCAGAGGCCGATGGAAACTGAGCGGTGGTTTATCAAGACTCGGATTCTCAGTCTTGCAATGTGACTCGGCCGCGAGATGACGCTTTGAAAGGGTAGAAACTAGTCCTGCTACGACAGTCTTAGATCGCGGAATGGGCGCATTAGCGATGAACTGATACAGCGTCTGACCCTCTTCATCGCTAGTGGTTGAAACTGACTCTAGGACTGAGACTTTATCTTCGTCCTCGGTGTCTACGTACGACTCGAGGCCGTCGAAAGTCTCATCGCCTATAACACCACCGTCATAGGGTGACCCTTTACCGTCAAAATCCTTGCCCTTACAGGTAGTGCTATTGCACGTTTCGCAGCTCAAGTTGGACGCGACGTCGGATGCATCGAGTTGAAACTGACCCATGAGTGGACTACTGGTAGACTCGTTCTGCATGTATCTTCCAGGAGTGCCGTGACGCTTATCCCCGCTATCGTTCAGTCTGGCAGTGAATGGATTGGCATGACCTTGTGGCTTGCTCTTGGTATCGCTGAAGACATCGCTGCTGTCTTTGTGCAAGGACTCTGTGCCAGAATCATGATAGAAACGGTGAATTTCAGTACTTTCAGCCGTAGATTTCGGCGTCTTTTCAGGGAGAAACGACACATTGTCTTTAGCTCGAGTACGGCCAGGTGTAGATACAGAGCGCAAGATCCGCTTGGGCATTGTCGTAGTGTTACTGATCTGAGAGCGGCGTGACTTCACACTGAGTGGCGCGGGACGATCAGGAGCTGCAGATGTCAGCGAAGGCTCTGGTGTTCTCATGTACAAATACCGACTATTTGGGGGATAATTGATAGTGTCGCTAGCAAACAAAGTAGATCGAGCGGCGTCTCGAACAGCACGTTCCCGCTTAAGTCTTAGCCAAGGAGGAAGGATGTCAAGGCGTGCAGTCAAAGGTGGAGGAACGGCTTGGATGCCGTTGCTATCCATTTCAACTGAAGTTTGTGTCTGCGTCTGGAATGCGCTGTTCCGAGCTAATGCGTGACGTGGATCCCTAAGACTCAACGTATCAGAATTTGTCTTTGTAGACTCGCCAAAGCTGCAGACTGAACTTTCTTCGTGTCAAACGTTCGACTTTTGTTAAGGTGCCTGGTTCGCCAGGACGCAAGCCACAAGGTGCTGGTGATTCTGACAAGGGATATATAATGAGTACACAGACCTTGGACGGATGTCGTGTACTTCCTGAAGAAGCTTGCGTACACGTTGATCGGCGATTTTACTGATGTTGTAACCCTGCAATAGTTAGTTATAAAGGCAACAGCGGGAAGAGCAGCGCAGCCTACCTGATCAAGTGCTAATTCACGAACCAGCGCCTTAGCCCTAACATAATTCGAGTCGCTCGCTTTGATCCAGAATGCAAAGAGAGCAAGCTCGAGATCTGAAATCTCGCCATTCTTTAGCTGCTTTGTAGCACGGTTGAGGTCAAAATCCGTAATAAGAGACAAGTCTTGCTGATGGTGTGCTGCGTTAACTGGCATATTAATGGTATCATTATCACCGCTCTCAATGAGGGTGCTCTCTGTTCTGATTGTAGAAGTTCGCCTCATGACTGCGACCTTACAGCTTCCTGTGTGAGTGTTGTACTTGTCCCCGTATCTGCGCGATTCCGTCGAGGAGCTCTCAATGCTGTTGCCCGCCGCTCTAACAGATAGCATAGGCCGAACGCCTTGCATAGCGAAACTACTACCGATCGACGTGAGCGTGATCGCGAACGTGACGGGTGCGCAGGGTGGTGTTGGTGAAGTGGGGCTGCGCAGGGAGGTGCGTGGTGACGCGCTTTTGCCTTGCAAACGGGACGCGACGCGATAGTAAATAACGTGCAGGCCCACATGTCAGCAGGAAAGGTGAAGATGAATCGCACGTAAGAACTTGTCAGACATTGATGGAACGCGAAGAACTCAGATTGGCTGTCTATCGAACCGCACTCATATTCAATTTGACCTAAAATACAACTTGGGAAACATGAAGGATCTGTAGGGGGCAATTACGGAGGGAAGGTAAGAAAGTAAACTACAAGCATGAGACTCCTTGAACAATGCTGCTTGACCGCGGGTAGTTATACGTGATGCAAAGCATTTGCTAGCTGCTCTAGTAGTCGCCAGCGCCAGGGTAACCGGGGTAAGGCTGAGGAGGGTAGTAAGGAGCAGGGCTGGACTCCTGCTTCCAGGGGTTAGCGTTGACAGCGGCAAGGTTGCGCGCGGCGCAGACACCATCGTTCTTGGTAACGCCTGCGGGCTGCAATTTTGTTCCGTTAGCATAGTTCATACCATAGTTGTGAGGGACTACTTACACCGCCAATGCCGAAGTTCTCGCCGTTGATGAAGACCTGGTACTGCTGGGTAGTTCCGAGAGGGCAGAGAGTCCAGGGTTGACCAAAGAAGCTGCCACCAATGGTGCTGGGCCAGCTGAGGTAAGAGGGACTGGGGTCAACAAGGCCAAGAGGGTTGTTGCCAGTGTGGTAGAAGCTAATCGCGATAGCGTTGGGTGGGAGCCAGCCAATCTTGGTGTACTTGAGCGCACCAGTGATGCCATCAATGTAAACCTGGAGAGGGTCCTTGCTGACCTGTGCAGAAGGTTAGTTGGGAAGCGGGGCTCGAATGTAGTGACTTACGGTGTACAGCTGAGTGTCGTCATCGACAAAGAAGGTGGGGAGCTTAGGGTCCCACCACTTGTTGTAAGGAGTGGCAATGAAAATACCGCCTTCAAGTCTGATTGCGTAGCCGTTGAAGATGCAGTCTTCAGGGGCCTGGCCGACATCACACTTCTCATCGACGCGGAGGTTGAAGAACTCTGGGCTCTTCGACTTGGGCTTCCAGGTGCTCTCGTAGCCCTTCTGGTTCTTATAGTCGTAGCCATCCTCGTAATCCTTCTCATCCGCATAGTCGTCGTTTACAGGGTACTCATCCTTGTAAGGCTTCTTTCCAGGCTTTGAGCCTTTGGTGGGGTACGGCTTGTACTCAGGCTTCGAAGGCTTGTAGGAGTCGTACTTGTCGTCTGGCTTGTAAGAAGGATCAGGCTTGTAAGAGTCGTACTTCTTCTCGGGCTCATACGAATCGTACTTCTTCTCCGGCTCATACGAGTCGTACTTCTTCTCAGGCTCATACGAGTCGTACTTCTTCTCAGGCTCGTACGAGTCGTACTTCTTCTCGGGCTCGTAGCCCTTATCCTCAGGGTAGTCGCGGGGCAGCACGGCCGAGGCGCCAGCTAGGCCAAAGAGACCGAGTGCCAAAAGGTTGGCCTTCATCTTGAAATGAGCGAATGGAAGGGAGTGTTTTGAATGAACGTGGCAGATGAAGTTGAAAGTCGTAGTGAGACTCGTCTTACCAGGATACGTCCCATTTATGGTGAGCGTAACTGAGATTGATCTTGTTTACCAGCGGCAACTGTGCTAAAGCGAAGGAATGTACTGTACCACATGATGGATCGAGCAAGGCTTGGCGGAGTTAAGCCCTGATGTGCCCACGGCAGTGGAAGCCGTCGGAATGTGATCAGTATCGGGACATCCTAGATGCAAGAGCGATCAAAGAGCAAAAAAAACATGATGTGTCCTTCTCTGAGATACCGTCTCCGCTTTTTAACAGATTAAGAATCTCTGACTTCCAACTCTTCTGAATGATGGAGTGCATGCAGTTTCCCAAATGAGAGCTTACAGATCATCGCAGCGATCGCGTCTGTACAGTAAGGGATACTAGGCGGATACACTGCCGGAATGTTGGTATGTAAAGTTGAGATCGATTTTTGGCGCCATTCCAACGCCCGGACTTCAAGGCAGTCTTAGAGCCATTGATTTGTAGATAGGCGCATAAAAGCGCTTTGTCTCCCTGACGACAATGTCCTGATGATGGCTGAGTAGGATTGAGGTTGCGAAGTCGACACAAAGGAGGGGGCCTGGCGGTTCGTAGAGATCTAGTGTTTGCCGTCAAGAGTCGATCTACTTCCTAATTAGGGATAGCTTGGTTTACTACTGCGAAAGACAGCCCGCCCAGCTTTTTGGCGTGAATGGCTGGGTGAACTTCGAAGCTTCGCCTTTTTCGCAGTCGACCCACGAGATACAACCTGAAGGCAGAATTGCGCTCCGCTTCATCAATGTGAGCCGCGAGGTCTCTGAAGCACTGTGTAGTCATAAGACCTTCAGCATGTATGCAACTGTATGCTCTAGCAGATTCTGGGCACCAGCCATTGTTCAAAGTTACGGATACTCGATGGTCAACACTCATACTGCTCCGCTTTAACAGGCTTCTATGAGCATGACCTGGAAGTTGCCTCGGACCGAATCAATTTAACCGTCTCCACCCGTGCAAAGCGTACAACGCATGTCGCACGACATTGCATGACGAAACTTGTACCGAAATCAGCTGCACTCTCGTATCAGTTGGAGCATGACCAGAGCCAGCCCGTGCGTCCAGATCCCCATATCACTTGTTCTCCGTGAACTCGTGACCCAAGCTCGAAGCTTGTTGCTTAACGCCAGTCGTTCGGTGTTGCCGAACCACATACCATAAAGCTTCCTTCTTCCGACCTGTATGGAGGACTTGAAGCCTGAATCTACTCCCCATCAAACCCTTTCCAGAAAAGCGTAAACGGTATGCCTGCGTAAGATGGCGCATCGATAAGCTTATTGGCTACAATTGTCAGCCAATAGCATTGCTTTGGCCACGGCCACCAACACGTTGAAGGATGCGGCTGGGCCCGCCAGTCAGGGAAGTATCGACACTGGCTCAGCGCTCAACTGCCAAACGCGTCGGCGTCTGCGTAAGCCAGCCGCTGCCGCTGAAGACTTGCGGCGTAGTTCGCCTTTAGGTTGCTGATGCACACCAATGAGCATGCGATCTTAGCGCCGCTTGGTGTTGGAGGCGCTAATCGCCTCTGATGCAGGGTTCGCAACGTCCGCCAACTGCCCGTCCTACAACAGCAAATGGGGCCATTTCGAGCCTACAAGCACCCAGCCGAGCTATCTGACCATACAGCTAGGCGTTTGCTCCGGTATGCTAGCTCCATGTTGCCACCACCATATTTGACACCGTTGATCGGGGAAGAGGACCCCTGCAAGAGCTGCGCATGTTTGCGGCGTGGAATACGCTTATGTGGTGCATTCATATAACTATCATGTAGCTATGCAGGCTTCGGGTGGTACTGCTTTCTGCCTTTCAGTTGCCGGGTTCCTCTTTTTGCGGCGCAGTTACAGTCTTTCCCCTCTTCTAATCAGACCCCGCATGTTGACCTTGCTGCCTACGTAATATTCAAGCCTTTACCACCCTGTATCTCACGGTTGATACTCACCTGTCTTTTCCTTCGATCTAAGTCCGAGCACGTCTTCAATTCACACTCGCAATCTGCACATAATATTCTGGGACAACAGCAGTCACAGCAGGCGCTTACTGTACGTCGAGACGCAACCCACAATGGCGTCTCTTCGTGTCCCTGCACCAACGCCGGTCCCTACATCAAAACTCGCGAATAGACGCAGCTTGCACATGCCACTTACCAGTCACGGCATGCCCAAGGCTCCCCGCGCTTTATCACCAGAAAGACCTCACAGATTCTCAGCCATCATGCTATCCAGTCCCCCGGCAGGAGTATCTCCAATGACTCCTATCTCTCCAGGGCCAATGTCACCACCGATGTCCGCCAAGTCTTTTGGCACCTTCATCGACTCGGCGCCATCCACACCAGCGTACTCTCCTAGGCAAGAAGATGGAGAATGGAGCAACTCTCAGATCACGATATTACGACCTATGTCCTCTTCATCACTACCATCGAGCCCTACAGAGCCCGCATGGGAGATGATGACGCCAATGAAACATCCAACTACCGCGAACCCACCATTAGGGGACCACAGTCTTGCCAGGGCGAAGCTCTCGGCCACACCTCCAACGCCGCTTGTGCTGTCCAAGCCCGTCAAGAGGTCAAAGCCAGGTGCACCTGGGAACGCTACAGGTAGCCCCAATGCTGGAGAAGCATCCAAGAGCGCCCAATCCACCAGCGAGGAAGACGCACTACGCAAAGAAGCAGAAGAGCAAGCCCGCAAGCTCGTCGAAGGAGAGGGTGAGGCAGCAGCACCCAAGCTGCAGGAATTACATGACAAGTCGCAGCCCGAACCGAGTCCTAAGACCGATACAGCGCCGCTCGGCAAACTCGCAACGAGGATGAAGTCGCTACTGCGGCGCAATACGAGCGAGAAGAAGAGGGAGAAGAATAAGAAGCAGCATCAAGAATTTGATCGTTTAGAGGATGCCCATTGGTCGGAGATGTAGGAGACGTTCGCTACATCCTCTCTCATCCTCTTGCAATGAGCACTCTACCCAGTCTGATATTCTTAACGGAGCTACTGTATGGCTTTCCCACGGATGCATGGCCTCTGCTTCCTCCTTATTTGCTAAACTCTTGGGTGATCGCTTGTTTGCCGACAGAATTGATACCCATGACACGCGTCGTCTTCTGTTATTTTCAGTACATTCGTTCACAACCATTCGATCTGCTTTGGTAGGGTCTTATACTCTACAAGCGTCGCGGTGACAGATTCACTCCTCAACTGGACATCGACCGCATTAGAGCGGATAAATGTAAACAGAGCATGATACTTAGGCGAAGAAATATCAACAATTAGATACATAATAGCGCTCCTAGTCAGCTCCAGGCTAAGCTCCACCGTCTCTTAACGTTCCTATGTTCCGACAGCTTCCCCCATCTCACCTTTTCCAAAATTCTCCTCATCGTCACGTCCCCTTACAGTCGGCCGCTCCAAGGTCTCAAACTTCCCCCTGTCTTGGGACCGGTTTGAACATCTCACTACCCGCCTATCTCAACACCAGAATACACTTCAAATTCACAGACACGGCTCTTTCACTGCCAATGTCCTCGCATAGTACGCACAAAGTGAAAGGTCTATCTAGCGCTTACCATCAGGAGACACCATTGCTATTTCGAATGAAGCCACTGCCAATGTGCAACTAGAATCAGGGGTATCATTCATGTGATATATGTATGCGGAAAGGAACCTCTCGCCATATCCTTGACGCTTACGGAACTGCAGGCGCACCTGAGCTCTCACCCGTCGTGTCCCTGCCCTGCAAGCGACGTTGCCTATGCTCTTCCTCCAGTAAGCTTTGTTTCTTGATATACTCCATGACAATCTCATCCTCGCTCTTCTCCTTGCTTGCATTCGCCTGTCTCTCCTGCTCGGCCCTTTCACTCTCCGCAAGTACCTTTCGAAGCTCCTCATCTTCAACATTCGCATCAGGTGCGCCAACGACAGCGTCTGCGATACCGCTCTCTTGCTGTACTGTGGCGTTTTGGTAGTCTTGTGGATACTGCTGTTGTAGGTGAGCAAGCTCTTTGCTCTCTGCTAAGATGCGCTGGAAATCTGCGTTATCCTCAGTGTCGGAGCTGTCCCATTCGGAATCGCTTCCATGCTGGCGGTGACGTGAAGTATCTTGAAGTGACTTGCGCAATGTCTCTTCTAGTAGCTTTTGCTCATCCTCTGTTACACCGCTACGGCCAGCTTCGTCGATGCTAGCTTGCATTGCGCGATTGAGAGCCTTTTCTTCGTCTTGCGCACTCGCATTGGCTGGCGCCTGCTCCAGTTCTGCAATAGAAGCGCGGATAGTACGCGCCATGAGTTCGTCTTCTTCTGTGTTGCCATGGGAGTTCTCGGCGACAGAAGCGGCGATAGCAGCCTCAAGTTCGCGGCGCTCAGCCTCTTCTTCTGCGATGAGCTGGGCCTCCAACTCTTCGTTCGTCTGTTGAGACTGATAGGATTGTGCAGTTGTTACTCGTGACATCCGCTCTTGTTCCTGAAGCTTCCAGGCAGGGATGGCGTTTGAGTTCGAGCGAGATGTCGATCCATCAACTCCGCTATAGCTGCTGTGTTGGGTCAGAGCGGGCGAGATCGATGAACGTGTCTCCGGCCTCGAGAGGTGCGAGTTGACCCTGTTTTGTCGATCTTCCTTTCTCTTCCTCTTGTCAGCGACAAGTGAGTGCAGCGAGTCCATCTTATCCCCGGGATTCTTCTTCTTCTTCATGTTGACTTTGACGATCTTCCACTTGCTAACGATGGCCGCTCTCTCTTGAGCAGAGACCGTGATGGACTCATCATAGCCTTGCGCAATGCGTGCAGCGATGATGTAGTTCTGCACACCGCTTCCCTTGCTCTTGATCATTTCCTGGTAGAGACCCTTCATAGCATAGCCTGGAACAGCCCATGCACCGCCCATGACGCGAAATGGCACACTAAAGATACCGCGACCCACGCCTTTTACGAAGCCAACGCCACCCTCTTTCTTAGCACCCTTGTAGGGATCGGTGACGATACCAGTGATGCCGTCGTAAAGTCCAAATCCGAATTGCTGTCAGGGATTAGCAAGTGCACACGGTGTCTGACGATGTTATACTCACTTTAGCCGCTGTGGTCAGTCCACTTTTGAAGTCGGTAACATTGTCGACTTTTCTGACCTCGCCACCATACAGCTTAGGAACATTGTGGAAGCCTTTTGCAACGTTGAGCGAAAAGTCCATTGGTGACTTAAAACCTGCACCAACAATGCGTGCAAGACCTTTTCCGGTGTCAAGCGCTGAATCGACTTGCATGTTCTTAAGGTTATCTGCGAAGTTTGATGACGAGCCTGTTTCCGAGCGGGGCAAATCCGAACTGGAAGCTGAGTTCTTTCGTCTAGGTCCGCAGGTATCCGGGGACAAAAGACGACCGCGATCCCGCGATGGAGATCTTGACTTGTGCGCAGAAGCAGAGAACGCTTCAGTCATGAAGGAGGATCTGTGCGAGGGGGACCCTGGTGTGCCTGGACTTGTGGCGGCGCCTGTCTTTTCGTTCCCTAATGCTGTAGATTGCGTCGCTGGCGGTGTGCGACCGTCACTCAAAATGGAGTCAGCGCCCGTAGCAGTGCGTGAGGTGGTGGGACGCCCAGTCCGACTTGATTCACCGGTGTTCGACGACTCTTCAGAGCCTTGCGCTCTTTCCTTGCCTTTCTTCGATGCGGCTCTTGCGTCGGGGTGTATGTTGAGTAACTTTAGTGTTTGAATAGGCATATCGGCAACGCCCATCATGATGGACGTCGCCGTACCAGTCAGTGCACTTGCAGCTCCAGAAACAGGATCCCATGGGCCTTCGTCTGTTTGGTACTCGCGGGCACGGGCTCTGCAGAGTCGTTAGCGTTGTGTACATGTGATGTTCCGTGCTATGGCCTACAGCTTCAGCTCCTTGAAATCAAGTTCACCTTCTTGCGCAAGTACAGTTGCTGCCTTTACGCTGAGCTTGACCTGTGTTCGCTTCACTCGCCAGACAGCTGGCCGATCCGGTGCTACAGCACATCGAAGGTCATCATAGTTCAGCATTTGATGAAAAGACTGTGCTCCGCTTTGACTTCCGTTCTCTTGCTTGATCTTGTTGCAAAGCTCTTGTGCCCGTTCCAGCGACTGTGGCTCCAGCGCCTTGTTGATCGATTCTGCTAGTTTCTCCGCCGTCAAGTCTTTGTACGGGATAGGGTCAGGACCGGCACCGGCACGGGCTACCATGGCACCCCAGAAAGGTTGGTCGCCAAAGAAGGGTACGACAACCGTTGGCCTACCTGCAGCAATACCAGCTGCTGTTGTTCCGGCGCCACCGTGATGTACGACAGCCGAGACACGCTTGAATAGCCAATCGTGGGGGCAATTTCCAAGCATGAACACTCCTTCAGGTATGCCGAGCTCATCTGCACCAAGGCCACCCCAGCCCTTGGACACTAGCGCTCGACGTCCGGTGATCTTGACTGCATCCATGATCATCTTGGTCATTGCATTTGGATCGTCAACGACGATTGAGCCAAAACCAATGTAGACAGGCGGTTCTCCTGCATCAAGAAAAGTCTTCAGTGCTGGCTCCGGTGTGTAGTTCTGCGCCAGATCGAGGAAGTAGAATCCTGCAATGGAAATATGATGGGACCAATCGGACGGCTTTGGAATCAAAGCTGGGGACCAGCAATAGGTAAATGGGACCTTCATTCGTGCCAGCATAGCCGGTGCCCAGATCATGCTGATCGGATCCAGCGACAGGCTTTCCTTACGAAACCTGTTGATGATATCTCCCAGTCCCTGCCAGGTGAGCAGATCAACCATGATGTAGGACATGTAGTTCGTTATTGTGGGGTCCGCGTTCGACGACTGGATGTTCGCGAGCGGATGTGGAAATTGTTGCGTTGGCGACCAAGGCATGCTGTCGAGGCGTTAGTGGATACTGCATCTTCTTGAAAGTGAGTACATACGTGAACATCATATGCAGCGGTATGCCCAGCTTTTCTGCACAATGCACATGCCCAAAAGCAGGAGGGTTCGCAATGATAGCATCAGCCACGAAGGGCTTCTTCAACTGCTCGGGTAGCTGCTCTTCAATGCCCATCCACTCTTCCACAGTCTGTTTGAGTGGGTCCACGCCGAGTCCGTTGCCAGTCTCTATGCATGACCTCCACGTCCCGCGCAATATTTCTGCAATGCCTTTTCTTCTCTTGCCGACATCACCGCTCCAAATCGTGTCCATGCCAGGCATTAGGCCAGGGTTCTTGACCATAAAGGCCATGAGCTCGGCAGGGTCGCCTCCAATGCTGAAGAACTCCAAGCCATTCTCAATGACAAAGTCCTTGAACGTTGGGTGCGTAGCCAACCGCACTCGATGCCCGTAGGTATCCTTGAGCACCTTGCCCAGCGCAACGAATGGTTGCACATCGCCTCTAGAGCCAACAACTTGTATGACGATATTCAGCGGTGGAGGTGGGCTCTGTCCCGGAGCACCACCGAGTGATTCTGGAATGTAGGGTGGAGGTGGTTCAGGGTCTTCTCGAACTTGTGTGAGCTGGCGTTGGATTTGCGGCACGATCAGCTGCGACAAAGCACGACTCTTCTGGTTGATTCGAATGTTGACGCGACCGTCGTCTGCGACTGTTGCGTTTGTGTCGAGTTCATCATTGTCGCTTCTGATTGTGCCGGGTGTCTCGCTGTAAGCAGGTGGAAGTTCGGTGGGTGTCGCATGCCGTTCGTCGACTTGACTTAGGTCGTGGTGTGACTCTGCTGTTGTTCTGTGTATTGTGTTAGCGAAGTGGCCCGCTCCTGCATCTTCTTGTAAGACTGACGTAGTAGACAGTCGCGCAGCGTCAGAGGGTCGATATGAGCCAACATATGATGATGCCTCAGGCTTGGAGTCCGATGATAGGCGCGCATCTTGCTGGGTCGCGGGAGACACCCGTGACGAGTTGTTAGACGCATAGTTGGGCGGTTCTGCTGCATCTTGGTCTGAGTACTGAGGTGGTTGTGCTGGTCGAAGTGGGGCACCATCGCGCGCGTTCGCGTTGGAGGGGTCATTTGAGCTCGACATCGAGGCTCGTGGAACAAGAAAGGGTATCAAGCAAGCATGTGAGCAGAAAATGAGAGGTTCAAGAAGATAGGGGCGCAAGCTTGGACGAAGCCTAGGAGCCTGATCTCAAGGTAGTGGGAGTATGCGCTATGATGCAGAGGTGTGGAGGTGTGATTGGTGTGTTCGGCGTCCACTGACGAAACTCGTCATCGGTGGCTGTGCTGCTCAACTTGGTCAATGTATAATAGTAGTCGAAAACCGCCTCTAGTTTGGAGACTGCCTGCTGAGCTCGTTCCACGTATGTAAACGTTCTGTGCTTAGTAAAGTTGTTGTTACACTCTTCCTCCACTGACGGCGCGACTGACCGACCCAGCTCTACAACACTGCAAGATGCATCCCTATACGGCCAAATACATAGATTTGTCAGCCTAGGATAAGTCGGCAAATGTGATACGTCGTTTCACTCAATGTGCAATGCAGGTCAAGGCAGAGGAGGTCTTTGCTTCAAGAGAGCGTATGTTCTCGTATAGCGTATAGCGTACGTCGGCTCAGATATCGCATAAGCCATACTCTTGATGCATAGAGCTTCCGGATTGTCTCAACCCCAGAGTATCGAGGAGCCTTTTGTAAGCCCCGCCGATGCTGATCCGCACCCTCAACTGGCTGAATCGTAACCATACAAGTCGGGTCCCGTCGCCCATTGTAATGTCAATAGGACATCTTGAACTAGCATACAACTTGACCTACAGTAGACTTCAAACTCACTCGCTTGTCGACTTGACATCGAAACCTCACTAGAGATGCGGCCATACGGTGACAACTTCACTCAATGGAGCATTGCTGTTGCTAGAAGACGCCTGGCTTTGAGTTGCGAAGCATTCTGCAGCCGGACTGCTCTTCTCGAGAATCTTAGCTGCGGTCAGCTATTGTTTACGATTCCGCTAATTGGGTTTAGCTTACCAAGTGGAGCCAGGCGCGTCACAGCTGACCCGCTCCGTGACCAGCCTCGAGCAGCAACAGCGACGCGTCCTTGGTATAGATAACGCTTTGTCGGTCATAGCGAAATCGACTCCAACGTTGTCGCTCAAAATAAATAAATTTTGCGTGCCACCTCGTTTTTGACATTGCAGTTGCGCGTCGTAACCGCTCCTGTCTGCGACTCCAAGCTACTTACAAGAGCAGGACCATCTTGCTGAAGAGCGGCCCCGAGGCCGAGCTATGATGGTGTCCACGAGAACGATACTCGGTGCTGCCGCCTTGCTGGCCGGTGCCTCGGCCTGGAACACAGATGGTAAGTTGCGTCGCCCTTTGTCATCATGTTCGTAGCTCACAACGTGCAGTGCACAACCAGATTGGATTTATAGCTGAAACCTTCCTCTCTCCCGAGACGACATCGGTCCTTGCCGAGATCCTCGAACCTCAATACAATGGCTCTATAGGGCGCGCAGCTGCGTGGGCAGATGGTTATGCACATACCGCCGAAGGACGCTTCTCATATCAGTGGCACTGGATAGACACGCACGACCAACCGCCGCAGAGCTGTAGTCTGAACTACACGAGCGACTGTGCTGAGGGAGGCTGTGTTGTCAGTGCCATCGCCAACCAGACCGGTATACTGAAGGGCTGCATTGCCGATGTCAAGGCAGGTAATCTGAGCAGTGGCAGCAATCTCACCTGCTCCTATGCACTCAAATGGGTGTCACATTTTCTTGGAGACATCGCCCAGCCGCTGCATGCTTCGGGACGCGCCGCAGGTGGGAACTTTTACAGGGTCAGGTTTGCGAACAAGTCAACCGAGCTACACGCTGTCAGTACAAGCCCCCTTCGCCCCTGAGTAATATCTGATTGAACAGGTCTGGGATGGGTACATCCCTTACTATGCTGCCAAAGTAGACAGGCCTTTCTCAAATCACTCGATTGACCCCTTCTTCGAGAACTTAGCCTCTCGAATCCGTCGAGACGGCTTCTACGAGGCTCCATACATGTGGGTAGCTTGCAGTGACCCGTCTACACCAGTGCATTGTGCAACAACATGGGCTACAGAAAGCAACAAGTGGACATGTGACTATGTTTATCGACGCCTTCGTGGTGACGAGGACCTCGGCTACAATGGCTATGCGGATGGTGCTGTGCCGATTGTCGAGTTGCAGATTAGCAAGGCGGCATATAGACTGGCGACTTGGTTGAACAAGTTAGTTGGTGCGGAAGGACGTACTTTGGAAGACCAAGAGATACTCGAGCTCTGAAATCCAAGATATCGACGTCCGAGGTCTAATCATTGACTCGACTCTGTTCGAGTGCGCTTGTAATTGAATCCTAAGGGCTTAATATGCTCATGACTAACGATCCATGACCATATTGCACTCTTACTCTTCGTGCACGTGGTAAAGGGATGCGGCCGTTACACCGCCATCGCCGCCTAAGCGAGCCCCAACCTCCGAGTTTTGCTTTCCGTTCATCCATTGCTCAGATCCTTAGACATCCTTGGCCCATCGTCACGTCACCCAATCCCCTCGGCATGATCCGGATCACCTTCTTGATGGAGTAGCATTCGCGCAGAGACTTGCGTCCCCTCACGACCAAAGGCTTGGTTTCTCCGTGAGGGCGAAATCAATGCACCGCAAAGAGGCAACAACGCCGCCGAAAACCCCGGAGTCATTTGCTGATCTTACCCGTAATGAGTGTGCGGAGCCCCGCATCCTGGATCAGCCTTCGCTGTGCCTGGCGGTTCGGTGGGCAATACCCCGGATTGGCTTGGCTTTGGCAAAACAACCTGTGATATCCTGGGGCTTTGCAGATGGTATATAGTATTGTTTCCGAGCGACTGGAAACTTTTCGTATCTTACTCTGAGATACTTGTGAGCCATCATGGGTTTCGGTTCCATTTCTTGTCAATTGCTGCTGGCTGCCGGTTCTGTTTCTGCCAAATGGATCGTTCCAGGCGCTCGGTGGAGGGCTACTGATGGCACTCTCGTCAATGCTCACGCTGGCGGTGTGACCGTCGACAAGGAAACGGGCAAGTTCTTCTTGTTTGGAGAATACAAGATTGAAGGTCAGGTTGAAGGCGGAGGTATCAGCGTATACAGCTCTGACGACCTGGCAACATGGACTCCGGAGGGCATGGCTTTGTGTAAGTCGAACACACGATGCAGAACTCTGGAGAAGGTCGTTAACACATCTGATAGCACCGATTGAGGGTCACCCCTACATCTCGACCGAGCACATCATCCAGCGACCGAAGGTAACCTACTCTGAGGGCACTGGAAAGTACCACATGTTCTGGCACGCCGACAACTCCACCTACGGTTGGCTTCTTCAAGGCTTTGCTCAAGCCGACAACATCACCGGACCCTACTCGTTCGTCGATGCCACGCTCCCGCTCGGCAACTGGTCTCAGGACTACGGTCTTTTCGTTGACCGCAAGGACGGCCGCGCGTACGCTCTTTACTCTAACGGTGACCGCCGCGAGGGACGCGATGTTTACCTCACATCCTACAACGACAACATCACTGCTCTTGACAAGGTCGTTCACCGCTTCGACAAATACGACCTGGAGGCCCCAACCATCATCCAGACTGAGAAGAGCTACTTCGCATTGATGAGCCACAAGACCGGCTACAGGCCCAACAACGTTGTTGCGTTCCGCGCCGACAAGCTTGAAGGACCTTGGTCTCAACCTTTCATCGTTTCTCCCTTGAACACCCGTACCTACAACTCGCAGTCCGGTTTCTCCCTCCGCATCAATGGCACAAAGAAGACGACCTACCTTTACCTCGGCGACCAATGGGACTCGATCAGTCTCTGGGAGTCGCGTTACATCTGGCTCCCCATTGATATCGACGAGGACAAGAAATCGCTCGAAGTAAAGTGGCACGACATTTACGATCTGAACGTCAAGACCGGCGAAGTCAAGCCCATCAAGGGCAAGACCTACTACGGCAAAGACGCCACCGTAACCGGCGGCGCCTTCAAGCAAGAAGCCAGCTTTGGCAGCCACCAGATCATTCTGACCGGCATCGTCGGCAACGACAGCAAAGTCACGTTCTCTGGCATCGAGGGCCAGGGCAAGCCCCAGTGGGTCTCCTTCTACTACCAGAACACCGACGACATGGGCTTTGGCGACCAGCCTGGCGGCACCCCCGACCGCATTGGTGGCACGTGGCAGCTGCGCCGTATCGCGAGTGTTATTGTCAACGGCAAGACAGAGCAGATTGAGAGCTTGTACCAGAGGGATACTCACAAGGGTATTATTCTCAGCACGCCGTTGCAGCTGCACCTTGATAAGGGCAAGAACAACACAATTGAGATTGGGGGGCTGTTCAACAACCAGACATACAGGGGTGCGGATATTGATCGCATCGTCGTTTACCCTCCGGAGAAGTAGGAGATTGATTGTATATACATAAATCATATAGATCGTAATAACGAAGCTTTATAGCATCTGTCTTTTGATTTCTCTTTGATGTATGGTACCTGTACTGACTGATAGAATCAGTGCTGTCATCTTGTGCGAGCTGCCTCACAGTGGCTCATTTGACTGCAAGACGCACAGAGATTGTCTTTCGCAGGTTCGAGCTTCGTACATATATAACTGACAAGAGGGTTTAGAGAATTCTCCGTTTGAGCACATGGAGGCCAGTATGACGCACAATGCATGCCCCAAGAGCTTGGATTACTTCTGGTAGACCTCAGAACTGTCTAATCTAACCTATCGCAGATTATAAGGAGACGTATCTCTCATAATGTATATCTGTCCAATCAGCACTGTGAGCCCAACTACCATTGTGATAGCAATGATAGGCAGATTAACACGTGCAAACTCCAGACCGCCAACACGGATGTGCTTGCGCCCAAGGATATCTCGCCAGAGCATACCAGCCAGCGAAGCGCTGAATGCCAAGCTGCATGCGCCGTAGTTGACGCCGATCGCCATGCTGTACACGGTGCCCCAGAATGTGCGATCCGAGATGTCTGTGCCTCTCTGGCGGTGGATCTCCTGCCATGATTGGATGACACGAGAGAGCAAGATCGTGGTGCCGATGTTTGTGCCAGCGAACTAGTGTTGTTCGTTAGCAGCGTGCGAGAACTAAATTTAGTGACAGGGTTAGACTTACGTTGCAGAGCACCACGGAGAGAAAACCCATGCCGCCCACGGCACCAACAGTTCCTGTCTTCTCCACCCAATGATCCCAGCCGTGTGCGAATACTGGGACCCAGCCTTTGGTTACAAGTGCCTGGACCAGGACAAACATGCAGAATGCAAAAGGAAGTAAAGGTAATGGGAGGTGGTTGAAGACGGTCATGAACGTGGGGAAGGTCTCTTCTGCCCATTGATATCTTTCCTTTATAATGGATTGAAGAGTGGTGGGCTGCTTCTGAGAAGATCGTTTTGATTGGTCCGTCTCGCCGATCTCATGCTCCCTGTCCACTGCAGCGTCTAGCGTCTCGTGCGATGTTTGGGTTGGTGTGGCAGCTGTGGGCGTTGTGGTCTTTTCGTTCAACGTGGTGCCTGTTGCGAACGACTGGCCCGGCTGGGGCTGGCCTGGTTCTCCAGACACCATCAGCCTGTCTCTTTCTTTCTCTGCTCTCTTTTCTGCGGCTCTGCGCCTGCCGTCTTGAGCGATCTTACGCGTCTTCACCCTGTCGGTCCATCCGAGTCCTAGGTCAAAGATAATCAAGACAAAGGCTGCAGGCATTGTTACGTAGAACACTGGTGTCTCATGGCTGCCTTGTGCCACCGCGTTGATGATAAGCACAGTGACCAAGGTTGCGGCCATGATCGCGGCGCCGAATATCGCTCCCTTCTTGTCCAAGAATGGGTTCAAGATCTCTTCAAGGGACAACTGTTTACGACTCTTTTGTTCGTCGGTATCGGAAGGATCGGCAACCTGGTCATCCTCATCGTCCTTGGCAAAGGGAATATTGGGATTGACAGGTGGTTTGTTCTTAATTTCATCAGGGAGATCTTCCATCAGAATCGTCTCGGGAATCAGATTTTCGTCCTGGAAGATGATGTAGAGCAGGAAAGGGAAGAGTATTATCCCAGTGGCGATGACAGGAACAACGACATTGGCCGTGTACTTGATGAACGTGATCTGGAAAGCGCCTGCCAGAACCAGGTTGGTAGGATTGGAGGACACCAGAATAGCAGAAGCGATATTAGCGCAGGCAAATTGTGTAAATATCCACGCTCGAGGATGTGTGATGTTGCTGGAGACGCGTGTCATGTACGAGAGGAAGGCGGTCCCTGAGAGGATGATGGGATCGTTTCCGATAAAAGCAGTCAGAGCGAAGAAGAACAGGTACAAGTAGAAGTAAAGTCTATGACCGACCTTTCCCCCCTTTTGCAAAACCTTGAATGCTAGCCATCTGATTAGCCCGGAAGCATCCACTGAGATGGCGATGTATGCTAAAGATAAGAAGAAAAGCATAATATCGTAAGGTACGATGCCATTAGCACCAATGGTTCCGCCCTTGACTTCTTCTCTGCCAATGGCGGTAATGGCGAGCAGAAAGAGGTCAGCAATGAGCGGAGAGGTGACAAAGTTCATAGGAAATTTAAATCGGACGAATGCTCCATGCGCAGGGCGCTCGGATTGTGGTTTTGTTGTGATGCGCATCGCGCTGGAGGTCGCCACAATTCCTTTCCATAGTGCCTTTGGGACATAGATGGGTATGTAGAAGTCGAACAGAACGTTGATATCTGTGCTCGCACTTTAGCTTTAGTTTTGTATAGGTCAAATCCACTCACTTGTAAGAACGAATACAATGAGTGTTATAATCGATCGCCATTCTCTAATCTTCCCTGTAGAGATGTCGATGGAGCCTGTTCCGGTACTGCCAGCACGCTCGTGCAGGACGCTGCTGGCCATTATTGCCTGCGCTCAAGAAGCTCAGGCCCTAGAGCCTTTTTTTGCACGCCAGACACCAGATCACAATCGCCTTTGGTGTTGGAAGAAGGTCGTCTTTGCGCTTGTTTCAGCCTTACACTAAGTCTTGTTCTTGACCGATCGCCGTGCTGAGCTTACGGCGCGCGCATCAGAGGGGTCGCATGCGCGGATTCCAGTGAGCGAAGGTTGAGGAAAATTCTCGCAGACGGTTAGTGTTTCGTGCAAATGTGACACAAGGGCATACCAACACCCGAGGTTTCAAGAAAAGCTTCTTCTAAAAGCTGGTGAGGTGTTCGGGAGTCTTGGGGCCAAGATCAAGGAAGGAACAAGGACCCTTAACGTGGTCGATTACAGGCCCTCGGCCAGGTCCGTGGCCTATGACAGGTCAGCTGGGTCAGCCCTCAGCACACAGCCTCTTTGGCTTGAACAAACTCATCTCACCGGCACAGAATGACGCTACAGCTACGACGTTGTCACCAGGGAGCCTCATCTGAAGCAAGCCCATTATACCTACAAGGCACACTCCTACCGCGCTCGCGCTCCTGGCAATGCAATTTCATCCGGAATCAGCACCTTCGCTGTCTAGTACGGTAGCGCAGCGAGTTCGCATCGATGCCAGCCATCGCAGCATTGTACGGTGTCTTCCCGCGCAGCGTTGACGGCGCATCATCGGGCTCCGTTAGCAATGGCAATGGCACCGGGCAATCCTTGGATGTCGTCTGCGCTTGGCCTGTGTCGTCCCAATACGGCGCTGGTTCACGATTTCTGTACGCTCTACGCGTAGTCCTCTGCCTATCGCAAGCTCACGTTTCTCTCCAGATATTATGTTCTTGTAGCCACTTGCGTTTTTCTGCGGAAAGCAGAGTGGCTAAGAAATGCTTGTCTTGCAGCTGCGTTGCTGGTTCCGTCGATTGGTGCACTTCATGGCATCGTGCTCGCGTTCTACCATGTGAATGGTCAGTTCTGCCCACAACTCCAAGACCCCATACATGGTATCTCGCAGCATCTAACATCCACATTCCTAGACGCTGTCGATCTAGATGTTTTCGGGGCCTGGCAGCTGTGCTCGATCGCCATCATTGCGGTTCCGACTACCCTCCGTATATCTGGGACCTACTTCAACTCGGCCGGCCGCAACCTTGTCTTCCTGTGGACGATTCTGCTGATCTCAGGCCTGGTAGCGCTGTGCGTTGAGTTCTCAAGAGTCACAGCTACTGACTGTAGCCATGACGAGGCTGGTGTGCAATCGCTGAGCGTCCATGGTTTTCCGTACGGTCGAACGACATGCGGTTTGACATGCTCAGAAGACGTCGGGCCGTACTCTGATATGCGCGGTGGCTCAGCAAGGAATATCTATGTCATTCCGGTACCGAGCAAATTGACATTCAACACTGCCATGCTCATTGCTGCTGGAGTCTGCATACCTGCAATCCTCAGCCTGATTTTCACGTGGGACAAGATCCTCGAGAGCAGCTATCGGTCTCGGAGAAAGGACCAACAAAATGGCGAGCAGACACAGCAAAGCGACGGCATCAAACTCACCCCCAATGAGATCAAAGGCATCAACAACACAGTCACGCGGTTCCTTGGAGTCATCGAGATCCCATTGTTTGGGGGAGTTGTGTTAGCCATCCTCATTGCAGGCGAGATTAACTTCTTCAGTCCTCAGCTAATGTTCATGACTGAGCCCATGGCATCTATAGGTAGGTTCCAATGAACGTATCCTAAACACTGATGCTGATTGATATAACAGGACAGTGGTCACCCATCGCGGGCACAGTGATGGCAGCCCTGGGTTCGCTGTACGTGTACTGGAGTAAGGGAGACGACTTCGTCACTTATGGAGAGCACAAAGATCCTCCAAAGCCCAAGTCGTCACACTCAAGTCACAGCGACAGACCTACTCAATCGCGAGGCATCTCTTTTGACGAGCCCTGCTCACCCACTCGCATTGTTGGAAACGTCGAGATGTGCCAGCGACGCTCTAGCGAACGCAATGAGATACATCCTGTACTCACTATTACTGGAGCAGATGATGAGTCGAATTCCATACACCACATCGAACGGCTGCCCGATGAATCCAATGAACCTCATCAGCATGGCTCTGATAACGACAGTAATGCCAAATCCAGCGCTGGAAGAAGTCGAGTTCGAGAATGGCTGGAGAATGCTAGTGTGCGCATGAGCGAGGCTACGCATCGTGAGTTGGATACCAAAGAACACAAGAACAAGAAAGCATACAAGTATCCAATGATCCCAGGCGAAGATAGGGTGAATGAGGACTTTACTCGGACAAGTCGACAATTTACCGAATTGAGGATGCAAAGAGTAGCCAGTTCTGCATCCAGCATACGGTCGTCGAATGGCGAGGGCCCTTCAACGCCGCCGACAACCACAGCGCGCCCAAGAGCAAATACCAATCCAGACGCAATCACGCCGATACCGAGAAGGGATACGCTTGAAGTCCCTGAAGTCGCGTACCATAGCCCAAAGCTCGGAAGCCATCAAGGCTGGAGTTGAATAATCCAGCGCACCAGTGGCCTGTGGTGATGCAAATGGCACCGAGTACCAAAGTGCACTAGCACGTGCCTCTTGATATCGAAGCTCCACAAGTAACCTCCGCTATCACACCTGCCACAACGTCCATCGTCATCATGGAAGCCAACGCCACACAACAAATATCTTGCGTCTCTCTGGGCATGGTAATCTTAGACGAGATCCGAATGCTAAACAAGCTTCCACTGCTGAACGTCATCGGCGGCTCCGCAACATTCGTAACCCTAGGCTTGCGCCTCTTCGCAACAGAGTCCTTAGTCCCAGGCTGCCTTGTTCTAGCTGGCTCAGACTTCCCACGCGAAATACGAGAAGAAATGCAATCCTGGCGCTGCAACCCACTCACCGTCATCGACTTCCCGGACCAGCCATGCTCGCGCGGCCTGCTCGTCTACAAAGACGACACCTTCGGCCCTAAGACATTCGAGTACACCACCCCTCCGCTACGTGCCACCCCGAAACATCTCGTCGGAACTCCACTGCTAAGTGCCCGCGCGTTCCATTTCTTTGGCCGCCCAGAGGAGATCATCGACCAGGTTCCGGAACTGCTCTCCTACAGACAATCAGCGTATCCTGAGCTACCCCACCCGTTTCTAGTCTGGGAACCACTGCCCTCATCCTGCCGCCCGGAAAATCTCCCCGCGTTTCAACGGGCCTGTGAACTCGTCGCCGTTTTCTCCCCAAACCACCTCGAGCTCGCTGCTCTCGTACCTGACCACGCTACCCACGTAGCCAACCCCGAATCCCTCTCCGCTCTCATCTCCCTCGGTTCATCCTTCCTTGCCTCACTC
Organism: Stagonosporopsis rhizophila; assembly: GCA_016767195.1. Classification (NCBI taxonomy): domain Eukaryota; kingdom Fungi; phylum Ascomycota; class Dothideomycetes; order Pleosporales; family Didymellaceae; genus Stagonosporopsis; species Stagonosporopsis rhizophila. The sequence goes on from CP068509.1 coordinate 572,697, forward strand.
TCTATCGCCAACAGACTCCAGCCAACCCTTATCCTTCGCGCTGGAGCCCTAGGCGCCCTAGCTTTCCAACCCAACTCACCCGAACCACCCATCCACGTTCCGGCGTTTCATCCGCCGGGTTCGGGCAAAGTAGTCGATGTAACGGGTGCGGGAAATGCTTTTCTGGGTGGTTATGTAGCGGGATGGCTGTTGGAGGGGGAGGTGAGGGGGGCGTTGGAGGCGGGGAGTGTGGCGGCGGGTGTTGCGGTTGAGCAGATTGGGATACCGAGGTTGTCGGAGGGGGAAGGGGTGCAGAGGTTGGGGCAGCTGAGGGGGAGGGTGAAGGAGTGAGAAGATGGAGATGATGAAAGAGGGCAAAAAGGATATTGTGCGGTAGGCTGTGCTTGCTGCAAAGGATACGAGTTGACGTTGTATTGTACAAACAAGATACGTCATTCACTCCCGCTTCAGCACAGAGAGTAAATGGCGGACTACACTCACAGCCGTGTCGTAGTCATGTAGGAGAAGGATCGACAGATTATATATACACATGGTATACTCAACCCCCTATATATACATACGAACCGAGTCCCAAACGCCATCGCTATGTGCAGGAAGAAAAGAAACAAGAAAAAAAGAACAAAGAAATCCCACACGACTCCACCGCACACCTCCACTCAAACAAACAGAGCCTTCACCCCACTCACAACCCACACCAAACCCCTCGCAAACAGCAAACTCGGCCCCGCATACCCCACCCTATCCAGCCCGGTGAACCCCCTCACGCTCTCCATTTGCACGCCCACTGCCCCGTGTCCCGCGCTCCCCTGCACCGGCACGCCGACGACGCCCTTCCTACTGTTCAGAATGGCAAACCTCAGGATAACCTCTAGACACGTGACGCAGATGCTGACGACGATGAGGAAGATGATGATCCAGGTGATGCGGGTCATTTTCTTGTCGCTGATGCTGTCGGACAGGATTTCGCCCAGGTCGAGGAAGACCTGGCAGCGCTCGTTGAGGACCTGGATGCGGGGCTTGATTTCGAGGTATTCGCGGACGGCGGTGTAGAGGGGGTGCAGGGTGGGTTCTGAGTCCCAGAAGAAGGCTGGGTCGTCGAGGAGGTTTGATGCTGTGGAGGTTTTGTTAGGAAGGAGAGCGTCAGGGAGGGGACGATTGGTGGACGTACAGAGATTTACATCTACACGGCTCGTGAAGAGCTGGCCGATCATTTTGACCACGTCGGTGCGGCGCATGCCCAGTTTTCCCGTGAGGGCGAGGCGCTTGGGGACGTTTTGGGCGGCGAGCATGGTGCGGTTCATGCCCTCTTCGAAGAGGCTGAGTTTGGTGCTTTGCGCAATGGCGTGGCTCATGGCGAGCTTGATCATGTGGTCACCGCTCTTGAGCGTGATCATGTCGTTGTACACGCGCGGCCGCGGGATCTCGGGGTTGTATTCGAAGTGGAATTCCTCAGTCTCGAAGTCGCTCTCGGTCAGTGGGCGTGTGGCGATCTGGATGCCGGTGTGGTTGAAGCTGAAGGTTAGGTCGGCGAGGATGTCCTTTTCTTGTTTCTCCGTGAAGTTCCAGAAGACGACGACGCCGTAGCTAAAGACGAACATCTCGCCGAAGGTGAGTGCGTTGGGTGGGACACGGGTGGGTTGCGAGTCAGAGTCGCGGCGTTCGCGGCTGTTGTTGAAGTGAGCGTGGGACAAGAATTTGGGCGACTCGTCCGAGGCCTGGTCATCGTCGCGGACGTAATACGTTTCTTCGTCGCCAAAGTAACCCTCGTGGTGGTGCCGGGCTTCGTTGCGCTCAATCTCCTCGTCCAGGACATTCTTGCCGCCGGGTGACTTGAGCGCGGGACTGCTGCGCACGCGATAGCCGTCACTGCCGGGCAAGAGCGGCAGGTGGTAGACACAGTACAGGCAGTCGTCGTAGAGCTTGGTACGGGCGTTGTGCGTGTCCTTGACAAAGGCAGCGGTGCTCTTCATCTTGTAGGCCTGCGCAGTGCAGTAGGCGGTGACGCGCGACAGCTTGTCCGTTCGGCGGGCCTTGGGCAAACGTTCTGCATAGCTCTTGTCTGTTGGTCCGCCTTTGCGACGGCCCAGCTGCGCGTCGGTGGGCGGCCCAGCCTCTTCGTCCTCGTCGAACTCGCCCTTCTCGTCTTCCTCGTCCTCGTTCGTCTCGGGCAGCAGGACGAGCTTCTCGCTGAGCTTGGAGGAGCGGGTCGGCATGTGCGCGGGGATCAGGCGTCCAGAGAGCTTGGGGTCGAGCGGATGGCGGCCGCTGGGAGTGCGGTTGTGGTTGGCAGGGCGAGTGCCTGGCGGGCCGCGGCGCTGCTGCGACGGAATGTCTGAGGCATACTGGAGGATGTTGTCGACGGATATCAACCGCGCGCCCGTGGCTTGTCGCTGCAGCGAAGAGGATGGCCGCTGTTGCTGGCGAGGCGGCGAGTCTCGCGAGTCGGTCATGAGCACTGTCGGCCCTCGCTTGCTCTTAGCCGTGGGTGCGCTCATCGTGGCGGGCGTCGGCAATGGGCGTCTGCTATGGTTGTCGTGGTCGTGATCGTGATTGTGATCGAGCTGGACTTGGACCTGTTGTAAACTTCGGCCGCGGCACGTCATTGGCAGTGCATTGACCTCCCCTTCATGCAGCCCTGCTGCGCTCCACATGCCAAACGGCCGGACGCGCGATTGGGCGTTAATGTCACTCGTCACTCAATTGGGCCTCTGCAATTTGTAGACACGGACTGTGACAAAGACTACTGCATGGATGCGCTTTGCGCAGACTATCTAGCAACCGACCTGAACGCCATGCTCACCAGTGGCCCTGCCGAGACCAGGCACAATCCAACCAGACAAAAAAAACTACTCGCAGCCAAGTGTCCTCCAGACATGTCAAAAGACTCCACTCTTTCTCGTGCTTCTTCTTTTGTGACTTGCCGAGTCATTAGAAAATAGTACGCCAGGTATCAGGAAAAGGGCATTAAACATTGCAAGGACAACGACTGCTCTCATAGCCGCTTCCCAGGAACGAAGATAAACAAGCAGCACACTGCTGTCAACACAATGACAAACAGCACCAGGACTGTGATTGCGCGTCGGTTGAGCGTCTTCTGCACAAACTTCTCTCTGATCTTGTTAAAATCGAAGAGCGTGTATTCGCTGTACCCAGCCAGTGCCACCAGCGGGTCGAGCATGTACTGGTGGGTGATGATGAGATAGATGGCAACGAAGAATGGGAGAATGAGCTGTGGCTAGTTAGTACAAGCAGTCATGTTGTGAATCGTACAGGAAAATAGGAAGACGCACCCAACATCTTGTTGATCGAGACTTGTCGAGGAAGATCAGGACGAATGCTGCCCACACCGCCGCAAAGAAGCTGATCAATCCCACGATAAGCCGGATCATCATGCTCTGCGGTACCAGATTACCCAGGCCCTTGCTCTGCAAGAACCCAGGATACGCATCACGCTCCATTGCCTGAAAGACATAGTCCTTAGCCTGGTCAAAGAGTTCTGGGTCTGATCGCTGCTCTGGCCCTTCGATGGCGTTCTGCACGTCGTTGAGGATGCTCTGCGGAATGATAATCTCCCTTTCAGAACCTGGAAGCAGGTATGTGTAGAGGATCTTCTCAGCGGATGCACGCAAGTCCTCCCTGCGAGGCTGCGTGTTATCTGCAGAAGACATCTGGCCCGGCGAAGAGGAGTCTCCTGGCGTCATCCCGAAACTGGGACGTGGGAGCTCGTGGCTCTGGTTGCTGCCCTGGCTGTTTTGCGGCGAGTGGGTCCTACTCGGTCGGTCTGTCCTAAGGAACGCGGAGAGGCGCTGGTCGTCCATGTCCTTCTCGTTCGAGGGGCCCTCTCCAGCATCGTCAAAAGTCTGCATGTAAGACGAGCGCTTCGATGCTTTCTCGATTTCTGGTGTGTCTTCAACCAAACTCCTGTGTAGGCGCCTAACATACAGCCGGCATAGCTGAAGATGCTGCGAGACGTCGAGCCTAGCGGGTGTTAGTGGCTGTCTCTCCTCTCTCTGTCTGCATCATGTCACTACCAAAAGTCCAGGTAATCGACCGAGCGCTGCTGGTCGCGCATGTAGATGTAGAAGGAAAACAAGTCGAGCGGTGCGACCGTCTTGCGGCTCAACACTTCGAACAGGGTCGGAAAACGGTTGCGGTAGACATCCTGCCCGTGGTCGACAGGCCGCTGCAGCTCGTTGGACATGGCTGCGAGGCTCGCGGGTAGTTGCGGTAGCGAAAGGCGCGCGATTGTATCGCAGGGTGTCGAAGAATAGAGATTATCGATAGACGCGGTGGTGATCGGGAAAGGGCGTGGAGCGCACGGCGATTCGAGTCGGACGGCGGGTGAGCGAGTGACAGGGAGCAAGAGGCTGAAAGGGGACTTGGGCAGGCGTTGAGTGAGTGTCGCGGGGTCGTTGGCGTGTTTGCGCGCCCCAATCGACGTGGAAATCAACGGGGAAGCCGGGAAATTAGACTTGAGCGTGGTTGCGCGGTGACTTGGCGCAGCGACAGGGGTGTGTTGATGTCAGCCACCCGTTGGTGGCTCCACCGCCGGCAGAGAGCCGCAGCGCGACGCAATAGGAGAATTTGCAGACGCGATGTGATTTAGTGGAATGGACGTTCGCAACGGCTGCGCGCTTGACTCGTGAGTAAAGCTGTCAGAGGATCATACAGAGTGCACGCTCGTCAGCGCAAAAGGTGGAGAGCCTGAAACGCAGACAAGGCAAGGGAAGCTGTCGCTTTGTTTGGCCTGTGCCACTGTGGCTCCTGCTGGACTGACCACACCATGACAGAACTGAGAGAAGTGCCCTGTACAGATGCAATTGCAGGAGTTGGAGTTACTCACTCCGCCCAGACGCCTCACCGGCTGCACAGTCAACGTGGAGTCACGCCAACGGCTCGAATTTTTTATTTAGTGCTCAGCCTGCTCAGGCAGCAGCTTTCACAGCCGAGTGGCTCAGACATAAAATGCACTACACAACAATTGAACTCTTGAACACATGATACGTGTTGGCACATCTCGTTCGCTCTTCCCGTTTCAACGCTTCTATTTTGTTCGTCGCTCTATTTGTAGACCAAGAACCGCAGCTATGGCCCTACCAACCCTGCCGGAGGGCTACCTCTCAGGCCCAGCACCTAACTTGACTCGGACAGACATCGATCTGAAGAAGAGTGGCATCCTGGAAGGATATGAGAATCTTTGGGCGGTGGTCCTAGACGGAGTGCTCTCAGAAAAAGAATGTGATGAGCTCATTGCTGCAGCCGAGTCGACGACTGGTGGCACGTGGGAACGCGCAATGATCAACATTGGAGGTGGTATGCAAGCTATGTACGAAGACACGAGGAAATGCGGACGGATCATCTGGGATGATCGAGATCTTGTAGCGAAGCTCTGGGCAAGAATCGAGGGTGCAGTGCCGGAGATCCACAAGCTGAACAATTGGCCAAATGTTACCGGCGGCGGACCTATGAGGAGGAACGAGACCTGGAAGCTGACGAGACTGAACGAACGTATGAGGTTCTTGAAATATGTTGGTGGCGAGTACTTCAAAGGTAGGTATGGCAGCACTAATAATAACTTGGAAGCTGAGATTCGCAGCACACTGTGATGGGACGTACGAGACTCCAGACCGCAAGGAACGCTCGTATTTCACCCTGCACCTGTATCTGAATGACGCAGAAGACAGCAGAGGCCAGGAACCGCTTGAAGGAGGCGCCACCACATTCCACTCCTACGATATGCGGAAACGTGTTGATGTTATGCCCAAGTACGGCCGCGTGCTCTTGTTTCAGCACCGCTTTCTCCTCCACTCCGGCGACGACGTTGTAAGTGGGACGAAGTACACCATGCGAACGGATATCATGTTCGCAAAGGAAGCGGCGGAGGAAGCGGACTCGAAGCACTTCCGCGACTGATGACAGCCTAGGTTGAAGCAACGTCGGATGGCGTTGAAGGATTTCGAGGGGGAAATATTCGAGCAGATGTCTTTCATTAGTAGTATCCTGGTAACAGTAGAGTGACGAGAGCGCTTCTGCGGACTTACATAAAGAGGAAAAAAAGGTGAACGGCCTGCCTTGCCCGAGTAATCAGAATCGAATGGTACCCTCCTTCTTTCGCCTCAGCTACTCAAAGTCAAGCACGCTGCGTATTGTACTACAGTGTCACTCCTTTACAGAGCACACAATCTTCGCACCGACTCCCATAGGGACACCATATCTACCTTGCGCAGTTTCCTGCGCGCAGCTTCTTGGGCCCTGAGCTTTCTGATGCCGAGTACAGACGTGAGTCACGCCAGGCCCTTACGGGCAGTAGTGCCGAAGCACAAAAGGTGAAGATTACTCCGAATTTCTCATCTGCAGGGTAGGACGACTGCAAGCAGTGTCTGTGTGGGTGCAGAGAAACGCAGCGTTGGCGAGGCAGGCCGTTGAGGGAAAAAAGTTGGGAGCGTGGTGGGGTTTTGTAGCTACTCGAGCCTCGGAGCAGTCGCGGCCCGCGTAGCGTCCCTTCCATCCTTAACCTCGAGTCACCTCCACAATCTAGAATGTGAACTCACGCGCATCTCCACACGCAATGCTGAGATCATGTCGGCTTTGCAACAGCTGCGTTCTCACTTGGCTGAAAAAATTAGTGGCTTCACTGCAAATGTCTTCATCTGACGTTTGATTTAGTTCGACAGTCTTCACTTCCACGTTGTTACATTGTTCTGTAGTCTGGACGGTCTTTCACCATATCCACCCATATATACACAAACATGTTCTACTATCTCTTAGAGTGAACACTTTCACTCCTTCCGCATGAACAAGAATATAAACGATTCTGTTCTTCGTACTCGTTGTCACTTTCCTATCAACTTGTTCAACCAGTCACTCATTCTCCAACATGGTATTACCCAAATTCTACAACTTCGTAGTGGGCATAGTGCCGACCTTACCTTCGAAGGCCTCTTTCCTACAGAAGCATGTGGTGCCCGCCACGACCGACGACCGGCATTACAATGATAAGTGTGGTGTCTGTTGGGATAAGTACAGCACCGAACATCCTGCCGCAAAACTTCTACCCTGTGGTCATGTGTTTGGTCACACGTGCATATATCAGTTGGTTGAGAGCCCTACCGGTGATCTATGCCCCATCTGCCGGGTGAAACTGTTCCGCCGGGACTTCTCGAACGAGATTGTCATCTTACTAGTGTCGGCCTTTGCTGCTTACATCTCCTTCATCGCCGATTGGATCCATTCCGTACAGCAGATGGCCAACAACCTACTGCCAGATCTGTTGAACCAATTGCTCGCACTCGGTATTCTTGGACCACAAATCTGGGTCACTACACTGGTACACCACTGCACTGATGTTGAATCTCGCAACCCACACTTTCGTCTATCTGACACCTTCGAAGGTACGAATTTGACATCAACCCTGATAAACGGCCTCAAAGCCGCTCCCATCATATGGCTGATGCATTACGTCTTCGGATCCAGCATCGTCAAAGTTGTTTGGTTCATCGATGAAATATTGGGATCCTGGGCGGTACAGCAGGATCTATGGACGCACTCGATCAACCAGCAATTCGATAACTCTGCAGATTGCCAGATGATTAAGCGCCTCGTTCGAGTCACAATTGTGATAAAGGGGATCATCCTTGCTACCATCTTCTGGGCCAGACCAAGCGGAATCTTCCTGCTTGCATCAGCGTGGAACGTTCTGGCCAACGTAGCATGGCGATGACGGGTATAGGTTGACCAGATGGTTTGTGATTGAGATCAATGTTGCTTTCTTGTCAAGGGATCGAAGTACAATTGTCGGGTTCGATGAACCGCACAGTAGACTTTTTTCTTGCGTATTTACCTTTCAGGCCCATTTCAGGCTGTCACCTTGTGAGAACAACGTTCCTTAATTTATCATGGTATCTTTAACAATCACTACACCATTTTTTTCTTTTCCACCAAAAGGTCATGTATCAATACGCGTAAGCTGGGATTCTTGCTTGTCCGAAACTTTAACGTGATTATGCGCATAATCTTCTCGCTCCAGAACTCTGCACGTTGCCTTTCCGTGCTGCAACTGGTCCAGGAAGCGCTTGCTCAAGATGCGTCACACACACAACTGGCCCTGTATCGCCTCTACTCTCTAGCTTACTAAATTGCCTTCTTGAAATGTTGTGATTGGCAGGAAGGCGACATCAAAGCGCACAGGCAGAACCTTGCTTGGAAAATCAAAGGATTCTGCAACCTTCAGAGCATACTTTTTCTCACCAGGGACCCTGTGGTGCATCGTGGACATTGGTTGAAGCCGCGCGATGAACATCTTCAAAGCGATCTTGGAGATGAACTCACTATTGCTGCCAGGCGCTACCACAAACTTATACAGAAAAACGATGACACACCAAAATGATGGACTGTATAATGAAGATTATCGCCCTTGGCAAGTTTGCACTTCAAGACACTGTTTGCCAACTGTGCTTGAGAAACCGCGGAGAGGCTTCTTCGCTCCGTCGCTGCGTCCCCTGCGTACTGCTGCGTCCCATCTTGCGCTAGAGGGACCAAGACCGACTGATCTCGCCGCAACCGCTAAACCTGCTCAATCGAGCACGCAACGTGCAGGCTCTGTCGTTGGGAGTAAGTACCCGACCGGACCGCACTATTAGCAGAGAATAGGGACTGGCCAGACGAGAGCCCGGCGCCGACAAGTTGTTCCAGCGCTATATAATCACAATTTCCAACACGTCGAGCTCTTCGGCGATTGATCATTCTCAGAACCAGCTGTCGTCAAGTTCGTTGCCGATCACCTCAATACGGTACGTTGCTCGATCCTTAACGAGCCATTGCTTTCCGGCAGCTCGCGACGAGCCGTGCCAGAGATCGCACGTACAACACAAGGTAAGCCATCGTTCCTGAGACATTGTCACCTGTGGAATCGCCTTCGGTCGATATAAAGTCTAAGTCTTCCAGCGAAGTAGGCTGGCAATCATACCTATTGGCTGAACCATAGTGGGTGTCCAAGCGCGGACAAGGGTGTCGCCGTAGCTGTTCCAGGCGTCCCACATCCTAAATCAAGGACCGAATTCACTCCCCATCTGGACGTTTCCGCGGCTGTGCCAAACATGGCTATGCCGAAAAGCACAAGGGGTAGCCATCAACGGGTTGGAAATACGAGAGTCTTGCACTGAGCATCTAGTGGTCTTTTATAAGGGAAAGCCCCTGGTGTAGCAAATCGTATCTCCACCCCAATCATGGCTATCCCTTGTGACCGGATAAACAGTGGCTTCCCGGGGAATGAGCGGCCCGTATCGGATGCTCATCGGATGCGCGAGCGTGCATATCCAGGCTCGAAACTGTCCGAAGATCACTTGAGCTGACCAACGCTGAGGCTCGGGCGACGAACACACTGCCCCGACGCTCGAACTAATCAGGTGAACAACTTTATAGTTAGAGGCCGCTAGCATCTACTTTACTCCTTAATAACAGACTTTATGAGGCTCTGGCCTTAGATAGCCCTACCTTTTAGTAATCTTTCCTTCCTCAATAATCAATAACAAAGTACTGTCTTAATATGTGAGGAACATGTTCACGTATTTGAATCGCCGCCCTATGAGCACGGCGGAACTGCCAAGTCACTAATCTACTCCTAGCCTTGGGCAGCTCAGCTAGGTCCTGAAGCCGTACACGCAATGTTTCCTAACGGACCAATTCGGTGCAGTAATCTATCTTTATTTGACCCTGCATGATCTCTGTGCGGTCCGGAATGACATGCTGCACGCTTACAAGTTCGCGAGACCAAGGGTCGGTCCGCCCATAGGGTGATACTTGTGGCTTACCGTCTGGGCAGATCTATATCTGTCATGTCCTCCTCCACAGGTTTGTCGATTGAACGATTCGCTTTCGAGGCGACCCAATTGAGCATCGCGTTTGCATGACTCTAACATGGCTGATACAGTCGATGTTCCTGCACACTCTTCGAATAACGCTGGCCTCTACCTTATACCAGTATGTACGCTTGGCGCCGTTGCGCTAGCACTAGTCGTCGCGCGGGTACACACGCGATTAGGAAGGATAGAGAAGTTATATCTTGACGACTGGCTTATCATCGTTGCTGAGGTGCGTTTGAAGTCTTTGCTACACGTGTATGAGCTGATGGTCAATCCAGGGATTTTCTTTAATCGACACAGCAGTCGCGATTACAGCATTTGCGCACAGTTGGGGTAAACCGAGCTACACATCGACACCAGAATCCCTCAAAAAGACTCTCCTGCTCCTGTTCACAGTGCAATTACTCTGGACCATCACCCATTGCCTTGTCCGTGTAGCAGTTGCTTGCTCATTGCTGCGCTTCGGCACCGGTGTAATGTGGCGGAACACGCTGTATTTCATTATTGGACTGCAGATTTTAATATCTTCCTCTTACGTGGTCATCTATTTCGGACAGTGTACGCCAATAAGCGCCAACTGGGACATGATTCCAGATGTCAAATGTTGGGACAGGACGCCAATCACAAACTACAATTGGGCAACTGCCGGTAAGACGAGCTTTACTCATGTTTTTCTAGAACGTCACTGATAGATCTTGTCAGCGATATACATAGTCTTGGACCTTACCCTCTCACTTATGCCAATACACCTCATACGAGCCCTTCATCGCAGCACGACCGAGAGAGTTCTCGTTGGCGTCTTGATGTCTCTCGGTCTTCTCGCTACCGCAGTCGCATGCATCAAGATGACCACATTCCACGGCCTCGGAGACGGCGACGTGATGCAAGCGACAGTCAGACCGTCCATGTTGGCCAGATTAGAAGAGATTGTGGGCATTATCGCGTGCTCGCTTCCATGTCTGAAGAGTCCGTTAGAAAATGAGTTGAAGAGGTTGGGAATCATGAAGCAGCGTGATGTGACTACGTCGAGGTGTACCAATGCTTTTAGGTCATGGAGGTTTAGCAAGCAACGAGATGATAGTGCTTATGGGACAGGCGGGAATGGAAGTGTTGTTGTTGATCATGGAGATAGAACGCCTGCGAGTTCTGCATACAGCTTGGTATACCAATCTCGAGCTGGTGATGCATCACACGCTGTTTAGTTTCTGGGTATTCGATGTTTGTGCGATATGATGCGATGTCAACAGCTAGTACGTACAAATCCTCGTGTATCTCTGTCTCTTTATTGTATGGCTATTGTCCAGAGTATTCAACAAATCATGAGTGAAGTGGCAACGGACGGTAGAGATGCCAAAAGGCGCTAACCAAAGCGCCTGGGAATACTCCGTGAGGCACAGCGTAGACCGTGGCCCCTTCTTTTCCTGGGGTTGTATTACGTGGTACAGGATCTTGTGCTTGCGATACCCGATGATGGCGATGATATGCTGAAGATGAATTTGAGATGGCTCCTCAGTCACTTGAACTGTCTTTCTGACGACAGATTGGTAGATGAGCTTATTCGGACTTGGCTCGTTCAATTTCGGCCACTCGTGCGAATCTCGGCCCTTGCCGCTTTCTCTTACCTAATAGCGGCAACACCTCCGCATTCATTAGGATTTATTTCCAGCCGTCCAGCGGGAGGTGTGGTCTATCAAGCGGCTTCTTGAAAATTGGTAGTTGAGAATGCTGTCGAAGATGCCTCTATTTCCATCGCGGCGCCTACAGACGAAGATGCAGATAGTCCTCTTGAGCACTTTTCAGTGTTGTTTGTTACCGTCGCGTCTGCGCATCTGCGGCAGCCAGTAATTGTCATCTAGTATGGGTTTCTAATCCGGGGTGCATAATGCTTGGTCTCGATTCGTGCTGGTGACGTGCGGCCTTCGTGCCTTCCCTTCCTAGTGTCCGTGTTTACCTCCAACTCAAGCTTCACAAATCTCTTCTTTAACCTTTAACCTTTCGCCTCTTCCGCAGACTTCTGTTGCCCTGGTTGTCGCCCCAGAACTCGCTGTTGCGGGAACTTTCCACTCACGATGCCGATTTGGGACCCTCTTGTTCCTGCTGAGCGTGTCATTCAGCGAGGACTCGCTCATCTACCCACATGGATCAGCCACTGGCTCGGATATCGAGGAACACCTGTTCCTCCGTCCCGTACCTGGATTGTGTGTCTTTGGGGGTTCATTGGTGCATGGGGAGGCGTTGCTTCGATTATTGCCGTGTTCGGCCACACAGGATATTTCCACAACATACATCTTGTCCCGCCCATTGTTGCTTCGTTCGTACGTACACGTCAAATGTCAAAATCCTACACGTTGCTAATGAGGAAACAGGGAGCTTCTGCGATCTTATGCTATGGCGCCATCGACGTCCCTCTGGCGCAGCCGCGTTCCCTGATTTTTGGCCACTTCTTCAGCGGACTGGTCGGTGTGATCATGGCGACCATCTTCCAGTTCGACTTGCAGGAGGATCCTTACCCACGGCTTCAATGGCTTGCGGCAAGCTTAGCGACTGCTTTCGCCCTTGTGGTCATGCATCTCACCAAGACAACCCATCCTCCAGCTGGCGCGACGGCATTGATCCCGTGCGTTGACCCTCACATCTGGGCGCTGCGATGGTACTACCTGCCGGTCCTACTTCTGTCTTCCATGATTGTGCTCGCGACCGCATGTGTAGTCAATAACCTCCAGCGACAGTATCCGAAGTTCTGGGTTGCGCAGATTCCACCTGCGCCGCCTGCCGCCCCTGCTCCTGCGCCAAAGCCTGTTGCGGAGGACAAAGCAACTGAGAGATCTAGCGATGGCGACACACTGGGTGATCTGGAGCGTGGGCCGTTGTAGTGTGCGCATCCCGGTCTCAATGGGTGTTCTGTACCGTACTTGCTAGCGTAAGAGAATTTCAGACGGGAAGCAGCTTGATGATGCTACCGATGACTATTTCGACAAGCAAAGTGACAGTCGATCTTAGAGCCTTCACGAAGCGTTCAGTGCGTGGGCGCGGCTTCCTTCACTTCCACTTGTCAACAGTAGCTCATCGTTGCTGCCTTCTAAAGCTCGCTCGCTCGCTCACCTACCTACAAACGACCGCAACACACACAAGGCCCACTCGCACAACTCGCCGGAAGCGCCACCATGCAGATCGCCGCAATGCCACCAAGAGCGTTCCCCCTTCACCAGAGCCAGCACCAAGCGCGGTCGCTGAGTTTGGTCTGGTCTGGCCATCCATCTTATGAGCACTGCAACGATCGTGCGAACAGTCATGCGCGTCGTCCTAATCCAGGAGGGCTTCGCCAAAAGCCAAGTCCCCAGTTTCGCAACATGGAAGAAAGCACTGGAGAAAGCACTGGAGAAAGCACTGGGGAAAGCACTGGAGTTATTGGAGCCCCAGCTTTCTGTCTCAGACCGTGACAAGTGCAAATATCAAATCTCGTGCTTCAACAGTATCATCCACTTGTAAGATCGCACATCCACGAGCTCAAGTCGCTGCAGCTCGACTATGTGAGACAGGTCGTCATGTGGGGCTTAGAGTGCAGCAAGGCGGAAGATGAGTGGGGCATGGACCACATCGCGGAGAGGCAACTAGAGCTTGCGCAGCTGAACCAGTCGATCAAGAAGTTGGCAATTGCTTTTGAGGAGAAGTTGCAGGAGTCGGTTGTGAACGGACAAAGTGTCCCGTCGAAGAAGGAGAGGATGCTTCTTTTTCGCATGTTGAACAGATTCAGAAGCAGCTTTGCGGATGGTGTGGAAATTGCAAAAGTAGAGACGGGTACAGCTGGGAAGGAGATGGGTTATGATCTGGTGACTGATGTTGTTGGAGGTCTGTTACGTAGGCTAGAAAAATGTTGGTAGTAAGAAGGAGAACATGCATGTCCAGGGCTCTTGGATTAGATGGGCATTCTTTGGCTTTGGCGTATATACTAGGTACATGCAAGGAAAACCACGGGATGAAAACCGTCCTAGGAATACTTAAATTCTGTTGCCTACAAACTCTCATTACTTATTAACAACAGGGTATCATAAATCTAGACGCACCTAAATAGATGTACAGGGTGTAAAAAAGGTCGGTAGGTACGGGAGCCAAAACAAAATCATGAAGGCTACAGACGGTCTAGCATGTTACTGATCGCCAACCAGCTAGCAAGCTCATCCCCGCTCTGTCTCTTCGTCTTCAATCTACTACCGCGAAGGGCAGACTGTGACCGATCCAAAACAGGTGCCGGACTCTTTGTGTCGTCCTTCGGCGGTAGACTCACACCGCTATCCATACGAGTTGGATGCACGCCTCTCGTGGATTCTGGAAGGGTAGCTGCAAATATGGACAGGTTCTCGGCACCAACAAGCTGAGGAAGCGTGGTAGCGTGTGTCGTAGTTTGTCCTGGAACCGGGGTGGTATTCTTCACAGGATGCTCTGCGTTTGCAGTCGTCGACTGGTTTGTGGCTACTGATGTTGGCTTCGGTATTGATGCCATCGTATGTGCAGGCGCTTGCAGCTCCTTAACAGTTAGTCCCAAAGTACTTGCTGCCTCATAGTGTTTGGTAGGTGGTATTGCGATCACAGGAGATTCGCTCCCCAACAGGTGGCTCCGTTCCGGACGCGTCATTACGCTGAGATCGGCTGCGGTTGCTGTCGGTAGTGCTGTCACTTGTTGTCTACTCGATGTGCGAGGTGGGAGAACTGTAGCGGTCTCTTGCGATGTCTGATCCGGAAAAAATCTACCAGTAGCTTCTGTATTCTCTGTGAAGTGGACTGTTTTCGTACTTGGAGACACACCATGGCTCAATGAGGACGACGAGGAGACTCTGGCATGTGTTTGTTGTACAGGTGCATAATGGTGAACAGTAGGTCTCCTTGACCGCTGCTGAATGCTAGTGGTACGAGCTGGGAAAGCTGTAGAGAACCCCATTGGTCTTCGTTGCTGGATCGGCAATTGGAGGTGGCGCGTCGACGAACCCCTTGTTGGCGCGCTACGATTTGCTTTTGTCTTACGATCCATTTCGCAGTCCGCATGGTATCCTGACATTGCTGAGCTTGTTCTCAAGTCGCTTCTGATGATTTCGATTCGTATATCCATGGCATCATCGTTGTGGTTTTCAATTGCTTTCGCACTCCTCAATCGATCGCTTTCAACTAGAAGATCCAAGATCTGATGTTTTGAATCTGCCAATAGCTTCGCTTGTCTGTAACCTTCAGTCCAGTCTTCCAGTATGAAAGGAGCGCCTTGCTCAAGCAATGTCTGCACAAAGACAATTTTGCCCAGAGTGGCGGCGTAGTAAAGAGCATCGTGACCCTTGTGATCTTCGTGACCAATGCAGTTCCACTTTCTGTCTCCTTGGTTAAGCAAGGTCTCGACTAGAGGCAGGCCATCTTCTGGCAGTGACTTGATTGCCTGTATGAGTGGTGTTGCGCCTGATCGATCCCGCATACCCCTGCAAACGCCTCGCTCACAGAAAGATATCAGAGCTGTCGCTATGTCCAACCATGAACCGTTTTCTGTTGGCGTGCTTTTGACAATATGATGCAGCGCAGTCGATCCTTCTGTGTCCCACCAGGTTATGGCAGGCGGGATCGCCAAGAGTGGGACAACGATCCACTGCTGGTTTTGTATGGCACGGAGTAGCGCTGTTCGATTTTGCGAGTCAACAGCGGTGGTATCGGCATGGCATTCGAGCAAGACCTTCGTAGTGTGTATAAGACCATCGGAGGCTGCAAGATGTAGCGCAGTGTTGCCATCTTTGTCTGGTGTATCGAGCTCAATACCACTCTTGATCAGGAGCATCACTACTTTGGCGTGATCAATCCTCGCCCCCACTGCTCTATGGAGGAGTGTCTTCCCGTCCGGATACAAAGCCATGCCATCTACGCCTTTTGCAAGTAAATACTCGACAATATTGACAATTGAGGTCTCTTCGCGTGTAGTGAGTGTCCTGAAGAAGATTTGCAATACGTCCAGATTGCCTGGTCCTCGGGCCGTGACATCTGCGCCGTGTTGGATCAGGAGTTTGATGATACGCAAGTCGGCGAACTTAACAGCCACAATAAGAGGCAAAAGTCCTAATGCAGTGGCTTGGTGAGGATCGGCACCTTCTTCCAAGAGCATCTGAACCAGCGAGTTGTCGTTCTTTTTGATCGCCTCAACCAGCACGGTTGAGTCCGGGTCACATGTAGCAGCAAACACACTAGCGACGAGATCGTTAGATACAGACATTCGATCGTTCGACCTCTCTATGTGCTTCATTAGCATATCTTTCTCTTTAACAAGCTGCTTGCGCTTTCCACGCGCCATGTTGACAATCGTAACGGCAGCTGGGAGGTTGTGAGCTTGCAGTGCGACTACGGCGGGTGTTCGGCCTTGCATATCTTTAACATCGTACTCTGCCCCGAATTTGAGCAATTTCGAGACCATAGCAAGTGAGTACGGCCCAGCTGCTGCGTAGTGAAGTGCAGTCTGGCCCGCGTGGGAGGTCCTTATCTCAAGGTTGACTCGATGCACAAGCAGCAGGTCGACTATGTCGTGGTGCCCTGTTCTGATCGCGACATGTACAGCGGCCTCCCCTTTGTCTTTTGAGACCATATCGGCATTGGCACCAGCTTTCAGCAGTATGTCGGCGATCTCAAAATGCCCGCATGCTGCAGCAACACACAAAAGAGGCACACCGGAGCCTTCCATAATATCTGGCAGCACACCGGTCTGTAGAAAGTGTTGGAGGGCAGCTTCGCGATCGTGATAGACGGCGTGGAAAATTGGTGTCCATTCCTTCTGGGGGATGAAATCCTCGCATCCGATCGGGACAGCTTGACGACTCGTACTGCCGATTCTGCATCTCGTCACCTCCATGGAAGTATGCAACTTCGATGGCTTGCGCACCCGCCGCCTGGGGGCAAACGGTGTGCCAGTAGAGTCATCGTAGCCGTGGTAGGATGGTCGTGGGGCATGGCCCGAGCTGTCTAAAGAGCTCCATGTGCAGGAGGCCATGTTGTGTCTGAGGGCGAATGAAACATGCGAAAGAAGCGGCTGGAGTAAGATAAGGAGGTTTGAGAGTTCATCAGGCTACATGGGGATTATGACCACGGATATGAATCCGAGGAAATTAGACAGGACGGTACACAGAAGGTCAAGCATGGCCTAAAAGGGTCAAGAGGTGAACACATCCACAAAAGAAGTGCCACCATCGCGCAATCTCACCAATTGCAAGCCGACAAAGTTTATACAACTCTAAGAACCTGGCTCCTTGTGCTGGGCGGTCTCTGTGTCCGGTCTATGTGCTGTTCAAGAGCGTCTCGGTGCCCACAGGCAAGGTGGCGATTAATGGTTCTCCGCACGCATCACTACAGCGCGTGTTTCGCACGCATCAACCGCAGTACAGACGAATCATTCAAGATGTGTTATGAAAATGATTGGGAGATTTCCTCCAGTGTAACTGATCAACTGTGTCGGGCGGAGATGATCCCAGGGGCTGAAAAGAGAGCGCTTGAGGCGATCGCTTAGTGTACAAGGTCGCGGCTTGATTGGCCAATTTTGCCCAGGATGCACGCAACGCGATGCTCAATTTGGTCCAGTGAACACGGCAAGGCAATGGTAGTTGAACGACAAAGTTCGAGAATCTGCAGCTTCTAAACAGTGGAGATTGTCTCTGTGTATGAATCAGCCACAAACCCAAATGTTCTGGCCTCCCACCTGCGTGCATATCCCTGTTCTCTGACAAGCAACACTATGAAGCTTCCCTGCTCACAATGATTCAGTACCTCGTTACAAGCTCTGCAACTTGAGAACAACTCAGCTAGTTACTGGACCTAACGTCGAACAGCGAGAGTAAGTCTGGCTCCCTTACCCAGCCGCAACGGCTTAGTATTTTATTTTTTGAGGGACGATTACCAATTGGGGAATAGGGTGACCGCAAGGGCTGGCACAGAACACCAGCAGATACGAGGCGTGAAAGCTGAATCCCAGCACGAAGACCAGGTTTGAGCGCACTATGTGATAAGTAAGTACGAAAAGAAAGATATGTAATTGCAGCACCTTGTCTTAAATCCCAGCGGTCGAATTGGCAGAAAGAGGTCGCGACTGTTCACTGTCGCCGGTGGCTCGATTTGCTATTCAACTCACACCGCCAGCCTGGCAGCGAGCGTTTATCAACCCAATGGACTCTATCTTGACTGCCAAAATATGTTCCGTGCATCACTTCTTGGCGATTTCAAGCACACAACTTCTGCCACTCAATGTCAACTGCCACGCGCCACCACAGGCATGCAAAACAAAGCAACAATCTAGACATATTTTGCTGTAGCCGCCTCTTCTGCAAATCGCCACGCGGACGAGCTTCAGACGCCTTTCTTTCAATTTCATCCCGATCGCCCGTCGCAAGGACAAGACGAGACGGGCTTCTCGAGTTTCCATGATAGCAACATCGCCTCCTAAGCGTGCTGACCATCACTGGAGTCTTATCTAAAAGATCTGTTGCACGTCTTCTGTGCATCGTATCGATATACATCCGTACATGTCCTTCAAGGCCAGATGCTATGACAATCTAGCCAGAATCGCACTCAGACTGGCTTGTGCTAAGCGGTACAAAGTTTGACTTACTCTCATTTTACTTAAATATTAACTGCAACATACGCCTTGTATCTCAATGGCACAAAGATGATACGCATACTGTTGTAAGAGCAGTATTCGACAAACGCAAACCTCGAGCCTTTCAAAGACATTGAAGACCTGTAATTTCGATCGCCCGGCGGGCATGAATTCGATATCAACTCCAGCCATAGCGATATGAAGCTCGAAACGCTGGGGGTTGATGGCATGTTTACCGATTCGTCAATAGTCGGCGGAGCTCATCCCGGTTACCAAATCCTTGCGCTGCGTCACCGTGGAATGTATGCGCCGACACTCCCTGAAAGATCTAGAATCAGGTCCGGATGAAAGGTGTCCATAGAGTTTCGGAGGCTTTCGTGGCTCTTGGGGCAGGAGATCAGCTCGCAGCCTCAAAATCTGAAGATGTTTAGAGAGGATGGGCCGACCCAGGGCGCAGAAAAATGTGACTACATCGTATCAGATGCGAGTCAGGAGGTGGAAGGGTGCTATAGAGGTCGACTACAGGAAGAGGAATGTGCTGGGCTATGCGATCAAATCTAGCTGGCTCGCTCAGATCGTGCTCGAGCAGACTGCTTGTAGCGTTTAAATGACTACTTGTATCAGGCTTCGGCCACTTGTTGCGTTCATAGTCAGGCGTGCACAGAGCTTACTTCACTTTCCATACGGGCGTTATAGGCAATGAGATATGCATGCAGTCAACGATCATGCTGAGCAGCTGTAGGCATAACAGTCATCTAGAATGGCCGGTGGAATAGTAACGCCTCCATTTTGAGCTTCATTCCGGTACCACGTACACGTAGCGTGATTTCCAGGCCACAAGCTACTGATCAAAAACCGTTTTGTTTTCCTTCACCCATTGCTCAAGGCTGACCGGAGGCTGGCCTGTATATAGCAGTACATTATCCACGCCTTCTTTGTAGTTAGGAAACCGCTCACCATTGCCTTTGTCTGGGCCTTTGGTACTCTGTGTCTTCACCATATAATCTGCGAACAAAGGAGGCATGCCGAGTTTAATGAACTTGTCGTAGCCTTCCTTCGGTGTAAGAATCGTTACTTTCAGATCTTTGCCCAGAACCTTGCCAATCGTGGCAATGCTGTCGTGTATCGACAGAATCTCAGGGCCATACAGGTAGACCTTTTTCTGTCCATTTTTCGGGCCGGAAACCAGGATATTGCCAACGACTCTGCCAATGTCGCTCGGAATGATGTTGTCTTGCTCGAACTCGGCGCCGTACAACTTTACGTCGTTTGCAACTATGCCGCCTTTTTCAGACAAAAGATTCGTGGCAAAGCATCCGGGCCGTACAGCAACAAAATTGTCTGAGCCAAACACGTCGTCCAAGTTTGCTTCCACTTGCGCGTGCACATATGGAATGAGATCCGAGGAAGGGATTTCGCGGAGGGCTTGATTGACGAGAATTGTGAAGCTGCTCAGGAACACCACAAATTCGATGCCTGCCGTCTTCATTGCCGTGATTGTGCCCTGCAGGTGATCAGATGCGTGATGGACAAGGTAGATGAAGGCGTGCTTGGCGCCGGACGTCTTGATAGCCTGGCTGACGGATTCGGGATTTTGTAGGTCGGCTTGCACCCTCTGGAAACCACCCGCGGCCTCTGAATCTTTGGAGAGACCGGGAATGTTTTTCGAAGGGTCTCTCATCGCCAGCCAGACTGTGGCTCCGAGTCCTGCAGCCGTCCGAGCAGCAACAGACCCAACCTGGCCTGTAGGGCCGAAAACAATAACAGATGTCATGGCGATGTATTGTGAGTATTGTTGGTAGTAGTAAACTCAGGCAGCGGCTTTTGTAGGTCAATGCTGACGTCTGACATAAGATGGTTGATGTTACACTTCCCCGCTGCTTACATAATGTAGCGGTGCATGCATTACATGTAGATGCATGTAGCCACACAAGACCTTTTCGCGGATTTATGGATTTGGGGATAAGACTGGTCACAGTTTCGGTAAGTAGCCGGGACTGGCAGTTCCTCAGACCAAGTATAAAGAAAAGACAACACCCTAACGTTAAGCTTACAACTTCCTCGAATGCCCAAGTCACGACAAACATTAATTGAATCACCTGCTTATGAATACCCTTGCACATTCCATAGCGGAGTCCCCAAATTTATCTCCTGGACACATGACGATAAGAAAGAAAAGACGTTTGCTACCACATTGACAGTCCCGTAGATCAGGATCAAGGCGAGATAAACAATTATCAAGAAGCCGTGTTGAGTTTCCCGAACTTGATTTCGTTTGAGAACTACCTGTAGCATGCAAGACCCGCACCGGAGAGGGATTGTCCCGCACAACTGCGAGGCAAGTTTCTGGAAGTTTCCGGGAAACAACCATCTGCGCATGTCGTGTGGTGGGCCGGTCTTGGGCGTTAATCATGCGCTCGACCTTTCGAAGACGCTGAGGGGGGTGAGAACTGTGCAGGAGCGCACAGTTAGGAAGTATGTGTACAGTTAGAGGGAGGCTAGGTTCTTAAGGGCTACGAAGGAGGAGGGGAGGAGGTTTAGAGGCGGAGGAGAAGGCGCTTTGGGGTTAGGGAGTTGCGGTGGGGATGTTACTCTGCGGCTGTTGGTTGAGGTGGATTGTATTAGTTGGCGATCCAGACGCTGTAGTAATACATTACTGTACTGTGATTCTCTCGTGCTAGAGTATCTTACTTACTCTACGGCCAATGCACCGCGTGGAGAACGCAAAATGCTTTTATATGTCCAGGACAGAGCATCAGTGGTTGTTAAATGGTGTAAATAACTCCAAGACTGATACAGTGATGTAGACACTGGTAGAATTCCACTCTATACATAGTACGTAGCATTACAAGTAATTCCTATCTAAAGATTTACTCTATCTACAGTCTTAATTGATGTGAGCTAGCCACCTCCAGCCCTTGATTAGGTTTCCTATTACTACTAATATTAAAACTCGAAAGTACCTTTACGTTCTTACCCAAGTGCAACAAGAAGTAGTGAAAGGTCCACTTCAACAACGACTAAAGTTGATTTCCAACCCACCAAACCACAATCCCATCACCAAACTCACACTCCCCTCCCATCCCCCTCCTTCCTCTCCCCCTCCCTCTCCCCAGCCACCCCACCGTGCGTCCCCCGCCCCACACACCTCCCCGGGTGCCACCCAGCCAACAACCCCAACGCAAGCACAACCGGCATAAACTCCAGCGTCCCAAAATACTCCTCATTCGACTGCAGCTCCCCTTCCAGCCCCTGCGCCGTCTCCGCCAACCGAAACGCAATCCTCAAGTACAAAAACCCCACCGCCCCCGCAAACGCAGCATAGAACCCACGACTCGCAGCCGCAAACACCCGGCCCCGCGCGCGCCACACAAACAGCCCCAGCAGCGCGATGAAGCACGCAAACGTAACGACCTGGAACACCAGGCCCGCAAGCAGGATATGGTTCGGGGTCGAGGGGTCGCGGCGATTCGAGTACGCGACGCCGATGAGCGCAGCGCCAACGATCTGGACCACGGTCGCCACGACGTCGCAGGTGATGAAGAGGGCGAGGATGAGGGCCGGGCGCAAGGGGGCGAGGGCGGCGCCGTTGGGGACCGCGCGGATCAGGACCGAGAGGACCGTGTAGATTGCGGCTGCGAAGAAGACGGGGGCTACGACGATGAAGAAGTATTGGATTACGAAGTAGGAGACTTTGTAGGGGTTGCGTTTTGCGCTGAGGGTGCGGGCGATGTAGCCGATGAGTTCCTGTGATTAAAAAAAGGGGGGAGGGTAAGCTGGTGTTGGAGAGATATTGAGGGGGGAGGGGGATGTCGTACGAATGCAATGCCTATCATCATCGTGCTGAAGTACCAGGTGCGGTATCTGAAGAGCTGCCAGCCGTGCGCGAGCCCGAGGATGAAGAATAGCACTAGAGCGAGCACGCAGAGCGCAAAGTTGGGCGTGTACCCGTAGATGATGATTGTTGCGTCGCCGTCGCCGCCTGGGGGCGGCCAGTTGGGGTCGATGTAGCCCTGCGCTGAACCAGCCGGGCGGTCTGCCATTGCTTGTAGGGTCTTGGAGTCTGTGATCTGGGTACGTCCTAGGATGTTCAGACCAATGCAAGTCTTCTCGAAACGCGCACTAATTCATTCACCCTAGGTATTGCTGATGTAGCTATCTTGTCATTGGCAGTGCAGGTGGTCCAAAAGGCTTGACTACAGAAAACACAAGCAATGGGCCACAAAGCTGTAATTATTGCGCAACCCCTTTGCTGACTTGCGCGTCCATCATTGCTCTTTGCAGTGCTTTGTTCCCAGTTTGCGATGTTGTCTTCATTTCGTGATCCCCAGACAACATCGTGCTTAGGTAAGCTCCCGTACTTCGTTAAATGCTTCCTCAAGCGGCCACAGCCACATCGTCAATGGTGTCATTCGCGAACTTTAAAAATCGACATTGAACGAATCGTGTCTCGAGAGGGCGGAATCTTTGATTGGTCAATGAGGGCAGGAATATCCTCCTGTGCTCTTGGGAATGTGTCGGCCAATCTCCGGTTGAGCCGATGACATAGCAATAGATTCGTGATGTCGTTTTGGTACGAGTGTATGGTCATGTGAGCATGTGTTCGCATTAGAGTGCGAGAGCGAACATCGTTTGCCTTCAGGATGAGTTGTGGAAGCAATTAATTGGCCTAATGGGTGAAATTGATGAAACAACTTTGAGCAAGACTTGAAGCTCCGTTCTAAATCATCGTCTTTTGTGTCTTACCTTGAAGCATTTGCCTTTGGAGATACTGGATGGTGTCGGTGGTAATATACAAGAACTGCGTTTGAAGGCAGGAATGAAACGGGCGAGACGAGCTGAGACATCGGGGTTTGCGTGATACTTGTTGGCAAACTTGATATAGAGACAGAAAAGGCACGGAAATGTGATAGATGCATCGGCTGACTTACTGACAGACGTCGATACTAGTAAGGGGTTGTGAGGAGCCTGAGATTCGCAAATCATTCCAATGGAGTCTATGTTTTCCAGATACTGACTGCCAATCAAGTGAGCAAGATGTGGCTGGCTGATGCAGTGGTGGACCATATCATCACAATGCATCATGGATTGGAAACTGCTAGCGTCCAGGCGGAACATGTGCTATCATATATGCTGTCCCGGTAGAAGCGCCATGACGATCGAGTGGTACGGGCCCGAGTGTGTGTATCGTACTTCGCAAGAGGAACGTTCACAATCTCCACTTTCATGCTCCGCTGTGCAAGACGGTGAGTGTGGGGAAATGACATCATATCATTGGCATTACCAGTGCAGGTGTAAGACGTGCTGCGATAACGGCATACCATATACAGGTTGATGCGTTTAGACGAGACCGAGTTAACGTCCGAACAAGGATGTTGCGTCATTCTCCAGCCTTCTTGGTGTTGATCACGGAACACGATGTAGATTGTCGAATACGCGCCAACGTCATGTGCTGCACGCTGCAGTGGAATGAATCGCTGTCATCATGACCATGATCGAGTGCTGGTCATAAAAGTGCAGTATGATGCACACGATCTGTCGCTTTCGGTGTATCGAATCGAGTGCTATTCGCTGGAGCGCTCGCCAGCACGATGATCTCCATATATGCATAATACGTGTAGATGGTTCCGAGAACCAGGTGTTACTCGATTAACAGCTCTTATTATCCCAATTCGTACACGTGGTCGGTTATAGCTGCAGTACCATCTTCGATGTCAACGTCACCGGCTAATACTCGTTTCGATCCTCGACGCCAGAGCAGAAGGCCCGATGACATCCAGGCTGACAACAAGAAGTCCATCATTCGAATCCCTCTCACAGATGACATGACACGAGTCGGCATGCTTCTTGAGGCATACCGATTATGTGTCAATGATCGTGAGGTGCCCATGTCGCTTGCTCCCGCAAAAGAGTAAGGTACATGCCGGTCCGATGGACGGTGTTGTTGAGGTTATGATCGGTCCGAATCGAAATTCTGCTAGAACACCGCTAGAACGCGAAGAGAGCTATAGGCATGGAGTGGGTGCAGGGTTCGTGGATCGATGTTCGGGTCAAATGTGCCGGAGGCTGCAGGTCACTTTCCGAGGCACCTGGCAATCTCAAACCTCTGAGCGTATCATGAAATAACTACCGAGCACCATGGAACACAATCTTGATCATCGAGGGGTCAAGAGCGAAACATACATGGTAGTCGAGGTGGAGCCAGCGGGCATTTTCGTGGATTCTGCGCGAGTATGTGGATCAAAACACTGGAGGCGGCTGGTGAAGCTTCAGGCTATTGTGCTCCACTGCGGTAGCTAACATAGTCGTGTCCAAGTGCTCGCTTGTATGCATGTGAGCCTCAATAGCGCGAGGAAAAGTGTTGCACGAGCAAGCTGAAGGGAAGGTGCGGCTCCTGCACGGCGAAGGAAGGCCTGAGCAACGAACAGTCTTGAACAGTTGGTGACACAGTCGTGAAATGCTTCCATTCAGCCGATCGTCACTGGGCCCGGGGTCAGGCTAGGGAGTGCACTGGGGTGGAGACAGGAGAACGTCGATCAACGATGCAGCGTGGTTGCGATGGAGAGCCTCAAGTCGCGCCCGGAAGTCTACTTATCCTTCACCGCTTGCTGGATTACTGTATACATGAGACATTTGCAGTCGCACGTCCAACGCAAGTAAGTGCCGTGAGTGCTAGACCCTGAATGCGTTTTCCGACTGCCGTGCACAAGAACAAAGCTGGTGCCGAACGGCAAGACTAACGGTGGCGTCAAATTTGCTATGCGAGCTGGTCAGGGACGGCATGTACCGGCGAAGTTACGAGATGCAAGTCGTTCTAGCAACGAAGGTTGGGAGACGTCGGTCGGCAGCTAGCTGTAAACGGCAGTGCGGTCCCAACGCGGTCCTGATGCCGTTGATCAGTGAATGTACTCGGTTAATCCTCGCCTTACCTTCTTTGAGCACCCCTGTCGACAGGCGCCATGCAGTGACGTTGAGCCTGAATTCTACGAGGCGAGTACCAACCCAAGCATGCCTCGAGAGGGCGGACAGATCTCGCGTATCTACGGCTGCTGTGTGTCGAGGCAACCTTTGGAGGGAAACGCGTTGATTAGCGGCCACGACGCCATGGAACGTGGAATTGTCGCATCTGGACTGTTGTGGCGCACTCCGACAGGTTGGCGCATGCTGAATAAGGCGGGCGTCCCGCCGCTGGAGGCGCTCAAACTTCCGCTCAAACTTCCGCTCAGTTCTCGGGCTCGGCGGGCGAGCTTGAAGGTTAAGATGACGAGGTATCATCGCATGCATTCCGCACTGGCTTGGACGCCGCATTCTCCCCAATGCTGGTGTATGAGCAGACAACGATGTGGCGGTCTGGCGGTCTAAGAAGGCACAAGTGTATGGCTGTGTGACAGCGTGATGAATAATGTGACGGTTGTGGATTTCACGTCGTGATGCAAAATACGCATTTGTTTCGGTCCAAGCGCAGGAAAGAGCTGCTGCAGGGTCCAATAGACGGTTGTTTGAGTGGGAAATGAGACGCAGCTGCTGTGAGAGAGCAGGGATGGATGGCCGGCAGATAATTGGACGGGGTTTATGCATTGCAATCTTCCGGCAAGCTGTGTGCTGTCACGAGGACGGTGAGCATCGTTTCGCAGAAGCACGGGTGAGTCAACGAGGCTGCAGGCTTGGGAACATGGCCAGGCTGGTACAAACGAGTGGCATGCAGTAGCACATACAAGAGTTCCAAGAGGGCCCCCACTGCACGGGTGTATTGATCCATGTTGGCGACGAGGGAGAGGCTGTTGTGTAAGGGCACATTTTGTTATGATTCGACAGCATGCGTGTCAGTGCAGTGCATGCCCTACCCCAGAATAGCTGACAGCGGGCTGCACAGCGAGGGCCATCTCACCTGGTAGATGCTCAGTTGCTGCGACAATGGTGGTGTGTGCTGGTCCCCACGTCGCCCAAGCGGCACCCACGCTGTTTGGTATGAGCCTCAGGTGCTGCAGCCCCTTGCGCCGCGGCGAGTGTATACCAAGTGCTGCAATGTAACGAGCCGAGTACAAGGGCGGTCTGGGCAGCCTGTACTTTGTCTCGAGTGTTGGCGTATCACTGGTACTGCTACTGCTACTGCTACAGCGCGTACTGAGAGCAGCGGCGGCTGGTGGTTAGTTGAGTGCATGTGTAAAACGCCACTAAGAACGGCCGAAAAGGGTTAAACAGCCGAGCAGAGGCTACTGTGTTGACGCTGAGATGAGAGGGATCCTTGTCGACGCATCCTGCCGAGTTGGCCGAAAAGCTCGAGGCAACGGGCGTGGCTCAGGATGGAGACATGGCGAGACAAGAGGCTGGTTGGTTAAGGCGGTTGACGGGGCAGTTGGTTGTCAAAGTGGGCTGGCTCGACAATGGACGACGAGAATGGCATTCGATCTAGATGACTTTGGCAGCGCAGCGGCGCATGTGAGCAGCGGCAGCGCGATGCTTATTGCAGCTGCGACGGCTGGGAGTGCAATTAGACTACTGTACGAAACATCGACCACTGCGGTGCTGGTGCGCCTGTGGCGGTACGTCAGGACAAAGGCACGACGACGACCGTCGTCGGGGACTGACTTGGGGTCGGCGATGACCCGAAGGCAGTCGGTGGTGTGCCACGACGGTCCTTCTCCGGCTTCTGACGTACAGCGTTCGAGCATGCATGGTGGCAGAGCGAGGATGCCATACTGCGAGTCTGCCATGAGCAGCGCAGAGCTGGACATGTGTTTGCCACGCTGAAGGACAGGCACAGCAGACACATTGGCACATTGGCAGCACAAAGCACAAAGCACAAAGCACAGCTGCCGCGCCCGGCCTTCTGGAAGACGCG